>JAGFBZ010001678.1:290000-1490000 GCA_018398805.1 Hirundichthys speculiger
AAAATTGTATTCTAGGTTTTAACAAAATAATTCCAAGATAAAAAATCACAAAAACACCAAAACGTCAGCAGTGTCATGATAGATCAAGCTTAATATGAAAAAGTACCGGTATTGGTATTGGTATTGGTATCTGTATCGGTATTGGTATCTTTATCGGTATTGATATCTGTATCGGTATTGGCGATACTGGCTCCGTATTTACTTGGTATCGAATCAATACCAAAATTCCCAGTATCGCCCACCTCTAGTTTGTGGAAGTACCATAGTGGTTGTTGAACTTTCATTACACTGGGATTGCTAAAAGGGGACGTCCATCCACCAGCCACACCCTTAAAGGGGACATATGTGAAATGTTGTTGAGAGCATATATTTAGGTGTTTTTAGTCTCCACCGACTCAAAAACTCTCACATCACACCAACCTCTAGCTGGGTTCTGGGCAGCTGCTGAGATCCGTGGGGTTCTGTGACATCACAGACCCATTAGAGGAGAATCATCCAATCAGCACCCGCCCAACTTCCAGGTCGAGATCAGTCAGAAAGTTCCTCAACTTTGAGCTGGCGGAAGGTGAAACGTCCTCAAGAACAAAGAAAACCGGTGCCACGACCCGGATGACTGAGTCGACATGTTTCACTACTTCCTCAGGAAGTCATACGTCTTCTGTGACCCAGGATTTCATCCTGCACGATCGCAAACCCACAATTTTTCGTTTGGGCGAAGCCCGACCCAGGTGACGTAGAGGAGACGATGCCTCTTGACCGGCTCTGGAACGTCTCCTTGTTCCCTGGAGGAGCCGGAGGAGGTGGACGGGGAGCAGGAGGTCTGGGCTGCAGCCCGGTCAAAGAGTCTCCTTCAACTAATGTCATCTTTAACTGAAATAAAGAACTGGGGTATGAAATCATTTTTGTCTTGGGTCATAATTGACTGAGACGGTCTCAGAATAGATTCTCCAACACTTTACCCGATAACAACCAGACATTAGTCATAGTTTTTCACTTCAAAGTGTCCCAAATACCGGTTTGGGGAACAGAACCCCTTTATTTGCCAGGTCTTCAAAGCCAAGTGTATTTTTTTACCTGCTGGCGACTCTGTTTTGTCAGAGGAACCAGAAACGCTGATCACGAAAGGTTAATGTCAGACAGACGTGGTCAAACTGGTTTGACAAATGTCGTTAGAATTATCTCTAATGTGTCTCACAGGCTGTGAATCAAGGAAAAAATGTTAATTTTCATGGATGTGGACATGGATCCTCAACAGATCTGTGGCGCTCTGTCAAAGCCACTAACATACGTGAGGAGTTTCTGTCTCCAACAGGAAACACGCCGTCCAACTGTAGCCTGAACTGATATCAAGCCTTTTCTCACCTTCATCCCAACCTGAACCCTGAAAATGAACTCTTCATTTTACGTCCTGGGTCTCTCTGCCAGACTGGGTTGGGTTATGAGTTGGGTTATGGGATGGGCATGGCACGCCTTCTTTGTTTCCTGGGTTTGGTTTACTGTTCTTGACCTGGAGGGTGAAGGAGGCCGGAAGGCGGGAACCAAAAAGAAAAGAAAAACCCCGATAGTCACTAGGCCCCAAGGCAAGGCAAAAGTCCAGGCGGAAAACCTCAGCACCGGCCAGGCGGCAGAAACAGTTCAGGCGGGCGGCCTCGGCGCCGGAGCAGGAGCAAATGAGGCAGATGTCGGCGGCGGTGGACTGGAACCAATAGCTGACGAGGTGGACGGCGGCGGACTGGAACCAGGAGCTGGCGAGGCAGATGGCCGTGGTGGCGGCGGACTTGAACCAGGAGCTGACGAGGCGGACAGTGGTAGACTGGAACCAGGAGCTGGCGAGGTGGATGGCTGCGACGGCGGTGGCGGACTGAAACCAGCAGCTAATGAGGCAGACAGCGTCGGTGGACTGGAACCAGGAGCTGGCGAGGCGGACTGTGGTGGACTGAAACCCGGAGCTGGGGAGGCGGACTGTGGTGGACTGGAACCCGGAGCTGGCGAGGTGGACGGCTGCGACGGCGGTGGCAGACTGGAACCAGGAGCTGACGAGGCGGACGGTGGTGGACTGGAACCAGGAGCTGGTGAGGCGGACGGTGGTGGACTGGAACCAGGAGCTGGTGAGGCGGACTGTGGTGGACTGGAACCTGGAGCTGATGAGGCAGACGGCGTCGGTGGACTGGAACATCACGTCAATCTTGACTCTGGGTGATTGGCAGACAGAAAAGGTGATGATGTCGAGTCGATTCAAGGGTGCTGCGTCATAGACAAATGACCCAAAAAACCATCAGGTGCCCAGTTCAGGAAGAGAAGGAAAGAAGAAGAGGAGAAACGTTCAAAAGATAAAGGTTTGTAAGTCTCTATGAGTGACGTTCATTTTGCACGTAATGAAACAGCAGCCTATATGCTATGTATTATCCTCTTGCTAATATGTTGCTACTTAGCCACAGAAGACGACTGTATTTGTTTTTTAGCTTTGCTGAACTAGCAGCTAGCATTTCACCAGTAGGCTAGTTTGTGTTTACAACACAAGTGCAAGTTCACACAGGCTTATTAGTCTGGGAATTTGGTAAACAATAGTACGCCATGGCTGTGGAATTTTTAATGCTATACGTGGGTCTATGCTAACTTAAGTAACTTAAATAACATTCATGTTAATATACACTGACATGACATTTTGTAAGCTTTATGTGATATAGCTTTTTGAATAATTTGTAGTGTGTTATGCTTATTTAATAGGATGTTAACAAATGATAATAATTCGTGCATTATTATGGTATGTCATTGATGAATGGTCTACAGGTAGGAAGTTAAAAAAGACCTCGTCTGTCTGTGAGAACTTCATCCACACTGTCACGTAAAGTGAAAGACTTTTTGAGTCAGAGGATCAAATCAGGAGTTTTATTTTGATGTAGCTCAGTTGGAACTGCGATAACATTAATTTGGTAGCGAGCAGATTCTCCTTTGTAGCTCAGAGCTGCTTTGATTCATGTTGTTTTGGTCTGTAATAAAAGTTTACGCTCATTACCATCTAATAATGTTCCTGGGGTCGCTTTAACCACTGACTGTTCCTTTAAACTGCTGACTCTCCGTCTGGAAGAAGTCAGAAACAGGAAAATAAACTTAGGACATTAATTTATTAAAGTTTTCAGCTTAGAGAACTGTTTCTGAGGAGCTGTTTACTGTGAGCTGTAGTTTAATTTCTGCTTAACGAGGATCAGTGGAGGGTCACTCACCTCTGTGTACTATTATCCGCCTCATTTTTATAAAATAAACGCAGAAACGTCACAACTCCACCGGCAACTGCAGCGGATTTACGCCGTTAACTTTCACGTCGGCGGTGAGAACGCGCGGCCGAACGAGGCGTGCCCACGCCAGTGTAAATATTAATCTGGCGGGTGTTTTTACTGGAAATCCGC
Organism: Hirundichthys speculiger; assembly: GCA_018398805.1. Classification (NCBI taxonomy): domain Eukaryota; kingdom Metazoa; phylum Chordata; class Actinopteri; order Beloniformes; family Exocoetidae; genus Hirundichthys; species Hirundichthys speculiger. The sequence goes on from JAGFBZ010001678.1 coordinate 293,408, forward strand.
GGTCCATTAATGGGAGATTGATGTGCACTCTGGGGTTTTAAAGTCAGCAGAGAGTAAACGGGTTGATTTTTCTCTACGTGCCTAAACGGAGACCGACTCTCGTCTCCACTATTTTTAAAGCCGCTGTGACCTCTGTGACCTCTGCCTGGTTTCTCTTGTTTCCGTCAGATAATTTCAATTAATCGCCGTGACTTCTGGTTGTGACTCTTCTTGATTCAGCGGCTCGTCTGTTGATTAAGTTTTGACTGAAACGGTGGAAAAATGACTCCATCGGTGTGTGTCTATAGTACCTGAGAGTGTGTGCGGTTAGAGAGTACAGTCAGCATGATAATGATAGAAACCTATTTATGTTTGCTTAAACAATGTACCTTTGCAAAAGTGTCCTCCTCTGCAAAGTAAGAAGAAGGAAAAAAAAGTTAAAAGCATCAAAAGAGAGAGAAAAGTGGCTTCTGAATATATTCTAGTTTGATTGCTTTCTTGTTGATGTGGGCTTCAGCTCAGACTGAACCCGAGACTGCGGTTCCTAGCTGGAAGAGGGAGGGAACGTCGTCTCCAGGTGGGGGAGGACAGGAGCTGGAGATGGACGGCCGGGTCGTCGGGGCGTCTGCAGTCGTGTGGATCTCTGAGATCCGTCCTTCTATCTCTCCCATAGTTGACTCACTGGGAGCCTGCTGACCTGGTTTAGAGAATCCAGGTAGGACTTCCCCTCAACACCTCCAGGGACGGGTCACGTTCAACCCCAACCAGGATGGAGGGATGCTTGGATAGAGGGATGGATGGATGGATAGATGGATGGATGGAAGGAGGGATGGATGGATGGATCGATGGATGGAGGGATGGATGCATGGATAGAGGGATGGATGGATGGATGGATTGATGGATAATGGATGGTTGGATGGTGGGATGGATTGATGGATGGAGGGATGGATGGATGGATAGATGCATGGATAGAGTGATGGATGGATGGATGGATGATAATGGATGGTTGGATGGAGGGATGGATGGACAATGGATGGATGGGTGGATGGATGAATGGAGGATGGATGAATGGATGGATGGATGGAGGGAGGGATGAATGCATCAATGGAGGGATGGATGCATAGATAGAGGGATGGATGGATGGATGGATGGATGGATAGAGTGGTGGATGGATGGAGTGATGGATGGATGGATGGAGGGAGGGATGGATGAATGGATGGACACATGGATGGAGTGATGGGTGGATGCATGGATAGAGGGACGGATGCATGGATGGATGAACTGGTTGGAAGGAAGGATGGATGGATGGATGGATGGATGTTTGATGGATGAGAGTTCATCACTTGGTTTTGTGAGTTGGTTGCATTTATAATGGATAAATTCCATTATAATTTGTGAAAATGATTAAAAAAAAATAATAATAAAATAGAAACCAACTCTAGATACTGGAAAATTCTAGCAACTTCAGTTCAGTAAATCAATCAATCATCTTTATCTATATTTCACTTTGAAAACAACCCAATTGGCCAAAATACTGAATACAAACATGGGGACAAATAAAACACAAAAGACTGATAAAACACATAAAAACAAACAAAACAAAAATAAAATGGTAAAAATATAAAAATATGTGTAAAAAATGTGTAAAAAGCTCACTTTCATTTCAGTTCAGACAAAAACTTGTCAGGAAACGTCAGGTCCAATTAGGGACCATCCAGTTCAGACCAGTTCACTGAAACTGAAACACTGCTTCTTGCCGGATTGACGGGAACGAAGCCTGGAACCTCTTAAGGTCCAGTAGGTTTTCTTCATTTCGTCCTCGTCCTCGGTGCTGTCTGAGTCGGTGGTAGTTCGTCAAAACCAGAAGTTTATGCGACACGGAAAAGCCAGCAGCAACGACAGGCTCCGATCGGTGCTGCCCCCTGGTGGACGCTGTTTTCTCAGTACTCCGGTTTCCGCTGTCAGCGGCTCAACAAGCCGAGTTCACTTGAAAGTCAGGATGCAGATCTTTCTGAGGTTCAGAGATCAAACAGCTGAAGTGATGACAGTTTCTGTCTGACTCAACAACAGCAGTCACTAAAAAAAAAACCATACAAACAACATGTTTATTTCTGCTGTGTGACATTTTAACACGACGGTTAATAGATACAGACTAGGGATGTAACGATATGGAAAATTTGATATCTCGATTATAGTGACCAAATTATCACGGTTTACGATATTATCGTGGTATTCCTCATTGCTGTACAAATGTCCAAAAAACACATACATTTAAATAATTTCAAAAAATCTTGTGATTTTCTTGTCATACTAAAACATCAGAAGCCAAAATTTTATCGAAAGGAATCTTTCACATTAAAAGGGCAAACAACTGGCACAGAAAGAGGTTTTATTTTAAATGAACAAAATAAACAACAGTAACAAAACTTATTTGTCTGGTGCAAATTTAAATATAACACTTTAACAACCATAGTGGGTTTAAATATGCAAATAATTATCAGGAACAAAAATTATAGCGCAAGTTCAAATGAAATAAAAACTTTGGACTTTAAGCTGAAACTTAAATACGTATAAATGAGCAAATAAAGAAACAGTTGTAAAGGAGCCAAATATGTTGTTCTGAATTGTAGTTCACTCTGTGTGTCTGTGGGTGTCGCTGTGTTGTTACCTGAGGGTCAGATATAAAGGTAGCTGCCTGTTATTGGTTAGGTGTTGGACCTGGAAGGGCAAAAGGTTTTTGACCACTGTGGCGCTAACTGACGGCGTTATGGTTGTCGGATCAGTTAATGGAATAAATTAATATTTTAACTGCATCAGAAGAACATCGTTCCGGTTCTTTTTCGATCGACACGCAACAGTAACGTTTGAGTTAGCGAAGCGCGTCAACCAGGTTGCTCTTGGTCAAACATCTCAGTAGCTTGAAGCATTAGGCTTAGCTCCTTCAAGTTGCTTGTACAAATTACAATAATAAAATGTAAACAAGTGCTCTGCAGACAGGATAATTGTCCTTCACAATTTGTCCCTCTGGATTCTTTAAAAAAATTAATAAAAAATATGCCCTGACCTCGGATTTCGTCCTTTTAGTGGGTTGGTAAATGTCCTGCGTGCTAACACCTCTTTCCACCATGCTCACTTTACGCTGTCGATGTTACAAGCTACATATTCACGCGAGACACAGTCACGAGTCTCTCGCAGACTTGAATGAGGCTGCTATTACATATCCCGGTTACCGACCGCGATAATGAGATGAAGTCAAACATAAACGGTAATCGTTATCGCGTAAAATTTTACCGCGCTTTACCGTTATACCGATAACCGTTCCATCCCTAATACAGACTTGCTGCTGGAGCAAAGCCCCTAGTGGTCACTGGATGAAGCGCACGGGTTATCACTTCTGCGTTGGCTGGATGATGTTTACTGCATTTAGTTTAGCATTTCGTTATTTATGTTGAATGTCGAAAATGTCGACGGATGCTGGACTTCATGTTTTGGTATTTAGCAGTTTAGTTAAAGGTTTTACACTGTAAAAAAAAACAGTCTGTGCAAGAAGGTATTTTTATTGACAACAAAACTAGTTTCCAGTTTAGATCTAATAAACTGGGGGAAAATTAATCTGAATTCCAGATCAAATCATTTAAAAAAAGTCCAACTGACAAAGAAAATTAAATTATATTTCCTAATCCTGGGTAAACGACCCGGGAACAAGAAAATAAACTAACATCCAGTAATATTTATGAGTTCATGTCTATGTGGTCGCTGGAAATGAGATTTTTATGATGAAAGAGAAAAATAAAAGCTGGAACTGTGGTAATTATGCTTGTTTTAACTTTAAATTATTAAAGATTTCCTGCCTAATTAAGGCTTAAAAGGCAGTTTCATTATTAATTTAGGAATATACGTGGAGTCGATTACTAAATTACATTTAAAACAAGCTTTCTAAATCAAGAACAGTTTGACGTGTCACTCGCAACCTGTTTGGAATCGAAATTGTTCTTTTTGTCTTTAAAGTGGCCGGAAATAAATAAATTAAACTGAATATAAGTCGGGAGATGAGGTCGCACAACATGACATCATGTCGTAGTTTTTCTCCTAAAAACATCCAGGATTAGTTGAGCTTCAGTAATCAGGACTGACCGGAAAATTATTTTTAGAAAAATTTCAATTCTTAGTAGGGCTGGGCAAGTTAACGCGTTATTATTTTGTTAACGCATTAATTTATTAACGCCGACATTAACTTTATTGTGCGTTAACGCATGTTGCTCATGTGCTTTTGTGTTGAAAAGTCTGTTTCTGGCTGCTGCTGAAACTGGAAGATAATTGGCAGGTAAACATGCGGCAAAGCTAAAACAGACATGGAGAGCGATAAAAACCAGTGAACTTTACAGTTCAGGTAGCAACTCAGGTAGCAATATTAACAATTCTGTCTGGAAAAAAAAACTTTCAAACCCCTTTGTTCAAGACGATCGCGTCATTCCTCCATGTTACATCAGATCTGATCCATGTGTTCACTGTCCTGCTGTTCTCTAGCTGGTTACTTCAGTGCAGCTCCATCTAGTGGAACAGATGTGTAATGACAACAGAAAGTCTATTCCTTGATTATAAAACAAAGCCATTTCTGGGTCACATAAACCAGACAATAAAATATTAAAAACAAATTCAATCCCGTGGCCTGTTTGCTAAAATTGAAATATAAAAAACAGACATTTTTTTTTTTTTTGTTTAGATTATAAAACAGAAAAAAAGTCACTTCTTAATTTTTTAAATTTTTGATTGACATAAAATAGAAAAAAACAAATGATTCAAAGATAATTACAGATTGATAAATTTACTGAACTTTAACATGAACATTTTCATTTTAAAGTTCTCCCAGACAGAGGATTCAACAGAAACAAGGTTATTTGTAACAACTGACAAGTTGAACTCCCCGTTAAAAGTTTCTGCTGTTACCTCAGAAATTACCTGTTTTAATGTTCTGATTGTGGCTCAGGATTTTGTTGATAGAATTTTTTTTTTTATTTTTCATAAAAAACAGGATGACTTTAATTCCCTGGCAGTGGCAATAAACTTTATTTAATTTGACATTTTTTAAGATGAGATTTACACTAAATATGTGTTACTGACAAGTGCTGATGTTAAAAGTATTTGAACAACAAATGTTATGACACTTTAGTTTATATGGCAGCAGAACATTAAAATAAAAGTGACCTTTACACTACTTTTGAATTCATTATTTGAATTTCCACATACAATGCGAATAATCATGATTAATCAGGGAAATCATGCGATTAATCGCGATTAAAAATTTTAATCGTTGCTCCAGCCCTAATTTTTAGATCAGCAGCGTATTTAAAACTTCAAAAGTGAGCTGTAGCATCAGATAATCCAGAGGTGATGGTGACGTCCTCCCCAGACTGAATAATAACAGAACAATGCTCCAAATAGGTTTTAATTACTGTTTTTGCAGCTCCTGCTTTAAAACACGACTGAGGAGCAGAAAATAACACACGATTATCGCTGTGATACGTGAAAAAGCGACAATCGTGTTATTTTGGAGCCATTTGCTCCGGTGACCTGGTTTCTCGGGAACACAATAGAGGGTTTATGCGACGGGGGTCACGACCTGTGAAGCCACGACAAAAGTCTATTGACGTTTTCACAATAAACGTCCCCTCGAGGCTTCGCGGGCCGCCGATGTAAACGGCTGATAACCAGGAGCTCGGCTGAATGGAGAGAACTGATGACCATTTTCTCTCGTTTTTTTTCCCACTGATATTTAAAAGAAAATATTTAGAAAAAAAACAAGCATTTGATTCCACTCCCGACCACCTCTGCAGCTGTGCTGCGGGACAGATGTGGGGGAGGGCCACGGTAAGAGCTTCGCATCGCTGTCCTGAAGACGACGGCGAAGCCTCCATGTCGGGGGTCTGTCTGCGTCCTCGGCCCCGCCGCTCTCATCCTCCACACAATGAAATTATAGCATCACAAGCATCGTCTCATGGAGGCAGATTCAAGGCCCATTTGTTTGAGATTGCTTTTAGTGTAATTCAATAAAGGCTTTTTTACTCATTTATTTCCATGGTGAAGTTCATGCTGAGGAAAACCAGGGCTGCATTTCCCTCATTAGGAGTAATAATAACCAGAATAACAATAACGGCATTAGAAAGCAATAATTTGGAAGATCCTGCTGTCGCTGTTGGTCTCAAGAAGAAAATGCAGACGGACGTGATTTTTTTTTTTTTTGGTGCTGAAGAGATACACTTTAGCAAAATGGCACTTTACAAGTATTAGACAAAAAGAGAAACAGGACGAAGAGGTTCGTCTCATTAGGTCTCAATTAGCTTTTACATTTTGACAGGATACAGTGATCCCTCGCCAATTCGCGGTTTAAGTTCCGCGGTTTAAGTTCCGTGGTTTTAGTTCCGCTGTTTTAGTTATTTGCGGATTTTTCAGAAATATATAATATAATTAAAAAAAAGTTTAAAAATCGCGGAAACATCACAGGATATTGTGCGCGTTCTCTCACTGTAAAGAAATGCTGTGAGCCAGCCTGGCCCCTTTAAGAAGGTGGCCTTATGGGTAATGATGTGGCCTTATGGGTAATGTAGTGTGTGTGTCGTGGGACGGCAGAATGAAAACGGGGTTAGATGAAAAGTGTAGTGAGCATCAACAGCAGTCCAGCGTGTATAGATTTACATTCTCTGTTAACCGACAGGAGCCCAACAATACAACCTGTGTGATGTTACAAGTTCCTGCAGTGCCAGAATAAAGTGCTCGTTCCATGCAGAGAAAACCAGACTTTTTCTTTTGTTGTTGTTAGCGTGTTAGCCGCTAATTACAAGCCAAAAATAGCACAATACCAGCAGTTTGTTTACTACGGTTCAGAGACCAGAGGCTGTGAAGGTAACAGAAAGACCACAGTTGACCTTTGTCTTGTTTCGTTGCAGTGTCTCGCTACTTTTTGGGGGGTTTTAAACATTTAAACATATTTTAAACACATTATTGAGGCTCGGGGGGCTCCGGCTCCAGTTCGCGGATTTTGATTTTTGCAGGGGGGGGGGCGCTGGTCCTCATTAACCTCGAAAAATAAGGGATCACTGTAAAATAAATGAGGGATACTGGAGTGAAATCAGGTCATCAGCTCCTCCTCTCCAGCAGCAGGTCAGACCTCCTTTAAGTCTTGGTGTCGTAGATCCAACCAGGTGCTGGAAATGTTCCTTAGAGGTTCTGGTCCATGTTGACATGTCAGCATCACCAGTTACATCCATGATGAGAACCTCCAGTTCCTCCAACATCCCAGAGCTGCTCTACTGGACTGAGATCTGGAGACTGTGGAGACCACTGGACTCATGGTGCATCATCCTGCTGGAAGTTTCCATCAGTAGATGGTTCACTGTGGTCATGAAGGGATGGAGATGGTCAGCAACGATCCTCAGGTAGACTGTGGTGGTTAAACCAGGATCAGCTGGTACTGAGAACAGACCAGACCATCACACCACCAGCAGCAGCCTGAACCGTTGATGGACCAGGATGGATCCATGCTCTCATGTTGGTTTCCATCTGGATGTTGCAGCTGAAATCCAGACTCATCCGACCAGACGGTGGTTCTTCCAATCTTCTGTGGTCCAGTTCTGGTGAGTCTGTGTTTCCTGTTCTCAGCTGACAGCTGTGGTCTTCTGCTGCTGGAAAACATCTGCTTCAAGGTTCCAGTGTTGTTCAGAGATGCTGTTCTGCAGACCTCTGTTGAGTTCCTGTCGTCTTTCTATCATCTTCAACCAGTCTGTCCATCCTCCTCTGACCTCTGACATCAACAGCTGGATATCTTCTCTTTCTGGGACCATCTGGAAACCCTGGAGATGGTTGTGGAGAAGATCCCAGTAGACCAGCAGGTTCTGGAACACTCAGACCAACAACCAGGACACGTCCAGAGTCACTTCAGTCTTCTTTCTGCTCCGTCCTGATGCTGGTTTGACCGATTAGATATCTGCGCTAACGAGTGGAGCTGCTGAAGTGGCCGGTGAGTCTAAAAGGCCTCAAAGTGACAGACGATGGAGAAAAGTTGAGTGAAGATGAGAGGGAGGAAAGGTAAAAAGGATTTAGAGGCAGCAGGAGCCACAGCTCCACCTTCAGATCCATTTTCCACCACTGGAGGCCAACTGGCTATCAAGATGTCGCCGCCACCGCCGAGGCTTACAGATGAAAACTTGGTTCTCCTTCTAATCTGTGGAGCAAGCGCAGCTCCCCCCAGATGCCCTCCAAAAACAAATATTTGAATATTCTCCGGCACTCCTTAACCAGCTTAAATTGGATCATTTTATTTCGCCGCTTGCCCCTGCCAAAATGCCAAAAGAGTGTGGGTCTTGGCGAGCCTTTCCGCGCCCAGGAACGCCGCCCTCCCCCGGCCCTGCCCACCCTCTGCACTATCAGCTGATGCAGAGACTGCCCCCGGGCCGCCTCCTTTCTCCTCGGCCGCACTCCTGCCGTCGGGAGCTGGCACGCCGAGCCCACGCAGGCGCCGGGTCTTAACCGGCCGTGGGTCCGGAGCGCCGCGGCGTCAGCGGCAATCAGGTGATTCCGTCACCACGGTCATCAAGAAGCAGCAGCAGCAGCAGAGGAGGAGGAGGATGCGCCGCATCCTCGTCACCCGGTCGGAGACGGCTCCAGCGCCGGCTCCTGCGGGGCCCGGCTGGCGCCGCGCTCTTCGGGATCAAACTGAGCTCATGCAAAAACTCCACAAATCCATTTTATTGTGAAATGTATTTTCAGAAACGCTGCCATTTCCAAACAAAGTAAAAAAAAAAAATTCAGAGCACAGCTTCCTATCTGTTTTTTTAAAAAATCATTCACGTGTCTGTCTTACAATGAGTTTGACGCCAATCCAGTGCAGTCAGAAAACTAAATTTGCAGTCGTTCACTTCTTTAATAGAAAACATAAACTTGATTTGTTCAAAACTGGGCGATAAACTGAGAGGAATGAACGTACGAAGGACTGCAGACATCTAAAGAAACGCAGCGAGACCTTTAGCTCACGTACAAAACACGTGCGGCCTCCTGTCTGATCAGCGGGGTCACATTTCATTTTTCATTTTATTATTTCATTCCAGACATGTCAAAATAATATTTAAAAGCGTGACAATTTTAACACGAGCATGAATCTATGTATCTGAAAAAATAAAATTAAATGCATAAATCAGTATACACAGACACGTGTGCATAACCATCATTTTGAAACATATAGAACCTCTTGCAAATAAATCTAAATATTAAATGGACATATCCCCCCCAAAAAAGAAGAAATAAAAAATCAACAAAATGTATACCCAATGTATACACACCTATCTGTATGCATGCACACACACACATACACACGCACACACACACATACATACAGTACAGTACATACTACAGTATATATAACAGTATATACTATAGTACATACTACAGTAGAAAGTACAGTATATACTACAGTACATACTACAGTTTATATTACAGTACATAGTACAGTATGTACTGTAGTACATACAGTACATACTACAGTACTGTATGTACTGTATGTACTGTATGTACTACATACAGTACATACTACAGTACATAGTACAGTATGCACTGTAGTATATACTGTACTATGTACAGTATATACTGTACATAGTACTGTACATAGTATATACTGTACATTGTACAGTATATACTACAGTATATACTACAGTACAAAGTACAGTATATACTACAGTACATACTACATATACTTCATCCTGCACATTCACACCCACACACACAGAGCGCATCCCGAGAGCACCCAGATACCCCCCTCCATCCCACCATGCTGCACTCCGACACCAAACCCACCTGAGCCCAGTTCCCCCACCAGCCCCCCACAATGATGGCACAAGAGCAGAACCAGGAGGGCCCCCGACCCAGTTGGCCCACACAAGACACCACATCAACACAAGCACCCAGACCCCCGACAGCACTGCTGTCGGGGGTCTGGGGTGCCTGGGCGTGGTGCCTGGGTGCCTGGGGGTGGTGCCTGGGCGGGGTGGAGCCCGCCCAGGCACCACCCCTCACCCCACAGCGGAATCCCCTCCACTGGGGCAAGTTGGGGGCGCCCAGCCAAGGCGAACCCCCGCCATGTAGCACAGACGTCCCAGCAGCAACAAAGAGTGATGGGAGGCACCCGAGCCAGACCCCCGAGTACCGCTACCAAGGGCCTGAACACCCATGCCAATGCAGTGCCCCACACAAACCCCCCGCAGGTCAACAAAGACCCTCAGAGCCCCACCCCCCGCCCCACCACCAATGTGAACCACTGAGGGAAACCAGACCCAAACAGCCATAATGCCAGACCACAACACAGATGGACCAGGAAAAGCAAAGGAGGTCCAACTATCTCCTAATGCACCACATAGACACACCCACACAAAAATACACAATCATACCAATCTGTTCCAGCTGTTTACAGACACCCATTCAGGTTCACCTCAGATTATCATCCCTGGACTGTTGAAGATCATCAGTCTGAGCCTTTTCTTAAACACACTCATGCTTGGACATTGCTTCTGTTCTTGGCTGAGTTTATTCCAAACCTTCACACCACTGACTGAAGTGCACATTCTCTTCATGGTTGTTTGGACACTCCTGGTCCTGAAGTTAAGGTTTCCTCTGTAATGAACATTACATCAGTCAAGCTGTGACTTCGACCTCCAAAAAAATTCATCCTCATCAGTTTACCAGTTAAACCATCGTTTATTCAGCTCAGAACCAGACCTTCAGTCAATAACAGAATATTTATTCTGTTTCCAGAAACAGAAGGACAGATGTTGAGTTACTCTGATCTGTCTTTCACTGACTAAATTAGGAAGGTGTTGCCTTATTTGAAATCATTGATGTCAGTTTTTTTTCGATGTCAGAAGACCAGGGTGCAACATCATGTTATTTCCTGGAAACTTGGAGAAATAGGTCTCTGCAGACAAACTGTAAAGTTGAATAATTATTTTACAAATAATGTGCTCAGCGGAATATTAATAAATTACATTAGAGACATTCCTGTTTTTGTAACCCCCCAAAAAAAATGAGTGCAATGAAATTAATTACCTGAGAATAAGATCAGATAAGTTTTTATCTGCGTTCAGGACTGAACACAAATTAAACATTCAGTCTGATTTTAGATGTATATTCAGTTTTATATGACACAACGCTCAAAGTGGTCAAAAATGTAGCAAATCCCTGGATGTTCAGAGGACTAATTAATTAACTTGACTAAAAACACAAAACTAAAGAATCAGCAATTAAATTTTGAGAGAAACAAATTAACCAATATTATAAGGATAATAATTATTCTAACAGATGATTAGAGTGCAATAAAAATAATGGACTGTATTAGACAATATTCTCAGGACTAAACAAAATTAAATTTTACTGACAGTAACTAAAATTTATGTAACATCACTGAGGTTTGGAACAGTTTTTTTTTTTTTTGTTAATGTTGCGACAAAACTGGCAAATGAGATAAAAAGCAACGAGGGAAGAAGAGGAAGCTTTTTGATAAATGTGCAGGATAAAAACTCTAAGATAATAAAACTCAGAATGATTAGAGATACGATTCTAACGAAGAAAACAGATGGATTCAGGTGGATCAACCTCAGCAGCTCCAAACTATACACAGCTGGTTTTTTATTAACTTAGAGGCAAATATTGATCAGGACGATCACTAAAAACAGCTGCAGGTCAACCACTACGGACCTACGGAGTCCCACAGGGCTCAGTTCTGGACCCCTGGATGATTCATTTTATCAGTGATTTTAGAAAAGTGTCAAAATGCTTTCTCTTTGCAGGAGACACAAGTGTTTTTCGTACAGGAGGGGGATTTAAAATGCTGCTGAAGAAATTAGCTTATTAAAATGTTAGATTTGAATAAGATATCGTTAAATTTGAACATGATCCAAATTAAAAATAAATACTGACGCTGCGTTAGTGATTGTTTGAAAATAAGTTTCTGGGAGTAATTATTGATCTTGAACCAAGCTGGAAACGGCATGTAAGCCGTAAATTAGCTCAGAGCTCAGATGAAATGTAGATATAAAATTAATCAGAAGACGTTACACACAGATGTGCTGCCACATCTGAACTACGGAGGAGATACGTTTCACCAAAAAAATAAAAATAAATAAAAGAGCAATGTACTTTTTGAAGACTTTAAAGAGGAATAAAACCCAGATCTTCTTTCTAGAATAAAAACCAGATATTCTTTCTAGAATAAACCCAGATCTTCTTTCTGGAATAAAACCCTGATCATCTTTTTAGATCAAAAACAAAGATCTTCTATCTAGAATAAAAACCGAGATCTTCTTTCTAGAACAAAAACCCAGATCTTCTATCTTGAACAAAAACCGAGATCTTCTATCCAGAATAAAAACCGAGATCTTCTTTCTGGAACAAAAACCCAGATCTTCTATCTAAAATAAACCCAGATCTTCTTTCTAGAATAAAACCAAGATCATCTATCTAATATAAAACCCGGATCTTCTTTCTAGAATAAAACCCAGATCTTCTTTCTACAATAAAACACAGATCTTCTTTCTAGTAAAAAACCATTTTTTCTTTCTAGAATAAAACCCAGATCTTCTTTCTAGAAAAAAACCCAGATCTTCTTTCTAGAATAAAACCCTGATCTTCTATTTAGTAAAAACCCAGATCTTCTCTCTAGAATAAAACCCAGATCTTCTTTCTAGAACAAAAACCCAGATCTTCTTTCTAGAACAAAAACCCAGATCTTCTTTCTAGAATAAAATCCAGATATTTTTTTCTAGAATAAAACCCAGATCTTCTTTCTAGAATAAAACCCTGATCTTTTATTTAGTAAAAACCCAGATCTTCTTTCTAGAATAAAACCCTGATCTTCTATTTAGTAAAAACCCAGATCTTCTTTCTAGAACAAAAACCCAGATCTTCTTTCTAGTAAAAACACTGTTTTTCTTTCTAGAATAAAACCCAGATCTTCTTTCTAGAATAAACCCAGATCTTCTTTTGTGAATAAAACCCAAATCTTCTATCTAGTATAAACCCATATCTTCTTTTTAGAATAAAACCCAGATCTTCTTTCTTGAATAAAACCGAGATCTTCTTTCTGGAACAAAAACCCAGATCTTCTATCTAAAATAAACCCAGATCTTCTTTCTAGAATAAAACCCAGATCATCTATAAAACCCTGATCTTCTTTCTAGAATAAAACCCAGATCTTCTTTCTACAATAAAACACAGATCTTCTTTCTAGTAAAAAACCCTTTTTTCATTCTAGAATAAAACCCAGATCTTCTTTCTAGAACAAACCCCTGATCTTCTATTTAGTAAAAACCCAGATCTTCTTTCTAGAATAAAACCCTGATCTTCTTTCTAGAACAAAAACCCAGATCTTCTTTCTAGTAAAAACACTGTTTTTCTTTCTAGAATAAAACCCAGATCTTCTTTCTAGTAAAACTTCTTCTATTTAAAAAACCCATGATCTTCTTTCTAGAACAAAAACCCAGATCTTCTTTCTAGTAAAAACACTGTTTTTCTTTCTAGAATAAAACCCAGATCTTCTTTCTAGAATAAACCCAGATATTCTTTTGAGAATAAAACGCAAATCTTCTATCTAGTATAAACCCAGATCTTCTTTCTAGAATAAACCCAGATCTTCTTTCGAGAATAAAACCCAAATCTTCTATCTAGTATAAACCCTGATCTTCTTTTTAGAATAAAACCCAGATCTTTTTTCTAGAATAAAACCCAGATCTTCTTTCTAGAATAAAACCCTGATCTTCTTTCTAGAACAAAAACCCAGATCTTCTTTCTAGTAAAAACACTGTTTTTCTTTCTAGAATAAAACCCAGATCTTCTTTCTAGAATAAAACCCTGATCTTCTATTTAGTAAAAACCCAGATCTTCTTTCTAGAATAAAACCCAGATCTTCTTTCTAGAACAAAAACCCAGATCTTCTTTCTAGTAAAAACACTGTTTTTCTTTCTAGAATAAAACCCAGATCTTTTTTCTAGAATAAACCCAGATCTTCTTTCGAGAATAAAACACAAATCTTCTATCTGGTATAAACCCAGATCTTCTTTCTAGAATAAACCCAGATCTTCTTTCTTGAATAAAACCCAGATCTTCTTTCTAGTATAAAACACAGATCTTCTTTCTAGTAAAAACCCTTTTTTCTTTCTAGAATAAAACCCAGATCTTCTTTCTAGAATAAAACCCAGATCTTCTTTCTAGAATAAAACCCTGATCTTCTATTTAGTAAAAACCCAGATCTTCTTTCTAGAATAAAACCCTGATCTTCTTTCTAGAACAAAAACCCAGATCTTCTTTCTAGTAAAAACACTGTTTTTCTTTCTAGAATAAAACCCAGATCTTCTTTCTAGAATAAACCCAGATCTTCTTTCTAGTAAAAACCCTGTTTTTCTTTCAAGAATAAAACCCAGATCTTCTTTCTAGAATAAAACCAAGATCTTCTTTCAAAAACAAAAACCCAGATCTTCTTTCTAGAAAAAAACCCATTTGTCTTTCTAGAATAAACCCCAGATCTTCTTTCTAGTAAAAACCCCATTTTTCTTCCTAGAATAAAACCCAGATCTTCTTTCTACAATAAAACACAGATCTTCTTTCTAGTAAAAAAACATTTTTCTTTCTAGAATAAAACCCAGATCTTCTTTCTAGAAAAAAACCCAGATCTTCTTTCTAGAATAAAACCCTGATCTTCTATTTAGTAAAAACCCAGAACTTCTCTCTAGAAAAAAACCCAGATCTTCTTTCTAGAACAAAAACCCAGATCTTCTTTCTAGAACAAAAACCCAGATCTTCTTTCTAGAATAAAATCCAGATATTTTTTCTAGAATAAAACCCAGATCTTCTTTCTAGAATAAAACCCTGATCTTTTATTTAGTAAAAACCCAGATCTTCTTTCTAGAATAAAACCCTGATCTTCTATTTAGTAAAAACCCAGATCTTCTTTCTAGAACAAAAACCCAGATCTTCTTTCTAGTAAAAACACTGTTTTTCTTTCTAGAATAAAACCCAGATCTTCTTTCTAGAATAAACCCAGATCTTCTTTTGTGAATAAAACCCAGATCTTCTTTCTTGAATAAAACCGAGATCTTCTTTCTGGAACAAAAACCCAGATCTTCTATCTAAAATAAACCCAGATCTTCTTTCTAGAATAAAACCCAGATCATCTATCTAATATAAAACCCTGATCTTCTTTCTAGAATAAAACCCAGATCTTCTTTCTACAATAAAACACAGATCTTCTTTCTAGTAAAAACACTGTTTTTCTTTCTAGAATAAAACCCAGATCTTCTTTCTAGAATAAAACCTTGATCTTCTATTTAGTAAAAACCCATGATCTTCTTTCTAGAACAAAAACCCAGATCTTCTTTCTAGTAAAAACACTGTTTTTCTTTCTAGAATAAAACCCAGATCTTCTTTCTAGAATAAACCCAGATATTCTTTCGAGAATAAAACGCAAATCTTCTATCTAGTATAAACCCAGATCTTCTTTCTAGAATAAACCCAGATCTTCTTTCGAGAATAAAACCCAAATCTTCTATCTAGTATAAACCCTGATCTTCTTTTTAGAATAAAACCCAGATCTTTTTTCTAGAATAAAACCCAGATCTTCTTTCTAATAAAAACCCTGATCTTCTTTCTAGAACAAAAAACCCAGATCTTCTTTCTAGTAAAAACACTGTTTTTCTTTCTAGAATAAAACCCAGATCTTCTTTCTAGAATAAAACCCTGATCTTCTATTTAGTAAAAACCCAGATCTTCTTTCTAGAATAAAACCCAGATCTTCTTTCTAGAACAAAAACCCAGATCTTCTTTCTAGTAAAAACTGTTTTTCTTTCTAGAATAAAACCCAGATCTTTTTTCTAGAATAAACCCAGATCTTCTTTCGAGAATAAAACACAAATCTTCTATCTGGTATAAACCCAGATCTTCTTTCTAGAATAAACCCAGATCTTCTTTCTTGAATAAAACCCAGATCTTCTTTCTAGTATAAAACACAGATCTTCTTTCTAGTAAAAACCCTTTTTTCTTTCTAGAATAAAACCCAGATCTTCTTTCTAGAATAAAACCCAGATCTTCTTTCTAGAATAAAACCCTGATCTTCTATTTAGTAAAAACCCAGATCTTCTTTCTAGAATAAAACCCTGATCTTCTTTCTAGAACAAAAACCCAGATCTTCTTTCTAGTAAAAACACGTTTTTTCTTTCTAGAATAAAACCCAGATCTTCTTTCTAGAACAAAAACCCAGATCTTCTTTCTAGTAAAAACCCTGTTTTTCTTTCTAGAATAAAACCCAGATCTTCTTTCTAGAATAAAACCAAGATCTTCTTTCAAAAACAAAAACCCAGATCTTCTTTCTAGAAAAAAACCCATTTGTCTTTCTAGAATAAACCCCAGATCTTCTTTCTAGTAAAAACCCCATTCTTCTTCCTAGAATAAAACCCAGATCTTCTTTCCTTCTTCTTCTTTCTTTCTTAAAGTCCTGCCCAGTTACTTTTTCTTTTAGTAGATTTTTTTAACTGTGTCAGTTTTTACTGCGTTGTCATTTGAGACCAACAGACAACTGAAGCTCATGGACAGAAGAAGATGTTCATGAACAGACAGAGGTTTCATTTCTGGACTCAGACGTCCAGCTGGCAGAAATGCTGACGTACATTTGAGATTTAAAGGTACAATAATCACCACTGTTGCTTTGGAGAAGCTCAAATTACAGAAAAATAAACTCTTATTTGCTTGTTCTTTTATTTTTTATTTAAAAAAAAAAGAAAAATCTAATAAATGTTTTTTGTTAGAATGAGTTTAATTAACTCAGTGTAACCCAGAGTCATCTTCAATTTAACTTTTTAACAAGATTTTGACAGTTTTATTGTTGATTTATTTTGATATTATTTGTGATCCTTCATTTTTTTCATTTTTTGTATTTTCTTATTTTCTATTCTTGTTCCTGTCAGCCTCATTAACGAAGCCAGATGAAAGCAGTGACCCCCCCCACCCCCCAGCTATGACACACGCGTGTTATTTTTATTCTTTATCCTCTTAAACGTTCATCCTTCCAACCACAGCACCTCACACATCCCATCATCACATCTCAATAGTTCCTTAATAACACACGTTTTATTACGTAGTAACCAACTGTGGTTGGTTTCTAACCAGTGTTCCCAGTCTCTGACCAGTGTTCCCAGTCCCTGACCAGTGTTCCCAGTCCCTGACCAGTGTTCCCTTCTCTGACCAGTCTTCCCAGTCTCTGACCATTGTTCTCCTTCTCTGACCAGTGTTCCCTGTCTCTGACCAGTGTTCCCAGTCTCTGACCAGTGTTCTCCTTCTCTGACCAGTGTTCCCAGTCTCTGACCAGTGTTCCCTGTCTCTGACCAGTGTTCCCAGTCTCCGACCAGTCTTCTTAGTCTCTGACCAGTGTTCCCAGTCTCTAACTAGTGTTCCCAGTCTCTGACCAGTGTTCCCCATCTCTGACCAGTGTTCCCAGTCTCTAACTAGTGTTCCCAGTCTCTGACCAGTGTTCCCCATCTCTGACCAGTGTTCCCAGTCTCTGACCAGTGTTTCCAATCTCTGACCAGTCTTCCCAGTTTCTCACAACACGTACAAACCACAGCATCATGAACAAGCTGTAAATTATTCTGACCTCAGTTCACATTAACACATCAACATGTCAAACTCAAAACACTCACAACTCTGAAACAAAAAAAAAAAAAAAACAGATTTATTTTCTTGGTTTTATGAAGAATTAAATAACTTTTTTTTCTTTGTTTGACAAAGAACAAGGACACTCACCTGAAAGATGCAAACAGAAATGGAGATTATTTATTTATTTTCTATTAACCTTTATTTAACCAAGGGAGAGAAAAAAAACCTCTCAGACAGCAGCAGTTATTACAAACTCATAATTAGAATATAAAAATAAAAAAATACATAAAATGTTCACAGAAGACAATGAAATTATTAAAGATTGGCAACAAGCAGGTATAAAATTATTATAAACCTTACCGGGTTTTATTATTCTCATTCTATGAGAGTTTTTATCTTATTTTATGTGTATTTTATTTTTATGTTTTATGCGAGCTGTGTATTATTGATTCTTTTTGTTTCTTTTTGATTTATTTGTCTTTAGAGCTCTTTGGTTGCCTGTGGCTGTTTTAAAGCGCTTTATGAATAACGTTGGTTCGAATCCTGGTCTCAGCATCTGCAGCCAGATGTGGAGACACCTGGAATATTAAAAGTTTGGTTCGGTGAATTAAACCAGACCAGATCTTTGAGGTTCAGGTGAGTTTGGAGCTGAGAGTAGAGCTGCTGCTCCTCCACATGGAGAGGAGCCAGCTGAGGTGGTTCACCTGGTCAGGATGACACCTGGACGCCTCCCTGGAGACGTGCATCAGACATTGTCCAACAGGAGACCACAAGCCAAGACCCAGGACACTCTGGAGCGATGATCTCTCAGCTGGTCTGGATGGATGGATGGATGGATGGATGGATGGATGGATGGATGGATGGATGGATGGATGGATGGATGGATGGATGGATGGACAGATAGATGGACAGATTGATGGACGGTTGGATGGATGGTCTGATGGATGGACGGATGGATGGATGGATGGATGGATGGATTGATGGATGCTTGGATTGATGGATGGTTGGATGGATGGATGGATGGATGGATGGATGGATGGATGGATGAAAGGATGGATGGATGGACAGATGGATGGACAGATGGGCGGATTGATAGATGGTTGGATGGATGGATGGATGGATGGATGGATGGACAGATGAATGGATGGATGGTTGGACGGATGGATGGACAGATGGATGGATGGATGGATGGATGGATGGATGGATGGATGGATGGACGATGGACAGATTGATGGACGGTTGGATGGATGGATTGATGGATGGATGAAAGGATGGATGGATGGATGGACGGATGGATGGACGGATGGCTGGATGGACAGATAGGTGGATGGATGGACAGATGGACGGATGGATGGATGGTTGGACGGATGGATGGACGGATGAATGGATGGATGGATAAATGGATGGATGGATGGACAGATGGATGGATGGATGGATGGACAGACGGATTATTGGATGGTTGGATGGATGATTGATGCATGGAAGGATGAATGGATGGATGTATGGATGGACAGATTGATGGACGGATGGACAGATAGATGGATAGATGGATGGACAGATTGATGGATGGATGGACAGATGGATGGATGGATGGATGAATGGATGGATGGATGGATGATGGATGGATTGATTGATTAATGGACAGTTGAATGGATGGCTTGATGGATGGATGGACAGATGGATGGATGGACTGGTGGATGGATGGATGGACGGATGGATGGATGGATTAATGGACGGTTGGATCGATGGATGAATGGATGGATGGATTGACAGATGGATGGATGGATGGATGATGGATGGATGGATGGATGTACAAATGGATGGACAGATGGATGGATAGACAGATGGATGGATGGTTGGATGGATGGATGGACAGATGGATGGTTGGATGAATGGATGGATAGATGGATGGATGGACGGCTGAATGGATGGATAAATGGATGGATGGATGGATGGACAGATGGATGGTTGGATGGATGGATGGATGGATGGATGGATGGATGGATGGATGGATGGATGGATGGATGGATGGATGGATGGATGGATGGATGGATGGATGGATGGATGGATGGATGGACAAATGGATGGACAGATGGATGGATAGACAGATGGATGGATGGACAGATGGATGGATGGATGGATGGATGGATGGACAGATGGATGGTTGGATGGATGGATGGATGGATGGATGGTTGGATGGATGGTTGGATGGATGGATGGGATGGATGGATGGATGGTTGGATGGATGGATGGATGGATGGATGGATGGATGGATGGACAGATGGATGGATGGATGGTTGGTTGGATGGATGGATGGATGGATGGATGGATGGTTGGATGGATGGATGGATGGATGGATGGACAGATGGATGGATGGATGGATGGATGGATGGTGGATGGATGGATGGATGGATGGATGGACAGATGGATGGATGGATGGTTGGTTGGATGGATGGATGGATGGATGGATGGATGGATGGATGGACAGATGGATGGATGGATGGTTGGATGGATGGATGGATGGATGGATGGATGGATGGATGGATGGATGGATGGACGGATGGATGGATGGATTACAGTAATCCAAGGTTGAATGAAAGTAACTCAATGTAACGTTGAACAAGAAGAAACGAAGAGTCCACCTTTTTTATCAAAAATATCCTTCTATCATGACTGTTCTTGAGCATTTATTGCATGTTGGCAGAGAATCCTGAACATCTGGCTGAAACACTGAAGGACCTCAGCTTCCTCCAGAACTAAAGTCTGCTCTGTCCAGTCCAGTCTGTTGTCCCGGTGAACACCACGTACCTGTCTCTGACCAGTGTTCCCAGTCTCTGACCAGTGTTCCCAGTCTTTGACCAGTGTTTTGTCTAGGTGAACACCGAGGTATCAATTCTCCTCCACCACCTCTACTTCTTCTCCCATGAAGGAGGTTTGGAGTATGCTGGCGGGTTAGGGTTTCCTGGAACGCTCTGATGTACCTCAGTGATCTCTTAAGGATTCAGTTAGTCACAGCGGAAGCGTAGCTTCTTTGTTCAGGTGGAGGACGCTCTTTATCGTGGAGAACCTGAAGACTCTCCGGTGGCGCCGTGTCTGCTGGGGCCCGGCTGGTTCTCTTTGACGGCGAAGCCGGCGGCTCCCCATCTTCCCAGAGCTCCGCCGCATGACAAGCTCTATGACGTGTCCGAGTCTAACCGGTGAACTGAAGCTCTGGTCTCGGCGGCTGCATGTCACAGCGGATTACAGCTTTGAGGTTTTGAGCCGTGCCCTGGAGGACAGATGTTCAAACCGAAGCGCCGATGAATGCACCGTGTGTTTAAATACACTGCTGTGTTTTCTTCTTCTCTTTTGTCTTTTGTGAAGTTTGTCCACAACTTCTGGGGAATGTTTGGCCAGCACCTGCATGATTAATATTTAATGTAGCTGGCTCGCAAGCAAGTATTTACACAGACTTTAATCACTTGGGTCAGTTCAAACGTACATTTACCCACATTCTCTTTCTTTTCTTTTCTTTTTTTTTCGTGTGCAACTCATCAACTGCTTTCATCAGTTGTCTATAATTGCCTCATTAGAGCTTTCCTAATTATAGTGATCGAGAAATCTTCCATACATATCAGGAAAAGGACCAAAAAGGAAAAAAAAAAAAAACAAAAACAAACAAAAATCTCCTCTTTGGAAATGCAGTTTATTAGATTTCATTTGGAGAAAATGATTGCAGAGCTCCGGCGCTCATGCAAGGAGAGCTGCCATGTTGCTGTGATGTCGGTCTGAGACGCCGCGTGTCGAACAACTCTGACCTTGTGAGCCATCTGTTTCCATCAGGCTCAAATTTCTGCCTTTCATTAAGAAATCTACTGCGAGGGCTGAAACTGGAGGTTCCTGCATCCAGATGGCTGCTGAGGTTACAACAACTCTGATTAGCTGCGATAACGGAGTCCCTTAAAAACCTCGACGTGGTGGGGCGACGCCAGCCGTCAATTTGAGTCAATAATCTTCCGGTTTCAGTCACGTTTTTCACTCGTGCGACTGCTGTCAGTTTATTTTAAAAACATAACTTCCTTGGCGGAGGTAAAAATTGTTTGTTTACCTTGGTTGCTGGGTTACACTCATACAGACAAGGGGCCCTCCTAGCCAATGGGATGCCAGGAACATGCTAAGCAATAGCCAATGGCAGAGCAGCTCGGACGAACAGCTTTCAAACCAAGCTACATAGCCGAACAAGTATGTTTACGTTAGGAAAACATACGTTAAAGTTACGTTCGTAACTTGGAAATTTCGTATGAAGAGACGTTCGTAAATAGAGGTACCACTATATTGTAAGATGAATATCGATATATATATTGTATCGTGAGCCGAATATCATGTATCGTATCGTATCATATCGTATCGTGAGATCAGTGTATCGCTACAGCCCTATTCATAACCGCATGAAGCCAACACCCTGAAAGTTGATGCGCCCTCGATGATTCTGGCGTTTCACGTCAAAGCATGAAAACAACACATGAACCAGCTCTCGAGCTCGTGTTGCTGTTTCAAAGGGGACGTGTTGTAAAAAAAAAAAAAAAAAGACAAGTTGTTATAAGAGACGACTGGCGGTGTCCCGGTACGATCCACTGGGAACAGTCATGAGCCACTTTTAGCCGCCGGCACACAGAAGAAGAAACCAGCTCGGGGGAAGAATAGCGTGAATATAAAAGACGAGCAAACTTAGAACGACGTGATGAAATGGTGCGGTGATGCTGGAGAAGGCAGTCCCAGTAAACTCCTGGCGCTGGACCGTTCCAGGTAATGGACAGCAATGAAGGAACCGATTTGGATGACCTGGTGAGATCGACCTGGACTGTCCACAGCAAGGTGCGTCTGTCTCGCTGTCTCGTTCGTGTCTTTCGTTGCCGTTTTCCAGCCAGTTGCAGCTTGGATCGCTCGTTGGGTCTCCTGATAAGAACAAGGAAGTATGAATCGCATCCTTTAGTCCCCGAGCGACTCGTCGGAGGCTCTTCTACGGTCTGGTCGAAGCAGACTCGCACCGTGTAATGTTGAAAAATGAAAATACACGGCGTGGACTTCCTGCAGCACACGAGCCTCGACTTATCCATCTCTGGTAACGGAGCCAAGTCCATGTGAGACGACCCCTGACCTCTGCTCTCGGAAACCCGCCTAGTTTTTGGGGCGGTCTCGGTCCGGAGATTCCTCCATGGGTGGTCGGTTCAGGGTTGACCAGTGCGACGACGTCACAGACCCAGATTGGAGAAGAACGATCCGGCGTCTCACGTCATCGGATTTGCCGTCACCTGGAAGTGTAACACCAGTGTCAGAAGAGGGGAGGGGGGGATGTGTTGTCAAGTCAAATGGATGGCTCCGCCCCCTGGAAACCAGCCGCTTTGAACGGACCTGTAAAGACGAGGTTGAACACTAACGTCTGTACGAGATTTCACTGTGTATTTTCAACTGCAAACTGAAAGTGGGTGGAGTTACAGATGGCCTGTGATGTCACAGAACCCTGCAGATCTGAACCGCTTAGGATTAACCTCAAGGTTTGGTACCTTTTTAAAGCGGCATGCGAAAAACCGTCGGCAGGATCTCCTGTCGTGTCTGCATGTGAGAGCGTCGGCTTGTTCTTCCTGGCGTCACGCATGGACGGATGTAAAATAGTAAAGTCTACAGTGTGTTTTACAGAATTCATGTGTGCCTACCGTTCGTGTTAATATCTTGAACTGTACAGAGCGACGTCTGTTATAAAAAGCAATATTTTACGACGTGTGATATGAATGCCGGGTAATTTTGCCGTCATAAAACAGAGGGGAGTGGGAGGTAATGAATATTACACCGTCTGGCCCGTCCAGCCCCCCCTCCTCTTTTATGTTCTCCAACTCTCTCCCTCTCTCTCATGCAGCTGTAGCGTCCTCGGGGCTACCGGATAACCAGATCAGGTGCTAAATTCACTAATTGAATAATTTCACCAGGCTCCACAATGGGGCCCTTTGAAAAGCGCCTGCTCTTTGTGTGTGTGTGTGTGTGTTCTCGAGTGACTGGAAGTACACCAGCCTTCCTGGGCGAGGGCGTAAAGCTGCGTTTGCTGCAGTGGAGTGAAAATGCACTGCAGTGATCTGGAGCAGAGGCGCCCGTCGGTTTGTGCTCCAACGCAGGTGGGCGATCAGCGGGTCTGAGCATGTGCGGCGTCGCACGGAAAATCATCCCGTTCTAGATCTGGAAACAGTGAGATTATGTATCTTGTTTTAGATGGTATTTACTAATTCCACGTGGGGTTTTTATATGTAGTAATATTTGTTGTGTTTGTCTCTTAAAGTTAGGAGTGCACGATAACTATGGGGCCGATAACAGGAAATTATGACGTCATCCCGATAACTCTGATATCACGACGAACAGCCCCGATAACATATATATTTTTGTCAACGCTGCAGTGCCTCGCTCCCTTTGAGCCTTGAATGACCGGCAGTGAATGTTATGTTCAAGTGATGTTGGCATAATCAGAAAAACCATTACTCATTAAGGAAAATCAAGAATACCCCCTCATGCCAGAAAACAACTCGTTAACTTGGTCATAATTTTGATAGTTGCTGACTTGAATTGATATTCGCAGTATTCTCCCACATGTTACACATAAAAAAAGAAAAAAAAAAGAAAAGGCTGAAAGAACGACAAACGAGGGAACGTGGGAATTTACGTTACACCTTGAATGCAGCCTGCAGCACAGCGTACTGATCACAACAAA
Organism: Hirundichthys speculiger; assembly: GCA_018398805.1. Lineage (NCBI taxonomy): Eukaryota > Metazoa > Chordata > Actinopteri > Beloniformes > Exocoetidae > Hirundichthys > Hirundichthys speculiger. Next base: position 317,799 of record JAGFBZ010001678.1, read on the forward strand.
CATGGCGGCGTGGAACTTCGTTAAAGTTTCAGAAGAAGATAGTTTGGTGGTTATTTGTGACGAATCCTCTGAGTGAATTCTCCGTGGAGGGAAGCACAAGCTTTAATACGTAAAACCTGATCAGCCACCTACAACATAACAATCGCTTCCATGGAGTTTTGAACTCACGCTAACGTGAGCTAACGGATGCTAATGCTAACGTGCGCAAGCCAGCATCAGTCTCCCCTCCCCTCTCCCTCATTTCTCTCATCTAAAGCTTCCATGAGATTAAAAAAATAAAAAATAAAAACCACTGAGCCTTATTTACTTTAATTAAAGGTATTAATTTAAATGGAACCACAAGCCAAAATCCTTTAAATGTTTATCTTTTTCAGTTTGTAATTCTGATGCATATATTTCCATCAATTCAAGAAGCCTTTATTTTTTTTATATCAGTCAGTAATGCAGCTTATTTAAGTTAATATGAGATATCCAATAGTCTTGTTTGATAGCTTTACGAAAATGTTTTAGAGGCTTGTCAGTAGTTTTTCATTGGACAAAATAAATATCTGTTCATTTAAAAAGTCAAAACTATTTTTGATTTTGTTCATAGTATTGATTTAATGATCTTAAGTATATGTGTGTGTTATCGGTATCGGCCTTTAGGGGCTGAAAGTTATCGGTTATCGGTATCGGTTTTAAAAAACAGTTATCATGCATCCCTACTTAAAGTACCTGGATTGATGCTGAAAATGTGTGAACCACCTCGTAGCTTTAAAACACGACATGAACCAGGGCTGTCATTGCTGAAAGATAACAGCGCTAATGATGTTGTGGTCAGGAGCTAACGGTGGTGGATCATTGTTTCAGAGTAAACAGCTTGTTAGAGCACGGTGATTCATCTGTACCGGGGGGGTTTTACTCTTCCTGTGTGCTGTAACCTGAGCTTCTCCGTTCTCTGTTGGGGCGGCAGCTGTGACTCGTGTGCACATGAGCGCATGTGAGTCCACGCAGATGACAACCTTTCAGACAATTGAGTCCACGAGCCTCAAATGCTGCTCAAGGTCTCCGTGTTTGGATCAGTGGATCCAAAATGGCAGCTTCAGTTCAATTCAATTCAATTTTTACCCTCCGCCAAGGAGGTTATGTTTTCGGTGGCGTTTATCTGTCTGTCTGTGTTCAAGATAACTCAAAAAGTTAGCTGTCGGCTCTGTGTCTCGGTTTGAAAGCGGTGCGTCAGAGCTCCTCTCCCATTGGCTATCGCTTAGCATCTTCCTGGCATCCCATTGGCTAGGAGAGCCCCTTGTCTAATTGAGCGTAACCCAGCAACCCAGGTAAACGAACAATTTTTACCTCCGCCAAGTCTGTCTGTGTTCAAGATAATTCAAAAAGTTATGGATGGATTTTGATGAAATTTTCAGTAGATGTCAGAAATGTGAAAAGAAAGAAATAATTTCATTTTGGGTGTGATCCGGAAGAAATCCTGGATTCTGGATCACTTTCAAATTTTCGATAACATTGGGGTCAATGGGGCCTAAAATTTTGTTTCTCAGTATCTCCGTTAATTATTGCCCAAAACTCAGGGATTGACAATGGGACCCTCTATCAAATTTCAAAGGTTGATCCGGATCTGATCCACAACACGAATTTTATCGCAATCTGTAAATAGCTATATGGTGGAATTGTTGCACTTGGCGGAGGTCTGCGCTCTCCGAGTGCTTTTCTAGTTTGTACAGCGTCTGTTACAATGTCAGTTGTCTCTGGCCGCTTTACAGAGACCCAGATCATGACCCCCAAGCAAATATCATTATATATTTATAAATAGATTTATATAATATAAATCCAAATCAAGGATAATATCAAGTAAAAAAAACTCCCACAGAGGGAGAATAAAACCTTTAAGCCAAACAGTGTCAAGAAAAAACTCCACTTTAAGAGGAAGAAACCTTGAGCAGGACCTGGAGGGTCCTGCTCAAGGTTGCTGAAGACCAGCTGGATGAAGAAAGAAAAAGAGAGGAGAAACAGGACGGAGAGAGGATGGAGGACAGAGAGAGGAGAGACACACAAATGACTGAATGAAATGACTATATAAACAGATGCAGGTAGCAGCACTGAGATGAGATGGTTAGAGGACTAGATCACCGGTCACCACGCCAGCCGACACCTTGAACACATCTACACACACAGGTGGAGGTAAACGCTGGGATGGACAGAGGAGGGAACTGCAAGTCAGCATGAAACTCAGGAAACTCTGAACAAACACACAGAAAGAAAAGAGAAAAAAGGAGGGAAAACAGCACAACAAACTACAGGAAAGAAAATGGAGCACAGTTACAGTAACGAGGTGCTGCTAATTAACTATGGAACGTTTTTTTTTGTTTTTTTTTTGGTGGCCCGCGACCCCTGGACTCTTCAACGGGGGCTTATGAGGTTTGTTGAGATTTCTTTAAAAGCGAAAGAGAAAGTGCACCTACGTTTACGGGCTACAACAAGACAAACTGTGGAATCAGTTCAGTTCATTTTCTCCACCTGCTTCATCCTGTTCAGGATCACATGAGATCATCCTCAGACCTGATTCCTGATCTACGTAAGGGATCTGAAAACAACAGAACAGTTGAACAGCTTGATTAAATGCAGAGTGAATTTTGAGACTTTGCACTGACCATTATCACTCCGTGAGAACATATTTATTTACGATTGGCAGCAAAAATCTGCGTCCATCATTGAGATCTGCACCTGGATTTCCTCCAGTCTCCCGTCAGACCTCGCCAACCATTAAAACAATTCAAAATGACCAGTATGGATCTTTTTTCACTACTCTCAAGCTTTTTTTAAATTTGTGATCGTTACCACTAATCCAAGTCTGTTTTCTCCACAACGGAGGTTCAATCCAAAACAAAAATATTAGAGGCATCAATATACGCTGCTCTGGTTTTTGTCGACTATATATTTTAATTAAAGAAACAGATCTATCAGTGTATCTATATACATTGTATATAGATAGATATATATTGTATCATGTTGAGACCTACTGGAAACCAGCTCCTCCTGGTCAGCTGGACTTCCTCTGCTCAGTCAAGATGGATATTCTGTGCAGTTAAGGTTTTATTCTGAACATCACTGATCTCTGGTCTGAAGTTGAATTTAAACTAGGGATGCACGATAACTGTTTTTTAAAACCGATACCAATAACCGATAACTTTCAGCTCCTAAAGGCCGATACCGATAACCGATAACACACACATATACCTAAGATCATTACATCAATACTATGAACAAAATCAAAAATAGTTTTGACTTTTTAAATGAATAGATATTTATTTTGTCCAATGTAAAACTATTGTCAAGCCTCTCAAACATTTTCATAAATCTATCAAACAAACCTATTTGATATCTCACATTAACTTAAATAAGTGTCATTACTGACTGATATAAAAAAAAAATAAAGGCTACTTGAACTGATGGAAATACATGCATCAGAATTACAAACTGAAAAAAATTAACATTTAAAGGATTTTGGCTTGTGGTTCCATTTAAATTAATACCTTTAATTAAAGTAAATGAGGTTCAGTAGTTTTTATTTGTTATTTTTTAATCTCATGGAAGCTTTAGATGAGATGAATGAGGGAGAGGAGAGGGGAGACAGCTGCTGGCTTGCGCACGTTAGCATTAGCTTCCGTTAGCTCACGTTACCGTGATTTCAAAACTCCATGGAAGTGATTGTTATGTTGTAGGTGGCTGATCAGGTTTGACGTATTAAAGCTTGTTCTTGTGCTTCCCTCCTCGTAGAATTCACTCGGAGGATTCGTCACAAATAACCACCAAACTATCCTCTTCTGAAACTTTAACGAAGTTCCACGCCGCCATGTTTGTTGTGATCAGTATGCTGTGCTACAGGCTGCATTCAAGGTGTAACGTAAATTCCTCCGTTCCCTCGTTTGCTAGTTGTTCTTTCAGCCTTTTCTATTTTTTTCTATTTTTTATGTTTAAAATGTGGGAAAATACTGCAAATATTAATTCAAGTCAGCAACTACTAAATTATGACCGAGTTAACGAGTTGTTTTCTGGCATGAGGGGGTATTCTTGATTTTCCTTATTGAGTAATCATTTTTCTGATTATGCAGACGTCTCTTGAACATAACATTCACTGTCGGTCATTCAAGGCTCAGAGGGAGCGAGGCACTGCTGTGTTGACAAAAATATATATGTTATCGGGGCTATTTGTCATGATATCAGAGTTATCAGGATGACGTCATAATTTCCTGTTATCGGCCCGACAGTTATCGTGCACCCCTAATTTAAACTTTTGGGATGTTTGTCCCTTTGTTTCCCGTGTGACACACTTTCGGGGCTTTAATGTTTATTCTAAACTGCATGGCAACAGTTAATGGACAGAGTGGACTCAAGTTAATTAGCAGAAGTCAAAATTCCCTCAGAAGTCTGCTGGTGTCTGCCGGATCCTCCGGCCTGTCGCAGATTCATCCAAATCCCCGAGCTCCTTCACAACTTTCTGCCTACTTTGAAGTAAGTTTGCGTGGCTCCGGAGCCAACAGCCTCACGGTCATGGATCTCCATCTCGGAAACCGATCGGTTTTTTGGCTCCGCGCTGGTCCCCGACTCTCGCGGCTTTGCGATCTGATGTCTTAAGTTCCCTTCGCGCCGCTCTGAACAGACCTGTGGATAACCAGTGTTTCTTCAGTCGTATTTGTTCAACTCGTGGCCACATTTTCCCGCTTTAGATTGACCCCTCTGATAACAGCCGTGGCGCAGGAAACAAGATTATAGGCCGAAGAGGAGGAAGAGGCTGCCAAGTGGCTGACTGACGACTCGCCTCTCCCGCTCGAGCCCGAAGCGCCGCCGTGCCATCCCCACTTCGGCCCGAGCCAGTCTATATGACTTATGGAGTTTGGGCCTCTCCGCTGCCAATCCCACTTAGAGTGCAGTTTTCTGATAAACAAAAGCACATTGGAGGTTTAGCTTCTCATTTCACACTATGTGCTTTGGCTGGAGGCAGTGCTTTCCAGGAGCCCCTGGCCTGGAGTCCAAAGAAAGGCTCCAGTTGGCTTTGCCTTTAAAAAAAAAGACTAAACAAAACAAAAAAACAAGGGGGGAAAAGACACCACATGTGGAGGATTAGGCTCCATCTTTCATCCTCCACGCTCTCTGCTCGCCCTCTGCTGCCCGAGCCGTCGGCGCTCCCGGCGAACCGGCCCCGCGGACGCGTGCGCGTCCGACTCACCTGAGCCTTTCTTTCCTTATGCGTCCCACTTTCAAGGCCCCCCCCCAGCACTTTCAACCATGCAAACGGATTGAGAAACGAGGACGTGGAGAATGTCTCCCTTGTTCTGTCAGGTTACTTTTCTCAGAGCCTGGATTTAAACTTTTACTGTAGTGCGGGGGCTCGCACACTGACTTTTTAAAGAAAAAAAAAAAACTTTACAGTTGTGATTGTGAATATTCCTGCGGTAAAGTTTGCAGGTTACGCCGATGCAGTGATAGTTTTTAATTCCATAAACCGTCTTCGTTGTGTCTTTGCATATTTCTGCGAAACGCCTGCGACTCGGATAAAACCTGGCAGCCGCGCCGCGCGGCGCGTCGTGCCGCATATGGCGCTTCAATCGGGAACCGGCGCGCCGACTGTAAATTTATTCCACGTCAGACCTGTATATCTGGAATACAGTTAACCTGTTAAGTGTGAATGCCGCGCCAGATGGACGGAAGAAGGAGAATAAGGCAAACATGGCTCCTAATGCTCCTTCCGTTAGAGACGCCGAGGCTCGGATCTGAAGGCGAGTGGCACCCGTCAGGGGCCCTTTGTCTCCGGCTGAGCAGATATACCAGAGCGGTTATTAGCGATGCACGGGGAAACGCCAGCCAAGGCGCGTGATGACCCCGGGGGGGGAGGGGGGGCTCGCCCGTCTCAGGGAACAGATGTGCCACCCACTCGCAACAGTTGTACCCTTCCCACAGTGGCCTTGTGGGAGACGGGACTGAAGATGATACCTTCCTTCGCTAGCTCTCACGTCGGCTGCAGGGAGGGTGAGAATCTCTGAGAGGAGGGGAGGGAGGGAGGGAGGGAGGGAGGTGGGGAGGGGGCGCAAATATTTACGGGCGGGATCAATATTTACCCAAATTCTGCTCGTGAGCCAACACCCTGCTGCATCTTTGGAGAAGTTGGTGAGATGGAGTTGGCTGATCTCTTAAAGATTTCATTAAACACCCCCCCCCCCCCCCCACCTCATCCTTTCAAACCCCCCCCCCCCCACATACGAACTTAGGAACTTGATCAAGTTATGGCGGTATTAAAGTCTAAGACGAACGTTTCCTCCCCGCTCGTTTTCCTTTTTCTCTTTTTCTCCAACGGCTCATTAAAACAAATACGGCTAATAATGAAGATTTTAAAAGGCTCAACAGTACAGACCAATTTCCTTTATTATTTTTTAATCCTTAATGAAGAGTTTCATTTACACCATGCTTGTAGGAGAAAACATGCGTTTCAGCACGTTGAACGTTAATTCATTTCCTTGTAATGCAATAGTTAGTTTTAATTGCTTTTTAATGTAGTCGCTTGGCTATAATGTTGCGGAAAACAAACTTTGTGTTGCATTAATTTACATTTTGAATTCGCAGCCGTTATATCAGAATTTTTAATGGCTCGCGATGACACGCTCCGCATTTGCAGGCGGTTTACTGCTCCCTCGTAACGAGCAGAGCGCTGAAAACACGATGCATTGTGATGATCAAGTTAAATCTTGACATATTACTCTTTAATAAAATGATATTTGAACTCACAGTTTGCCGTCAGATCAAGACGGAGATATGAGTTGTGAGTGTTGGCGCTAACTGGAATGAACTGTGACACTTAAATCAACAACTCGCAGAAGGACTTTGCCCCCAAATTCATGTGTCAATAGCTTGAGTCAATACCGGCTGATCTGTGAGCAGCTCCGGAGCCTTCTGTCTACCGCCGACACACGGAGGACACTGTCTGGCGAGACGTCTGGCCATTAGCCGCATTATCTGTGCGTCTGTGGTGTAAATGCATGGAGCAGCGGGTGTGACTCCTTTATTCCTTATCTCTGCCGGTCCTGATTCAACCAACGTCCCTCTTTGTTTTGAGTGAATGAAACCCAATAAGTCGTAACTGGAGTCCAAATTCAGTCTTTGTAAGTGAGGTCTCGGCTGATTTCATTACGCTAAGTGGTAGGAAGCCGCCGTGTGCTATCGGAAATTAAAGCGCTAAAATGTTGGGGTTTGCTTTTATTTTTTTACTCTTTCGCTCACTGAAGCTGTGGCTGTCATTCAAACTCTCTGGCTTTCCAGGTTTTAGGACGTTTTTGCTAAAAGGGACATGTTAACCAGGGTTAGAGTGATCTGACGAATGCAGCTGAGTGCTCAGCTTCTGGAGCGGTCCCAGTGGAACCAGGGCTCCCAGCGGGACCCGGCGGGATCCAGTGGGCCTAACGGCCAGATGATGTGGTTCAGGCCGCACTATACCTGCAGGACGACGTGTGTCTGGACCGAACCTGGTCTGCGTGCTCTGCAGGTGCCTCATATTTGGGCTTTAGGGTTAGGGTTAGGGTTTAGGGGTTAGGTTTAGGGTTAGGGGAAGGAGACTGAACCCAACCTCCCCTCATACGGGAGGAGGGACGGGCACGGCCCATCCTCCAGCGCCCCCCCCCCCCCCCCCCCCCCCCCCCATTTTATTTATGAAATAAATAAAATGAAAAAAAAAAAAAAAATTTAATGAATTTATTTTTAAACTGAAATTAAAGAAACAAGTGTGCCGCAGCAAAGTTTCGACCTAAAAAGGTCTTCAGGCCTGGCACACACTAAATAATAAAAAATAAATGTCTTGGTCTTCAGGTTTGAGTTCTAACAAGTTACCAGGTTTGAGCAAGAATGAATTAACTAGAATATCACAGTCCAATTTATACCCACCTCTCTGTGGCTTTTAAAACCGAATGATTTTACGTGTTTCTAATTTTGCGCTTCCAATCACCTTTTATGAAATTTAGAAAAAATCTTATAGAAACACGTAATTTTTTTTTAGCTAAAATTATGAAATTTCAAATCTAGATTCTACTATATGTGCTTTTCATAGATATGTATTCATTTAATGTTATTGATGAATTTACATGCCCAATAAGCTTTTGTAGACCCAGGGTTAGGGTTAGAGACTAAGGTTGGGAGGGGGATTAGGGTTAGGGATTAGGATTGGGGTTAGGGTTAGGCTAACCCTGCTCAGCATCACTCCAGTTTACCGCCCCCAGCTAAAACACAGATTTATCCATGTGCGGCGAGCAGGTCAAGCAGAAAATCCCAAAGACAATAACGGGCTGAACGCAGGCGCCGTAGCGCCACCTGCTGTTTTACTTTGGTCAGTAAATCGATTCTTTCCACAAGCGTTTTCTATGAAGAAGAGAAGAAGACGTCCAGTCAGACGGCCTGGTCGGACTCATGCAGACATCCTTGTGCAACATCTCCTCCTGAAATTAAAATGTCATCCTTCGGAGTGACGTCTACAGACCCAGAATGGAAAACAGTGGAGCTTTATTCCCTCAGCGTGGTATCAGGTGGATATTTTGCATTCATAAAACCCTTTACACGACTTAAAGTTCACATCCAGTCACAAACCTGTAATTAGTATTTGGCCTTTTAGAGTTTGACCTTTTATTTTAAGCACAGCCAGTTTCTTTTAAACTTTGTGTTGACTTTTCATAACTATACCTTAATCATAGTTTAAAGGTCCCATATTATGCAATCTTGATCCCTGTTCACACTGATTAAGCGCCACAAAAGCCTCAAACGCTCCCGGGCTTGTTGGGTCGTGCAGCCTAAATCTTCTAGTTTCTGTGTTCCCCAGTGAGCACCCTGGTCGGCCTCCTCCTCCTCTACCTCTGCTGCCTGCTGTCGCTCGTTACCCTCCAGCTAGAGGTGTTCGGAACAACCCGACAACCTGAGGTTCTGACCCAAATCTGGTCTCGGGTCCATTCAAAAGACGTGACTCCGGGTTCGGGTCGGAATCGGTACAGTTAGTCTCGGGTCCGGTCGGTGCACTCTGACAGGCTGGGTCCGCGTTTACTCGAGAGAGGTAAAGATATTGGCGGTGGCAGCCAATGTCAGGACTCGGGGCAGTTTAAATTAATTATTCATTAATGTGGCGTATTTGTCATGAAACAATCGTGTTGCCGTAGCGTGTTATTAGCGGTTTGCCCGGCAGCTGTAAAGCACAACGGATCGCCAACATGACAACGTTGGATGAGAGAATATGTTCACGACACGTCCTGACCGGTGTAAGGCTATTAGTGTTAGCAGTTGCTACCAATAGCATCTGTATCCATCTGAATGTCCATTTGAAAAGCTCGCACAAGAAGGCTAACCAAGACTAGCTGGATAAGCTAGCCTAAGCTAGCCCCCTGGAAAGAAGCTACAGCTGCAGGCCAGTCAGCGTTGGGAAGGAACGGGAGAAAACAGCAACTATAATGGACTGTTTCCATGGAGACCAGATAGCTGCTGGTCAGTAAATACGCAGGAACACCACAAGAGGGAAGACGCATTGATAAATATGTTTATTGAGACCAGAATGTAAACACGACTATGTGATTTGATAGCCTTCAAAAAGTTCAGTGCTTCACTCCAACCAAAATTACAGCCCTAATTTACAAAATAAAACTAAGACTGAAACTAATAAAAACTAAACTAAAACTAAGTATTTTAAAAAAAAAAAAAAAAAAGAATAAAAACTAGCAAAACTGCTCTAAAAATGAATTAAAACTAACTGAATTTGGAAAAACTAAACTAAAAACTAAATGGAAAATCCAAAACTATTATAACCCTGGTTGGAACATCATGTAAACCAGCACAAAGTTTTTTACTGTTTTTGGTCAAAATTTCTTTAATTTCTACCTCCACGACTTCTGGTCATATCGCTCCGTTTTGTCTGCCGTATTAAGCATCGACGCCAGAAGACTCTGCCCGTCTCCGTACGCGTTTCAAACATACAGTCATGGAAAAAATTATTAGACCACCCTTGTTTTCTTCAGTTTCTTGTTCATTTTAATGCCTGGTACAACTAAAGGTACATTTGTTTGGACAAACATAACGATAACCACAAAGATTGCTCATAAGAGTTTTATTTAAGAGCTGATATCTTACCATTTTCTATGGTTTTCTTGATTATAACCTAAATCACTTAAGTTTTTACATCAATAGCTATGGCGTTGTACTGCCAAAAACACTGCTTTTATGCATTCAGTGTTTTCTTTTCTGTCTGTTTTAGTCACATGATGACGTTTAGTGGTACCAGGTATTAAAATGAACAAGAAAGTGAAGAAAAAATGGTGGTCTAATAATTTTTTCCATGACTGTAGACTATAAACTGGCCTTAAAATGCAGTAAATTCATGATCTACTCATTTGACGTCGTGCAGCGTGGCTCGCATTAACATCACGAGGAGCGTTAGGAGCTAACCCTAACCTTAACGTCGTTCAGTGTGAACCCGGCTTTCCATCTGTCATGGAAGTAAAACCCAGACTGGAAATATGTTTATTTGAGCTGTGAAGTTGGACATTTTAACATGGAGGTCAGTGGAGACCGGCTCACTGTTGGAGACAGACCCTAGTGGTCAGTAGAGGATCTGCAGCTTTTCTTACTCCGTCGTTGGACTCAACCAGGAAGCTAGAAACTTTCTTTTAAAACTTTACTTCATTTCTTATTTATCTCCTAAACAGCCGGACGGCCTGAAAACTCAGAACCTGGCAGTTTAAGAAAAAAGTACACCTTTAAAGTCCAGAAAAAAGCAAAATATGCTCTTCAAATGGCATGACCACATTTTTTTACAGCGGCATCGGCGCCACAAGGTGGAGAAAATGCAAACTGAAAAAAAAAATCCTAAAAATGTACGCTTTGAGGGTAATTGGATTTACATTTGTTAATTTTTCTGACTTGTTACAGCATCCACCATCAAAGAAAGTGTGCGCGTTCAGTTTGACAGTCTCGCCTCAGATTTTTTTTCCACATTTCTTAACGCGTCAACGGTCCTCCTTTTTTTTTGTAAATTACCTCTGTCGTTGTCTCAGTCGGTTAGAGGTTAATAAAACCGTGACGGTTGTGTTGCTCCTCTTCGTTCCACCAGAACCTGAACTTTGCTTCACATCTCCGGTTAAGTGAAATTCCTCTGCTCCTGTCAGGAAGACTGTCATGGATTTAGTTTTTTCAACGCGGGCGTCTCTGGGTTTTCGGGAAAATTAAATATCCAGCCAGTTGAACTGAATATTGTTGGGTTAAGGGTTAGGGGTTAGGGTTAAGGGTTAGGGTTAGGGTTTAGGGTTAGGGTTTAGGGTTTAGGGTTAGGGTTTAGGGTTAGGTTTGGAGGTAATTTCTGTGACGCTGCCTCTGTCCTGTGGGCCTCCCGGTGGCCGGATCAATGAATTTATCGGAGCTGAAATGACGCCGGCGGAGACGCAAGAAAAATAAAATAAAAACGGAAGATCCGCTGAGCGTTTGGAGCGACACGCGCCCACCAGAACGCCGTTCACGTTTCAGACAATAAATCATTAGTAACAAGCATGGCATCGCTCTCCCTCTCATCTCCTCCGCCCCCCCACCCTCTCGGTGCCAATCAGGGAGAGATGGGAAGATTCCCTCCAACTCCTGAGATCCAGCGTGCATTTCTCCCAGAGGGGAAAAATTAATTCCTCCTCCTCCTCGGCATCCTCCTCCTCCTCCCTTTTCTCTCTCCGCCAAGGTGCTCCCTCTCTTTCTGTCTCCTCATCTGAAAGGAGACAAGAGAATGAGAACCTCTCCTGAGGGGATCCAGCTTATATACTATTTCATCCACATTTAAATCCTCTGATAAATGCGAATTTGAATGCCTTAGCGGGGAACTTGCGAAATAAAGAGAGATTATTTTCTGGAGATACTAATATTAGTCTTTTGGCATGGGGTAGAGTGAATTCGACACCCGAGCGTGGGGAAGTCTATTGATGGTGATATTTAATCTAGTGTAAGCATTGCTTGTTGTCAAAGGAGTGGAATAAAGGGGCGACGAAAACGGGTTGTTTTTTTTTTTATTTACATACCTGTGAGGACGACGATCCATTCAAATAGATGACTTATCAGTCTAGAACAGAACCCCCATCTCCCCACAGGCGATGAAGAGGAAGGAAAATAAGTTAAGACTTGTATTATTCTGGCTGAGAGCTCTGATTGGCCGGATCTGCTTCCTCTGCGCACACTACAACTTTTTCCAGCCACTTTCGTCCGGCCCTTTTTCGTAACAGTCGAACCGTCGTACCGCCTCGTTTAAAGGCGGAAGTTGTTGAGGAATCCCGTCGTGGCCGTCCAGGTACCAAACGGGACAGAGAGAGAGAGAGAGAGAGAGATCAAACGCCTCCTTAAGGCGCCGGCGATAATCTACGTTTTTATTATGTGCTCATTGTTTCCGCAGGACTGTCACTTCCCGCTGCGTCTGTGCGGGGAGACGAGATGAAGGTTTCCGTCACAAATATTCCTTTCAGGATCCGTTAGGCCCCGCTTGTCATCTGGATGAAAAGGAATCGCGGGGATTTTTGTGCTTGCCCTTAATCTCCCTAACTGATGCTGGGAGTGCAAATCAAATCCAATTACAGCCAATGTGGGCCTTCAGCCTCTTTGAGGAAAGATATCGGAGACACCGATGGTTATCTGAGGTTTTTTTTTTTTTTTTAATCTTCTCCCTCTACTTTGAAGCGAGCGGCTGCGGCGAGGTCGCAGCGAGGTCGCGGCGGCTCGGACCTCCGCTCCAGGAGCCACTTCCTGCTCCCGTTGGTCCGGAGATTATTAGGCCTCCCCCGTGTTTTTTTTACACGTGAAAAGACGATCAAACACGTCGGGGCATGGTTACATTCATATTTAATGGTGGTAATTTCTACAAACAAATGACACAAAAGAGCTGACTCTACTTTTCACGGCTCTCATGCATATTTCAGAATTTTAATAAGGCCGTTGACTGATTTTACTGAAAAAGCTGTAAAAGCATTTATTGGATGATTTTTACAACATGTTGCTGTTGTTTGAGAATTTGATTTTTATTTTCAGTTTTTTACCCCCTAATTACCATCTGCCTTTTTTAAAAGTGAAAGTAGCAATACTGGAGTATTAAAAAAAAGTTACAGTAATGTTAAGGTGTGTTTCCTGGAAGATGCCGTCGAGGCCGCGGAGACGACTGCATGTAGACACTTTTAAAGTTTATCTGCAGCAGAGACTCGTCTCCATTGAGCTAAATTAAGATGTTTCACTATTTCTCTAATTCAGTGATTCTCAAAGTGTGGGGCCGCAGCCCCCTGGTGGGCCGTCGTGGTACTGCAGGTGGGCCGTGAGAGCTCATTAAATGGAAAAAAACATGTTTTAAATCCCTGATCTGTTAAAAATATTTTTTAATTAGTGTAAAATATTCATGACACAATTAAAGAAACATTTAGAAGTAAGAAAACAAACCAGTTAAGTGTTATTCTACTGTCATCTTAGTTTTATCTATATTTGTCAACCTTACTTAGCTTCTAGTCCTGTATGTTGATCACAGTTGTGATTAAAGGTTTCGGTGGGCTGCGAAGATTTTTTGCATTTCAAATTGGGCCTTGGTATTCTGAAGTTTGGGAATGGCTGATCTAATTAATTCCTCAGGACTTCAACATGATCCCGAGTGAAACTGAGCATCAGACTCCCACCACCGTGTTCCACTATGGGAACGGTGTTCTAGACCAACCTTTTTTCAGTCACGACACCTTTCAAAAGTGAATAAAATCTCACGACACCCCAGAGTAAAATATAATCGAAAACCACACTGCATCGCTCCGACTGTAAATGCATACATCCCGTTTATTTAGTTTAAATAACCTGAACACGATAACTGCACCAGAGTAGGCCTCAGCAGGAAAGCTTCATCCGTGATGTGCTTGCTTCCATCCATCATCCTTGTATTGCCTCTTTTTAGCCTTATTGCTAACAACTACCTTTGCTACCTACGGAGCAGATTCAGAGCAGGTGGATGAAGGCTTGATGAAGAAGTCGGCTCCTCTGTGATGTTCCGTTCCTGTGGGGCTTTTCTTTTTAGAAAATGATCCATGATGCTGCTAAAAAGTTCTCTTTGCTATCTGTAAATAAAATTCCAGCAGTTAAATGATATTACGACGTAAGCTAACTGGGCAGTCACGTTGACCTTACGCTGACCCCGTACTGACGTTGTTAACATTGGGAAATGGGCATGTGAGACATATTTTTATTATTCATTTCATGTCCAATTATGTAACTTATTTATTTATTTATTCATAGGCAAAAAGTATGTATTTATGTATGCATTCATATATTTATACAGCGCTACCTCTACTTACAAAATTAATTGGTTCTGGAAGTAGTTTCGTAACCTGAAACTTTTGTAAGTAGAGACCCGTTTTCCATGAAAATGCCCTAATCTGTTCCAAGCCCCCCAAAATTCGAACATTATTATTTTTTTAATCATTAATAATACATAAAATGACATAAAAACCTGTAAGAAATACATGTTTGAACTAGAAAAGCACTTGGAGAGCGCAGACCTCTGTTAAGCGCAACAATTATCGAAAATTTGAAAGTGATCCAGAATCCAGGATTTCTTCTGGATCACACCCAAAATGAAATCAGTTCTTCCTTTTCACATTTCTGACAACTCCTGAAAATTTCATCAAAATCCATCCATAACTTTTTGAGTTATCGTGAACACAGACCGACGGCAGAGGTAAAAATTGTTTGTTTACCTGGGTTGCTGGGTTACGCTCATACAGACAAGGGGCCCTCCTAGCCAATGGGATGCCAGGAAGATGCTAAGCGATAGCCAATGGCAGAGCAGCTTGGACGCACCACTTTCAAACCGAGATACAGAGCCGACGGTTATGTTTATGTTCTGAGTTTACGTACATTACATAAACTCTGGGAGCTACGAGTAGCAGCGCGTACTGTAGTTTTGCCTTTCGTATCCTGAACTGGCAATATTTTCCTGTTGAAGCGTTTCGTAACCTGAAAATTTTATATGTAGAAACGTTCGTAAGTAGAGGTACCACTGTATATGAAATGTCAGAATTGGTCATTTTTTTTTGACGACACCCTGAAGCAGTCAGACCACACCCCAGTTGAGAAAGGCTGCTCTAGACACGTATTTATAAATACTGTTTGATTTATGCTTAAATAATACTTTAAGGTAGATGTTAACTCAGAAGTAGCTCATTTGTTCCTTTGTTTTGTTGTTTTTTTGTGGTTTATTACACTTTATACTTCAAAATTCAGAAAAATACTATGATTAAAGATTAAACATTAAAGATTAAAGGCACCCAGGTCACATGACCTAGTTGCAGAGAGCCGACATCCGAATACCAGAACACAGTCTCGTCCCTGAGAGGCCTCAGACTGAAGAAGTCTGAAATTTTCCCGCTAGCTGCTCAGGTCTGCAGGGTGCTGCGATGACACGTCTCCTTTGAAGGAATGAAGAAGAAATCTGGACGTTAAGCGAGAAGAAATGAAGTAAAAATGTGTCACTGAGAGTCTCTCAGTTTGGTCCGAAGTAGGAGTTAATCCGACCGTACAAAAGAGAGACTGGAAATGAAAAGATGGCCTGTTTTTTTTTTTATAGAACCTCTGCACAGATGAGGAATCTGACATCGCGTCTTCAAACCCGTCAAAAACCCGTAATCTCACGAATCCAGCCGAGGTGCTCCGGTTTTGAGACGCCACAAGGTGAGACCTGGTGGAAAGCCAAGAACCTTCCCGGACTTAAAGCAGATATTTGATGTCCAACATGGGACTGAAGAGCAGTTTGATGTGACATTAGATAAAAACAAAGGTTTAAATGGGTTCGACCTGCAGACAGACACCTACGCAGCGACTGTGGTCGTCATAGAGACACCAGCGGTGTCATCCTTCAGATTTATTCACATGTTTTAGAAGTTTCTGCTGAGAACGACGGTCCACGTGAGTGATAGCAGCATTTAAAACACCACTTCTGAAGGTGTCGTGCATTATCTCAAATCTGCTCTGCGACATCCTCTGTCCATCCCAGCGTTTACCTCCACCTGTGTGTGTAGATGTGTTCAGGGTGCCGGCTGGCGTGGTGACCGGTGATCTAGTCCTCTGACCATCTCACCTCAGTGCTGCTACCTGCATCTGTTTATATAGTCATTTCATTCAGTCATTTGTGTGCCCTCCTCTCTCTGTCCTCCATCCTCTCTTTGTCCTCCATCCCCTCTCTGTCCTGTCTCTCCTCTTTTCTTTCTTTACCCGGCTGGTCTTCAGCAGGAAGGTCCCTCCATATGATCCAGGTCCTGCTCAAGGTTTATTCCTCTTAAAGTGGAGTTTCTCCTTGCCACTGTTTGGCTTAAAGGTTTTATTCTCCCTCTGTGGGAGTTTTTTACCTGTCCATTATCCTTGACTAAGATTCAGTATTATAATTTTAGTTAATGACATTTGCTCGGGGGTCATGCTCTGGGTCTCTGTAAAGCACCTGGAGACAACTGACATTGTGACAGACGCTATAAAGATAAAATTGAATTGAATTGAATTGACACTGAGATGCATTCTGCAGTCGTGAGACAGTAAGACGAGGCATCTGTGCGAATCCAGCTTCCTCCAGAGGAACCAGAGGAACCAGAGGAACTGGAGTACCGGGCGAACCGGGGGAACCAGAGGAACCAAGGGAACCAGAGGAAGCAAGGGAACCAAGGGAACCAGAGGAAGTGAGGGAACCAGAGGAACTGGGGGAATCGGAGGAGCCGTGGGAACCAAGGGAACCAGAGGAATCGGGGAAACCAGAGGAACCAGGGGGGAACCAGAAGAACCGAGGGAAACTGAGGAAGCAGAGGAACCGGGGGAACTGGAGGAACCAAGGGAACCAGAGGAAGCGAGGGAACCAGGGTAGCCGGGTGAACCGGAGGAACAAAGGGAACCAGAGGAACCGGAGGAAACAGAGGAACCAGACGAACCTGGTGAACCAGAGGAACCAGAGAAACCAGATGAACCGAGGGAACCAGAGGAACCGGGGGAACCGGAGTAACCAAGGGAACCAGAGGAACCGGGGGAACCAGTGGAACCAGAGGAACTGGGGGAACCAGAGGAACCGGGGGAACCGCAGCTGTTCAGAGGGACTAATGATTCACAGACTCCCAGCGCTCTGGAGAGCTCTGCCTAAAACTAATCTACGATTACAAAATATTTCAAACTCAATAAACTAAGATTTTTCAAATCCCCTGCGGTGTAATCTCACCCAAGTGCCACCATGACATGATAATCTCGACCGCCTTGGGTTCATCTTGCTCTTTTCTCCCCGTCTGTCAGACTGCACACAGAACAAAGCTCCCGCTGGAGTGGGACGGCGCAAACTTAAACACACCGCCGCTTATTTTGTATCATTAAAATATTAATCGTCAGATTAAGCCCCTTAATACCCCGCGGATTGCCACTTTAGAAAACAAATACAATAGTTCCCCCACGCTCTTCTTTGCAGGAACCTCCTGGCATCTCGGGAATCGGCAGCATGTTTCAGCGCCGAGAGAAAGACAGGAAAGGATAGAAGTGTAATCCCCATCAATGCACTTTAAAAACCACCTTCTTGCTAAAATGTGTGACTAATGGGCACAAATCTGCGGCTTTAGAAGCTGTCAGCGAAGACTGTTCCTCCATTCACCGCATAAACGTAATAAAGCCTTCCTGTTTGCCATCGCTGGAGTCCTTTTTGTCTCTGCTCGCAGCAAACGTACCTTGAGGTCTTGTGTAGGGTTTCTCTTTTCAAGCTGCACTGGTTTTCTTTTTTTTTTAATTTTAATATATATATTTATATATATATAAATTCTCCTTTCTTTCCTCCTCCTGCCTGGTCTGTTTGCTGCGTCGTGGTGCCGTAATGACATTAAAACACGAACACTTAAAGGGCTTTTCGGTGAGAGCTGCATTGTCCGCCGCGGAGGCTTCCAGAAAGAGGCTTTTATTTCTGCGGCGGGATTTAACGCCAGTGTGCGTTACCTGATAACATTAAGGCAGAGCGGGGGAAGCGCTGGCGCCGCTTCAAGGATATTGACCACCAACGGGATCGCGCGGGGCCCGGCGTCGCCGCGCGATCCCGTTGGTGGTGCGCCCGGCGCGGCCCGATCGCACCAGGGTTCATGTCTCTTTGTCGTGACGAAGCGCCTCTGATGTTGGAGTTTGACTGTAGAAAGTTGTTTGCGTGAGCACAAAACAAACTCTCCAAACACATTCAGATTGATTCTTTCCTTTTTTTTCTCCTCTTTTTTTTTTTCCCCCCGGCAGGTGAGATTTTTCTGGATCCAAATCGATTTGTGTTGTTGTTTTTTGCAGTTAAATACACTTTGGGAAATGAGGTGAATGAAACCTATAAAATGAAGTTTGCTTCCAGCTGAATAGTTAATTCGGTTCGCCCAGAAAAAAGCCAGTCTCCCCTCCCCTCCCCCCCTCCTCCCCTCGCTGCCGTATTTGAGGGAGAAATAATGACAGTGTTTCGGCGTTGTTTGATCATCCTTAGCAAATTTGAATGCCAAATTTGTTTTGCAGGTGTTGCTCATGGAATAATTGAGCTGCATAATGTGGGGAAGGTGTTGCTACCATACTACACTTAATACGCATTTTAGGCACCGAAAAACGGCTCGGAGCCTCAAATCACTGCAAGTTTAGTTTTAGAGGCAAAAACAAAAAGAAATTAAACAGACAGAGAAGGTTTTTTTTTAATGTGCAAAGGCAGAATTGGTTCAAATAATTACAGTCAGACAAAAGTAGGAGAAAGTTCTTGCAGGAGCTGACGTCAATGATCAGACTGGTTCAGACTGGTGACCCGTATTTAGACTGGTGACCCGTTATTCTGAGTTTAAAGACGTATCAGAAGCTCAAAAGACACAACTGTGGAAATTGAAATCACTTTGTAACTCTCCCTTTTCTCTTCTTCAGTCTCTTCGTCGCGGCTGAAGCGTCGTGGGCTGTCGTAAGTGCTACGTCGCTGTCGGAGAAGACGACTGGAACTGTCTTCCTTTATGAGCTCTGAAGACAATCCAGCTTCTACACTCATGTAGACTTTTTGTTTTTGAAATCTGACATCTTCTGGATGGAAGGTGAAACGTCTTCAAGGACAAAGAAAAAGACGTTCAGTTGCTGCAATTCAAGCCTTCGACTGCTGCGCACTGATTTAGCAATCTCTACTACACATACCACATCCCATAATGCACCACTGCAGAAGACAGTCGGATTGGTCAGGTAACCGGCGTTGTCCTCAAACGTACATACTACTACATACTACATACATACTACGATGTAAATGCAGAATGTAGTATACTGTTTTTTTTTTTTTTTTTTTTTTTGTAATGTAAAATATTGTCAGGTCTGACAATATACTTTGGTCAAAATACCACTGAGATTCATAGTAAAATCACGTCTATAAAGAAGAATGCTCGTCATTGTCTCTGTCAATTTAGAAGACCAAACCTCTAATTAAACGTTTATTGCTTTATTTAATCTTCCTTGACGAGGTGCATTAAAAAAAACCCCAAAAAATTCCCCCGTATAATTGTCATGCATGTGAAATCTAACAATTGACACCAAAAGTAGTTTCTGTCCCAGACTGTAAATATGTTTATTTCTGCAGCAAAGTTGGACATTTTAACATGGAGGTTAATGGAGACTGACTGTTGGAGCCAGAACCTAGTGGACAGTAGAGGAACTGCAGTCTCTAGTGGTCCGTAGTAGAGGTATTCACGGGTCCACTTTCATGGACCCGAACCCAAATGGACCCGTGAAAATTCGACCCGAAACCGACCCGACCCAAGCTATTATCATGAGTCCGGGAGTCTGAACCCGAAGGGACCCGCAATATTTGGACCCGGAACCGACCCAACTCAAGTCTTTAGTTTCCAACCACGAACCAAACCGAGTTACCCGAATAGAACCGAGACAGTCCAGCCCATAGTTGCTCATGTTGTCTAGCATTGAATAAAACTTTTTTATTTTCTATTTTCTTACCTAAAGTTGTCTTCTTCTACCGGTTCAGTTGCTACATAGGCTACGTGATGTAAACAACAATAAATCCACGTCGTTATTTTCTTTGTGGATACAGATGCTATTAGTAGCAACTGCTAACGCTAATAGCCTACACCGGTCAGGACGTGTCGTAAATATGTTCTCTCATCCAACGTTGTCATGTTGGTGATCCGTTGTGCTTTACAGCTGCCGGGCAAACCGCTAATAACACGCTACGGCAACACGATTGTTTCATGACAAACACGCCACGTTAATGAATAATCATTTAACTGCCCTGAGTCCTGACATTGGCTGCGACCGCCAATATCTTTACCTCTCTCGAGTAAACGCAGACCCAGCCTGTCAGAGAGCACCGACCGGACCCGAGACTAACTGTACCGATTCAGACCCGAACCTGGAGTCACGTCTTTTGAATGGATCCGAGACCCGATTTGGGTCGGGTCGGAACCTCGGGTTTGTCGGGTTGTTCTGAAGACCTCTAGTCGGTAGAGGAACTGCAGGCTCTAGTGGTCGGTAGAGGAACTGCAGCCTCTAGTGGTCTGTAGAGGAACTGTAAACCAAACTCACCCCTGCTTGGATCAAATTAAGTTGAGGATGTTGCACCTGAGGCATTGAGTTTACCCCCCTTGAGTTAGAGCTGCAGGATTTTACAGCTGTGTGAAAGTAAAGATGGTGAATCTGGATAATTGCGCTCTGATCTGGGTCTGTGATGTCACAGTGACTCACTTTATGGCAGATTATCAGACCCAGACCACTAGAACAAAGACGGGGCCTTGTTTTATCAGAGAAACTGAACTGGAAATTAATTCAAACACCCAAATTCAGACTAAGACGTCTAAGACTCACATGTTCATGAAATGCCCTTCTTAACAAGGTTTTTTTTTGCAGTTAAAAGGATTTTTTACAGGTTCCCAAACCTGACTGATTCAGGCTGAGGAAATCAGCTCAAACGTACGTGGAAGAAATTCACAGATATGTTAGATAACGTCAGATTTACTGACTCATTGCTATGGAGTTTCTCTGCTCTCTAAATTGCAGTTTTGGTCAGATCTGCGTAAATATTTTGATGGATATACTCGGGCCGGCTGGTAACGGTAAAGAGATTTACTGTGTTTTCAGGACGCGGTCACGTGATTCTCATCCGTGGAGCTCGATGCCTGTTGACTGTTGGCTTTGCAGCTGTGGATCTCTTAGCAACTGAATTTCAACCCGCTGTTGTTTTTTTTTTTTTTTTCGAGGTGGAGGTTTAAAAAGAAATCCAGGGCTCAGTTTCACCTCCTGAAAACAGTGAGGAGGTTCATCCGGCCGCACGTGCTCCCCGTTCCGCCCAGGGCCCCATCAGAGCGCGGGCCAAATGCAACAAGCCCCGCCCATCTGGAGCCCCTCCGACCCCGGTCCCGGCTCCCTGTTCGAGCGGAGACCCGCCGGGGTTGGCTGTGAAAGTATGTGCACACTAGGAGTGTGAAAAGAAATCGATTTGGCAATTATATTGCGATTTTTGGCCGTCCGATATAATATCGATTTTTCAGCTCCTAATATCGATTTTTTTAAGGAAAATTAATTGATTCACTTAAATGTGCAAAACACTAATAATAAACAATAAATAGGTTGTTTTAAAGCAAATAGTTTTGACTCAATTTGTCCTCTGAATGATCAATATCATCTGATGAAATCAGCATACTCAAATTAACACTCTCAGATTTAATTTCAACACTTTGAAGTGTCTATATGGGTCCACACCACAAAGAGTTAATTTAACTCTTTTTGGAGATTTAGTACCTTAACACTAACTTAGTGTAATTATTGACTCTTTTTGGGGTTAAAATTTAACACCTCTTAACACTAGCTAGTGTTACTTTATCTCAACACTTTTTTGTAGTGTTAGACATTAACTCTCTTTCAGGGATTGTTGGTTAACTATAAAAGTGTTACAGTCATTTTAACACTGTAAGGTGTAAATTTAGCTCTTCTGAATTACTAAAAAAAATACTTAGAAAATAAGGTTTGCTAAAAATAATGCCATCATGTTTAGTTGAAAGTCATTTATTTCAAACATGCACCACATATTAACATTTAAAACACTTTAAAACATGTGACAATAGGGTACAATGTATGCTCTGTCACTCTCTAACAGCCCACAACCGATACACGTTAGCTTGCTTAGCCGAGTTAACAACACAACAAAAATACAGTCTAAAACTTCTTTTACCATAGCAGATACAGTCTTTACCATCAAATTACAAGATTTAGCAAACCAAATGACGAACTAAAATCATCACTACTACGGCTAATGTGGCGACAAAACTTTACCGTGAGTGTCTCGCCATTGAAGATAGACCAGGTACCAGAGGGGTAATATAAATATCAAAACCTAACACGAACATAAAGTTAGCTCATTTTACTTATCGAACAATGTCGACATAAAACCACAGTGAAACGCACAGCCTGTAGCACAGCTGAACAAGAGGCTACTCAGTCGGTATTTAGCTGTCGCTGTGTAGCACGCTGGGGGCGGAGTCTGGTTTACACCTGAAGTGTCACATCCACGTTTGGAGTTAAGAGTTAAATAGTTTAGAGTTGATGTTACTACACATGGCCACAGTTACATTATGTTTTTTAATTCGGAATTAATTATTCCGAATTAAATAATTCCAAATTAAACTCTTTTCCTTCGACTTTACATGGAAATAGTAATTCCGAATTGAGGTTTACATGGAAAACACGTTTGATCGGCTTTATCTGATTCCGCTTAAGGTCTGGAGGTTGGGAAGGGTTCTGATTGGATGGGGGGGGCGGACGTCTTTACGTATTTACATCTACCGGAAGAAAACAAACTTACTGGATTAGCAACAACATGGAGGACTACAGTATTAGCAACCTTTTTGGATTTGTTTTGATTTTATTTTTGAAGCAGCAGCACGACAACATCATGTGGATGATTTTCTTTAGAAAACAAGCCCAGCGCGGAATATAAGCGTCATCACGACAGACGGGAAGACCAGAATTAATTTAAAGGGGAATGAGTGTATACATGACCGCGGAATTATTCTATTCGGATTTAAAATCAGATCAAAACCAGCCACTTACCTTCTGAATTAAGATTAATTCAGAATGGACATTTTCATTTGGAATTAGGTGTTTACATGGTAATTTGTAATCATTTTAAATTGGATTTAATTTTAATTCTGAATTAAAGAGGAATTAAACTTCCCATGTAAACGCACTGAATGACACTTAGAGATTTGATCTTAAGACACTTTGTTTTGACTCCAACTATTTGTAAACTTAGAGTTACATTTAAGGGATTTGACTCTATTCAGAGTGGAATTAACTCTGCTTTTGCTTAGATTTCACCAACACCAGAAATATAACTCTTCTCAATTGGCTGTGTACTTTTAATTTTGATATTAACTGGGTAGAATATCCCAATATATCGCAATATTGCGATGATATCCCATTGTGATCGTGATCAAGTATCACGATACATATCGTATTGCGAGGTCCTTGCCAATACTCACCCCTAGTGCACGCCGAAACCAGTCTGCTCTGCCGTCTTGCACCCCTCCTCTTGCCTTCACAGGCTGAAGCATCTGCAAACACGGCGGCTGAGCCGCGTGCAAATACACACTCACACTCAAAAACAATGGTTATTAGCAGACACACCTGGGTTCCCGCCTGCGCCATCCCCCTAATATCTTTTAAATCTTCACATAAGGTATGCCTTCCATAGGGCTTACAATACCATTTGCTCTAATAAATTCTTTTGGCAGCGCCGAGCGCAAGCTGCTAGAGACGCCCCGGGAGGAGCGGGAACGGAGAGGCGGCCCAAAAATATGAGGATAAATAGCGGGGAATCCTCCAGGACCCTCGGCCCGGTAATCAACATTCTTCCAACTGGAAACATTTTCCAATTCTTCATCTTGATTTAGCTTCCTTATTTTGTAATTCTGAACAGCGGGCCATGATAATTTGCACTGACGCATCACTAAAAAGAAAGAGAGGGAAAAGAAAAGGTTCAAACTGAAGGGTTTTTTTTTTTGCTGTAATTGGAGCTGAGGAGAGAAAGGGAAGGAGGAGGAGGGATAAACAAATGGAATTAATGATGGCCGGTGTTTGTCTAGCGGGGACGGGCCCCCGGTGTTAAACACTCCACACGCCACCGAGTGGCTAATCTGGTGTTGTGAAATTTCTTCCTACTCATAATATCTTCCTACCCGAGTTGACTGCGCATGCGTACAGCAGCAACTTCAGAAGGCCATAATATTCTGCTGCCTGACCGTTATCACGGAAGAGAAAAGGTTAGTTTCTTGTATTTTTATTACTTTGTATGGACAGTATCTAATGCATATACGTTTGAGGGACAAATCAAATGCTCCGAATGTCTAACATTTAATGCTTTGTATGCACAGTATTTATATTGCATAGGTTACTTGGAGGACTTTTTTCTTCACCTTAAATTATATGACAAAAGGAGATAAAACAATAAAATATCAACTTTTTTAACTCCAGTGTACATTTATCTAATCAATACTCTTCTACCACCCACTCTTCTATCTACCCTTTATATCCTCATATTCATCTTCATAATACGGATTTTATCCGCTATCCGTTATCCAGATAATTATGGGTATTAAATGTGTATAACAATATGCTACAGAGCAGATATATGCGCTGGTAGGATATTGTTACAATGTAGGAAAAAATTACAGATGAGGCTATAATTTTCTGCTACGGTAGAAATTTCAGAACACCGGCCTCCCTCCATCTCAAGCCCCCCGCGTGATTACGGGCAAACGGTCTCCTCGTCGTGAACGCCGCGGAGCAGAGCGGCGGCCCCCGTTACCTCCGCAACGAGATGCTCATTAAGAGCCGGAGAGACAGAGCTGAAGAAAAAAAAAAAAAAGAGAAAAAAATAGCATAAGTGGTGACTAATAGAGAAGCTCCGAGGTATTTATTTCTTATTGTTTCCCTGAAAAGTCATTATGCCACACTGGCGCTTCTTCTTTCCACTTTCCAGCAGAGCAAGGGCGAAGTTTATGCGTGTGTGTTTCCTTTCCTCATTTCACCCTCCCGCCTTCCTCCTCTGCTTCAAGGAGGAGGCGATGGCTCGAGGCGAGCCTGGATCTCCAACACTGAGATGCACTTCTATTGTGGCTCTCTGCTGCTGCGGCAGATGAACTGTCACTTGTTCAGTTAAATTATACATCGCCTCTCCTAATTCCCAGCCTGATATTTCTGGCAGAGGGGAGGTGCGCGTGGACAGGCAGCATCTGTTAGACCCGCCGACGAAGGCCAAGAAAGCTTTCTGTTTTTTTTTTTTTTTTTTGTGTGTGTGTGTGTTTTTTTTCCTGCCCTGCACCCATCCGTCAGTCGGTTCACCTGATCTCCCGCTGCCCACGGAGCGAACTTGCAAATTAACTTTTTAAAGCTGAAACACCGATTCTTCAAGGGGAATTCAATCCGTCTTCATTTAAATCAATTTAAAAAACACACACACACACACACACTTTTATGTGTTTCCCAGCAACTTTGACATTTAATAACTCCTCAACTTTTATTCCAGCTGCCAGCTGAGCTCCGGCGTCAACGCAGAAAATATTTTAAAGGTTAAATGGTTTAATAGTAATTACAGTCGGTTTGGATCATCCACCATCTGAGCTCAGTTTTATCAGCTCTCAATTGTCTTAATTGTTAGCTCGCCCACTCAATAGTTGGGCAAAGACAAAAAAAAAAACACTAATGGCTCAGCAAAGGAGAAGATGAATAAAATTAAAAGACACCTGCACGCGTCTTCTCCTCTATTTGGATAGTTTTCTTTGTTAATTTCTGAAGCGAGTCTAGTCATTACGAAGAACACCTACCGTCCCCCCAAAGCTGCAGTTTAAAGCATTTAAGCGTTTATCAACACAATAGCCTATTCAATTACACTGATAACAAATGCAAAGTGGTGCGTGTGCCGATTTGAACTTTAAGAAAATGTTATTTCATGCTGGAAAAATCGGCATCATGAAACTGATGCCGGATCTTGACCTGAATAAATTATCTGCACGCGTTCGTCTGCATCTGCCGTCGTTAATCAGTAAAAAAATCGGCGTGCGGGTAAATGTTGAGAGGCAACCCAGCAGTTAAATAATCGCTTTGACTTTTCAGAGCGTCAAAGGTCAAAGGTGTTTCTGCAGACAAACACTTCAGGGCAGTGATTCCCAAAGTGTGGGCCACGGCCCCCTGGTGGGCCGTCGAGGTACTGCAGGTGGGCCGTGAGAGGTCATTAAAAATAAACATATGTTTTAAATCCTCGTTTTTTTTTTTTTATATGTTTTGAAATTACTGTAAAATATGTATTACATGATTTTAAAAATATTTAGAAATAATAAGAAGGCAACCGCTGAGACACCACTGGAACCAGGAGAAGATCACGGACGTTGGACCGCTGTGAGACGACAAACTCCAGGCTTGTTGAGCAGAACGGATGAGACGGGAGGCTGGGTGAATAACTTACATGCATGGATTGATTTACTGGCGATTCTGCAGAAGGTACAATATTCATCGCTCACTGAAATATGCATAAATAAACTTAAAGATGTGCGTTACATTTTATGTCAATGAAAGATTGAAAATCTCTTGAAACCACTGTAAAAAAAAATTAAACTGATTTCCCCTTAAAATAGAAACAAACTATATTAAAGGTGGCGGATTTGCTGCGCTTTATTTGATATTTCTTATCCACCTGTCCTAGAATATGATCCACCTGTGACTAGATGGTAGGGTTGGGCATCGTTTGGATTTTAAACGATTCTGATTCTGATTCCGATTCTCTGCTTCGATTCCTGTTCAAAGCGAGTTGGCAGTTGGCCTCCAAAATACATTTTTCCCAACAAAACAAGAAATCAACAGTTTTTGTAAGATAGTAAGATGACCATATCTGCTTTTTCAGAAACAGACAGATAAACGGCGACAAAAACATAACCTCCTCATGATCTGGGTCTCTGTAAAGCGCCTAGAGACAATTGTCATTGTAACAGACGCTATATAAATAAAATTGAATTGAATTGAATTGAATTGGCGGAGGTAAAAATTGTTCGTTTACCTGGGTTGCTGGGTTACCCTCATACAGACAAGGGGCCCTCCTAGCCAATGGGATGCCATGAAGATGCTACGCGATAGCCAATGGCAGAGCAGCTACAAGTATGTTTACGTTTGGTAAACTCTGGGAGCTGCGAGTAGCAGCGTGTATTGTATTTTTGCCTTTCGTATCCTGAAATTTCTTTCGTAACTAGACCAATATTTTCCCGTTGATGTGTTTTATAACCTGAAAACTTCGTATGTAGAAACGTTCGTAAGTAGAGGTACCACTGTATATGAGAAGGCAAGAGTTTCTGGATGAAGACGGACTCTATTGCAGTCGAAGAAGCGACGGGAGCAACGCAGTAAATTAAATACGGTACACTCGTTTTGCTGTATTTGTCGTGCACTCTCCTTTGGCAGTAACACGCTTCCCGCAGATGTTGCACTGCGCCAGGTAGCCGTCATTTCCTGGACTGAAATGCATCTCTTGGGATCCATGTTGTGGCGAGTGAAGTCACGTCGGCGACGGACGTGACGTTGACACTAGCGCCGAGTTGAGTACGCCGGGCGGAGTAACATTAACAAACTAGTGCAATAAATTAAAAAAAAAATAGCGTGGACATTTTGGAACCGAAAAAAGGAATTGAAATTCCAAAATCTTCTAAACGATTCCAGAACCGGACGTTAGGAACCGATTCCTACTCTAATCATTTTTCGGTGCCCAACCCTACTAGATGGAATAGTCTGGACTGGAGATGGACCAGGTTCACCACCAAGACCTGCCAGCTTTGAGCTTCCTGTCCAGTTAGCAACTTAGCCGTGTTGTCGCAGCCAGAGCGTTTATCCCACATCAGGTAAATGATACAAAGCAATAAATGTGTGCATAATTAGGGGTGTGGTCTTTTGATTGACGGCAGGTATGGTCAGTAATCCTTTATACAGCACACGATTAAAAATGGAGATTTATTGTGAATCTATGTGGTTTTCTGATCAAAGTATCCCACAAACTTTTCATAAAGATCTCAAGATATTGTACAATTGAAAAAATGTATACTTAGCTTTCACTTTGGACAGTTAAATCAAACTATAGAGACCAAAACCAGGCTGTCACTACATCTGTCTCTGCTGTAATGTTGGAGGTCAATGGAGACTGACTTACTGTTGGAGCCAGACCCTAGTGGTCGGTAGAGGAACTGCAGCCTCTAGTGGTCGGTAGAGGAACTGCAGCCTCTAGTGGTCGGAAGAGGAACCGCAGCCTCTAGTGGTCGGTAGAGGAACCGCAGCCTCTAGTGGTCGGTAGTGGAACTGCAGCCTCTAGTGGTCGGAAGAGGAACTGCAGCCTCTAGTGGTCGGTAGAGGAATCGCAGCCTCTAGTGGTCGGTAGAGGAACTGCAGCCTCTAGTGGTCGGTAGAGGAACTGCAGCCTCTAGTGGTCGGTAGAGGAACCGCAGCCTCTAGTGGTCGGTAGAGGAACTGCAGCCTCTAGTGGTCGGAAGAGGAACCGCAGCCTCTAGTGGTCGGTAGAGGAACTGCAGCCTCTAGTGGTCGGTAGAGGAACTGCAGCCTCTAGTGGTCGGAAGAGGAACCGCAGCCTCTAGTGGTCGGTAGAGGAACCGCAGCCTCTAGTGGTCGGTAGAGGAACTGCAGCCTCTAGTGGTCGGTAAGAGGAACTGCAGCCTCTAGTGGTCGGTAGAGGAACTGCAGCAGCCTCTAGTGGTCGGTAGAGGAACTGCAGCCTCTAGTGGTCGGTAGTGGAACTGCAGCCTCTAGTGGTCGGAAGAGGAACTGCAGCCTCTAGTGGTCGGTAGAGGAACTGCAGCCTCTAGTGGTCGGTAGAGGAACTGCAGCCTCTAGTGGTCGGTAGAGGAACTGCAGCCTCTAGTGGTCGGTAGAGGAACTGCAGCCTCTAGTGGTCGGAAGAGGAACTGCAATCTCTAGTGGTCGGTAGAGGAACTGCAGCCTCTAGTGGTCGGAAGAGGAACTGCAATCTCTAGTGGTCGGTAGAGGAACTGCAGCCTCTAGTGGTCGGTAGAGGAACTGCAGCCTCTCTAGTGGTCGGTAGAGGAACTGCAGCCTCTAGTGGTCGGAAGAGGAACTGCAATCCTCTAGTGGTCGGTAGAGGAACTGCAGCCTCTAGTGGTCGGTAGAGGAACTGCAGCCTCTAGTGGTCGGTAGAGGAACTGCAGCCTCTATGGTCGGTAGAGGAACTGCAGCCTCTAGTGGTCGGTAGAGGAACTGCAGCCTCTAGTGGTGGAGACTGAGGCAGCGCTGTCCACACGTGTCCGTACTGTATGTTGGATGTATGTGTATGTTCAGGAGTGTGTGTTCACATGGCAGGATGTCCCCCCCCCCACTCATGAAAGCCAACCACCGTCAGAGTCTCCAGTGTTTCAGGAACCTCTCCGCTCCCCCACGGGGGTCCTCGACCGAAGCCAGAATTCCTCCACGCGTCCGTGCGGCAGCCAGACGAGACAAAAGACGCCACACTTGCCAGCAGCTGTGCGGCGAAGGTGGCGGCATCCCTGGCCCCGCCTCCCTTCCAGCCGCAGCCTCGCCGAGTCCAGTCAGGGGACCGGAGCGGCGGCGCCCGCTCAGGGGGGGAAGAAAAGGCCCCTCGGGACTCTGGAAAGGGAATAAAGGAACGCGGGGAAAGAGAGAATAAGCGTTTTTCATGCTTTTTTTGTGTTTAATGTCATTTCCAAAAATAATGTGGGCCTCAGAAAAACAGAAGGTAAAGATTTATAAGGATGCGCCGACACATACACGTACCCAGAATGCCAGTTTGGGGAGGGTTGCTGTGACTACCTGATTCTTCCCCCTCTTCCTCTCTCTCTCTCTCTCCCTCTTTTTCCTCCTCATCTCCCTTTAAAAATCTGCAAATCCATTTGCTAAACAGCTGCACCTCTGTAGTGCACAGATAACAACCTGGGCCAGACTGGCTTTGCAGCAGCGAGTGGAGGCAGATAGGCCCAAATCTCTGGCCCTTTTTTCCAAAAATGCTAATGACGAAGGAAACACTTTCCCGGCCAAAAAAAAAAAAAAGGAAAAGAAGAAAAAAAAGGAGAGAAAGTGTGTGTGTGAGAGAGGAGGCTCTTGTAGATCTGTCAATTGCTATTTTGACAGATATTTGCTTGTAAGTGCACACAACACTTGTTCCCCGTGTCTTATCTGCTGCTGTGCAGAACACTGACCTACATTACATCAAGCACAATATGATGCACAAACATACTCCGCTCAATGGCGCGGGTTTCTCTTTCTCTTTTTTTTTATGTTGTTGTTTGTTTTGTTGTCACTCCCCCTCTTCTTCTTCTCTCTTTCACCTTAAAAACAGATGGATTCGAATGAAATGGCTGCAAATCCTACGAACAGAAGGTATTCTTTCTCAAATAAAACCTCGCGGCTTAAAGGGAGAATCTTGCAAACCATCTCCGGATGTTTGATTGCTCCTCAAAGGCCTGAGCAACTGCGTTCAGATGGGGGTGAGGGGGTGTGGGGGGGGGTAAATACTAGAAACGCTGCCGCAGCTGCTCGTTCACTCCGTCTTTAACTCTCCCGAACACACTGGCGTGCACTGATGGTTTCCCTCTGATGGACTGTTTGTCCTTTGTTGGATTGCGTGTCTTTTCAGAGCGATGAGTCCCAGTTTAAAACGAGGAGCTCTGGCTGACAGATCGGCTCCAGTCGAGCGCCGACATCAGTGTGTTGAGTCCTGAGTAGGGTTGGGCATTGTTTGGATTTTAACAATTCCAATTCTCTGTTTCGATTCCTGTTCTAAACGATTCTCGATTCAGATTCTTTGATGTGTAGGTCAACAGATCGCGACTTATCTAACAGTAGAATTTTTTCATTTAAAAAATTGTGACACATTTACACAGGCGACAGGCCAATTTTATTCTTACACATGCTTGCATGCACATATGCATACACAGAATTCACTTACAGCCTAAATGTTAAAAAACTTACAGTTGGCAGTTGGCCTCCAAAATACATTTTGCCCAACAAAAAACGAAAACAACAATTTTTGTTTAGGAAGATGACCATATCTGCTCTTTCAGAAACAGACAGATCAACGGCGACAAAAACATAACCTCCTTGGCGGAGGTAAAAGTTGTTTGTTTACCTGGGTTGCTGGGTTACGCTCATACAGACAAGGGGCCCTCCTAGCCAATGGTTTCAGGTAGATGCTAAGCGATAGCCAATGGCAGAGCAGCTCGGATGCACCGCTTTCAAACAGAAATACAAAGCTGACAAGTATGTTTACGTTCTGTAAACTCTGGGAGCTGCAAGTAGCAGCGCTACTGTATTTTTGCCTTTCATATCCTGAAATTTCTTTCGTAACTAGAGGCAATATTTTCCCGTTGATGCGTTTCGTAACCTGAAAACTTAGTATGTAGAAACGTTCGTAAGTAGAGGTACCACTGTATATGAGAAGGCAAGAGTTTCTGGATGAAGACGGACTATGTTGCAGTTGAAGAAGCGACGGGAGCAACGCAGTGAATTAAATACGGTACACTCGTTTATTTTTGTGATGCCATGCAGGTGAAGGTGTTTTGCCATATTAGTCGTGCTCCCTCCTTTGGCAGTAACACGCTTCCCGCAGGTGTTTCACTGCGCCAGTTAGCCGTCATTTCCTGGACTGAAATGCAGCCAAACTCTAGAGCGGCGTCTCTTGGGATCCATGTTGTGGCGAGTGAAGTCCCGTCGGCGACGGACGTGACGTCGCCACTAGCGTGGAGTTGAGTACGCCGGGCAGAGTAACATCAACAAACTAGTGTAGTAAATCAAAAGAAAACAAACAAACAAAAAAAATGAGCGCGGACATTTAGGAACCGAAAAAAGGAATTGAAATTCAAAAATGTTCTAAACGATTCCAGAACCGGACGTTAGGAACTGATTCCTACTTGGAATCGTTTTTCGGTGCCCAACCCTAGTCCTGAGCGGGCGAAGGTTCCTCAACCGACCACTAGAGACCAGTCACTGCTGCAGCACGGCCCGGCTGAAGGTACCGAGAGCGTCAGGGCAGGCCTTCCTCCCCGGCGTCCCCCGACGCCTCGTGCACGATCGGAGCCAAGACTCGGTGTGATCTGTCGCTTTGAACTGGACTCGACTCAAAACTTTGAGATTACTTTCAACTGAAAAGTTTCCAGATCCGGGCAGGAGACCATCCGTGCACGTGAAGCGCTGCTCTGAATAAACTATTACTGATTTTTTTTATTGTTGTTTTCGTACCTGAGAGATGTGAAATGATGAGAATAATTCTCTGAACCGGCGCGTTAAGATCTGACCAGACAATTATTTTAATCTGATGAGTTTTGTTTGAGAAAAATGAAGCATCTGCCCACCAGATAAAAAGAAAAAATGCACAAAGTGACTGACGTGAAGCTGCTAATTTACTCTTTATGAGTTGAACTCATGAATCTTTCAGACTCTCTTGGCAGGTAGACATCGTCCTCCATAACCAGCTATTACCTCCCATCAGCCCTCGTCCTCCTCCAGGTAATTGCAGGTTCTGTTTCCAGTGTAATTATCAGTTCATTTAATTGCATTTCGATACATCAGAACGTATGGCGCGTTCCCGTCCCTCCAGTCCGTCGCTCAGATGTGCGTCTGCTCGTCTGCTGAAGGTTTTATGGCGGGTTAACCTTTGGTATTTGACCCCAGCTCATGTTGAGCGGCAGGTGTGATGGCCGGGTGTTTGCACCTGCGAGGCCCCGAGAAACGTACACATTTATGTCGATGTTTTTAATGCACGAGGGCGAGCGTTTGTCTTTCTTTCTGCAGCACATGTGTCAAACACAAGGCCCGTGGGCCAAATGTAGCCCGTCACGTCATTTTATGTGGCCCTCGAGAACTTGGACTAAATTGGTTTATAATTTAAACCAATATTTTAAGACTTAAAATAAGCTTACACCGCTTTAAAGCCCATATTGACAATAAACTACATCTCCCATCATGCATTTCATCGTTACCCAAAACAATAACGATTGCTATGAGTAAGACAATTTTTCAGAACTGATGAACTTAAGAAAAACCTTTACAAACTAACCCCAACATGTCCAAGAAAAGTGTCTTTTGTGTTATGAGGGGGGTGTCAGTCGTGAAAGAGTTTAATCTACGTCGGCATTTGAATTTTGACAGCAAACACGGAGCTAAGTATGCTAAATTTAGCCTAAAGAAAAACAAAGAACCGCTTCCGCTTCTGAAACCAAGGTAATGGATACTCTCAGTGATGTTTACCACAAACCCTGAATTTAATATAATAATGACTTATATATTTGAAACTTGAATAATACAGAAACCGTTATTTAACAATATAATAAGGAGTAGTTTAATTTATTTTGATTTTTATTGCATTTTGTTACATTCATGCTGTCAATCTGGCTCTTCGAGGGAAACCATGATGCTGATGTGGCCCTCAGTGAAAATGAGTCTGACACCCCTGTTCTCAGATTCAAATTCAAATTCAAATATACTTTATTGATCCCCCAAGGGGGAAATTCAAGTTTCAAGTACACCAGACGCTGCAGTCTGGTGTACTTGAGGAGCTGCCGGCGTCCAACGCTCCTTTTTCATGTCCCGGTCCTGTGGTCCGAGTGCTAACTCCATTCACTACAGAGTGAATAAACGCATGTAGACCTCCCTTAAAGGCAGGTGTGAGGGTCATTTCTAATTTTCAGTAATGTAGAGCGGACCGCTCTAGAGATGTTTCTCTTAACTCTCTGTTGGTTCTAGTAGTTTGCCGGTGTTTCTCATTCACAGAATATCAGTCGTGCAGCGCCTCTGATGTACAGCATGCATTTTCTCCTGGCCGCCACACATCAGCATGTGTCAGAACCAGGTCTGCACCTGGTCCACACCTTTCCAAGGGTCAATCTTAGTAATTGAACCAATTCAATTCAATTCAATTTTCCGGTTCCTCTGGAGGAAGCTGAAGTCGCAAAAACGCCCCATCTCACTGTCTCACAACTGCAGAATGCATCTCAGTGTCGATTCAATTCAATTTCAATTTTCAATTTTATTTGTATAGCGTCTGTTACAATGTCAATTGAATCATGGAATTACAAAAGGGCCCAACTCCATGATTTTGCGAAATCCAGGTTATCTCCCTATCTTGTACATTAGGTTAAGAGCTATCAAAATGAATTGAAGAAAGGCCCAACTCCAGTTCATAAAGCTGTTAACTAAGGTGATGTTTTTTGCCTTGAGTTGAAGAACTGCCCAAGTCCTGGAGAGAAAAAATTCTCTCCTGAAAATATACCTCGGTGGAGTTGGGCCCTTTCGTGAACTCCGTGATTCAATTGTCTCTAGGCGCTTTACAGAGACCCAGATCATGACCCCCGAGCAAATATCATTAACTAAAATTATAATATTGAAATCCTAAACAAGGATAATGGCAGGCAAAGACTCCCAGAGTGGGAGAAAAAAAACCTTTAAGCCAAACAGTGGCAAGAAAAAAACTCCACTTTAAGAGCAAGAAACCTTGATCAGGACCTGGATCATATGGGGGGACCTTCCTGATGAAGACCAGCCGGGTAAAGAAAGAAAAGAGGAGGGAGACAGGACAGAGAGAGGATGGAGGACAGAGAGAGGAGAGCACACAAATGACTGAATGAAATGACTACATAAACAGATGCAGATAGCAGCACTGAGGTGAGATGGTCAGAGGACTAGATCACCAGTCACCACACCAGCCGACACCCCAAACACATCTACACACACAGGTGGAGGTAAACGCTGGGATGGACAGAGGAGGGAACTGCAAGTCAGCATGAAACTCAGGAAACTCTGAACAAATGTACAGAAAGAAAAGAGAAAAAAGGAGGGAAAAACATCACAACAAATTACAGGAAAGAAAATGGAGCACAGTTACAGTAACGAGGTGCTCCTAATTAACTATGGAATGAGCTGGAGGAGGAAGAAGGGAGGAGGAAAGGAAAGGAGGGAAGAGCAGTGGAGACACCACTCAGCAGATCATGTTGGCGTCCCCCTGTAGCGTAGGCCTATAGCAGCATAGCTATGACGAACCTGTGATTAAGACGAGCCTACTCCAGTCTGAGCTCCTACAACTATAGTTATAACTATTAGCCCCTACACACTATAGTTTAGACTAACTGTAGGCTTTACTGAACAGAAATGTTTTCAACTTAGTTTTAAAGATGGAGGTGGTGACATATAAATGACATATCTTGATCAAAAATGACTCCAAGGTTTTTCACAGCTGTGCTGGAAGCCAGCGTAAACCCAGTTCATCCATTCCTCAGGTGTTTTGGACCAAAGACAATAACCTCTGTTTTATCCGAATTTAGAAGCAAAAAGTTAGAGGACATCCAGGACTTAATGTCATTAAGACACCCTTGAAGTTTAGCCAAAGGTTTTGTTTCCTCTGGTTTCATAGATAAGTACAGCTGTGTATCATCAACGTAACAATAAAAGTTTATGCCATGGCTCTGGATAAATTTTCCCAAGGGCAGCATGTATAAAGTGAAAAGGATTGGTCCCAGAACTGAACCCTGTGGGACGCCATAGCAGACCCTAGTCCGTGTAGAAGAAACGTCATTAACATGGACGAACTGGAACCTGTCAGATAGGTATGACTTAAATCAGCCTAATGCTGTCCCTTTAATTCCAACAGTGTGCTCTAATCTGTGCAGCAAAAGGCTGCGATCAACGGTGTCAAAAGCAGCACTGAGGTCCAGCAGAACAAGGACAGAGACTAATCAATCATTTGAGGCCATGAGGAGGTCGTTGGAGACTCTAATCAGCGCAGGTTTCTGTGCTGTGATGAGTTCTAAACCCTGACTGAAAGACCTCAAATAGATCATTTCTATGCAGGTTTGTTCTCCTAACTGGCTAGCAACTATTTTTTCCAGAATTTTAGTAATAATTGGAAGGTTGGATATTGGTCTATAGTTTGCCAAAATGTCCACATATCTTAAGTTAGAAAAAAATATATTCTCACGTTAAACAGGCTTGATTTGATTTGATTTGATTCCTCCGTCCCTGGATCAGATAAGGTTTGAGGGATCCAAACATGTCAAGCGGCCGACTCCTGGCCAATAAACTCTTGTGAAAGAAACATGAAACTATATCAGCTGGAGAAATAAATAAAAACAGTGAGAGGCGTCCATGTGTGTCCGCTGAAACTGATCAGCGTCTTCAACAGAAACGCTCCTGAAATAAGTCTTATTTTCTCCCATTATTTAAAACACATGGGCCTGAAGCGTTTTACACTCACAAAACTGAATCGAATTATTTCTGTATGTTCACATTTGTATCCTCATCCGTCTTTTAAAATGCTATAAAACTCTTTATATTTGTCAATTTAGAGCCTCGATGACAGCAAATGAACTGATATTTCTAATAAATCTACTTAGCGGTCTGAATTGTCTTTGGTTTTTCTTTACTTGGGGTAAAAAAAAAAAAGATATTGAAGAAACATCTGGAAGAATAAACCAGAAACTTTTACCTGTTTCAAGAGTGAACGACAACTGCAACACAGTTTAACGGGATACTCAATATTATGGATGCTCTCCAGTCTCTTTTATCTTCTTCATGCTTCATACTAGGGATGGAACAGTTACCGGTATTACGGTAAAGCGGTAAAAATTTACACGATAACGATTACCGTTTATGTTTGACTTCGTCTCATAATCGCGGTCGATTACCGGGATATGTAATATCAGCCTCATTCAAGTCTGTGAGAGACTCGTGACTGTGTCTCGCATGAATATGTAG
Organism: Hirundichthys speculiger; assembly: GCA_018398805.1. Taxonomy (NCBI): domain Eukaryota; kingdom Metazoa; phylum Chordata; class Actinopteri; order Beloniformes; family Exocoetidae; genus Hirundichthys; species Hirundichthys speculiger. The sequence goes on from JAGFBZ010001678.1 coordinate 354,621, forward strand.
CTTGTAACATCGGCATCGTAACGTAATTATGGCGGAAAGTAGTCATGGCGGAAAGGACATTTACCAACCCACTAAAATGACATATTTGGACATATACAATATTTTTTTAAGAATGCAGAAGGACAACTGGTGGAGGACAATTATCCTGTCTGCAGAGCATTTGTTTACATTTTATTGTAATTTGTAGAAGCAACTTGAAGGAGCTAAGGCTAATGCTTCAAGCTACTGAGATGTTTGACCAAGAGTAACCTGGTCGACGCGCTTCGCTAACTCACATTTCGTAAACGTTACTGTTGCGTGTTGATTGAAAAATGACCAGAATGATGTTCTTCTGACGCAATTAAAATATTAATTTATTCCATTAACTGATCTGAAAACCATAACGCCGACAGTTAGCACCACAGCGGTCAAAAACCTTTTGCCCTTCCAGGTCCAACACCTAACCAATAACAGGCAGCTACCTTTATACCTGACCCTCAGGTAACAACACAGCGACACCCACAGACACACAGAGTGAACTACAATTCAGAACAACATATTTGGCTCCTATACAACTGTTTCTTTATTTTCACATTTATACCTATTTAAGGTTCAGCTTAAAGTCCAAAGTTTATTTCATTTGAACTTGCACTATAATTTTTGTTCCTGATAATTGTTTGCATATTTTGACCTACTATGGTTGTTAAAGTGTTTATTTAAATTTGCACCTGACAATTAAGCTTTGTTCTGTTATTTATTTAGTTCATTTAAAATAAAACCTCTTTCTGTGCCAGTTGTTTGCCCTTTTAATATGAAAGTTTCATTTTGATAAGATTTTAGCTTCTGATGTTTTAGTATGACAAGAAAATCACAAGATTTTGTGAAATTATTTAAATGTATGTGTTTTTTGGACATTTGTACAGCAATGAAGAATACCGCGATAATATCGTAAACCGTGATAATTTGGTCACTATAATCGAGATATCAAATTTTCTATATCGTTACATCCCTACTTTATACGTACGGAGTTGGAGATGCAGAACGTGCTGATGAGGTGACGTGTGAGCGAAGTCTGTCCGACGTTCAGGCAGCAGCAAGGAAATGAAGCTGGAGTTGGACAGAGGAGATTCATGAAGAACGCCAGGAATCATATTCAGCCTTAAACACTGAACTTGGAGGACTTCCATCCTTCACTGTCCATCCAGCAACTCCAGAGAGAGGAGCAGCCACTCCATCAGCTCCACTGGTTCCAGGTCGGACCTCCTTTAATTCTTGGTGTCATAGATCCAACCAGGTGTTGGAAACGTTCCTCAGAGGTTCTGGTCCATGACAGCATCACCAGTGATCCATGATGAGAACCTCTAGTTCCTCCAACATCCCAGAGCTGCTCTACTGGACTGAGATCTGGAGACTGTGGAGACCACTGGAGGATAGTGGACTCATTGATCCAGAAACCAGTTAGAGATGATCATGGTGCATCATCCTGCTGGAAGTTTCCATCAGAAGATGGTCCACTGTGGTCATGAAGGGATGGAGATGGTCAGCAACGATCCTCAGGTAGACTGTGGTGGTTAAACCAGGATCAGCTGGTACTGAGAACATCTCCTCCACACCATCAGACCACCAGCAGCAGTCCTGAACCGTTGATGGACCAGGATGGATCCATGCTCTCATGCTGGTTCCATCTGGATGTTGCAGCTGAAATCCAGACTCATCAGACCAGACAAGGTTCTTCCAGTCTTCTGTGGTCCAGTTCTGGTGAGTCTGTGTGGATCGTAGCCTCAGTTTCCTGTGACTCCTGCTGTGGTCTCTGCTGCTGGAGAACATCTGCTTCAAGGCTCCAGTGTTGTTCAGAGATGGTTGAGTTCCTGTCGTCTTTCTATCATCTCCAACCAGTCTGTCCATCCTCCTCTGACCTCTGACATCAACAGCTGGATATCTTCTCTTTCTGGGACCATCTTGGAAACCCTGGAGATGGTTGTGGAGAAGATCCCAGTAGACCAGCAGCTTCTGGAACACGTTCAGAGCCACTTCAGTCCTCTTTCTGCTCCATCCTGATGCTGGTTTGAACTTCATCAATCATCTGGACCACGTCTACGTGGATAAACGTGATCGGCTGATCAGATATTTCTGTCAAATATTGATTCAAATCAAAAAGCAGGTTTGGTGTTTTAATCACTGCCTATCTGAAACATCCCTTAAATGTAAATTCCGGTTACAACAAAACTTCCATGAAGCCAAAGTCAGCTGCTAATCTCCACTAATTAGAAACTCATGACCGTACAGACAAAATCGTTCCACCAACCAAAAGGAGAAAAGTCTCATCCGAAGACTACATTTTAAGTTTTCTCTGCTACCTGCAGCTCTCGCAACTGAAAAGCAATTAAAACTGGATTATTTGTAGCAGCCACCTGGACAGATTGCAGCTTTGTGAATATTTTCATCCAAAAAGCTCCAGCTTGCGAGTAAAAAAAAAAAAAGTAAATGAATAAAATAAAATCTTTTAATATGTGGCTCCTATTCTGAAGTATGCGTATATATGAATAAGGCTTATCACAAAGTCCACAAAAGATCATAAAAAAGCGCAGTGTTGGCCTCATTTGGTACAATAGGCCTTAATGCTGCGTCTGAGCGAGGCTGTCGCCACATGCAGCCCGAAGAAAGAGTAAACAGTTTTCTCCTGCGAGCGGCTCGATGCCAATCAGCGATTAATGAGGCGATGCTGGATCCACCGGCTGAGAGAAGTTAAACTGAGCTGAATTAAGGAGCAATATCATCCCTCATGCAGGTGCTCGCCGAACGAATAACTGCTTTAATTAGCGTTATTCAATCATTTGCTTTTTTTTAAAGTTTTTTTTTTTTCCCCTCATCCAAATGCGGCTCCGGTATCATCCCCTTTTTCTTGTCAGTTTACAGACGCCCGTCACAGACATCCGACCTGCGCGTTTCGCTCGCGGCGCCAAAAGCGTACGTGACCCCCGACAGAAAAGAGGAGAAGAAAAACAAAAAGAAAAGAAAAGAAAAGCAGCAGCTTTGAGTCTTGTACTGTAAAAGAAGAGAGAGTCCCTCTGCTTGAACGGGCCCTTATCTCGGTTTTCGTACTCGGGGTGGAGAGGTCTGTGGGGGCCCTTGATGGGAAACACCTGTGTGTCGTATGGGGGCTCGTCTGGGATGGGGGAGGGGAAAGTGGGCGTCTTCACACCTGCTTCGGTACGCCGCTTCGCTCACAATGCTTATTATTTCTGCTGGAGGTGGCTCACGTTGATTATTCTGCCACATACTGTCAGGATGAGCGCCGTCTACGGCGACAGTCTGGCGCTCGCGTTTACCCGTTAATGACCACGTTTGATATCTGCCGTCTCGTTCGCCTGAAGACGTTTGTGTTGATGACGAACCTCTTTGGACGTGTGTTTGGATGTGTCTTGAGTCCAGCAGATGACAGTCGGCGCGGGAACCCCGTTTAACATCGAAACACGAACCCTCCCCAGGGTTAGGGTTAGGGTTGGGTTTCATGAATTTTCATTGTCATTGATGTGAATTACATATTAGGTCGATGGTCATTTTAACCTTCGGCGAAGAGGACAGATGATGAAAAATACATCGTTGGATGTATGGATTTGGGTGAAGTGACAACCGAATCCAAAATGCTGAGATGACACATCGCCGTCACTTTGTTTTGGTCCATTTAAATCTGAAAACATCTGTTTGCGAGGGTCCTGGGGGGGTCCTGTGACATCACAGACCCAGGTCGCAGCAGGATCCTACAGGTTTTCCGTCTTTGTCTCCGCCCAGTTTCACATCGCTGCTTCTTTGAAGTGGGCAGTGCCAAGTTCTCAAAGTAGGCATCTTCTTTGGGGAAGGAGGTGGGGCTTCGGGTGGAAGGGTCTGACTCCTCCCCCTTTAAACCAGCTGTTGTAAAGACTTGGTTGAGATGGGTTGCTTTTGTATTTGATCTTTTTAGTATTTTGATGCCTCATGAAGACACCATGAAACTGTGTCACACTTCTGATGAAAGGATCCAGTAGATCTCCTCTGACCTGTTCATCCCATAGAGCACGTGTGTCAAACACAAGGGCCCTGCGGGCCAAATGTGGCCCGCCACGTCATTTTATGTGGCCCTCGAGAGCTTGTGCATTATTGGCTTAAATTTTAAACAGATATTTTAAGACTTAAAATAAGCTTACACCGCTTTAAAGCGCACATTGACAATAAACTGCATCTCCCATAATGCATTTCGTCGTTTACCCACAACGATAACAGTATATCACCATGAGCATCAAGGCAACATCAAGACGATTTTCAGAACTGATGGACTTGAGAAAGACCTTTTACAAACTAGCTCCAACATGTCTATTTTGTTATGAGGCAGTGTCAGTCATGAAAGAGTACAATCTACGTCGGGATTTTGACATCAAACACGGAGCATGCTAAATTATCTAAATTAGCCCACAAGAAAAACCAAGAATCACTCCCGCTTCTGAAACCAAGGTAGTGGATGCTCTCAGTCCCCTGTAAGAAAGCTGGGTTACAACCACAAACCCCGAGTTTAATATAACAATGATTTAAATATTTGAAACTTGAATACATAATAAAAACAGAAACAGTAATTTACAACATAATAAGGTGTAGTTTAATTTATTTGGGTTTACATTCCATTTTGTTACATTCATGCTGTCAATCTGACCCTTCCAGGGCAACCATGGTGCTGATGTGGCCCTCAGTGGAAATGAGTGTGACACCCTTGCGATAGAGTGTATGCGGGAAACAGGACAAACCCTCCATGACGTCACCTTTCGGCTTCCGAAGAGTGGTTTTGTTCCAAAAAGGTGGGAAGAGCAGGACTGGAAAGCCGCCTTTGTTCAGTTACAGCTTTTAGCTCCAATGGCTCGAAATGATCCTCCGTCCAACTTAAAACGACGCCACTCAAGTTGACATCTTCTCCCCGACCATGACCAGTAACACATTTCTCTTCTTTTTTAAAGCATTTTTGACACATAAAAGGTTCAGCTGAGAGGCTTTTCATGCTGATTACGTCCTTCTACATCCGTCTGCATCTCTGCATCACTCGTAGACTACGATTTAATCAGTTTAAAAATGCCCATGAGCTGTCCCTCATTGGAGGACGTACAGGAACTCTGCAACCAATGAAAGGCCTTTTTTATGTTTAAAAATTGATGCAGAGTGGCGGGCGGTGCCTGATCAGGCCACTGGAGCCGACCACTCAGCTCAGACGAGGCTCTTTATGGATGAGGGGGGGCTTCTTCTAACTTCTGCCTCCTGTTTCTACGGAGAATCTTTAAATATGCAGATGCGAACCATCCCGCGGGGACTCGGGGAGCAGACTTTCTATTATCGCAATTATTTTCTAACCTTAAAGCCACTCCCAGACGCACCAAAATCTTTCCAAATGTGCTCTCGCCCAGATGTGCTGAATGTTTTAGTTCTGCTCCTGGTTTAACCTCGCTCTCATCAAGGACCTCCGCGGTCCCAGCAGGCGAACACTCGCAGCCAGAAATCTCCGGCAGCCCAAACACGCTACCTGCTCTTTTCACAAATGGACTCCATGCTCATTTATCTTTGCTGCATGTGCAAGTCTGTTGCTGCATGTGCTTTACAAGGTGGTGTCAACGTCCTGTTCTGTTTACAATTTCACCCGCTGCTTCCAGCTGGCCAGAAAACATGGAAAACTGCGTCTGAGAGAAAAAAACCGGACGGAGGCTTTAAAGGGAGAAGACGTCTGGTGACGCTGCTCCAGTCTGAATGGATGTTGCACCACTTCTAGATGAGCCGTCTGCGTCCTGTGTGACGTAAGGAAGCCGCTGGTGGTTTAACCACAGACCGAATTTGCAGGCCAGAGTCTCCTGAGTTTTGCGACTTTGGTGCTTAAAGGGTTAATTTTCTAATTTTAGTTAATTGATATTTGCTCGGGGGTCATGCTCTGGGTCTCTGTAAAGCACCTAGAGACAATTGACGTTGTAAAAGACGCTATACAAATAAAATTGAATTGAAAATTGAATTAAATTGAATAAAAACAAACAAAAATTAAAATCAATCTAACAGACCCTGAGGTGTTTAGAAGTTTTTCATGTAAGCAAAATCAGGCAGGTGCACAGGTGGGTTCCAGATGGTGCTCAAGCTCCGCCCCCTTTGTCCTCCGACAGGTGTCTTTTCTGCACGACTACGACTGTCAATCACTTCACCGTCCAGAGTCGCAGCTTTACGTCAAAAACATGAGTTTTCAATAAAAATGCACCATTTTTACAACTAAAACGTGTTATTTCTACTGGCTGATTTGCTGTGATTGTGTTTTTTTTTTTTGACACAAAAGTGTGATTTTGCGAAATTTGAGACTTCAGGACAAAGATTGGCTTTTTCAGTTGCAATTATTGTGAAATTTGCTGTTAGAACAATTAGTTGACAGAGAGTTACAATACTACGTTAAAAGGTTTTGCAGCCCGGGTTTTACGATAAAATGCTGCAACTTTCCAAAATTTGTACTTTTTACGACAATTAGTTGTGACGCTTTGAAATTTGCAATTTTACTACAAAAATGTCTTATTTTTGAAAATTGAGTCTGAATTTTACATCAGAGTTGCAGTTTTGTGGAACTCAATATTTCACACAAAAAGTTACAATATTCAGTTAAAAAGTTGTGACGTTGCAAAATTAGTAATTTTATGACATAAAATGTTGCTTTTTGTTTAAAAAAAAGTTGCTGGTCTCCCCCCAAAAAATCTAATGAGCAAATAATTTAACTGTAATTAAAACAAGTAAAACAGTGAGTATTATTATTATCTTATATCATCTCATATATTGTATCATATATCATATCATATCGCATCTTATATTGTATCGTATCATAATATATTATATTATGTTATTAATGTTGTTTGTCACATGTTGTCGTGTATTGTGGTTAATTTACGAAGGTAAAAACCAGTCTAAGAAATTAAGGAAGCTAAACTTTCTAAACCAACACTGGAACCCTGTTTTTAACCACATAAGTGGTTACAGCTAAACCGTATCTTTATTCTCTGTATTTATCCATCCACAAGCTCTGATTTAACGGAAAAACGTGTTTCAGATTTACATTTGCTACGTCCTGATTCACAGCTTAAAGCGACTCCGTATTACTGACGGCCACGTCATAAATTTAAATCTGTCGTGGCTGGTGCTCAGCATTATAAAAAGGGTTCGTAAAGTCTCGTTCTCCAGAGCTGACCTTTTCATGTGAAGACAGATATAATGTGGCCTGTATTCACTGGGGAGATCAGGGGGAGGGGGGGTCACCGCTACACAATAGCTCTGTAGGATTTGAGCGGATTGACACAAAACAAACGAGGTGATTTCTGTTTGAGTCGGAGGAGGATCCGTCTCCACGGGGCTGCACGAGGGGTCGTTCCCCGGGGACGACAAATAGAGACGCGCGCTCTGAGCTTCCCTCCTTTCATGTTCAGCAGCAGAGACAGAGAGGCAGCAGGAAGCTGAGGACAGGAAGGAGCTTTTATATGATACATACAGTGATCCCTTATTTTTTGTGGTTAATGGGGACCGGCGCCTCCCCGCGAAAAACAAAATCCGCGAACTGGAGCCGGAGCCCCCGAACTTAAATAATGTGTTTAAAATATGTTTAAAACCCCCCAAAAAGTACAAAAAGGCTCAACTGTGGTCTTTCTGTTACCTTCACAGCCTCTGGTCTCTGAACCGTAGCAAACAAACTGCTGATATTGTGCTATTTTTGTCTTGTAATTAGCGGCTACCACGGTGACAACAACAAAACAAAAAGTCCAGGTTTTCTCTGCATGGAACGAGCACTTTATTCTGGCACTGCAGGAACTTGTAACATCACACAGGTTGTATTGTTGGGCTCCTGTTGGTTAACAGAGAATGTAAATCTATACACGCTGGGCTGCTGTTGATGCTCACTACACTTTTCATCTAACCCAGTTTCATTCTGCCGTCCCACAACACACACACTACATTACCCATAAGGCCACACCATTACCCATAAGGCTACCTTCTTAAAGGGGCCAGTCTGGCTCACAGCATTTCTTCACTGTGAGAGAATGCGCACAACATCTTGTGATGTTTCGGCGATTTTCAAATTTTTTTTTAATTATATCATATATTTATATATATATATATATATATATATATATATATATATATATATATTTATATATATATATATATACTAACACCGTGGAACTTAAACCGTGAATTGGCAAGGGAGCACTGTACGGGCAGAGCGTCATGGACAGATGAGGTCATGCTTTCATGGGTGTCTGAAAGCTCTCTGTTACATCTGATAAGCACTGATTTTTATTTTCCCCCTTTACTGGGTCACCAAGAAGTGCTGTCACGGTCTTGGGATTTTGAGTTTACTTGGGTCCATTTCAGAAGACGGGTCACGTTTTCCGTTTCACAAACTCGTCTGAGACGTGTACTGAGCGACTTTGGAGCACAGAAGCGATCTTCTCTAAACTACAGCAGCTTCATTGCTGTTGATGCCGTACGTTAATATGAACAAACGTCCTTTGTCGCACTTTAATCACTCCTTAGGAGGAACGGGGGGCCGTTTCGGGGGCCTCCACACCTGCACCAGCACTAGGGTTAGGAATCGAGAACCGATTCCGTGTGTTTCAGTTCCATGGAATCGTTTGGCAGTTTATCTAGCGATTCTCTTATCGATTCCAACCAGCATGAATCTCACGTAATTTACGCAAGTTGCGCACAGTCAATTCCAGAAAGCAGTTGTGTGATTAAGTTACGTCAGTTTAACACGCGCATTGCAGTTGTAAACAACAATGGCGCCCACCAGGTTCAAACGCTCCAAGGTTTGGCTTCACTTCACAAAGAAAGATGGCAACAAGGCAACTAGCAGTCATTGTAAAGTGGAGATAACAGCGTCGGGAGGGAACACGACTAACATGCAGAAACATTTGCGCACACAACATGCGATAATGATAAACAAGTGTCGTGTTTTTGACGCTTCGGACTGATGGATCTCAACCCCAGCGGCAGTAGCCAAGCTAAGATCACCTCTGGTAACTCTGGTAAGTAGTTATCCCGCTGCCTATGTGCTTCTTTGTAAAACACGCTATAACATTAACGCTATGCTATTAAACAAATGCCTTCTGCATTACGTTTAGAAGATGACCGTGACGAGAGAGAGAGTCTGGCTGGTTCAGAGGCTGGAAGACATGATTATTTTTCTGCAAAAGTATCATAGTAAAGTTCATAGTATTTGCAGATTTGTACTATGCACTGTTCCGTTGTATTTTATAGTATTTATCTTTATTATTATTTTTCAGTGCTTAGTGAGCTCATATATCCTTTTAAAAGGGAGATTTTTTTCATTTCTATTAGGAAAAATCTGTTAGTAAAATGTTACACATTCTTGTGTATTTGCACAGTTACATATTACAACAGTTAACATGTTATCCAGGCTTTGGGCCTCTTTTAACCTCGCTGTTGAGTTTGTAAGGTTGTGACTTCTAAGTAAAAAAAATTGATGCTAATAAAATTGTTAGTTCTCCTTTTCCTCCAAATTCGAATCGATAAAGAATCGAATCGTTAAACAGTATCGATAATGGAATCGGAATCGGAAAAATCTTACTTCCCATCCCTAACCGGCGCGCCCGCGTCCGTCACCGCCGCATTGGCTCCTCTTTACATTAACTCGCCTCCAGGTATTCAACCCACATTTCATTTAGATTTAAACCAAAAACAAAAGCAAAGAAAGAGAGAAGTGGGCAACGTCTGTGCTTGTTAGGGATGTGAAGTCGCTCTCTGCTGCAGCGCCACTTTGTGCTGCAGCCTGATAAGAGCTGCATGTGCAGGTGAGAATCCTGCCAAGAGCCGCTTTGAATTCAGCATCTGATTGACACGTTTTGGATCCACTTGTTCGTCTCCTCGTCGGCCCGTGCCGCCGCGTCCAATCACGCGGCTCGCCCCCGGCGGGAGCCCGGGGGGTGTGGGGGGTGGGGTGGGTTTCCTCTTGGCCCACCGCCCGGCAGCATAACCTCCCAGGTGGCCCGGGGGACACGCCCAGATCCATGACCTCAGGTTCCCAGCAGCTCCGGGTGAACAAAGCCCTCTGACTCCTGCAGCCCCCAGGAGGGGCGCACCCTCTCCCTCTCTCTCTCTCCATCTCTCCCTCTCTCTCTCTCTCTCCATCTCTCCCTCTCTCTCTCCATCTCTCTCTTTCGTAACCAAACAAAACACTTCCTGAAGCTGATGAGTCTGAGGAACACACGACCGACCCGCAGACACTCAGACAATACCGAAACTCTCGTCGTCGTTGTTGTTGTTGTTGTTGTCGGCGCATCTCGTTCTCTCTTGGCAGCGTTCGTCTTCACACATTTATTTATTTTTCATTGTTGTCTTTTTATCTATTGTTTATGGTCGGTTTTGCAAATGGATGTTTATTGTCCTCCTTAATGAAATATGAAAGAAAAAAAAACAACATTTCTTGGCTTTGTTTTGTAACTTTCCTTGTGATGATGGGTTGTTTAGTGAAACATAATTTCAAATGTACAATAAAGAATTATGCTCCTGAATTTTCCTCCAATCATAAATGTTTTTCAGAGAATGTCATCTTTTGTTTAATGCTTGGCTGCATGATTTGATGGCAGCTATTTTCATTTTCAAAGTCTCGTTTCTTTGGCAACATTGCTGAAGCTGGAAAACTTTTTTTTTTTTTCTCATCAAAGCTTGTTTCAGTACTAATTAAAGTTTGTCAAATAGAGAGTGAACTCTCTGAAGGACGTTTGTCAGATGGAAACTCTTTTCTCCAACTTCACTGCCGGGGCAGGAAAAGTTTTTTATTTACTGCACGTGTTCGCCGTTTCCATCCAGAGCTGCAACAAGTTCCTCCTTGAAGTTACCTTCTGAAACTGAGTGACATCTCGACTGACAGGACGTGTCCTTTGACGTGAATGTTAAAGGGGGGAGAAATGCTTTTATGAGCCGTTCTAGTCTGTCATGTAGAACCAGCTCCTCCTCTACGACCACTGCTTATCTCTTTACCTGCTGGCATTGTGTTAACACACACCTGAATGGTTTCCAGCAAACTGGACATTTTAAAATAAGTTATATGGATGTTGTTATTTGTCTGATACTGAGACCATCTACGGTCAGAATATTGAAAGAATCTGATTAAAAGAGGATGTACTAACTTTATCTTTAATATTTAATTGAATCATGAACAATGAAAACACTGTTAAACACACATTCAACCCAGTTCTGTCATGGAACGAGACAGTTTTCTGGACTGGATGGTTGCGTTCAGATTACGTCCAAAAACAGCTGATTCTGAAGATGACCTGCATCAGGTATTTCTTCTACATTAGAGAGTCTTCTGGCAAAAGAACGTGATGGACCTCAATGGGATGATGGACCTCAGAGGACTGATGGACCTCAGTGGGCTGATGGACCTCAGGGGATCTGATGGACCTCAGTGGACTGATGGACCTCAGAGGACTGATGGACCTCAGAGGGGTGATGGACCTCAGTGGGCTGATGGACCTCAGGAGGCTGATGGACCTCAGGGGGGCTGATGGACCTCAGGGGGGCTGATGGACCTCAGGGGGGCTGATGGACCTCAGTGGGCTAATGGACCTCAGGGGATCTGATAGACCTCAGTGGGCTGATGGACCTCAGAGGGGTGATGGACCTCAGTGGGCTGATGGACCTCAGTGGACTGATGGACCTCAGTGGACTGATGGACCTCAGTGGGCTGATGGACCTCAGGGGGGCTGATGGACCTCAGAGGACTGATGGACCTCAGAGGGCTGATGGACCTCAGAGGACTGATGGACCTCAGGGGGGATGATGGACCTCAGTGGACTGATGGACCTCAGAGGGGTGATGGACCTCAGAGGGGTGATGGACCTCAGTGGGCTGATGGACCTCAGTGGGCTGATGGACCTCAGTGGGCTGATGGATCTTAGTGGACTGATGGACCTCAGGGGGGCTGATGGACCTCAGGGGGGCTGATGGACCTCAGTGGGCTAATGGACCTCAGGGGATCTGATAGACCTCAGTGGGCTGATGGACCTCAGAGGGCTGATGGACCTCAGGAGGCTGATGGACCTCAGGGGGGCTGATGGACCTCAGGGGGGCTGATGGACCTCAGGGGGGCTGATGGACCTCAGGGGATCTGATAGACCTCAGTGGGCTGATGGACCTCAGGAGGCTGATGGACCTCAGAGGACTGATAGACCTCAGTGGGCTGATGGACCTCAGTGGGCTGATGGACCTCAGGAGGCTGATGGACCTCAGGGGGGCTGATGGACCTCAGGAGGCTGATGGACCTCAGTGGGCTGATGGACCTCAGGAGGCTGATGGACCTCAGGGGGCTGATGGACCTCAGGGGGGCTGATGGACCTCAGGAGGCTGATGGACCTCAGTGGGCTGATGGACCTCAGAGGGGTGATGGACCTCAGTGGGCTGATGGACCTCAGGAGGCTGATGGACCTCAAGAGGCTGATGGACCTCAGAGGGCTGATGGACCTCAGAGGGGTGATGGACCTCAGTGGGCTGATGGACCTCAGTGGACTGATGGACCTCAGGGGGGCTGATGGACCTCAGGAGGCTGATGGACCTCAGAGGGCTGATGGACCTCAGTGGACTGATGGACCTCAGTGGACTGATGGACCTCAGGAGGCTGATGGACCTCAGAGGGCTGATGGACCTCAGGGGCTGATGGACCTCAGGGGGGCTGATGGACCTCAGTGGACTGATGGACCTCAAAGGACTGATGGACCTCAGAGGACTGATGGACCTCAGTGGACTGATGGACCTCAGAGGACTGATGGACCTCAGAGGGCTGATGGACCTCAGAGGACTGATGGACCTCAGTGGACTGATGGACCTCAGTGGACTGATGGACCTCAGGGGGGATAATGGACCTCAGTGGACTGATGGAGCTCAGGAGGCTGATGGACCTCAGAGGACTGATGGACCTCAGTGGACTGATGGACCTCAGTGGACTGATGGACCTCAGGAGGCTGACGGACCTCAGAGATGACCGGCAGGGAACTCGGCTCTTTGGTTTCTGGTCTTTGGTAAAGGCAGTTTTTCAGAACTGCATGTGGAACTAAGAATTTAAGGTCAAAGATGAAGCCGCTCAGGCTTGGGACGGGAAACATCACTTTGTGGGCTCATTTTCAGTCGATTTCCTTGGAAAAAAAAAAAAAACAACAAAAAAAAACACACAGGAGTTCAACTCCACAGAAACAGCTGGAGGATATTTTTTCCTTTTTTTCCTCCATCTGGTTTTTATCTGCTGGTGAAAGTGCAGATTAAGGCTTTTGTTCTTCGTCTTTGAGCTCAGTGGTCCGGGGACCTCGTCCATTCACTTTCTATCAGATATTTCACTTATCAAACTGTGAGTGAGCTCCCCCCGATTTTCGCTCTTTACAGTTTTTAAGCCAATTCAAGCGGGCTCCACAAAAAAAAAAAAAAAAAGAAAGAAACAACATTTGAGCGCCGTGTCACCGAGGAGCCGCAGATAACGACTAAAAGCTCAGTGTGACGGAACACAATGGAGCGGGAACTTCTTTGTCTGCGGCCCTGATGTCCGGTCCAGCACGGCGGTCCAGAGATTCCTCGCCAATGGGGGCGTGGGGGGCATTATGGGATTGAGTCTCGTCTGCGCACTTTGAGCTTTTCGCATGATTTAATGACATAAAAATGACTAAAACGATAATCTGGGAAACGTGGGGGTCAAATGTTCAGCAGATTACAGGTTACGTCGAGTCAATGAAAACACACAAAACCTGCTTAGCGATGACACGCGGAGGAACTCGCCGTGTCACTCGTGCGTCATTTCATAAAGACGGGCTTAATATCAGCGTGTCCTGGTGATTTATCGCAGGAGCTCTGAACGTCCTCCTTCTTGGAATCTGGTTTTGACTTTAACGTGTCCAACCGAACGGTCTGTTGTCCCACCCAGAAACATCTTCACCCTGAAATCCAGATGTTTACTGGAGAATTCGCTTGTTTACTGATTCACAGTTGAAGACAGGATCTCCACTTATTACACCATCAGTGCTGATCTTTTTCTTGCTAAAATAATGTTAACATAGCCTGGAACTTCTTCTAAGGTTCAGCACTTCGACATTTTTCTGCATTTTGTCCCTTCACACAAATGTCTTCTGAATCAGTGGGAGTGATGTCGTGTTTTTTTCAAAGAAGAAAAAAGAACGTCTAAACAGAGACAAGTTTTCAACATCTTCTTTTGGGCTAAATGTGGGCCACGACATGACGACTAACAGAGACGGGTTTTTAATGTCTTCTTTTGGGCTAAATAATGGACACGATGGGCCGACCTTATTTAGCCTTAAAAAAGATGTCCATGGTGGGACTGATCCAACGATGTCACAGATAACAGCGATGTCACCGTTGTTATCGGTGACACCATTGTTATCGGTGACAACGGTGTCACCGATAGAGAGGAATTTTTTTTTTTGACAGAAAGTTTTTTGTCGTAAAATTGTGTTTTCGTTGATTTTTAAAATCATGAATTTTTATTGTAACATAACTTTTTGTTGTTAACAAAATCACTGCTTTTTAACTCAAACGTTTTTGTCAGAAAATATCGATGTTGGCAAAACCGCATCATCTTGACACTAATTTAAGACTTATGTCCTAAAATCACAAATGTATTTTTTCAAATGCTAATTTCATAATATCACAACTTTTGTTATATGGAGTCATAACATCTTTTTGACAAAATCTTACATCTGGTTGTAAAGTAACAACTTCTGCAGAATTACAGGTTTTGTTGGAAAACTTTTAAAACTTTATACTTTCCGAATCGCAACTTTTTGACATAAAACTGCAACTTTATATCCTGAAATCACAAATTGTTGTTGAAAAAATAAGTCTCAAATTCAGGGAAATCACAACTTCTTGATGTCAAATCAGGATTCTGTTTAATTTTTGGACAAAAAAAAATCGTAACTTTTTCTTGACCTTAGCAAAACCGCACATTTTTTTGTAAAAATCATTTTTTTAATGTGACGCAACTTTTCATCATCAGACTGCGAGTTTTTGATGGTGAAATCGCTGCTCAACAGTTGTTCTCAACAGAAAGGATGGTTGTCAAGACAGGGGGTTGAGGGTCAGCTCCTCCATCAGCTCCTCCATCGGGTCCTTCATCAGGTCTTCCATTGGGTCCTCCATCAGCTCTATTCAGGTCCTCCATCAGGTCTTCCATCAGGTCCTCCATCGGGTCCTCCATCAGCTCCTCCATCGGCCCCTCCATCAGGTCGTCTATGAGCTCCTCCATCAGGTCATCTATGAGCTCCTCCATCAGGTCCTTCATCGGCTCCTCCATCAGGTCCTCCATCAGCTCTTCCATAAGGTCCTCTTTCAGGTCCTCCATCAGGTCCTCCATCAGCTCTTCCATCAGCTCTTCCATCATGTCCTCCATCAGGTCCTTCCATCAGGCCTCCATCAGGTCCTCCATCAGGTCCTCCATCAGGTCCTCCATCAGGTCTTCTATCATGGTCCTCCATCAGGTCCTTCACCAGGTCCTCCATCAGGTCCTCTATCAGGCCCTCCATCAGGTCCTCCATCAGGTCTTCTATCAGGTCGTCCATCAGGTCCTCCATCAGGTCCTCCATCAGGTCCTCCATCAGGTCCTCCTCCACCACGGAGCTCCACTGTGAACCACCCATGCTCAGAAGCTAACTGGCCTGCTCCAGCAGGCTTCTTGTTCCGCCTCTTTGCAACATGTCGCCAAGCGGTTTGAGGTACAAGAGGTTTCAGAAGCTCTCCGTCCAAACCTTACGGGTCACGTGACTGGAGGATCGTCCTATAGTTTTAACAGTCTAGGGCCAAATCTCAGTGTTTTTTTTTTTTTTAAAGCCCCTAAAGTTCTTAATATGGGTTTAAATCAGTAGAGGGACGAGACCAGGTCATAGTCTGGACATCTTGGAGGTCTTTGAAGAGTACTCGCAATACTCAGAGCCCAGTTTATCTAAGCTCACGTGGTTTGGAGTTGGAAAATACGGGATAATCTTTCCAAACACGTAGAACCCTAATAACTGCTAATTTTATAGAGGAATTGAACATTTTGCAGCACTGGGAGTTCACATCATTCTGGGCTAATGGGTGGATGGGAGACTGCAGCCATCAGCGCTGAACAGAGAAATGGGTCTATAGGAGGACAGGAATGAGCCAAGACCACTGGGCGCCGGAGCCCAGCGGTCCTCCTCATTTCTCCGGTGCAGCGTTGCACCAGCCTGCTGAGAGCGCGGCGTCATTACGGCTCTCGCAAACATGTGGAGACAGGGGCTCCTCATTTAGCCCAACGATCACTTAGCCGCGGCGCTGCAATGAGATGGCGGAGCCCGCGGAGAGCAGGAGGTGTTTGAGGAGTTATTCAAACATTTACAGAGCCAATAACTCCACTAAATCTGCCAGGATGTTTCGTATTTACACGTGAATCTCCAAACCCTCACGCGCACACACTAACATGGTGGCAAAAAAATAAAAATAAAAATTACAACTCTGTAACATAATGCAACCCTCTTTGAATCCCAGCTGGTGTCAGGTTTAGACGTCACCCATGGAGGGTTTTAGATGGAACTTTATTAAACATAATTGAGCTGATAATAGAAAGTGCTCTGTGGGCGTTGTTAAGAAATGTGCAGAGATCTTAAAGAAAAAAAAACACTATAAAGGCATAAAACCACACTGCTGTTTTTTTGTTTTTTAATCTATTTAGAAATTTTGATATAAATGAATGCAATTCCACCACATTAAAATCAGGGTTTTTAGCGGTGAAATTAAAAAGAGATTAAAAACAAAGAAACGATTGAGCTTCGGGTCACCTGACCTGACGTGGACTTTAAAGCCTTTCTCTGCTGCAGTACCACTTCTGACCACACGGGGGCCGACAGAGCTGCTGCGTTGACGAAAGGGCCTCTGACAAAGCTGTTGCTCTTGAACCGAGGCGGTCCGGCAACATCTGGCTACACCACTTCATCCCTCTGGAGGTGCAGCTTCTCTCACTTGGTCAGCAGTGAGTTTTACTACATAGAGTGGCTTTAAAATATGCTTTCAGTTTCATTCAAAGAAATATTTGATTTCCTCCAGGAAGGCTCCTGAATAGAAGTTTACAAACCTCACAGATGTGGCTCTATGTGATCATTTTAAACTGATTTGGGTTGTTTTTCATACAGATATTTCACACCATATAATATATTTATATATATTTTATATTATACATTTTTTCAGTATCTTAATTCATGCATTTAGATAACCTGAGACTACATATGAGAGTTTTAGTAATAACATTAAATAAAAGGATAAAATGTGGGAATAGTGAGCCGAGCCCACAGAGACTAACCCGTCTGAGCTCCCAGGAGGTTCCAGCTCTTTGTTTTTGCTATCAGGCTTTTACTCTGACTGTACGTTTGAATGTCAATGCTCTTACCATCCACTTACTTAAAACACATGGTGGGTGCACAGAGTGGGATTGTTTTTTTATGCAAATATCTCCAGATATTCGGAGTTTTGGGGGACGAAAAGGTCTCTAAAATTCAGGAACTAAAACTTATTTCGATTCCTGACTTTGAGCTCTTTGTGGGTGGTGTTGAGAGGTCCAGTGATGTCAACAGAGAAATGCACAAATAAACAGCGTTTATGGGCTGCGGAAATGTCAACGAAATACAGTCTCAGAATTAGTGACACCTCTGATTTTGGCGGTAGCATCCTCTTCATGGACATTCACACTCTCATCTATTACAGTTGACATCACAGAGCCACAAGGAGACAAATGAGGCAACCTTTTTTTTTTTTTTAAACTTTAAACTTTTTTGTGTCCGCATTTACATTCATGGTTAGTGCCATTGTCTAGCAAAACCATCTAGTATGTATATGCAATTTAATCTTATAGCAGACTTTTTTTTGTGGGGGTGTGAAGGATGAATGTGTCCTTCACCAGTCCTATCTGGCATTCTAATTCATAAATTCTAACGTCTTTATTAACATCTTAAATCCTGATTTTGTCAGAGAGGACCAAAAAACACCAGCAGTGAAACATTTAAAGACAAGACAGTTAAAGAGACACAACAGTGAGGGTGTGGTGTGTGCTGGGTTGTGAAGTGTGAGGAGTGTTGTGTAGTGGATTGTGTTGTGACAGCGAACAAACTCAGAGGATAATATGTAAGAAGCAGAAACTACTAACTGCTAACTACTAACATTATTGACTCATTGTGTTGACAGTCAGAGGGGGTGTTGGGGGAGGGGTGTAAAGAATAAATAGCGTTAGCAGTTGCTACCAATAGCATCTGTATCCACAAAGAAAATAACGACGTGGATTTATTGTTGTTTACATCATGTAGCCTATGTAGCAACTGAACCGGTAGAAGAAGACAACTTTAGGTAAGAAAATCAAGTTTTATTCAACATTAGGACAACTTTTAACATGAGCAACTATGGACTGTACTGTCTCGGTTCTATTCAGGTAACTCAGTTCGGTTTGTGGTCGGAAACTAAAGACTCAGGTGGGGTCGGTTCTGGGTCCAAATATTGCGGGTCCATTCAGGTTCGGACTCCCGAACTTATGATAATAGCTCGGGTTGGGTCGGTTTCGGGTCTAATTTTCATGGGTCCATGAAAGTAGACCCGTGAAGACCCCTCACCTACACCAGTCAGGACGTGTCGTGAACATGTTCTCTCATCCAACGTTGTCATGTTGGCGATTCGTTGTGCTTTACAGCTGCCGGGCAAACCGCTAATAACACGCTACGGCAACACAATTGTTTCATGACAAATACGCCACGTTAATTAATAATTAATTTAACTGTCCCGAGTCCTGACATTGGCTGCCACCGCCAATATCTTTACCTTTCTCGAGTAAACGCGGACCCAGCCTGTCAGAGAGCACCGACCGGACCCGAGACTAACTGTACCGATTCTGACCAGAACACGGAGTCACGTCTTTTGAATGGACCCGAGACCCGAGAACCTCGGGTTTTCGGGTTGTTCCGAAGACCTCTAATCGGAAGTAACAGTCTGACGTCAGAAAGCTGCCGTTTCAATTCAATTCAAAAATACTTTATCGATCCCTGAAGAGAATTTAAACAATTACTTTAAAAAGAGTCATAATTTCACATTTTTAAAAACAAAAATTTTGAATGTGCAGCTCAACTAAAGTTGACAAAAAAAATTGCAGTTTTGTCAATTTCCTGGTTTTCATGATTTGATGTCAAAAAGTCATGATTTAGCTAAATTTGAGATTTTGTGACAAAAATTAAATTTACTACAAAAATTTGTGATTTTAGGACATAAAGATGCTATTTTAAGTCAGAAAAGTTTATATATTAGGTTAGAAAAAATAAAAATTGCGATTTTACAACAAAAACTTGGCATCGTGCAAAAGTTGCAATTTTATGAAAAAAGTTCAGACTATTTTCAAAAAGTTTTTGAAAATTTTGATTTTTTTGGTGACAAAGTGATTTTGTGAAATTGAGATTTTTTTTTACAAAAAAAATAATTTTTATAACAAAGAAAATGAAAATAAAATATCCTTTGGGCCATGGAGTGGTGGTCAGGGCAGGCGGCCCATGTAGAGGCTCTGGTCCTCGACACAGCGGTCGCGGGTTCGACTCCTGGCCTTCTCTGTCCTCCTTCACTGTCAATAAAGGCCACTAGTTCCAAAAAATAAAATATCCTTTTTGTAAGTTTAGGACTTAAAGTTACAGTTGTACAAAATTCACATAAAGTCCCAATTTTTTAAATCCAAATAAAACCATTGACTTCTACAAAAGTCGTAAAAAAACAAGTGATTTTAAGACATTTTAAATGTTGTTATCAGTTGCAGTGCTTCTGCTGCCCTGGACCACATCACGGCCACACATGAGCTACAACAGCTGCAATAGAGCTGCAATAGAGAAGGATTAGAGCTACAATAGGGTAACATTAGAGGTACAATAGAGCTACAAAAGAGCAGGATTAGAGCTACAATAGAGTAACAGTAGAGGTAAAATAGAGCTACAATAGAGCAGGATTAGAGCTAGAATCGAGTAACATTAGAGCTACATCAGAGCTACAATAGAGCAGGATTAGAGCTACAATATAGTAACATTAGAGGTACAATAGAGCTACAATAGAGCAGGATTAGAGCTAGAATCGAGTAACATTAGAGCTACATCAGAGCTACAATAGAGCAGGATTAGAGCTACAATAGAGTAACAGTAGAGGTAAAATAGAGCTACAATAGAGCAGGATTAGAGCTAGAATCGAGTAACATTAGAGCTACATCAGAGCTACAATAGAGCAGGATTAGAGCTACAATAGGGTAACATTAGAGGTACAATAGAGCTACAAAAGAGCAGGATTAGAGCTACAATAGAGTAACAGTAGAGGTAAAATAGAGCTACAATAGAGCAGGATTAGAGCTAGAATCGAGTAACATTAGAGCTACATCAGAGCTACAATAGAGCAGGATTAGAGCTACAATATAGTAACATTAGAGCTACATCAGAGCTACAATAGAGCTGCAAAAAAGCTACAATAGAGCAGGATTAGAGCTACAATAGGGAAACATTAGAGCTACAACAGAGCTACAATAGAGCAGGATAAGAGCTACAATAGAGTAACATTAGAGCTACAACAGAGCTACAATAGAGCAGGATAAGAGCTACAGTAGAGTAACATTAGAGCTACAACAGAGCTACAATAGAGCAGGATAAGAGCTACACTAGGGCTATATTAGAGCTACATCAGAGCTACAATAGAGCTACATTAGATCTATAATAGAGTCACATTAGAGCTACAACAGAGCTACCATAGAGCAGGATTAGAGCTACAATAGTGCTACATTAGAGCTACAACAGAGCTACAATAGAGCAGGATTAGAGCTACAATAGTGCTACATTAGAGCTACAACAGAGCTACAATAGAGCAGGATAAGAGCTACAGTAGAGTAACATTAGAGCTAGAATAGAGTAAGATTAGAGCTACATCAGAGCTACAATAGAGTAACATTAGAGCAGCATTAGAGCTACATTAGATCTATAATAGTCACATTAGAGCTACAACAGAGCTACATTAGAGCCACATTAGAACAGCGTAAAAGCTACAATAGAGATACAACAGAGCAGCATTACAGCTACAAGAGAGTAACACTGGAGCTATATTAGAGCTGCAAAAGAGCTACAATCGAGCTAAAATAGAGCAGCATTAGAGCTACAATAGAGTAACATTTGAGCTACAACAGAGCTACAATAAATCTATAATAGAGCTATTAGAGCTATAATAGAGTAACATTAGAGCAGCATTATAGCCAGATTAGAGCTACAATAGCGTAAGATTAGAGCTACATTCAAGCTGCAATAGAGCTACAATAGAGCTATAGCAGAACTACTATAGAGCAACATTAGAGATGCAATAGAGCTACACCAGAGCTATAATAGAGTATCATCAGAGCTACATTAGAGATACAACAAAGCTACATCAGAGCTGCAATTGAGCTACATTATAGCCAAAATAAAGCTGCAATAGAACTACACTAGAGCTATGATAGAGTAGCAATAGAGCTACATTAGTGATACAATAAAGCTACATTGGAGCTGCAAAAGACCTACAGTAGAACTGCATTAGAGCAGGAAAATAGCTACAATAGAACCACATTAGTGCTACAATAGAGCTGCATTATAACCACATTAGAGATGCAATAGAAGCTACAATAGAGCAGCATGAAAGCTATAATAGAGTAACATAACTACGAATGGAGCTACAATAGAGCTACAGTGGTGCTCCGTTAGAGCTATGTTAGCGCTACAATATAGCTGTTTTCAAAGTTACATCAGAGCTGCAATAGAGCTGCATTATAGATACAATAGAGTTGCATCAGAGCCTGCAATAAAGCTATACTAGAGCCACATTAGCGCTACAATAAAGCCACATTAGAGCTAAAGATGTTGCATTGCTTCTCTCTTAGTCTCGGTTCTGTGGGCTGTTGCTTTGCTTTGCTTGCTTTAACCAAATCTGTCTTGCGGGTTTGGGAATCCAAAGATGATTTAATCTATTCAGATTCAGAAAGATTTCATGAATAAGGGCCCATTGATCTGAAATGCAGCCAGGCAGAATGAAGATCAAATTAATGTGTTTTATTCAGTTGTTTAAGCAAATCGGTCTATCGGTTTTTATTTGTAAATCCGGACACATAAATGAGCCTCATTCATGAAACAGGAGCAGAACGAAACGTTCACGTTTCCACATTCATGGAAATGTCGGCAGTTCCAAAGTTTGAAGTCGTGAAGCTGCGGCGGATTCCTGACGGAGGTCTCTAAGGTAACAGAGACGATGCACTTGTCTGCAGCAGAGGTTTCGCCAGATCACGGGTTTCCCAGAGGGCTCGGCGACCACACGAGTCACCCGGTAGTCCGCACCTTTACACCAACTTGCATGGTGGTTCCTGGGTGGGTTTGTGCTAATTAATGAGCTTCATAAGCCAGTTGGAGCTCACTAACTAACGTACACGTCACGGTTTTTACCCAGCGTTCATGAATCCCAGAGCAGATTTTTTTTTTTTTTTCAGTGAGGAGGTGATTTATGTGCACATTACTAACAGATTTACAAAGACTTTGTGAATGAGGCCCAACAAATGCAGGACGAGCACATCTGTGTTTATCACTATCACTGCTCTGAGAAAACCAGACATCAAGCAGCAATATCTCATTCATATTAAAGAAAAAAAAAAAAAGACACCCTCCGGGTTTGTTGCAGCCAGCCGAGCAGGAAGTTTGACCACCGCACCAGCAGACGGTCACCGGCGGCCGGATAGCTTCATCCAGCGGAGGAAGATCACAGCAGCGAGGAGCCACAAACATCCATTGAGTTCTGCATCCTTTCTTATAACGATGCCGTCTCCCAACATGGCGACTGCGGGGCTGTGAGAAAGCAGAATAAAAAAACATCTATTAGGGTAGTAATTGCTGCACGATTAGCAGACGTGCTGTTTGGCAACACTTTAGGTTTTTCAGCAGAGTTTGGAAGAAATACACCTACTGGAGCCTCCTGATACAATAGAGCTGCCTGGGTGGCCATACATCCTGCATGTCTTACTCCTTTTCCCCTCTCTTTCCCTCTTTCTCCACCCACCCCTGCAGTTCTCTCCCTCTATCAATCCTTCCCCCTCCTCTGCCTGTCTGGACTGGGACCAGCTGGCTTCATTAGAGGCCTCCTCCATTCCACATTGCCTGGTTTTTGTCTGTTGCACATTTTTCGACTGTTTTATCTTAAGCGCTGTCCATCCCTGGACCCTCATACATATTTTCCTGGCATTTCTGCAGCCACACAACTGGCTTCTAATGAAACAATCCATGAGTCCATTGTGTGGCTTTTTCTTATTTTAATTAATCTTTGTGTCTCCCACCTCCTTTTTTTTTTTTTTTTTTTTTCCTGCTGTTGGATCCTCATTGTTTGCAGTCGTTGGAACTGGGTGAATTTTAATGGCCTGAAAGAACATCAGAAGTCAAATACTACCTGTGCAGGAGTTTGAATTCATTTAAACGTTATAATTATTCAAAAGGGAATAAAAACTGTTTACGGTGGCCTCCTTTATCCACTAAATTTTTAAAATCCATCCCAAATCCGTGTAATCTTTTAAAAGCCCGGCATAACTGAGAAGTCAAACAGCGTTTTCTGTCGCAGTGTCTCTGTTTGACTTAGCTTCTTCGTGCTGGATGACGTCCTTCCCTCACAGAGGCGCCGGCGACTCTCTCGCCCCGCGGCTCCCAGTTTGTCATTATTTGGTTTGGAGGGCTAACGGGACTGGTGACGAGACCGCAGATGGTTGTGTTGATCGTGTCGATGATGGGTGAGGTTGAAACACAGATGGCAGAGCGAAAACCGATGTCTTCGAGGAGCGGGAGCACGACGGTCTACAGAGCCTTTCCTGTGACATTTCTCTTGGACCCGGATGACGATGACGACGTCGACGCCGAAGAACGTGGACGGACGCGCTGCTGATCCGAGGCCCAAACCGTCTCTGCACAACAGGGTTATAATAGTTTTGGATTTTCCATTAGTTTTAGTTTTTATTTAGTTTTCAGTTTAGTTTTTCAAAATCAGTTAGTTTGAATTTGTTTTTAGAGCAGTTTTGCTAGTTTTTATTCGCTTTTGTTTTGAAATACTTAGTTTTAATTCGTTTTTTATTAGTTTCAGTGTTAGTTTTAGTTTTATTTTGTAAATTAGGGTTGTAATTTTGGTTGGAGTGAAGCACTGAACTTTTTGAAGGCTATCAAATCACATAGTCGTGTTTACATTCCGGTCTCAATAAACATATTTATCAATGCGTCTTCCCTCTTGTGGTGTTCCTGCGTATTTACTGACCAGCAGCTATCTGGTCTCCATGGAAACAGTCCAATTATAGTTGCTGTTTTCTCCCGTTCCTTCCCAACGCTGACTGGCCTGCAGCTGTAGCTTCTTTCCAGGGGGCTAGCTTAAGGCTAGCTTATCCAGCTAGTCTTGGTTAGCCTTCTTGTGCGAGCTTTTCAAATGGACTTTCAGATTCATGGGTTTTTTTTCTCTTTCAGAAGTATTCCACACATTGTATCACCTGCTTCTACAACAAGGCACTTATTTTTATCGTTAACACAGTCATAGTCAAAGAAATCCTAAATAGGACTGTGCTGCTTTCTCCCAACTTTTGCTGCAGCCATCACTGCTGATCACTTTTTTTTTTTTTTTTTTTTTTTTTTTTTTGCAGTTGTTGTTGTACGGCGGAGCGAAGTTAATAGATTTCAAACATTTATGAAAAAAAAATATGAAAACGAAGGACATTCTTGACATTATTATAGTTAATTTTAGTTCGTTTTACAAAATACAGTTTCAGTTAGTTATAGTTTTTTAAAAAACTCGTTTTTATTTTATTTCAGTTAACGAAAATGTTTTTTCAATTCTAGTTTTCATTATTTCGTTCGTTTTCGTTAACGATAATAACCTTGCTGCACAGTTGCATTATTAACCGAAGCAGAAGCGTCGGTCTTTTTTGGCATCTATAAAATCCGGTTTGTCCACGTAGAAGCAGTCAGGAATGCAGAACGATGAAAGTGGCCATGAAAGCAGAAATAGATTAAAGGAGCATCCCAGAGTTAAAACAAGCCTTGGTCCATCATCAGGCGGTAACAAGCGCTAGCTTCCCCAGTTCCATGTTGAAGTTCCTCTGCTGACCACTAGGGGGCTGGCTCCAATGTCTCCACTGAGCTCCGAGGGCTCCAGCCCCTAGTGGTCAGCGGAGGAGCTGCAACTTCTCAGCAGAGAAGAAGTAGGGATGTTGGTCCGCTCTTTTCTGGGTTTACCTCAGATGGGCGGAGTCAGTTCCTGTCGAGTCTGGAAAAACAAAAAGACTTCAAAGCGACTCTTCAGAAACATCTGTGTGACATCATCGGGGGTCTGTTCATATGGAGCCCCGTTTGGGTCATAATTCAATGAATAAATGAGTCTATTATTATGAAATACAGGCGTTTGTTATTATGAAATATTTCCCAAAGCTCATTCTTATGAAAAAGGAAGCAATTTTGTAAAATCTCATTCTTAAAATAAAAAAAAGCCATTCTGAAATAAACTATTATGCATTAAACTAAGATTAAATAATAATAAAAATATATTTCATAATAATTACATTTTTTTCATAATAATGGGAAATATTTCATAATAATTCACATATATTTAATAATAATAGGAAATATTTCATAATAATGGATACATTTTTCATAATAATAAACACCTGTATTTCGTAATAATAGACTCATTTATTCATTGAATTATGACCCAAACGGGGCTCCGTATGTTCAGGTCTTCTATGACTTGATTATAAATGTTAATCCTGGGAGGAGAGTTCAACAGCTTCATTCTGTTTCTGTGAAAAACTAACAAAAGTCAAGAATAATAATCCCCACATTTAATTGAAGTTAATAAAAAGAGAGGGTCAAACGTGGAATGAGCTTCGCGCTGAATAAAAATACTTTGCCAAAGCACAGCAGTTTTTTTGTATCAAATATCAAAAGAGGTCATTCGGGTCAAACACCTTAAAATAAAACATCAGTCAGAACGGATAAACGTGCTCAGCTTCCTCTCTGGTTCTGCTCTTCCTTTGTGCTCATTGCACGCCGCTTCCTGGTGGAGAGATTGAAAACGATGCCTTATTTATGGCGCGCCATTATTTATTTATTTGATTATTTTGTAAATTATTTATCTATTGAATTATTAATTCTTCTTCATGACTTTTCCCTACATTATTCATGACTTAATTTGAGATTATTGCATCAAGATGCCGCATTGTTGCGGCGCTGAATTGCCTTTTCACATCAAGTCAGACAAGGATATTAAATCTCCCTCTCGGGCTATTTTTCGTCAATGGGGGAGAAGCTGGAAAAATGATCCTGAAAGCTCACTATTAACATACAAACTGTCGTCACGGCAGAAAGATGAGGCATGATTAGTCAGTCTCCCAGCAAACACTGAATTACCTGGTGATTGATCGTCTTCAGACAAGCGCGCTACAGAGAGTGGCCATTTATTTTATGTTACTTACTGCAGTGGCCGTTGTGGAAGATGCACATTTTATCACCTGTTTGCTGCGTCAGAACCACAGCAATGCTCAAAATATGGAGATTAATTCTTTTTTTGGAAACTGAGCTCCTGTTCTGTGAACAGAAGTCGGAGGGTTTAGTTACATGTGCATCTGATTTTATGGTTCTTATGTGCTTTTCCTGCTTTGTTTTGTTTTGTTTTTTTTCTCTCCACTGGGATTCTGCTGCAGAAGTTTCCCTAAATAAAATACAATAAGTTAAAAAGAAATAAATCATTTTTTTTGTTTTAAAGTTGCCTTCAAACATGTCAGTCAGGACCACTGCCATTTCTGAAGATTTAAATGTCTTATTCTTAAGAAATGAAAGAGATTTTTATTTAACCTATTAGTAGTTGCAGAGGTCACCGAGCTCCATTATGATACAATACAATAGAATCAAACACAATATAATATAATACAATCAAACACAATATAATATAATACAATACAACACAATATAATATAATACAATACAACACAATATAATATAATACAATACAACACAATATAATACAACACAATATAATACAATACAATACAATACAATACAGTACAGTACAATACAGTACAATACAACACAATACAATACAACACAATACAGTACAATACAGCACAAAATAATACAATATAATACTATACAATACAACACAATATAATAAAATATAATACAATACAGTATAATACAATATGATACAATACAACACAATATAATACAGTACAATACAATACAATACAATACAGTACAATATAATACAATACAACACAATACAATACAATATAATACAATATAATACAATACAATACAATACAATACAATACAATACAATACAATACAGTACAATACAATATAATATAATACATTACAATACAAAACATTTTCACTGAGGGCCACATCAGCACCATGGCTGCCCTGGAAGGGTCAGATTGACAGCACGAATGTAACAAAATGGAATGTAAACCCAAATAAATTAAACTACACCTTATTATATTGTAAATTACTGTTCCTGTACTTATTATGTATTCAAGTTTCAAATATTTAAATCATTATTATATCAAACTCTGGGTTTGTGGTTGTAACCCTGCTTTCGCACACGTGACTGAGAGTATCCATTACCTCGGTTTCAGAAGCGGGAGCGATTCTTGGCTTTTTCTTGTGGGCTAATTTAGAAATTTAGCATGCTCTGTGTTTGATGTCAAAATACCCGACGTAGATTGTACTCTTTCATGACTGACACTGCCTCATAACAAAAAAGACATATTGGGGTTAGTTTGTAAAGGTCTTTCTCAAGTCCATTAGTTCTGAAAATCGTCTTGATGTCTTGCTCATGGTGATATACTGTTATCGTTGTGGGTAACGACAAAATGCATTATGGGAGATGCAGTTTATTGTCATTGTGTGCTTTAAAGCAGTGTAAGCTTATTTTAAGTCTTAAGATATTGGTTTAAAATTTAAGCCAATAATGCACAAGCTCTCGAGGGCCACATAAAATGACAGTGGGGGGCCACATTTGGCCCGTGGGCCTTGTGTTTGACACATGTGCTCTAACTTAACGTTTGAAGAAGTCTGAAGAGTGATGATGAGGTGGTGCTGGTCTGGTTTTGCTGTCAGGCTCCAGCAGATCACCGTGACCCTCCACAGGATCAAGCGGGCACAGATAACGGATGGATGGATGGATGGATGGATGGACCAACCGACGTCAAGTCCATTTCTACCACCGCGGCGCCATGCAAGGCGCAGACTCTTCAGAAAACATCTGGCTGACGTCACCGTCGGCTTGTCCAGGTAACTTTATTCAGTCTGTGACACATCACAGTCTGGGTTTCATATATATGTACGTGTTAAGCCCCTTTTAGAACCGATGCAGGCCTGAGTTAGGATTCAAAACTATCATGAACGTGATTTTATCATCTGGATGCATGGCGTTTGGTCCTGGAGGAGCACCGCTGTCACGGGGGTTTGGAAACTTGTCACTTGGCTCTGTTAGCTGCTTTTAATCTCAAAGCTTATTTCAGTGTTAATTCCATAAAAAAGTCACTGCTGAGAGAAGCGTCCTTTAAGGGCCTTTAAAATGTAAATACCAGAAGGCTGCTGGGAAAGCAAATCCATTTCCCTGCTTTTTATGTAAATGTAAATAATCAAATGTTGGAGGCTTTTGCTTCATTATCAACCAGTTCCTGAGGAATGTATACATATATATATAAACCCCAATAAAATAATCTCTGCATCAAAGAAAATATATACACATATGTTTTCTATGAGCCTGTTGTCGTTCCTGTGTGCATTACTGACAGCTCAATTCATATCGGCCGACATCTCCTAAGCGCTTCACGCCGGATCAGGATTGCAGTGTTATCTGAATTGGAAGTGGGAAACTAAAGGAACCTGTCATGTTTCATTCAGAGGGAAGAGTTGTGTGCTGCAGCGTCTGATGTATGTGCTGCAGAGATAACAGTCCCGTGACGGCGCGCCGGGGCAACAGGAGTATTCCTCTTCATCACACCAGCGCTGCCACCAGCACTTCCACAAAGATAATAACTGTTTATGTGCATCTCAAAGCAGCGCGGTCCTCTTAAAAGCTTCGAGAAAGCGATCTGTCCTCCTGCTCGGCAGGGCGACGAGTGTTGGCGTGTCAGATGTTGGCAGATATTGTGAAATTGTAATCTGTTTTCATCAAATGGCATTTCTGAACACTACAGTTGTTTTTCTTGCCACCTATAAAGCAAAATCACCAGAATAACAATCACTTCTTTTAAAACTGAACTAACTGGGAAAACTGATAAGCAACAAGCAGCATAAAGAATCACCAGGATGACGTCCAACCCATATACGTTCATGTTATGGATAAACTCATAGAAGCCTCCTAGAAGCAGCCCTCCACCCTGCTCCAGGAAAGATAAGTCAGTCTTGGTGCTCCGCCACATCATCGTACACAGACTGTATAAGAAGAAGTGGACAAACCCTCTGTGACATCACCCATAGGGTTCTGGAGAGTGGAAAAGAGACTCCTGCTGGTTTGCTTCAAAGAAACTTTTTTTCTCTTTCTTTCTGTATGTTTTCAGTCCACAGTTTCCAAAGCTACATGCTAACCTGCAGTTCCTCCCTCTGACCATCCCAGCGTTGACCTTCACCTGTCTATATAGACGTCATCCCAGCGTTGACCTCCACCTGTCTATATAGACGTCATCCTAGCGTTGACCTCCACCCGTCTATATTGACGTCGTTCCAGCGTTGACCTCCACCCGTCTATATAGACGTCATCCCAGCGTTGACCTCCACCCATCTATATAGACGTCATCCCAGCATTGACCTCCACCCGTCTATATAGACGTCATCCGAGCGTTGACCTCCACCTGTCTATATAGATGTCATCCCAGCGTTGACCTCCACCTGTCTATATAGACGTCATCCCAGCGTTGACCTCCACCTGTCTATATAGACGTCATCCCAGCGTTGACCCCACCTGTCTATATAGATGTCATCCCAGCGTTGACCTCCACCTGTCTATATAGACGTCATCCCAGCATTGACCTCCACCTGTCTATATAGACGTCATCCCAGCGTTTACCTCCACCTGTCTATATAGATGTCATCCCAGCGTTGACCTCCACCTGTCTATATAGACGTCATCCCAGCGTTGACCTCCACCTGTCTATATAGACGTCATCCCAGCGTTGACCTCCACCTGTCTATATAGACCTCATCCCAGCATTGACCTCCACCTGTCTATATAGACGTCATCCCAGCGTTGACCTCCACCTGTCTATATAGACGTCATCCCAGCATTGACCTCCATCTGTCTATATAGACGTCATCCCAGCATTGACCTCCACCTGTCTATATAGACGTCATCCCAGCGTTGACCTCCACCTGTCTATATAGACGTCATCCCAGCGTTGACCTCCACCTGTCTATATAGACGTCATCCCAGCGTTGACCTCCACCCCTGTCTATATAGACGTCATCCCAGCGTTGACCTCCACCTGTCTATATAGACGTCATCCCAGCGTTGACCTCCACCTGTCTATATAGACGTCATCCCAGCGTTGACCTCCACCTGTCTATATAGATGTCATCCCAGCGTTGACCTCCACCTGTCTATATAGACCTCATCCCAGCATTGACCTCCACCTGTCTATATAGACGTCATCCCAGCGTTGACCTCCACCTGTCTATATAGACGTCATCCCAGCATTGACCTCCACCTGTCTATATAGACCTCATCCCAGCATTGACCTCCACCTGTCTATATAGACGTCATCCCAGCGTTGACCTCCACCTGTCTATATAGACGTCATCCCAGCGTTGACCTCCACCTGTCTATATAGACGTCATCCCAGCATTGACCTCCACCTGTCTATATAGACGTCATCCCAGCGTTTACCTCCACCTGTCTATATAGATGTCATCCCAGCGTTGACCTCCACCTGTCTATATAGACCTCATCCCAGCATTGACCTCCACCTGTCTATATAGACGTCATCCCAGCATTGACCTCCACCTGTCTATATAGATGTCATCCCAGCGTTGACCTCCACCTGTCTATATAGACGTCATCCCAGCATTGACCTCCACCTGTCTATATAGACGTCATCCCAGCGTTGACCTCCACCTGTCTATATAGACGTCATCCCAGCGTTGACCTCCACCTGTCTATATAGACGTCATCCCAGCGTTGACCTCCACCTGTCTATATATAGACGTCATCCCAGCGTTGACCTCCACCTGTCTATATAGATGTCATCCCAGCGTTGACCTCCACCTGTCTATATAGACGTCATCCCAGCGTTGACCTCCACCTGTCTATATAGATGTCATCCCAGCGTTGACCTCCACCTGTCTATATAGACGTCATCCCAGCGTTGACCTCCACCTGTCTATATAGACGTCATCCCAGCGTTGACCTCCACCTGTCTATATAGATGTCATCCCAGCGTTGACCTCCACCTGTCTATATAGACGTCATTCCCAGCGTTTACCTCCACCCGTCTATATAGATGTCATCCCAGCGTTGACCTCCACCTGTCTATATAGACCTCATCCCAGCGTTGACCTCCACCTGTCTATATAGACGTCATCCCAGCGTTGACCTCCACCTGTCTATATAGACATCATCCCAGCGTTGACCTCCACCTGTCTATATAGATGTCATCCCAGCTTTGACCTCCACCAGTCTATATAGACGTCATCCCAGCGTTGACCTCCACCTGTCTATATAGACGTCATCCCAGCGTTGACCTCCACCTGTCTATATAGACGTCATCCCAGCGTTGACCTCCACCTGTCTATATAGATGTCATCCCAGCGTTGACCTCCACCTGTCTATATAGATGTCATCCCAGCGTTGACCTCCACCTGTCTATATAGACGTCATCATCCCAGCGTTGACCTCCACCTGTCTATATAGACGTCATCCCATCCCAGCGTTGACCTCCACCTGTCTATATATAGATGTCATCCCAGCGTTGACCTCCACCTGTCTATATAGACGTCATCCCAGCGTTGACCTCCACCTGTCTATATAGACGTCATCCCAGCGTTGACCTCCACCTGTCTATATAGATGTCATCCCAGCGTTGACCTCCACCATCTATATAGACGTCATCCCAGCGTTGACCTCCACCTGTCTATATAGATGTCATCCCAGCGTTGACCTCCACCTGTCTATATAGACGTCATCCCAGCGTTGACCTCCACCTGTCTATATAGACGTCATCCCAGCGTTGACCTCCACCTGTCTATATAGATGTCATCCCAGCGTTGACCTCCACCTGTCTATATAGATGTCATCCCAGCGTTGACCTCCACCTGTCTATATAGACGTCATCCCAGCGTTGACCTCCACCTGTCTATATAGATGTCATCCCAGCGTTGACCTCCACCTGTCTATATAGACGTCATCCCAGCGTTGACCTCCACCTGTCTATATAGCCGTCATCCCAGCGTTGACCTCCACCTGTCTATATAGATGTCATCCCAGCGTTGACCTCCACCTGTCTATATAGACGTCATCCCAGCGTTGACCTCCACCTGTCTATATAGACGTCATCCCAGCGTTGACCTCCACCTGTCTATATAGACGTCATCCCAGCGTTGACCTCCACCTGTCTATATAGACGTCATCCCAGCGTTGACCTCCACCTGTCTATATATAGACGTCATCCCACAGCTTTGACCTCCACCTGTCTATATAGACGTCATCCCAGCGTTGACCTCCACCTGTCTATATAGACGTCATCCCAGCGTTGACCTCCACCTGTCTATATAGACGTCATCCCAGCGTTGACCTCCACCCTCTATATAGACATCATCCCAGCGTTGACCTCCACCTGTCTATATAGACGTCATCCCAGCGTTTGACCTCCACCTGTCTATATAGACGTTCATCCCAGCGTTGACCTCCACCTGTCTATATAGACGTCATCCCAGCGTTGACCTCCACCTGTCTATATAGATGTCATCCCAGCGTTGACCTCCACCTGTCTATATAGACGTCATCCCAGCGTTGACCTCCACCCGTCTATATAGACGTCATCCCAGCGTTGACCTCCACCTGTCTATATAGACGTCATCCCAGCGTTGACCTCCACCTGTCTATATAGACGTCATCCCAGCGTTGACCTCCACCTGTCTATATAGACGTCATCCCAGCGTTGACCTCCACCTGTCTATATAGATGTCATCCCAGCGTTGACCTCCACCTGTCTATATAGACATCATCCCAGCGTTGACCTCCACCTGTCTATATAGACGTCATCCCAGCGTTTGACCTCCACCTGTCTATATAGACGTCATCCCAGCGTTGACCTCCACCTGTCTATATAGACGTCATCCCAGCGTTGACCTCCACCTGTCTATATAGACGTCATCCCAGCGTTGACCTCCACCTGTCTATATAGACGTCATCCCAGCGTTGACCTCCACCTGTCTATATAGACGTCATCCCAGCGTTGACCTCCACCTGTCTATATAGACGTCATCCCAGCGTTGACCTCCACCTGTCTATATAGACGTCATCCCAGC
The DNA here is from genome assembly GCA_018398805.1 of Hirundichthys speculiger. NCBI lineage: Eukaryota > Metazoa > Chordata > Actinopteri > Beloniformes > Exocoetidae > Hirundichthys > Hirundichthys speculiger. The sequence goes on from JAGFBZ010001678.1 coordinate 388,220, forward strand.
GTTGACCTCCACCTGTCTATATAGATGTCATCCCAGCGTTGACCTCCACCTGTCTATATAGACGTCATCCCAGCGTTGACCTCCACCTGTCTATATAGACGTCATCCCAGCGTTGACCTCCACCTGTCTATATAGACGTCATCCCAGCGTTGACCTCCACCTGTCTATATAGATGTCATCCCATCCCAGCGTTGACCTCCACCTGTCTATATAGATGTCATCCCAGCGTTGACCTCCACCTGTCTATATAGACGTCATCCCAGCGTTGACCTCCACCTGTCTATATAGATGTCATCCCATCCAGCGTTGACCTCCCCACCTGTCTATATAGATGTCATCCCAGCATTGACCTCCACCTGTCTATATAGATGTCATCCCAGCGTTGACCTCCACCTGTCTATATAGTCATCCCAGCGTTGACCTCCACCCTATATAGACGTCATCCCAGCGTTGACCTCCACCTGTCTATATAGACGTCATCCCAGCGTTGACCTCCATCTGTCTATATAGATGTCATCCCAGCGTTGACCTCCACCTGTATATATAGATGTCATCCCAGCGTTGACCTCCACCTGTCTATATAGACGTCATCCCAGCGTTGACCTCCACCTGTCTATATAGACGTCATCCCAGCGTTGACCTCCACCTGTCTATATAGACCTCTTCCCAGCTTTGACCTCCACCTGTCTATATTCTCGCAACAATTGAATCATAGGCAACTGGACTTAGATTTGTCTAGAAGACGTTTCGCCTCTTATCCAAGCGGCTTCATCAGTTCTCAACGCATCAGTCTGACCAGTCCGCACTAGTCAGACAAACAGTGGAGTATGACTCTGGTTTTAACCTCTGTGGGGGTGTACACCCACCACTTTCTGAAGACAATACTTCATTAGTGGAGTTTCGCTGGACCCTTTGTTTGGGTCAGGAGAGCCACACCAGTGAAAGGACAGTCGTTAGGAGTGAGTGGGGCCACTGGTGGACAACAGTCGTTAGGCATGAGGTGTGGTTGCCAGTGAACGACTGTCGTTATTTTTCTTTGAGCAACTTGAGTTTAGTTTCGGGCAGTCCTTGTTATTCAGTCTCTTAGGAACAGTAGCGAGGGCTGCGTTATAAATGGGTGAAAGATGAAATCTTAAGCCACCTCCCCTGTTTAGAGACGGCTTTTCTAATTTAACGTAGATGGATTCTTTGGCTCCTCTCTCAAACCGTCTGTCCTCTCTGTCCAAGATTTTCACATTTTTGTCCTCAAAAGAGTGAGCCTTCTCCTTTATATGTACATAAACAGCAGAAACTGGACCTGAGGAGTTCGCCCTTCTGTGTTGAGCCATGCGTTTGTTCAGTGGTTGTTTGGTTTCCCCAATGTATGAGTCTTTGCATTCCTCACTGCATTGGACAGCATATACCAAATTACTTTTTTGCGTGTGGGGTACCCTGTGTTTGGAGTGTACTAGTTTTTGTCTGAGAGTGTTACCTGGTTTGAAACACACAGGAATTTGGTGTTGATTGAAAATTCTCCTGAGTTTTTCCGACACCCCGGACACGTAGGGTATGACAATGTTCTTGCGCTTGTTACCTTCCTCAGCCCTCTCTGAGATATTGTTCTTGTTGGATCGTTTTGTTCTGTTGAACGTCCAGCTAGGATAGCCGCAAGTTTCCAACGCCCTCCTCACATGTGTGTGTTCCTGTTCCTTTGCCTGCGTAGTGGTAGGAACCTTATCAGCCCTGTGCTGTAGGGTTCTGATAACTCCCAGTTTGTGCTCCAGAGGGTGATGTGAGTCGAACAGAAGATATTGGTCTGTGTGGGGGGGTTTTCTGTAAACCCCAATGTGGAGGCTCCTGTTCTCATCCAAGTGTACATCACAGTCTAAGAAAGGAAGGTGGTTGTCATTAACATCTTCTCTAGTGAACTTGATGTTCTTGTCCACTGAGTTGATGTGCTCAGTAAAAGCCTCTAGTTCCTGGGATTTGATTTTCACCCATGTGTCATCCACATATCTGAACCAGTGGCTTGGCGATGTACCCTTGTACGAGCTCAGTGCCTTTTGTTCTACTCTTTCCATATATAGGTTTGCCACAATGGGGGATACTGGTGACCCCATAGCACAGCCATGTTTCTGTCTGTAAAAATTGCCGTTAAACTGGAAGTATGTGGTATTAAGGCACAACTCCAGTAACTGGCAAATTTGTTCTGTATTGAGATTTGTTCTGTCCGGTAATGTACTGTCCTGTGTAAGATGATGCCTCACCGTTTCCACTGCTTCCTTGATTGGGATGCAAGTGAATAAGGATGTTACATCATATGATACCATGGTTTCATCCAGTTCCAGCCTTACACCCCGGATTTTGTCTGCAAATTCATACGAGTTTTGTATGTGGTGTGGTGTGTTACCCACCAGAGGAGCTAAAATGTTAGCTACATGCTTTGCAATATTGTATGTTACCGAGTTTATGCTACTGACGATGGGTCTGAGTGGGACCCCTTCTTTATGGATCTTGGGGAGTCCATATAGACATGGAATGGTGTCTTGTGGGTAGAGTTTGCGGTACTGAGGCCGGTCAACCGCTCCATCTTTTTGTAATGCTTGTAGGCATTGTATCACCTTCTTTTTGTACCCGCTGGATCCTAAATACAACTGACTACCTTGATAAAGTCTCCACACTACTCAATGATGCTAACACCTACAAAATCCTGAAGCGGGTCCCATCCAGCAGAACCTGAGCTAAAATGTGTAAACGTGTAAACCATTTTTACATGTTCTACACCAGACAGATAGCAGCTAAAGAATATCTAAAACAAAAATAGCTTTTGTAAATAGCAGTTGTAAAAGCATCACTTTTCAATGACGTTCTGAAGACAAAAAGCCCAAAACTGTTGTATTTAGATGTATTGAACATCATTACTGATACAAAAATGAAATAGATAATTTTGTACATGAGAAGATATAAATGGCACAGGTGGTTGGCAAAGTGTCCCAGAATGCCTGACCTGTGTGTACTGATTTGACCTTTGAGAGATGATGTTCACATATTGTATTATGAGTTTATAGAGGCTTAGAGCTGCAGCTGCATCATTTCAAAGGGATATTCATCCTGAAAAGGTTTTTTTTTAGGCGAGCCTGAAATTTTTTATTTTTGCTGTGTGCCATCTTTATTAATACTGATATTTACACATCTTAACAAACCCCACAAGTGTTCCCTTTACAATGACAACAGAAGTATTCAAATAGCCCTTGTGGTTACTGAGAGGCCAAGAGTTTAATACATGCAGCACAGGTAAACTTTTTTCTCGTTTCTCTGTCGGGTTCAACCATCCCTCTCATCACTTCACGCTAACGCCTCATGTGCTGTGTACGCCAACATCTGCCTTAATGACTCTTCCCCCACAAGTCTCTCTCAAACTCGTGACTGACTTGACTATAAAAAGTAGATGAAACTGTAAATCATGAGGCGTATTGTAAAATGTACTTCTGTCTTGCCGTGCTCCGTAATGAAGCAGTCATTATGATTATTTTATAGGACTGAAGTTTTTAAAAACTACAAGAATGCATTACTCTGCATAATGAACAGATGTTGTGGCAACAAGCACATACATTATGCATAAAAAATTATTTCAATTTTGATTGTAGATGCTGATTTATTGAGACAAGCTGAGCTTACAACAGTAATGGATTTAGGATGTGCTTTTGTTGTGTTATTTCCATAATTAATAATAGGAAGGCAGTACATTATATATGCTTTGTATTCATAAAGATGAGAGGGTTTGAGTTATAACAGATAAAACACCACTTGGTGAACTTTAAAACCAAGCTGGATTAATTATACATAAAACTTAAACTTGTCTGAATGACGAATAAGACACAAATTCTTTTAATGCCTTATTACTTGTTGTCTCCATTTTGATTTGCTGAAGGGAAAGAGTAAAACAGATGAGATAAAATGAAGGAAAGGGGGGGATAATTATCACAGCATGATGTACTGTACAATAACAGGAAGTCATGCCGATTCGTTCACTATATTTATCTCCTGATCCTCTGAAAAGACACATATTAAATTGACAGGGGACAAAGTTGCCTTATTCTGTTGTGGTCAAAGTTTTATTTTATTTACACTGCCCCATTTCACATCAAAAATCCCCGTGGGGCTCTTCTCATAGATTAAAATTATACCAGTCCTGGAAAAGCCTAAAGACCCGTATTTAAACGTCTCTCCGCCGGCTGTCGTTACGGATCAAAGCCTGCTTGGATTTACTGTACGAGGCATTTAATTAAATATTCATGACACAAGACCGTTTACATTTCTGTACAGTGAGGGATGACGTTGGAGACGCTGCTTTGATGTCATCAAAACTATCCCACCTAAAGGTCGGGCCCGAACCCCAACACACATTTCTGGGAATCACTAAATCCCAGATCATCCGTTACAACCGCATCTGTTCACAACCGGAAGAAGCAAAAGGGGAAACCACATTGCTCTTCAAAAACCTCAGGAACCGAAAATACACCAGGACTGAACTCTACAAAGCCAGAAACCAAATAAACCGAAAGAACAAAAAGATCGCAATAACGACCACTCAAAATCATGTCCCGCTCATCCATACGCTAACCTCAAACACACTGAAACTGCACAAGATCCTCAAGAGGGAATTCCGCGAAGCAAAAAAAGTCAAACCAGCGCTCAAAAACTTTAAAATCCGATCCACCTTCCGCAAAAAACCTAACCTTAGGGACATCCTGGTTAGATCGAAATATACAACCAAAACTAACAAGAAAACTAACACCTAAAATAAGCTCTTAACCCTTACAAAACCCCTCCCTTCTCCTTCTAAAAACAAACCACCACCCAACTTTAACATCTGAACCGAACATGCTTTGCTGGCCATAAATTTTCAATAATACATCTATCCCTCGTAGCAGACGTCCTCGTCCAGCTGCAGTAAAATGTTGAGCGCAGATGTGCATCTCAGAATCGTCGCCAAGGAACAACAGTGTTCGTCGCTGCTTTCCAGGCCACTTTACGGAGATGTACTGGGACAAAAGTAATAATTTAATATGCTTTAAGGCACCCAAATAGAGTGGTGCCTCTAACCTGAAAATTTCGTAAGTAGAGACGCGTTTTCCATGCGTTTTTGGAAATACATTTTTTTATAAATCATGAAAATGCATCAAAACATGTAACAAATACATGTTACTATTAGATTACTGCACAATAAACATAAAATTAGTGTTGTACGTAATAAAAAACAAAGAATAAAGTAAAGAATAAACGGGGGCGGTGGTGGGTATCTCCCCTTGTCTTGGTGGGTCCGGTTTGTGGCTGCCGGCGCGTCTCTTTTCCTGGGGGCTCCTCCTGGGGTCGCGGTGGGTGTCTGACCGTATTGCCTCTTTTTTTTTCGTCTTTCCCTGCCCTGCGGGGGATTTGGGGTGTGGCTGTAGGTCTTAGCCACTGGGGCGTGTCTCTGCTTTTGGGGGGCCCTCCGCCGGTGGGGGCCTCCCCAAGCCTGTGTGTGGGCCCAGGTGTGCCCCTGCTGGTGGGCTTGGTGCCCGGTGTGGCCCCTGGGGTGGGGTGGGGGGTATTGGATGGGTGGGGGGTGTTGGCTTGCTGCGGGCTTGTGTGCGGTGGCGTGGTGGAGGATGTGGGCCGTCCTGGCGCAGCCTTCTGGCGGGCTGCTTCCCCTCGTTTGTCGCCGCTGCTGTGCTGCGGGTGGGCGGCCGGCGGGGGGTGGTGGCTGTCCCGGCTCACCTGGGGGGGTCGCGCCCCCCTGGTTTCCCTCTCTCTGTCTCGCGTGCCTCCCCTTCCGCTCTCTGTTTGGCGGTTGGTGGGGGGGGGGGGCCCGGCTGTCCTTGGGCTGCATGGGGTGACGGCTACCGGGTCTGCATTTTCTGTGGCGCTGCTGCTGTGGGCCGGGTCCTGGTGGGTGTGGGGGCCTGGGGGTGGGCAGGCCTCGTTGTGGTTCTGGCCTTCTAGGTGCCCTGCCTGACCCCCCTGTCAGTGGACATATGCCTCGGGGGTGTATGCCCCTTGACCACTTGGGTCGGGGGGCAAGGGTCCTGGATGATGGGAGTTAGCTGGCGTTTTCTCATCCGCGGGAGGATTTGAGACGGATTAAGATAAGGAGAGTGGTGATGGTAATAGTGGTGACAATTTCCTTGGTACATGTGAGTGTATATGGGCACATGTAAATGCAAACAAAAAAAAGAAAGAAAAAAAAACCTTATGTTCATTTACCTTTCAACTGCTATCGTCGTAACCTTTTCTCTCTCAGCAGTGGTTTTTGCCTGCCGTTTGCTTTTGTCGGCTTTTAACAATCCTTCCAAAATGTGCAAGGCAAACATCATCATAGTGAGCGATAGCCTGACAAGTGAACACTTTTTCTGGGTGATTCTTTTCAACGAATTCCGAAACTTTATTGAATTTTCCTAAAATGTCAAAGGGATGCCAGAAAGATGCTAGCCAATAGCCAAAAGCAGAGCATCTACAAGTATGTTTATGTTCGGTAAACTCTGGGAGCTGCAAGAAGCAGCGTGTACTGTATTTTTGCCTTTTGTATCCTGAAATTTCTTTCGTAACAAGAGGCAATATTTTCCAGTTGAGACGTTTCGTAACCTGAAAATTCTGTATGTATAAACATTCGTAAGTAGAGGTACCACTGTATATGGATAAGTGCTGCACAGGTAGATGCCAGGTGCTGCTCAAGCTCCTCCTCTTCTGTCCACAGACTTGACAGGCGTCTTTTTCTGCAGAACGAGCATCCAGCCTCACGTCAGAAATCAGCTTGATTCTTCTTAATCCCTTTGTAAAGCACTTTGAGTTGACTTTATGTTAAAAAAAAAAAATCTGTTTTTTGAAATTTTGAAAAAATGTTATGACAAAAAAAGATTCCTATACTGCAGAATTGACAACTGCACTAAGAAATCCACAATTTTATGATGTAATAGTCAACATTTTATGTTAACTTTTGGCAAAAGTCATTATTTTACTACAAGAAGGTTCAATCTTGTGAAGTTCAGAATTTTACAACAAAATTTTTCGAGACTCTATGGCCTCTATTATGCTATCTTATATTATATTATGTTATACTGTAAATAAGTATCACTTGACTAAGTGTGCTCCTTCTCTCACCTGAGCGCAGGTGCACGGCCCTGCAGAAACACCTCTGAGGAGATTAAAGCTCGCAGGAAATAGTCATCTGATGTCTGCTCTGTTGACCCTGTGTGGGTCCGGCCCGTTGGGCCATTTTCCCATTGGACCGTTTTCCCGCTGGACGCTGCTGGACGCTGCTGGACGCTGCTGGACACCCGGCAGACAGAGCAGAATCCGGGCTCTGGTTCGGGAGGAGCTGTACGAAATGGGACAGAGTTTGGCTCCACACAGTAGAATTAATGATTTGAAGACACAAAGTTGGTGAATAATTGATTCCAGCCCCGAGGATGGTTAGGAGCTGAGTAAAAGACTAATAAATCATTTGTGCTGCTGCCAGTTGTCACTTTCAATTATTTCTGGGTTTGTGATAAACTGCTGCACCTGCCAGCTGCCGGCCCCTCAGTTCCTCGCAGCAGAAAGCGACAACTTTGCCCAAACTTTGCTCTCGGCCATGCCTGATTAAAAAACAGCTGCCCTTTAGCAGGCACAGTGAATATATAAGAGAAGAATTAAATAATAATGCAAACAAACAGAACTGCTTATCACAAGTGTTTGGAGCAGTCAAACATTTTCTTTCCACATGTTTAAAATCCTCAGGACAAACGGCTGAAGCAGAAATGACAACCTTCATGCAGTATTTGTACATGTGGGTGATTGCTGCAGATTGATTGACTTGATTGATTATCTGAGCGGTTTTCAGAGGTAACTTCAGTGAAAAAAATTATCATGTGCAAAGTAAATAAATAAACCACACACACATCTGTCACATTTTACTTCCTGTTAACTTGGATGCAGCAACTTGAATTTTGTAGCACTCTGAAGGTGTAAAGACGTCTTTTTAATGCGGCGCCTTTAACATCTGTGAAACTGTCAGGAAAGGTTTTTTTTTTTTTTTGCCTGTTTAAATGAGACAAATGAAAACTGCACCACAAAAGAAGACTTTGTCTAGTGAATAATCCAGAGTTATTGATCGAACAGTAATCTGGATGAACACAGCTAATATATTTAAATATGTATATAATACCCTTTCAATCTGGTTTTCGCCCCGGTCACAGCACTGAAACTGCCCTCCTCAAAACCACCAATGACCTCCTCACTACAGCTGACTCTGGTTCACTTTCCATCCTCATCCTCCTTGATCTGAGTGCAGCCTTCGACACTGTTTCACACCCAAAGACTCTCCTCCTTAGGCATCTCCAACACCCCCCTTAACTGGTTTCACTCATACCTGACAGGCCGCACTCAGCTCATCCAGCTCAGGACCTTCACCTCCGATCCCTCCCCAGTCACCACAGGTGTGCCCCAGGGCTCTATCCTGGGGCCCCTCCTCTTCATCACTTACCTACTCCCTCTTGATGAAATCTTTTGAAAATTTAACATTTCATTTCACTATTTCGCGGATGATACCCAGCTCTATCTTTCAACCAAACCAAACTCCACCCCCCCACCCCTCCCTTTCCTCCTGTCTCTGAAATAAAATCCCAGTTCACCGCAAACTTCCTCAAACTTAACAGCAATAAAACAGAATTCTTACTCATCGGCACCAAATCCAGCCTCTCCAGAGTCGACAGTTCCTCTGTGTCCCCCTCCCCTCAGGTTAAGAGTCTGGGTGTCATCCTCGACAGTTCACTATCCTTTCATTCCCACATCAATAGCATCACCCTGTCACGCTGTACACGCTGCTACTCGCAGCTCACAGAGTTTACCAAACATAAACATACTTGTGGCTGCTCTGTATCTCGGTTTGAAAGCAGTGCGTCCGAGCTGCTCTGCCATTGGCTATCGCTTAGCATCTTCCTGGCATCCCCTTGGCTAGGAGGGCCCCTCGTCTGTATGAGCGTAACACAGCAACCAAGGTAAACAAACAATTTTTACCTCCACTAAGGATGTTATGTTTTTGCTGGGGTTTATCTGTCTGTCTGTGTTCAAGATAACTCAAAGAGTTATGTGTGAATTTTGATGGAAATTTTCAGGAGTTGTCAGAAATGTAAAAAGGAAGAACTGATTTCATTTGTGTGAACCGGAAGAAATCCTGGATTCTGGATCATTTTCAAATTTTCGATAATTTTTGCACTTGGTGCAGGTCTGCGCTCTCTGAGTGCTTTTCTAGTTCTAACATGTATTTCTTACAGGCATTTATGTAATTTTATGTATTATTTATAATTTATTTTTTTAAAAATTATGTCCGAATTTTGGGGGGCTTGTAAGGGATTAGGGCATTTACATGGAAAACGCGTCTCTATTTACTTATATATATATATCTATATATACATGCGTTTGATTCAGTATTGACATAAAAAACTGAAAAAAACTGAGGAGAGGAGAGCAGCCCTGAGAACATTGAGCGAGTTTACCTCAAAAAGTCACGATTTTGAATTGCTGCAATTTTACAACAAAATTTGCAATTTTTAACGCAAAAAAGGAGAAATTCAACAAAAGTCAAGATTTTACAACCAAAAGCTGTGATTTTATAAAGTTAGCTTTGTTTTGTTACCTGTTTTTGTGCAAAACGTTGCAAAGGGATTCAAAGTGCTTTTATTCACTAGATCAGTGATTCCCAAAGTGTGGGCCGCGGCCCCCTGGAGGGCTGTTGTAGTACTGCAGGTGGGCCGTGAGAGGTCATTAAAATTAAACAAATACGTTTTAAATTTGCAATCTTTTTAAAACAAATTTTAACTACTGTAAAATATTCATGACCTGATTAAAAAAAACATTAAGAAGTATTAAAATAAGCCAGTTAAGTTTTATTTTACTGAAATCTTAACTTAATATAACAAGTGTCACCTTATTTGTTGACCCCTTAGATTAATATCAGAAGATTCTAGCCCTGTATGTTGATCATAGTTGTAATTAAAGGTTTGCTTGGGCCGTGGAGATTTTTCCCAATTCAAACTGGCCCTTGGTATTCTGAAGTTTGGGAATGGCTGCAATAGATTATTATTTTTCTGTCCTTTTCGTCCTCACGCCTTTGCAAAGCAGGCTGAAATGTGTGAATTGTGCTGCACAAATAAACTCGCACCGCCGATCACGGCGGTCCGTGAGCACAATTAATGCAACACACAATGGGGCATGTTCTCCTCAAAATCAAAAGTCCACACCCCAGATTATAAATAAATACATTATAAATAATGAGAACCTGTCGGTCAGTGAAGATTCACTCACTGTTGGAGCCAGACCCTAGTGGTCAGTAGAGGAACTGCAGCCTCTAGTGGTCAGAAGAGGAACTGCAGCTTCTAGCGGTCGGTAGAGGAACTGCAACCTCTAGTGGTCAGAAGAGGAACTGCAGCTTCTAGCGGTCGATAGAGGAACTGCAACCTCTAGCGGTCAATAGAGGTATTGCAGCTTCTAGCGGTCAAGAGAGGTATTGCAGCTTCTAGCGATCGATAGAGGTACTGCAGCCTGTAGTGGTCGGGAGAGGAACTGCAGCTTCTAGCGGGCGGTAGAGGAACTGGAGCCTCTAGTGGTCGATAGAGGTATTGCAGCCTCTAGCGGTCGGTAGAGGTATTGCAGCCTCTAGCGGTCGGTAGAGGAACTGCAGCCTCTAGCGGTCGATAGAGGTATTGCAGCCTCTAGCGGTCGGTAGAGGAACTGCAGCCTCTAGTGGTCGATAGAGGTATTGCAGCCTCTAGCGGTCAGTAGGGGTACTGCAGCCTGTAGCGGTCGGTAGAGAAACTGCAGCCTCTAGCGGTCGATAGAGGTATTGCAGCCTCTAGTGGTCAGTAGAGGTACTGCAGCCTGTAGTGGTCGGGATAGAAACTGCAGCTTCTAGCGGGCGGTAGAGGAACTGCAGCCTCTAGCGGTCGATAGAGGAACTGCAGCCTGTAGTTGTCGGTAAAGGAACTGCAGCCTCTAGCGGTCGGTAGAGGGACTGCAGCCTGTAGTTGTCGGTAAAGGAACTGCAGCCTCTAGCGGTCGGTAGAGGGACTGCAGCCTCTTGCGGTCAGTAGAGGTATTGCAGCCTCTAGTGGTCGGTAGAGGAACTGCAGCCTCTAGCAGTCGGTAAAGGAACTGCAGCCTCTAGCAGTCGGTAGAGGAACTGCAGCCTCTAGCGGTCGGTAAAGGAACTGCAGCCTCTAGCGGTCGGTAGAGGAACTGCAGCCTCTAGCAATCGGTAGAGGAACTGCAGCCTCTAGTGGTCGGTAGAGGGAACTGCAGCCTCTAGCGGGTCGGTAGAGGAACTGCAGCCCTCTAGTGGTCGGTAGAGGAACTGCAGCCTCTAGTGGTCGGTAGAGGAACTGCAGCCTCTAGTGGTCGGTAGAGGAACTGCAGCCTCTAGCTAGGGTCGATAGAGGTATTGCAGCCTCTAGTGGTCAGTAGAGGTACTGCAGCCTGTAGTGGTCGGGATAGAAACTGCAGCTTCTAGCGGGCGTAGAGGAACTGCAGCCTCTAGCGGTCGATAGAGGAACTGCAGCCTGTAGTTGTCGGTAAAGGAACTGCAGCCTCTAGCGGTCGGTAGAGGGACTGCAGCCTGTAGTTGTCGGTAAAGGAACTGCAGCCTCTAGCGGTCGGTAGAGGGACTGCAGCCTCTTGCGGTCAGTAGAGGTATTGCAGCCTCTAGTGGTCGGTAGAGGAACTGCAGCCTCTAGCAGTCGGTAAAGGAACTGCAGCCTCTAGCAGTCGGTAGAGGAACTGCAGCCTCTAGCGGTCGGTAAAGGAACTGCAGCCTCTAGCGGTCGGTAGAGGAACTGCAGCCTCTAGCAATCGGTAGAGGAACTGCAGCCTCTAGTGGTCGGTAGAGGAACTGCAGCCTCTAGCGGTCGGTAGAGGAACTGCAGCCTCTAGCGGTCGGTAGAGGAACTGCAGCCTCTAGTGGTCGGTAGAGGAACTGCAGCCTCTAGTGGTCGGTAGAGGAACTGCAGCCTCTAGCGGTCGATAGAGGTATTGCAGCCTCTAGTGGTCAGTAGAGGTACTGCAGCCTGTAGTGGTCGGGATAGAAACTGCAGCTTCTAGCGGGTGGTAGAGGAACTGCAGCCTCTAGCGGTCGATAGAGGAACTGCAGCCTGTAGTTGTCGGTAAAGGAACTGCAGCCTCTAGCGGTCGGTAGAGGGACTGCAGCCTGTGGTTGTCGGTAAAGGAACTGCAGCCTCTAGCGGTCGGTAGAGGGACTGCAGCCTCTTGCGGTCAGTAGAGGTATTGCAGCCTCTAGTGGTCGGTAGAGGAACTGCAGCCTCTAGCAGTCGGTAAAGGAACTGCAGCCTCTAGCAGTCGGTAGAGGAACTGCAGCCTCTAGCGGTCGTAAGGAACTGCAGCCTCTAGCGGTCGGTAGAGGAACTGCAGCCTCTAGCAATCGGTAGAGGAACTGCAGCCTCTAGTGGTCGGTAGAGGAACTGCAGCCTCTAGCGTCGGTAGAGGAACTGCAGCCTCTAGTGGTCGGTAGGGAACTGCAGCCTCTAGAAGGAACTGCAGCCTCTAGTCGGTAGAGGAACTGCAGCCTCTAGCGGTCGGTAGAGGAACTGCAGCCTCTAGTGGTCGGTAGAGGAACTGCAGCCTCTAGCGGTCGGTAGAGGAACTGCAGCCTCTAGCAGTCGGTAAAGGAACTGCAGCCTCTAGCAGTCGGTAAAGGAACTGCAGCCTCTAGCGGTCGGTGGAGGTACTGCAGCTTCTCTTACTTCCGCTTTAACTTCAACCTGGAAGCTGGAATGCCGTTGCTCCATGGTGATATGAAAGTCATGGCTTTTCACGGTCATGTTTGGGCGCCTGAGAACATCCACCTCTCAAACTCATAGATAGTCAAGAAAAAAAAACATGAAAAAAATAAGAAGAAATCATTTCAACCTGATCCTACTTAAGGTATCACCTGTGCGTCCAGAGTCCTGACACGTCCCATTCCTTCTTGCCATGAAACCACGTCGCTGCACATTCCTTCATTACAATGAACACAGGCGCCGTTTATTTCCAGTCAATGCCTGCACTGTCCCCGCAGCTGAAATACTCACAACAGCACCAAAAGTGAATTAATTCGCAGATGAAAATAGTTCTCAACAAATTCACTAAATTTCTGAAGGACGTTTGTTCAGAACTGTTGCGTTCATGACATCCATTCATCCTCAGGGGGAATAAATGAGGCGCACTGGGAGATAAGTACTCAACATTAGACCTTTGTATTGATTCTTTTTTTTTCTCAGAGAGAGAGAAACTAGAAGCTCGACACTTAAATTTGCCTTTGAGAACATTTGTTGATCTGTTAGATGTGATTAGTGCCGAACAAAAAAATGTCCTGTGTCATCAACATGTGGCAACAATAAGAGCGAAAGCTGCTAATCGGAACATGATCCTGTATCTGCTGCTGTTGTGGCGAAGCTCCTGCTAAGTGATTGCTATTTTGGTGGCACAGCAGAGTGAAAACATTGCACTTGACAGCTGATAAAGAGCAGGGAAGCATTAAGTCCCCCCCCCGCACCCCCCTGGGGGGGCCTCCGGGCAGCTCAAATTAAGCGAAAGGTGTCCCCCCCGCCCTTTACCGCGGCTTTCACGCCTCACTCCTCCGCCGGCGCGAATCAGAGGCAACACAAGTTGTCCATTTGAGATATCGAGTCGATATGGAGATAAAGCCTGCACTTTACGAGCTGAGAAGGGAGATCGGCGAGGGACCAGCGGCCCCGGCGTTAGTGCACGCCGGTGCCCCCTCCCCCCAAGGAGGCATGAAATATTAAAACAATGACCTTGTTCAGCTGACTGACCCCCGGAGAAAGTTGTCTCAGCCGGGGTGAGGTCGTGCTGGAGACAGAGACTTGATTCAAGTCGCCCTGATTGACTTGGACAGGTCCTTAAAGGACACAAGGTAGTATTTAGGGGAGGATGCCCCCCCCATCCCAGTTTTACCACATTGACTGGACCAGGTGAGGCTGAAAACCTGAAAAACAGGATTCTGGAAACGAAAGTGCGACTGGACGCCGGCCGTCAGTCGTTAGAAAACCAGACCGTCATGTAGCACGTGATTTCGTGGGGGGGGTCACATGAGGCTGATGGGAGGTGGAGAGGAGTTAGATCTCCCTGTTCTGATGTTTTAATTATCAACAAATATCATTGTCAGAAATTATCAGAAATGACTTAACCTGCCTTTAACGATTTATTAAATTAATAGTAGCACTTGTGGACTGTTAGTGAGCTTTAAGACAACATCTAGCTAAGACAGGACCGCTGTTGACCGGAGATTTTCGGAAAGACCGGTGAGTAGGGTTGCACGATAACTGTTTTTTAAAACCGATACGGAGAACCGGTAACTTTCAGCTCCTAAAGGCCGATACCAATAATACACAAGATCATTACATTAATACTAGGAACAAAATCAAAAATAGTTTAGACTTTTTAAATGAACAGATATTTATTTTTTCCAATGAAAAACTATTGGCAAGCCTCTCAAACATTTTCTTAAAGCTATCAAACGAACCTATTTGATATCTCACATCAACTTAAATAAGCTGCATTACTGACTGATATAAAAAATAAAGGCTCCTTGAACTGATGGAAATACATGAATCAGAATTACAAACTGAAAAAGATTAATATTTAAAGGATTTCTTGTGGTTCCATTTAAATTAATACCTTTAATTAAAGTAAATGAGGTTCAGTAGTTTTTATTTTTCAATCTCATGGAAGCTTTAGATGAGAAGAATGAGGGAGAGCAGAGGAGAGGCGAGACTGCTGCTGGCTTGCGCACGTTAGCATTAGCTTCTATTAGCTCACGTTAGCCCGATTTCAAAACTCCATGGAAGCGATTGTTATGTTGTAGGTGGCCGATCAGGTTTTACGTATTAAAGCTTGTGCTTCACTCCTTGTAGAATTCACTCGGAGGATTCGTCACAAATAACCACCAAACTATCTTCTTCTGAAACTTTAACGAAGTTCCACGTCGCCATGTTTGTTGTGATAAGTACGCTGTGCTGCAGGCTGCATTCAAGGTGTAACGTAAATTCCTCCGTTCCCTTGTTTGCTAGTCTGCAAATACTGCGAATATCAATTCAAGTCAGCAACTACCAAAATAATGACCGAGTTAACGAGTTGTTTTCTGGCATGAGGGGGTATTCTTGATTTTCCTTATTGAGTAATCATTTTTCTGATTTAGCCGACGTCACTTGAACATAACAGAGGGGCTCAGAGGGAGCGAGGCACTGCCGTGTTGACAAAAATATACAGTATATGTTATCGGGGCTATTCGTCGTAATATCGGAGTTATCGGGATGACATCATAATTTCATGTTATCGGCCCGATAGTTATCGTGCACCCCTACCAGTGAGAGTAACAGACCAGATATTAATGAGGACCACGGCCTGGTTACTGATGAGGCTTTATATACTTAGATGTAGCGATGCCGCTCATTACAACCTTAAGAGACCCTCCAGCTCCTCTGGGAGGACACCAAAAGTGTCATTAAGTTGAGGAAACTTATATCAGCCGCTTGCATCCCTGATCTCATTCTTTTGGTCCACGTTGCTGCAGACGCCACACCGGTCTGCCCGCCCTGAGATGCTGAAGCTCCTCCACGCGAAGCAGCCGCTCGCTCCCGAGCCGTCGCCTTTACTGACGTAGAAACCACGGCGTCACATTGCGGAGGTGCCAGCTCTCATCGCCGCTTGGCTTCACGCTCGGCTGCGAGCCGCTCCGGCGGGAGCAGAAGGTGCCAAGAAGTTCCCATTTCTACTGGTACGAAGCGTACCGAACGAGTCGTGATGGGTCGGGGGGTCGGGCCGCCAGCGTTCCTGCTCTGCTTCTGCTCTAGATCTGGCGTCCAGGGGGAACTTCCTCTGTATGGAGCCCTGTTTGGGTCATAATTTAATGAATAAATGAGTCTACTATTATGAAATACAGGAGTTTGTTATTATGAAATACGTATCCATTATTATGAAATATTACCCATTATTATGAAATACATATGTATTATTATGGAATATTTCACATTATTATGAAAAAAATGTAATTATTATGAAATATATTTTTATTATTATTTAATCTTAGTTTAATGCATGATAGTTCATTTCCGAATGGCTTTTTTATCTAAGAATGAGTATTTACATAATGGCTTCGTTTTTCATCAGAATGAGCTTTTACATAATAATGACATTTTGCCAGTGGGCGGGGCCAGTGGTTGACCTGCACACTCATTGGCTGATCCTTCTCCATTCTACGCTCTGACATCGACTAGTTTTGGCCGTGAGGTCCCGTTAGCAGCGGGCCGTGGCGTCATCAAGGTGCGCTCCTAGTCAGATTGTAGCTATGGCATCTTGGACGTTTCTTAGTCGATGTCAACTTTTAACCGTAAACTGAGGTGCATTCTGCCACCTACTGGCCTGGAGTATATACATTGCACCTCTCGCCCACTATCAATATTCACTGTTCTGTTGCTTATGCCTGAATGAAAGAGCAGCCAATCACATAAATGGCTCCGCCCTCTCCGCTGTGATTGACACACAAATATTTCTTATGAAAAACGAATCATTATTATGTAAAAGCTCATTCTTATAAAAAACGAAACCATTATCATAATAATGGGAAATATTTCATAATAATAAACATGTAATTCATAATAATAGACTCATTTATTCATTGAATTAAGTCCCAAACGGGACTCCATACCTCTGCGTCCGTTGACCTGGAAATCAAAGTTGAATCCAGAAGAACCAGACTAATATTTTCCATCGAAAGCTGGTCAAAGAAAGGAGCAACAAAGAGGCCTGAACTGCTGCAGAGCTGAAGGCGTCTTTAGCAGGAACGAAGAACGTCGTTACTCTACATTTTCAGTGCAACGGTGTCCTGAAGGGCCTGAGATGCAGGAATGGATGTAAATGATTAAATGAAGCCGAGGAAACCAAACGAGAAGCGTCGTGGGTTCACAGCAGCCTGCAGAGCAATAACAGTCAACGTGAGAGCAGAGTTACTGCTCTTTTACACGTCTCAACTTATTTATGCTTCGGAGTTGTGATATTTCTGTTCACTGGGAGTTTTTTTTGAAGGGCATCTCTTTTTTTTTGTTTTGTTTTTTTACTCTCCATAACAGTCTGAGGCAAATGATCTGATCCACAGAGCTGGCAGTGGATCAGCGGCCCCGGGAGCCGCCAGAACCGGCCGATGGAGGGGTGAGGAGCCGGTCCGGGACCCGCGAGGAACAACAGCGTCGCTCCTGCGCGTCTGCTCCCTGACACCTCCCTAATCTGATAACGGATGAGGACAGGTTGCCGCTGCTGTTACCTGGCAGGCACCTTCCCCAACCTGCACGGGCGGATTTCAGCGGATAAGGCCCGGTCTTGGCAAATACCGGCGTCCTCTGGAGGATAGTTAAAGGGTGATTAATCATTGTTTAGTGCGGCGGGGGGGAGGGGGGGGGCAGCGTTCCACACCTCTGAAGCAATTAATCCCTGTGATCTCCACCAGGTTTGTCTTGTAGATAAGTCAGAGTACAAAACTGTTCCCCAATTTATCAAGCCACCCATGCCATCCGACATAAAACACACAATTTATTTCCAATCATTTATAGTCAAATTTTAAAAAGAGTGACTTTGCCACATCCAAGTCTGCCTTATATTAGCTTCATATAAACTAAGTACCCCAGATTACAATGGGAATCTTGTTTTATTGTGCACATCTGGTGGAGTCACAAAGCATTTTCACATTCGCTGTCTGAATTTTTGAGTGATTGTGGCATAAATCATTTTGCTAATCAGAAACATAAGTGACATGAATGCATCTCCCCTCTTGGAACAAAGAAGTAACATATGGCTCTAAAAACACTCAGGTCTTTTATTTCCAAGGTATATAACCTGTGCATAAACCAATATTATTGGACTGATTTGCATTTTTCTTTCATTCCGGGCTCTTTTTCAGATCTCATATCTTGCAGATGACTTCAATAATGGATAAAACAAGCAATTCTCCCTCGTTATATATTTGATTCTCAACTTGAGTGCAGTTAAGCAAAACATAAGACTCGGCTCGATGGTTTGCTGCAAGGTGAATTATGGCGCTGCACTTTTGTGATTTGAAGGGAACGTCGACCAGTGAAACGCATGACAGATTTATGTAAATACTAGAGCCGCCACCGTGAAAAAAAAGAAAAAAAAAAAAAGCGTGGTCCGCCCCTCTAATAAACTGCATTAACCGATGAAACAAAAACGGCATTGATGTGACAAGATGAATTCCTTTATTACGACTGGGTCCTCTCCGGATCTCCCTGCGTTGCTTCCAAATCATATTTGCCTCCTAAAATGGGAGTGCGTGCGTGCGCGCGTGCGCGAGCGTACACAGATTCTTGCCAATAATAGTAAAATTGCTTCTGTTTTAATTGCATCATTACGTACCCAATATCAGCAGCCTGCCTGCCAATATCAATATTGCCATAACATGGGTGGAATATAGATGACCCGGGGTAAGCGTGGGTCTTCCATGAGTGCCTCCCTGCCAGACGCATCCCACTGCCCGCTGTGCTGGGAACGGGAACGTAGGCCGGAGAGCAGCTCGTCTTTCTAATGTCCCCCCATGCTCCCTTAATGGCTGACGGATCTTGTTTGGATTTTGATGGCGGCTTGGAATCTGTGTTTGCTCCACATAGGAGCTGATGGACCTTCAGGGGAACATCACGTTACCCTCCATGTACGTGTGTCTCTCTATATCTGTGGCTCTGTCTCACTGCTACGTGTACATATATGCCTTTTTTTTTGTTTAGAACGGCTTTCCTGTGAAGAACATAGCGTTCCCCAGTTTTTCCAGTCTGGTTTTAAGATGCAGAAGCAGCTCTTTCAAGAGTTTCCACTGATGTGCTTGTAGCTCCCGGCTATGGTGACGGTGCCGATCTGGCTCACCTGGCCCACTATGGAGAAGCCAACGATCGTAAATCTTGGTTCCAAACTGGCCTCTGACCTTGAGCTTGTTTGCTGCAGCTAGGGTTGGGAATCGAGAACCGGTTCCTGGAGAGAACCGGTTCATATAGAGAACCACTTCCTATAGAGAACCGGTTCTTATAGAGAACCGGTTCCTGTAGAGAACCGGTTCCGTGTGTTTCAATTCCATGGAATCGTTTGGCAGTTTATCCAGTGATTCTGTTATCGATTCCAACCAGCACGAATCTCATGTAATTTACGCAAGTTACGCACAGTCAATTCCAGAAAGCACTTACGTGATTAAGTTACGTCAGTTTAGCACGCACATTAGAGTTGTAAACAACAATGGCGCCCACTGGTTTCAAACGTTTCAAAGTTTGGCTTCACTTCACCAAAGAAAGATGGCAACAAGGCAACTAGCAGTCATTGTAAAGTGGAGATAACAGCGTCGGGAGGGAACACGACTAACATACAGAAACATTTGCGCAAACAACATGCGATAACGAGTGTCGTGTTTTTGACGCTTCGGACTGATGGATCTCAACCCAGCAGCAGTAGCCAAGCTAAGATCACCTCTGGTAACTCTGGTTAGTAGCTATCCCGCTGCCTATGTGCTTCTTTGTAAAACACGCTATAACATTAACGCTATGCTAGAGATCTTCGAAACAACCCGATAATCCGAAAACCTGAGGTTCCAACCCGACCCGAATCGGGTCTTGGGTCCATTCAAAAAACGTGACTCTGGGTTCGGGTCTGAATCGGTACAGTTAGTCTTGGGTCCGGTCGGTGCTCTCTGACAGGCTGGGTCCACGTTTACTCGAGAGAGGTAAAGATATTGGCAGTGGCAGTCAATGTCAGGACTCGGGGCAATTAAATTAATTATTCATTAACGTGGTGTATTTGTCATGAAACAATCGTGTTGCCGTAGCGTGTTATTAGCGGTTTGCCCGGCAGCTGTAAAGTACAATCGATCACCAACATGACAAAGCTGGATGAGAGGACATATTCATGACACGTCCTGACTGGTATAGCCTATTAGCGTTAGCAGTTGCTACCAATAGCATCTGTATCCACAAAGAAAATAACGACGTGGATTTATTGTTGTTTACATCACGTAGCCTATGTAGCAACTGAACCGGGTAGAAGAAGACAACTTTAGGTAAGAAAATCAAGTTTTATTCAACGCTAGACAACTTTTAACAGGAGCAACTATGGGCTAGATTGTCTCGGTTTTATTCGTGTAACTCGGTTCGGTTCGTGGTCGGAAACTAAAGACTCGGGTTGGGTCGGTTCCGGGTCCAAATATTGCAGGTCCATTTGGATTCGGACTCCCGGACTCATGATAATAGCTCGGGTCGGGTCGGTTTCAGGTCAAATTTTCATGGGTCCATTTGGGTTTGGGTCCATGAAAGTGGACCCATGAAGACCTACTCTAATCCTTTTGCACTTTAATGAGAGAGAAACTGAAGCGATGGTTTTTGGCGACTTCTGGCTCACCTGACCTACTATGGAGAAGCCAACGATCGTAAATCTTGGTTCTAAACTGGCCTCTGACCTTCAGCTTGTTTGCTGCAGCTCAGGTGAGCAGCACCACTCAGCTCACCTGCTCTGCTGCTTTTTCAAGACTGATATTGTTACCTACATTTCTGGATTTCTGACCCTGATTGTTTCAGGGCAGGATTTGGATCAGGTCTGGATTATTTGGGGTTACAGGTCTGACCCTGGACTACTGACAGTGTTGTACCCGAACGCATTCATTGAACAGAAATTCACGAACTAGTTTTTTTCGTGAATAACTGAGCGCGTTCTCTTTCCCCTTGACGAGCGTGGGACGTGAACAAGTTCATTTCAAATCCACCACAAACGAGCCTGATATGTATCTGAGGAAATCAATCAAACATGGCAACACGGGCTGTCGCTTCTGTCACGCTAACAATTGCGTCATCAAATGTTTAACCTTTCTGTTGTGTTCGGGTCAAATCTGACCGATTTCCTACTTTCATCAATCATAAATATTGTGTTTTACATTTGATTGTCTAAGGGCCTTATGATATCCTCCACACTAGACATTTGAACATATATAATTGCTGATCACCACTTTCATTGAATTTTGAGTAGTTTATTCAACTTTGTAACACCTGTGGTGTTCCCGGTCAGAAATGACCGCCATAGGAAATTAATGGGTGACCCTAGATTGTGTTCATCCATCAGATAGTACACAACCACAAATACACCACCACACACATACCGCCCCACATGAACCCTTTCAGACTGAACAAATAGGTGTCTCCTCTTCTCACCTCATTCCTGTGCTTATGTGCCCCCCCACATGAACTACACCTTCCATACTAAATGTATAACACTTGTTCCACATTTAAAAGTAAACAATTAGGTGTTAGTTATGGGAACATTGTGTTTCAAGAGGAGACTCTTTCTGGCAGATCTTGGGAAAGCTTTAGTGACTCCTCTGATTCAGCGGCACCAGCACCTTCCCTGTGCACCAGCACCTTCCCCGTGCACCAGCCTCTGCCAGTCTGGTGAGAAGTGAATGAACTAACTAATGAACTATTTAGTTCATTTTTTGAAATGGTGAACTGAACTAGTTCATTTTAATTTCTATGAACTATGAACTTAACTAGTTCGTGTAGAAAGGGAACTTGCCCAATGACTACTGATCATTCTCTCGATCCTCCCCATGACACCAGAACCATCTTCTGGTGTAGAAAACACCCAGAAATCACCCAGTGAGATCCTTCCAGGTCAATAACTTCCTGTTTCTGCTGATTCCAGGTGTTACTGACGCCACCTGCTGGTCCGGAGGTCTCGTTGTCGTTTCCTCCTCAGACAAGCAGCTCCTCCTCCACCATTGATCCTGAGACTTATTAAACTGGAGGATTTGGTGTTTCTATGGGTTCCTGTACGAACAAACCGTTACGGATCAGGGCAGCTGTGAAGTCAAACTTCCTCCAGTTGAGGCAGCTGGACAAATTAAAGCCCGTTCTTTCAACACAGCACTTTGACACAGTAATCCGCGCATTTATTACCAGTCGGTTGGATTACTTTAATGTTCTGTATGTGCGGGTTAGTGGGTCCTCTGTCGCTCGTCCTGCAGATGGTTCAGAGCGCCGCCACACGTCTTTTAACTGGCAGGCGTAAGCGGCAGCACATTTTTCTCCGTTCTGTCCTCATGAGACTGGCCGGTCATACGTTTTAGGATCCATTTTTAAATTATTTTATTTGCTTTTAAGTCTCTCAGCAGTCTAAATCTCTGAGTGATGATTAAACAGAGTCTTTGAGAGGAGTCAGAGAGGACTTCCGGGTTTGCTTTCTGAAGAAAAAACCAGAAGAAGAAAACTGGTAATGTGAGACATTAGATGTCACTCAGACCTGAGGCTCCACAGGAACTGAAATGAGTTGCGACCTTTTTACTATCTTATTATACAATGAGTTACAGAGATCCCAAACTTTGTTTACAATAGTTTGAAATGAGAAGCTGCTGATCTAAAGCTGATCATGCTCTCTCTCCCCAGATCAATCACTTCCTTCTTTGTGTTACTAAATATAGTTCAATTACAAAAAAAAAATCACCCCCGTATAGTTGTAATGGATGTGAAATCTAATTAAAGAGACCAACACTGTTTTTGTTCCAGAATGAAAATACAGTGATCTCTTATTTTTCCTGGTTAATGGGGACCGGCGCCCCTCTTGAAAATCAAAATCCGCAAACGGGAGCCGGAGCCCCCCGAGCCTAGATAATGTGTTTAAAATATGTTTTAAAACCGAAAAAAGTAGCGAGGCACTGCAGTGAAACAAGACAAAGGCTCAACTGTGGTCTTTCTGTTACCTTCACAGCCTCTGGTCTCTGAACCGTAGTAAAGAAACTACTGGTATTGTGCTATTTTTGACTCGTAATTAGCGGCTAACATGCTAACAGCAACAAAAGAAACATTCCAGTTTTCTCTGCATGGAACGTGCACTTTATTCCGGCACTGCAGGAACTTGTAACATCACACAGGTTGTATTGTTGGGCTCCTGTCGGTTAACAGAGAATGTAAATCTATACACGCTGGGCTGCTGTTGATGCTCACTACACTTTTCATCTAACCCTGTTTTTGTTCTGCCGTCCCACGACACACACACTACATTACCCATAAGGCTACATAATTACCCATAAGGCCACCTTCTTAAAGGGGCCAGGCTGGCTCACAGCATTTCTTTACTGTGAGAGAACGCGCACAACATCCTGTGATGTTTCTGTGATTTTGTCCTGATTTTTTCAAAATTATGTTATATATGTTTCTGAAAAATCTGCGAAAAACTAAAACTGCGGAACTTAAAACGCGAATTGGCAAGAGATCACTGTATGTTTATTTGTGCTGTAAAGTTGGAGATTGATGGAGATTGGCTTTGTTTTGTAGTGACCACCTGGTGGTCAGTAGAGGAACTGCAGCCTCTAGTGGTTGGTAGATGAACTGCAGCCTCTAGTGGTCGGTAGAGGAACTGCAGCCTCTAGTGGTCAGGAGAGGAACTGCAGCCTCTAGTGGTCGGTAGAGGAACTGCAGCCTCTAGTGGTCGGTAGAGGAACTGCAGCCTCTAGTGGTCAGTAGAGGAACTGCAGCCTCTAGTGGTCAGGAGAGGAACTGCAGCCTCTAGTGGTCAGTAGAGGAACTGCAGCCTCTAGTGGTGTGTAGAGGACCTGCAGCCTCTAGTGGTCAGTAGAGGAACTGCAGCTTCTAGTGGTGCATAGAGGAACTGCAGCCTCTAGTGGTGCATAGAGGAACTGCAGCCTCTAGTGGTCAGGAGAGGAACTGCAGTCTCTAGTGGTCAGTAGAGGAACTGCAGCCTCTAGTGGTCAGTAGAGGAACTGAAGCCTCTAGTGGTGCATGGAGGAACTGCAGCCTCTAGTGGTCAGTAGAGGAACTGCAGCCTCTAGTGGTGCGTAGAGGAACTGCAGCCTCTAGTGGTTGGTAGAGGAACTGCAGCCTCTAGTGGTCAGGAGAGGAACTGCAGCCTCTAGTGGTCAGTAGAGGAACTGCAGCCTCTAGTGGTCAGTAGAGGAACTGCAGCCTCTAGTGGTGTGTAGAGGAACTGCAGCTTCTAGTGGTCAGGAGAGGAACTGCAGCCTCTAGTGGTCAGTAGAGGAACTGCAGCCTCTAGTGGTCAGTAGAGGAACTGCAGCCTCTAGTGGTCGTAGAGGAACTGCAGCCTCTAGTGGTCGGTAGAGGAACTGCAGCCTCTAGTGGTCAGGTAGAGGAACTGCAGCCTCTAGTGGTGCGTAGAGGAACTGCAGCCTCTAGTGGTGCGTAGAGGAACTGCAGCCTCTAGTGGTCGGTAGAGGAACTGCAGCCTCTAGTGGTCGGTAGAGGAACTGCAGCCTCTAGTGGTCAGGAGAGGAACTGCAGCCTCTAGTGGTGCGTAGAGGAACTGCAGCCTCTAGTGGTTGGTAGAGGAACTGCAGCCTCTAGTGGTCGGTAGAGGAACTGCAGCCTCTAGTGGTTGGTAGAGGATCTGCAGCCTCTGCAGTTCCTCTGCTGAGCACTAAAGGTGTTTGCACAGCAGAGACTGTGATTTTGCAGCTGTTACATCAAAAATGTTAAATGATTTGCCATTGCTTGTTAGACACGCCCCTTCATTAGACTTCAATGTCCGTTTTTCAGAGATATCTTAAAACCCTCCCTTTCTCTTTGGCCTTTGGCACCAGGTGAGACAGATGTTTTAAGTTATTTATTTTATTTCATTCATATACATATGTTTTTTATTTAATTTTATTCATGTTTTTGACTTATCTTATTTAAATTTATGTGAGTTGTGTGTTTCATGTTTATATTTATTCTTTTGTAGAGCGCTCTGGTCCACTGTAGCTGTTTCAAAGTGCTTTATAAATAAAGTTAGCATGGGTCTATGTAATGCTCTTGCATAATGCATCTGTACATTACAGTGACCCGACGAACACAGAGCTAATAACAATAAATGGGGCCACGCGAGGTGCAGGAGCAGCTGTTAACTGCTGGGAGGACGGCTTCTTCTCAGCTGTACGGGTTTCCAGAAAGAGTAAAAACATGGTGAAAGGTAAAAGGCATTTGCATTTCTCATCCAGCGAGGCTGCACATATGGCACAGCAGCAAACTTAACAATTAGTTGCCGCTTTGATGAAGGAAAATTACATCTTGTAGGTCCCACTCCGAATGCACGTCGCACATCTGTATTAATGCATTCAAGACTGCCGAGTGAAAGATAATTTTCCTGCCTAAATATTTAATTCTAGCTTAAAATTTAGACCGTAATTATAGCTCCCTAATGGCAAGCGCATCCAGTTTGTCCGTTTTAATTAGATTGTTGTTTAAGTATTAATTATGTATCTTTGTGTCATATAGTTTTGATGCTAACAGATGTTGTAAGGGCTGGTGATGGAGTTGGACTGGGTTATAATTTATTTACCTGCACTCTGTCAGTAAGGTCTAAACAATGAAAGTGGTCTTCTGCAGCCGTAAAAGCGTAACGTTGGAGTGACCTGCTGCAGGAGCTGCGCAGGACAACCATGGTGCATAATGCAGGTGTTGTACGTACGGCCATGCCGTGATTTTACTTTTGCTCTAAATATGTTTATTTCTGCTGTAAAGTTGGACATTTTGACGTGGAGGTCAGTGGCGAGTTGCTCTGTTAAGGAGGCCTAGTGGTCAGTGGAGGAACTGCAACAACACCTACTTCAGGTGAGACTGAACCTGGAAGAAGGGATGTCACCGTTTGGATTAGATGCATAAAAAGATTAATAAAAGGAAGGAATGCAAGTTCAGTATTAACAACACGGTTTATTTGTAGTATAAATAAATGAATGAGCTTTGATGGCTTCATCTATCCATCCATCCATCCATCCATCCATCGTCCATCCATCCATCCATCATTCATCCATCCATCTATCCATCAATCCATCCATCCATCGTCCATCCATCCATCCATCCATCCATCCGTCCATCCATCCATCATCCATCCATCCATCGTCCATCCATCCATCCATCATCCATCCATCCCTCCTTCCATTCATTCATTGTCCATCCATCAATCCCTCCATCCCTCTGTCCATCCATCCATCCATCCATCCATCAATCCATCCCTCTGTCCAACCATCCATCATCCATCCATCATCGTCCATCCATCCATCCATCCATCCATCCATCCATCTATCCATCCATCCATCCATCCATCGTCTATCCATCCATCCATCAATCCATCCCTCCGTCCATCCATCCATCATCCATCCATCATCGTCCATCCATCCATCCATCGTCCATCCATCCATCCATCTATCAATCCATCCATCCATCGTCCATCCATCCATCCATCCATCCATCCATCCATCCATCCATCAATCCATCCCTCCGTCCATCCATCCATCATCCATCCATCCCTCCTTCCATCCATTCATTGTCCATCCATCATTCCCTCCATCCCTCCGTCCATCCCTCCATCCATCCATCCATCCATCGTCCATCCATCCATCCATCAATCCATCCCTCTGTCCATCCATCCATCATCTATCCATCCATCGTCCAACCATCCATCCATCCATCCATCCATCCATCCATCCATCATTCCCTCCATCCCTCCGTCCATCCCTCCATCCATCCATCCATCCATCGTCCATCCATCCATCCATCAATCCATCCCTCCGTCCATCCATCCATCATCTATCCATCCATCGTCCAACCATCCATCCATCCATCCATCCATCCATCCATCCATCCAGCCTCTCCAGTACCAACAGCAACCCATCTCTGGATGCCACTGGACAGACAGAAATGAAGCGTGTGTGACGCTGGCAGAGCGATGACCAGACGGGTGTCATAAGAAGACGTTTTTAAAAAAATTTTTAAATTTATATTGTCTGATACTGAAAAAGAAAAAATAAACTTTCTTTCATTTGATTCCAAAGATGAAACTCACACATTACAACATAATAGATAATAGAAATGTATTATATTATGGAAATGAAATGCGTTGGATTCTGCATGAATTACAGTGCAATAGTACTCAACTGGATCACATTTCATTTAGACTGTTTTCTGCATAACATTTCTTGCTATACAAGAATTTAAATTAATACATATATGACAGTAAAAAACACAGATTAACAGCATGTTGGCTGCATTTCACTCCCAGTAATTGTAAACTTCATCCATCATCGACACCAATGTCAGTCTCTTTTTGAAGTCAAAAGTCAACATTTTTCAGCCCAACTGAGGTTTTAATGGAGGTTAAAGTTCAGACAGAAAAAAAGAAAAAAGAAACTGGAGTTTGAACACGTCTGTCAGAGATTAGAGAGAATTAGCGTTAGGCTGTCATAGGTATGAACGCAGGTACGTGCTCCAGATCACATTTTAAGTTGTCAAAATAAAGAATTGCAAAAAAAGATAACGAGTCATTGAAATCCATCTCATGTCATCGCACTTCATCAGGATTAGGGGTGAGTATTGGAAAGGACCTCACAATACGATATGTATCATGATACTTGGGTCGCGATATGATATTATCACGATGTATTGGGATATTCTACCCAGTTAATATCAAAATTAAAAGTAGAGATGTAAAATCAAGTTCCTGTATATGTTCATCAGATGATATTGATCATTCAGAGGACAAATTGAGTCAAAACTATTTGCTTCAAAACAACCTATTTATTGTTTATTATTAGTGTTTTTGCACATTTAAGAATTTTCCTAAAAAATCGATATTAGGAGCTGAAAAATCGATATTATATTGGGCAGCCGAAAATCGCGATATAATGCCAAATCAATTGTTTTTCTCAGCACTAATCAGGATTCAACGTATCATTATCGCTTACGACGTTTTTCAAACTGAGCAACATCCCTTCTGGAACCAGGACAGCAGTGACCTAAAGAGCCCTTAATGTCACAGGACCAAAAATAAATCTGCAACGCCGCTGCAGCCGATGTCAGTAAAATCAGGTTCTTGGTTCTTGAAGGCGTTTGACCTTCCTGATGACTATCTCCAGATGTTTCCTTCTGGATGGGAGGTGAATTAAACAGCCGTTGTTGCTCTGACGCTCTGACAGGTGATGCACAATTAAAATCCTCAAGCTCATTCACGAGTCTCAAGTCGCAGGTGCAGGTGACTTCGGTGTGATTTGAGTCCAGGTTACAGGGTCAGTTCCTCGTCTCTGGTTCTTCCTCTTCACGGTGATGGATGGCTGGAGTCTGTCCAGCAGTCCAGAGGTGGTGTGGATCCCGGACTGGCAGTGTTGGGCAAGTTCACTTTCTACACAAACTAGTTAAGTTCATAGTTCATAGAAATTAAAATGAACTAGTTCAGTTCACCATTTCAAAAAATGAACTAAAAATGAACTAAATAGTTCATTTTAAAAAAAATATTTTTTAATGTTGCTGCGAGCAATTATTTGTCAAAATGATTACCACTGCCCATATACTACACCACCACAAACGGCAATTATTTTATCCATTTTAACTGTCAAAAACTATTGGTCCAATTCTGAATCCTGAACCAACCAGGGTTCACATTAGCAATGAAGGAACAGCCCATGTAAAACTGTAATTTCCATTTCAGTTTCTCTCTACAGCAGCCGTTCCCAAACTTCAGAATAGCAAGGCCCAATTTGAAATGTGAAAAATATACGCGGTCCACCGAAACCTTTTTATCACATTAATATCGGATCATGGTTCCTTGTCCTGTATGTTGATCACAGTTGTAAGGGGTCAACAAATAAGGTGACACTTGTCATATTACGTTAAGATGACAGTAGAATAACACTTAACTGGTTTGTTTTATTACTTCTTAATGTTTTTTAATCATGTCATGAATATTTTACAGTAATTAAAAACATATTTTAAAAAAATCTAGGATTTAAACACATTTGTATAATTTTAATGACCTCTCGTGGTCCACCTGCAGTCCCACGACGGCCCACCAGGGGGCCGCGGCCCACACTTTGGGAATCACTGCTCTACAGAATGTTAAAAATATGAGGAAAAACTTGCTGCCAAATGGTCTTTGTTATCAGACAAAAACAGGTACTTAAGGTGCAAATGTTTTTCCCCACCATTTCAATATTTCAATCCAGTCGGGGGTCTCCTCCAGCTCTGGGTAACTGTAGCTTTCATCTTCCTTCATGATCGTTTTAAACGTTTGATGACGCAATTGTTAGCGTGACAGCAGCGACAGCCGTGTTGCCATGTTTGATTGATTTCCTCAGATACATATCAGGCTCGTTTGTGGTGGATTTTAAATGGGGTTCGCTGGAAACCTGGAACGGTTTTGACCGTGCGTGAACTTTGAAAGAGCGTCGTTCACAACTGCCCAAATGAACTCGTTCACGCCCCACGCTGGTGAAGGAGAAAGAGAACGCACTCAGTTCACGTTCACACCAAATATGAACTAGTTCGTGAACTTTCGTTCAATGAACGCGTTCAGGTACAACACTCTGGATGGGTCACCATCAGCTCATCATCTAAGTCTGCACAAGTCCGTGAAGGACCCAGTACCTGAAGCAGTACCTGACCCTGTAGGCCCTGTAGGCTGTACAGGACCCCGCAGGCCCCCAGACCTGCATCCGCTGAAGTAAACAAAGGCCTCTTTTAAGGATAAATATCAATGATTGGCCAGTAAATGTGTACTGGGAGCTTGGGCGTCGCCCCAGATATCCGCTCTCCATCTGGCTGTGACGGTAACGGCGCCTGTGGAGCCTTTAGAAGCGCATCGATCATAGTTTTTCAGCACGGCTGGCTGTCAGGCTCACGACCTGGCAGCGCCGCTGTCGTACTCCATCACAAAAACTCCACCCGCTGAACTCTCGACCTCCGCG
Source organism: Hirundichthys speculiger (assembly GCA_018398805.1). Lineage (NCBI taxonomy): Eukaryota > Metazoa > Chordata > Actinopteri > Beloniformes > Exocoetidae > Hirundichthys > Hirundichthys speculiger. The sequence goes on from JAGFBZ010001678.1 coordinate 418,005, forward strand.
CCGGTCTGTCAGCGGCGGCGGCAGCGGCGGCGGCGCACGAAGACCCCGGCTTCATCCGCGCTCGCACCTTCATCTCGGGGTGCTCTGCTGCACCTGGTCCGACTCTGGGCCGCGCAGCATTTGGCCGAGCGTTATTTGTTTTGTCTCCCCCGATGATGGGGGGGGGGGGGGGGGGGGGGGGGGCTGTGATTGATGGACGGGGTCCAGGACATCTCCAATCGACAGCTGTTGATAGCTCTGAAATCGAGAGCAGCAGTCGGAGCGTAACAATGAGCTCATTGCGTTCTTGGCTTGGTTGCCCGCCCGGCAAAAACCTCAGCACTGGGAGGGGGCTGGGGGGGGTGTTCATGAATTTCAACTGGGGCCACAAATGTGACTGCACATAGAAATTGTGCCGCTGGTGGACGGACAGGGACTGAAGTCGGGGCGTAGCCCTGATAATCACAAAAACGACCGCAGAAGACAGAAGAAGAGAAAACGGCAGGTGTTTGTGAGCTGAGAAATGCGAGCACATGCGCCACTGACACGTCTGTCGCTGGCGACTCACCTCCTGGGTCGCGACCGGTCCGTGGAGCTCAGAGCTCCGGTGAATTACCAGGCTGCGCACCGGCGCGCGGTGAGCCGTGTACAGACCAGTGGTGGGCCGCATACTGGCCCGTGGTGGGCCACGTATGGACTCATGGTGGGCCGCGTACCGGCACGTGGCCCTGCAAGTCGCACCGTGGACCTCCAAGTTGGACCTCCAGAGACGACACGGCCCACCACGGGCCCGTCTCTGCCGGCGGGAGGGAAAGGAGATGAATTCACTCCTTGGAGGGGAAAACAGCTGCAGGCCCGGGAACGATCTGGACACGACGACGCCGTCAACGGAACACAACGTCGTCAATCGTCACCCAAGGCTGTATTTTTTTTAATTTTCGTTTTTTTTTTTGTCTTAAAATTGTCCATATTTCCGCTTTAATTGGACGGCATCACGCTGTAATGAGCTGTGGCTGCACGGCTTTGATGCCCGAGCCCTCTGAGGTTAACCGAAGCACCGGCAACCACATCTGAGCTCAAATTAGCATTCTGGGCGAGCAGAACTCCCCGAGCTTAATTAAGGTAAATTCAACATCCCAGTTCATCATCGACTTTTATATAATCTTAAAACCAGTTGCGCCTGTTTGGCAGCTGTTTATTTCTTATATTAAAAAAGCAAACATTACACTGTAGATGATTTGGCATCCCAGGATTTTGAATTCGAACGCCCCCCACCTCCCACCCCACCCCCTATTATGGGAAATCTGGGTTTGCGCAATGATTAAATGCTTAATAAAAAATTCATTGTCGCTGCCAACATCTGTATTGTACGGGCTAACGGCTCACTGGAGTGTGCGAGGCTTGTAAAGTTTCCAAACGCGCCGCTGAGAACCCTGGAAAGTTCAGCTAAGAGTTTGCCCTCCTCGTTACCGAGCTACTTCGGCGTGTGCGATTAGACGGAGAACATCTTTAATTGCTTTAAAATCTGAATGCATGATAAGAATGGATTAATTTGATTTTTCTGTTCCTACAAGTAGCAGATGGTTTATGTCTTCAGAATGCTCATGTTGTAAAAACGAGATCCCCCAGCTCGTCTCTGATTGGTCACCGCTAATGAAGCATGCTGGGCTGATTATTGATTTAGAAAATGAGGACAGGACAAGTACGCCGCGTTGCCGTGATGAATTAAAGACAAGCTTTGTCTCGTGGTTGACAGAAACCCCAACCTGAACGGCACAAAATATTTGATTTTCCGTTCGGGAAGGCCCGTCAAAGTAATTTTATTGTTTATTTAAAAGCAGCCACTTTTTTACCGTCGCCTCTAACAAGCAGATGGTCGACTTGACTCGTTTCTGTTCCGTGTTTCTGAATGACCGATCAAATGCATGATGGGAAATGCAATGAGCTGCTTGTCAGGGAAGACACAATTCACGGGAGAGGGCCCCCGCCAAGGCTGCGTACGCTCCCAATTTAGTCCCATCTCTGCGGTTTTTAAGGTTAGTCATTTTTTTTTTTTTTGCATTATTATTGGCTGTTGCGAGAGCAGCTGTTCCCCCAGCCTCCCTCCTCGTTCGAATTACCGTCCTCGCGCTGACAGACAGGCGGCTGATGGGGGGGAACTCTACGTGCATGAGGAGGTCCAATTCACCGGTGAGACAGGGGGGTCGGTTCAGGATCGAGCTGGGGGGTCCGGGAGGGAGCGGCTGCCAGCTTCTCCCCGACAGGAGTCGGATCCTGCTCGTATTTATTTATTTATTTACCTAATTATTTATTCATTTATTTATTCAGTTCCCCAGACGCCCCAGTCTTGTTTTTTTGGCTGCGGATTCCAGACTGGCAGCTCTCCACCCCCTGAAATTAAAGCACTCAGAGAACCACAGATGCATTTTTCATATTTGAAGGAAAATACCGGGGGGGTGGACACAATAATAGAAACACCTGTGCAGTAATACGTCCCTCTGTGGAAACAACAGCAGCACGGATCCGGATCCAGTTCAACCCTGGACCTGGACCTGCAGGCAGGAAATATCTGCCGTCTGACGGCTTTTACTCTGGATGCTTGTCTTGGATGGCAGAAAGGCTTCAGAATCGTTTAATATGAGAGTATTTATTTATTTTGGCTTTTGTAGGAGCCGCTCTGTTTGTTGGTTCAACAGCTTGTGGAAAAACCGCTTCCTGTCACTCTTTGTATCTCAAACCGCAATCAGCCCGGATAGAACCAATCACGGACATCTCGTTTGAGCGGATCGATGCGTCGTTCCTTCTTCACCATTTCACGATACATCGCTTTGTTGGAGAAGTAAAATAAATGTACACAGGAGCAGATGCAAACTACACACTTGAGTTCACACGTCGCAGGTTTTTGGTAGAACTCAGCTCCTCCTCTCCAGTAGCAGGTCAGACCTCCTTTAATTCTTGGTGTCATGGATCCAAACCAGGTGTTGGAAACGTTCCTCAGAGGTTCTGGTCCATGTTGACATGACAGCATCACCAGTTGCATCCATGATGAAAACCTCCAGTTCCTCCAACATCCCAGAGCTGCTCTACTGGACTGAGATCTGGAGACTGTGGAGGCCACTGGAGGATAGTGGACTCATTGATCCAGAAACCAGTTAGAGATGATCATGGTGCATCAACCTGCTGGAAACAGCCATCAGAAGATGGTCCACTGTGGTCATGAAGGGATGGAGATGGTCAGCAATAGGGATGGAACGGTTACCGGTATTATGGTAAAGTGCAATTTTACGTGATAATGATTTCTGTTTATGTTTGACTTCGTCTCATTATCGCGGTCGATTACCAGGATATGTAATATCAGCCTCATTCAAGTCTGCGAGAGACTCACGACTGTGTCTCGCGTGAATATGTAGCTTGTAACATCGGCATCATCACGTAATCATGGCTGAAAGTGGTGATAGCACGCAGGACATTGAAAAATGACCGGCACAATGTCCTTCTGATGCAGTTAAAACATTAATTTATTCCATTAACTGATCCGACAACCATAACGCCGGCAGTTAGCGCCACAGTGGTCAAAAACCTTTTGCCCTTCCAGGTCCAACAGCTAACCAATAACAGGCAGCTACCTTTATACCTGACCCTCAGGTAACACACAGCGACACCCACAGACACACAGAGTGAACTACAATTCAGAACAACATATTTGGCTCCTAAACAACTGTTTCTTTATTTGCACATTTATACGTATTTAAGGTTCAGCTTAAAGTCCAAAGTTTATTTCATTTAAACTTTACTATAATTTTTGTTCCTGATAAATGTTTGCATATTTTGACCTACAATGGTTGTTAAAGTGTTTATTTAAAATTGAACCAGACAAATAAGCTTTGTTCCTGTTACTTATTTTGTTCATTTAAAATAAAACCTCTTTCTGTGCCAGTTGTTTGCTCTTTTAATGTAAAAGTTTCATTTTGATAAGATTTTGGCTTCTGATGTTTCAATATGACAAGAAAATCACAAGATTTTGTGAAATTTTTAAAATGTATGTTTTTTTTTAGACATTTGTACAGCAATTAAGAATACCGCGATAATATCGTAAACCGTGATAATTTGGTCACTATAATCGAGATATCAAATTTTCCGTATTGTTACATCCCTAGTCAGCAACAATCCTCAGGTAGACTGTGGTGGTTAAACCAGGATCAGCTGGTACTGAGAACATCTCCTTCAGACCATCACACCACCAGCAGCAGCCTGAACCATTGATGGACCAGGATGGATCCATGCTCTCATGTTGGTTCCATCTGGATGTTGCAGCAGAAATCCAGACTCATCAGACCAGACAACGTTCTTCCAGTCTTCTGTGGTCCAGTTCTGGTGAGTCTGTGTGAATTGTAGCCTCAGTTTCCTGTGACACCTGCTGTGGTCTCTGCTGCTGGAGAACATCTGCTTCAAGGTTCCAGTGTTGTTCAGAGATGCTGTTCTGCAGACCTCGGTTGAGTTCCTGTCATCTTTCTATCATCTCCAACCAGTCTGTCTGTTCTCCTCTGACCTCTGACATCAACAGCTGGATATCTTCTCTTTCTGGGACCATCTGGAAACCCTGGAGATGGTTGTGGAGAAGATCCCAGTAGACCAGCAGCTTCTGGAACACTCAGACCAACAACCAGGACACGTCCAGAGTCACTTCAGTCCTCTTTCTGCTCCGTCCTGATGCTGGTCTGAACTTCAGACCGTGTCTTCATGTGATCGGCTGATTTAATATTTGTGTTAAAACAGGTGAAGCTGATAAAGTGGCCTCTGTTTGTATTTTAACTTTGTTTGCGTGGAAAAGCCTAGAAAAAGAATCTCCTTCCAGATGATGTACAAACCGCTGTCAGTAGACGAAAAAGGAGGAGATTCCTGTCATGTAGGACATTGATCAGAGAGACTAGTGATGATTTGAATACGTTTATCTTTTCCAGGGGTTAGGGCAAGGGTTAGGGTTAGTGCTAGGGTTAGGATTAGGGTTAGGGTTATGGTTAGGGTTAGGGCTAGGGTTAGGGTTGGGATTAGGGTTAGGGTTTCCATCACCTGGTCTTGGTGGAAATCCTGGATGCTGCAGGCTTCTGCAGACCGCTGAGAGGAAGTACTCGCCGCCTGTTTGCTTACCGGGGTCGCATGTTCACGTCAACTTCTATTGACGGGCGGCGCAAACGTTCACAACCACCTTGAGCTCCGCGATATCAGCCTCCTCTCGAATAACCCGCTGTGACGTTTCGCCACCTGTTACTAATCGCCCTGTGAATTCGTCACGGCACCGGCAATGATTCAAACTAACACCGCGCGCCCCCTCAAGACCCTCCAGGAAACGCGGCGACCGGCTGCGGCGCGGCGCTCGGAGAGCCCGGGGAGCGACTTCATGGATTTTTTTGCATCGTTAAGTATTTATGAGTTGCCACTTCATGTTATTTACACTGGACTGATGGTAATGCTGTTCAGAGCTCAAACGCCGCGCAGGCACCCCGCTGGGACGGCGGGGGTGGGGGGGCGGCGGGGGGCGAAGGCATGTGCGAATCTGTTAAATATTGTACCGAAACGCCACCTGCAGCTGCGAACATGCTGCTGGGGGTAAAAGGGGCGAGTCTGGAGCAGCGAGGAAATGCTGCAGACTGCAGCGCTGCAGACGAGGGGCTCGTGGAGGCAGCGAGCGCCGTCACTATATAATGCATAAGAGAGAGCAGAACCACAGACCACAAGGAATATTCAGTTGACCTGGTTTATCTCCGGCTTTAAGCCACAGCAGCTGATTGCGTCACTGTTTGGAGTAAATGTGTCAAAGCAGCAGGTCGGTTAAACACGATCTGAAATAAGAAGAGTTGCTATTTATCATTTATCTTTTGATCTAGATTCATGTGGAAAAGTTAGCGCACCTTCTTTCAATTCAGTTTTTTTTTTTTTTTTTGCATGTGTACAGAAATGGTTGGTCGTAGCATCACTGTATCATTTTATGTTTAATGAACGATGAAGCCAGAAAAAAGTAATATGGGCAACATTTAAAAAAAAAAAAAAACTTTGAAGAACTATCTGCATATGTTTAGAGCTGGGAAACAATTAGAATTTTTAATTTTTAATCGCATTATTTCCCTGATTAATCACAATTAATCGCATTGTATACGCAAAATCAAATAATGAATTCAAAAGTTGTGTAAAATGCACTTTTTTTTAAATGTTCTGCTGCCATATGAACTAAAGTGTCATAACATTTGTTGTTCAAACACTTTTAACATCAGCACTTGTCAGTAACATATATTTAGTGTAAATCTCATCTTAAAAAATGTAAAATAAAATAAAGCTTATTGCCACTGCCAGGGCATTAATGTCATCCTGTTTTTATAAAAAATAAAAAAAAAAGTCTACAAACAAAATTCAACAAAATGATTGTGTCTCAGCACAATCAGAACATTAAAACAGGTAATTTCTGAGGTAACAGCAGAAACTTTTAACGGGGAGTTCAACTTGGCAGTTGTTACAAATAACCTTGTTTCTGTTGAATCCTCCGTCTGGGAGAACTTTAAAATGAAAATGTCCATGTTAAAGTTCAGTAACTTTATCAATCCATGTATCAATCGAAAATTAAAAAAAAAAGTGACATTTAATTACGGTTTTCATTTTTTAATCTAACACAAAAACACGAAAAAATGCCTGTTTTTTTAATATTTTAATTTTAGACTTGGATCAAAAATATGAAATTAAAAAACGGGCCACAGGACTGAATTTGTTTTATAATGGAGGACTGGACTTTCTGTTGTCATTACACATATGTGCCACTGGATGGAGCTGCACTGCAGTAACCAGCTAGAGAACAGCAGGACAGTGAACACATGGAGCAGATCTGATGGAACATGGAGGAATGACGCAAAAGTTTTGTTGCAGTCCAGATATTTTTTTCAGACAGAATTGTTAATATTGCTACCTGAGTTGCTACCTGAACTGTAAAGTTCGCAGATTTTTACCGTTCTCCATGTCTGTTTTAGGTTTTTCGCATGTTTACCTGGTAATTGTCTTCCGGTTCTGCAGCAGCCAGTAACAGACTTTTCAAAACAAAAGCATGTGAGCAACATGCGTTAACGTGCGATATAATAAATGTCAGCGTTAATAAATTAATAAATTAATAAATTAATGCGTTAATGCGATAATAACGCGTTAACTTGCCCAGCCCTACATATGTTAATTGAGATGTTCGTGTTCAGTCTGCACGTGTAGTGAGAGTGATTGTGATATAAGTGACACTCCTGTAGACTTGTAGATCTGATCATGAGGTAATCACTTCCTGTATGAATCAGTAGCTTTGGTCCATTTACAGCAGGGGTCTCCAGCTCCGGTCCTCCAGGTCTTAGATGTTTCCCTGCTTCAGCAACACCTGATTCAGACGAACGGCTCATTAACTGACTTAATGTAGACCTGGATGACGAGCCGATGGTGATCCATTCATTGGAATCAGGTGTGTTGTGTCCAGGGCTATAATAGTTTTGGATTTTCCATTATTTTTAGTTTTTATTTAGTTTTTAGTTTAGTTTTTCAAATTCAGTTAGTTTTAATTCGTTTTTAGAGCAGTTTTGCTAGTTTTTATTCTTTTTGTTTTGAAATACTTAGTTTTAGTTTAGTTTTTATTAGTTTCAGTGTTAGTTTTATTTTGTAAATCAGGTTGTATTTTGGGTTCGAGTGAAGCACTGAACTTTTTGAAGGCTATTGAGTCACATAGTCGTGTTTACATTCTGGTCTCAATAAACAAATTTATCAATGTGTCTTTCCGCTTGTGGTGTTCCTGCGTATTTACTGACCAGCAGCTACTTGGTTGCCGGTGGAAACAGTCCATAATAGTTACGGTTTTCTCCCATTCCTTCCCAACGCTGACTGGCCTGCAGCTGTAGCTTCTTTCCAGGAGGCTAGTTTAGGCTAGCTTATCCAGCTAGTCTTGGTTAGCCTTCTTGTGTGAGCTTTTCAAATGGACTTTCAGATTGGTGGGTTTTTTTCTCCTTGAGAAGTATTCCACACATTGTATCACCTGCTTCTACAACAAGGCACTTATTTTTATCGTTAACACAGTCATAGTCAAAGAAATCCCAAATAGGACTGTGCTGCTTTCTCCCAACTTTTGCCGCAGCCATCACTGCTGATCACTTTTTTTTTTTTTTTTTGCGGTTGTTGTTGTACGGCGGACCGAAGTTAATAGATTTAAAACGTTTATGAGAAAAAAAATTACAAACATGAAAATGAAGGACGTTCTTGACATTATTTTAGTTTATATAGTTTATATATATATAGTATAGTTTATATAGTTTATATATATATCGTTTATATAGTTTATATAGTCGTTTAGACACAATTTTAGTTCATTTTATTAACACATAATACAGTTTCAGTTAGTTATCATTTTTTAAAAAACTCTCGTTTTTATTTTATTTCAGTTAACGAAAATGTTTTTTCAATTCTAGTTTTCGTTATTTTATTCATTTTCATTAACGATAATAACCTTGCTCCAAAGCAAAGAAGCTACACCTCTATCCCTTCCTGGATGACGCGACGCGGGTAAAGTGGCCGAAAGATCTGTCCGTGCGGAGAAGATGGACGTTCCAGGTCTGATGAGTAGTTTATCAAGGACAGATGATGGGCAGCAGCGGGCGTTTCCCACAAGACTGTTTTCTTTTTTTTCTGGCTCAATTTTCGCTCAGTAAATGACAGCGCGGCGACTTTTCATCGAAGGTGCCGTTAATGTGATTTTTATTATGTTTCACACCAAAAACAGGGGTTAAAAGACAGAGCGCTCACTCTCTGCATCCGTACAAATTTCCAGCCAACACTGAAAATGAATCTCTCACTTTCGTCCCCGTTCGCCGCCACTTCCGCCGGCTCCCTAAAATCAAAAAGTAAATAAACAGCATGCGCACTTAACCGCAAACGTATCAACACAGAGAGGTGTCAAAATCCCTTTCACAACATGGCGCGCAAACTGTAAATGAAACGCTTCAAATGTCCAATCAAACAAACAGCTGTCACGTACTTCCCCGTTGCAGATGCTCAAAGTGAAACGGGCGGACCTGTCAACAACAAAACGCTGGAAGCAGACTGGAGTCACACCTCAAAGAAAAGTCAAGCAGAAGAGATGAACAATACGAAACCGGATGCGTTATTTTGTCTTAGTATGATGAGCATCAGCATCCTTGGAGTTGCCTCCAGACTTTGAACGCTCAGGGACGTCTTGTTGCCAGGAAACCTTCGATGTGAGTTTTCATTTTGCTGGTAACTGCTGGGAGCGTAACCCATTCGGCGTTTTGGTTTATCAGCACCCCGGGGCTTTTCTGCATGTTCGCCAGGAGTGATAGCATCTTTTCATACTTTCATTAAGTCCCTGTTTGTCGTCGCCTGACTCATCCGTGTCCAGTTCGTCCTTTTTCTCTCTTTCTCTGCCTGTTTCTGAGCCAAGGAGCATTTCTTTTTCATCAAAGTCTTTTCAGTTGTTGTAGTTCATGTCGGTAACTTGGTTACCAGAACACTGGACTTAATTGAAAAGCAACTGGAAATTAACGTGACCTGGACGACTCAGAGAATCTACTCAGAGCTGTTGCAGGAAGTGACAAAAAGCAGATGTTTTTAATGCCAAATGTTGTTTTTCAGTTGTTCCAAAGTTGCCATCGAAGTGTCATCTATTTTGCATCTCTTTCTCTTTTTTTGATGATCTGCACAGCTGCTAAGCATTTCCTGATCTCCACACATCCTGGGACGAGCTCTCGCCATCTTAACGCCTCATCTGCTGAGAGATACGCACCCAGTTCGACTCAACAACAAGGGCCGAGGATCACAAGGAGGCTCTTCCTGTAAACCAGCTCACCGGACTCAAGTGTTCTCTGATTGGCCGAATTCCAGGAGCCTTGCCGGTGGGCGGAGCTAGTGGCTTAAGAACACATTTTCATGTTTCCTGCATGTTTTTCTGTTTATGTCACTGCATCTTCCACGTGGGACCTTTAAACAAAAGACGAAGGACAAACCCTGCCATTTGCAGCATTTTCTGTTAATTACCTTCTGCCAAGGAGGATAATTAACAGAGGTAATGTTTTTGGTGGCGTTTATCTGTCTGTCTGTCTGTGTACAAGATAACTCAACAAGTTATGGATGGATTTTGATAAAATTTTCAGAAATTTTCAGAAATGTGAAAAGAAAGGACTGATTTCATTTTGGCTGTGATCTGGAAGAAATCCTGGATTCTGGATCACTTTCAAATTTTTGATCACATTGCGGTCCATGGGGCCGAAGATTTTGTTTCTCAATATCTCCGTTAATAATTGCCCAAAACTCATGAAATTTGACTCAGGGATTGACAATGGGAACCTCTATCAAATTTCAAAGGCTGATCCGGATCTGATCCGGAATGCTGATTTTATCGCAATCTGTAAATCACTATATGGGAGAACTGTTGGGCTTGGTGGAGGTCTGCGCTCTCCGAGTGCTTTTCTAGTTACATTAAAGCAGCCATTCCCAAACTTCAGAATACCAAGGCCTAATTTGAAATGTGAAAAATCTCCCAAACCTTGAATCACAACTGTGATCAACATGCAGGACTTGAAGCTATGTGCCGATATTAATGTTGGGGCTCAACAAATATGGTGACACTCGTCATAATAAATTAAGATGACAGTAGAATAACACTTAACTGGTTTGTTTTATTACTTCTCAATGTTTTTTTTAATCACTTCCTGAATATTGTGCCATAATTAAAAGCAGATTTAAAAAAGATTGAGGATTTAAAAAATATTTGTTTAATTTTAATGACCTGTCACGGCCCACCTGCAGTCCCACAATGGCCCACCAGTTGGCTGCAGCCCACACTTTGGGAATCACTGCATTAAAGGATCTCTTTAACTTAGAGGCCCACCATGGGTCCACTTTCATGGACCCGAATCCGAATAGACCCATGAAAATTCGACCCGAAATCAATCCGACCCCAGCTATTATCATGAGTCCGAGAGTCCAAACCCAAATGGACCCGTAATATTTGGACCCAGAACCGACCCGACCCGAGTCTTTAGTTTTCGACCACGAACCAAACCGAGTTACCCGAATAGAACCTAGACAAAACAGCCCATAGTTGCTCATGTTAAAGTTGTCTAGCGTTGAATAAAACTTGATTTTCTTACCTAAAGTTGTCTTCTTCTACCCGGTTCAGTTGCTACATAGGCTACGTGATGTAAACAACAATAAATCCACATCGTTATTTTCTTTGTGGATACAGATGCTATAGGTAGCAACTGCTAACGCTTTAAGCCTACACCGGTCAGGACGTGTTGTGAACATGTTATCTCATCTAGCGTTGTCAAGTTGGCGAACTGTTGTGCTTTACAGCTGCCGGGCAAACCGCTAATAACACGCTATGGCAACACGGTTGTTTCATGACAAATACGCCACGTTAATGAATAATTAATTAAACTGCTCCGAGTCCTGACATTAGCTGCCACCGCCAATATCTTTACCTCTCTCGAGTAAACGCGGACCCATCCTGTCAGAGAGCACCGACCGGACCCGAGACTAACTGCACCGATTCCGACCCAAACCTGGAGTCACATCTTTTGAATGGACCCGAGACCCGATTCGGGTCGAGTCGGAACCTCAGGTTTTCGGGTTTTCGGGTTGTCAGGTTGTTCCGAAGACCTCTACTTCAACTAGTTCTCCCTCTGGCAAGTCTAAATTTTATTAAGAAAGTGCACTCGCTTGTTCATCCCTGAAGCTTCAATGCACCGCTGACAGGCAGTACCCAAGAGCCTAAAGCCCCTCCACCAGCGAGACTGTAATTAACCAAATAATTAGCAAGAAATCCTCCATTTAATCATTAAAAAAAACATTAATTTTCTTGTCAAGGCTCATATTAAGTTGATGTTCTCTTAAGTGGTTTTATTTTTTTTTTTCTATGAATGGATATTAGCCCTTCCAGCTACAACAGTCATCTCACACCAAAAGGGTAAACGTTTTTTCCACCACTGGTACAGAACGTACCAAACCAACTGCAGCAGGGCTTCAACGCGGGTAATCCGCGGGTAATCTGAGGGTAATCTGCGGGTAATCCAGCACCTGAATAGACTTAAGTATCTTCACTGGAGCTGAGGTGGTTTCTGGGACGCTCCCGGACCGTGCTGAGGCGCCGTCCTCCCTGACCGCAACAGCTGCGATTCACGGCCACTTTGTGACGCTTCTGCACCCGACGGGACCCGGCGGTTAGAGTCCCTGAGTCCCCTCAACCCTCAGAGAGGCCAGAGATCTGACCAGGAACCAGCGCCGACTGTAGAAGAAGACGACCAGATTGTTGTCCAGTGTTTTGACCCCAAAAATGGCTCCATAAACATGTCATCTGGCAAAGAAAAGGTTGCAACCTGTATAATGTTAATAAACTCTAAACTGTTTAAAGCCTGTGCGATGTGGAACGTAAAAATATAAAATACAGCTTACAAGACGTAGTGGAAACAACGCAGCGAGCTAATAAATGCAAATCCGCCGTGAAGCTGTTGTGGTTATCTGCCGGGTTTGTACGTTGGTGTTTTGTGGAGAAACGTATTCATCGGAGTTCACAATGCTGTCAAACCCAAAAGTATTGATAGCAGATGGATTAATTCAAGATGACAGTGTTGCTTTTGGCGGGGGCACAATTTTGGAGGCTCACCATTTATTAACACATCATTTGACCCGAGGCAACGAGGTAATCTTTTTTCTTCTTCTTCTTTTTATTTTTTTTTTGCACTCTAATTTCAGTCTCTGTGTTAAATTCATTAAAAACAAAAATCACAAGGAGGGGGTTAAAAACAGCAGTGGATTCAGAAGCAGCTAGATTGACGTGCAGATAAAGGAGAAGCGGTGATACAATGATGGCATGACAATCTCGCCGTGCGTTTTATGGTGACGAATAATCAGAAATCCGTTTATCAGTGACACATCAAGGAGCATTTAGTTTATGCTCCAGTTAATCCCATTGACTATTTTGTGATTTCTCTCCCCTTTACTTGTTCCATTGCGCTATATTTGTCTCATAAATACTGGATATTTTGGCAAATTGCTGCACACGCTCAATCCTATTAGGGCGGTTGCAGTTTAGTGTTTCCTGCCAGTGATGCAGCGTCGTAGGCGATGACTCCGTGTTGTCATTAATGGATAATGAGAGAGACACTTCTTTTAGCAAAGCAATATTTATTTTATTATCCCTCAACAATCCAGACTTCCCACTTCTGTTCTTCTAATGTGCCACAGGATCCCTTTCACCTATCAATCAGTTAATTAATTAATCCTTCTTTATCCGGCACTGCGCTGAAATCTCGTTTAAGACGGAGCAAAGCCATTTAATGTTTGTGGAAAAGACGGCGTGAAAGGAAGCGGCGACACCCAACAAAGGTTTTATTGTGACAACTGATGTTCAATCGTGAGGAGACGCAGATTCTTCCAGGAGGCGGTGTTTCCAGCCTCGGTTTTCTTCGTCTTGGTTCAGACTGGTGGAGTTTTTATTGTGCTGGTTTTCTTCAGTGAACGAACTTGGCCGTAAAGTTTTGCTCCGTTCCCGAACAGTCACGACTGTGGTGGTGAGGCTTCTGACGCCAGAAAGGATCTCAGTTTTGGGTTCAGGTGAAGATTAAGTATGTGAGCTACCACCGCTCAGTTTGATGGGGAATCGTATTCGGACTCAGGTTCAGGGACTCGGGTTCAGCAGCCACATTTAATGAGAAGATGAAGGAACAGGACGCCAGATGGCTTAAGGTTCGTTGTATTGTGCTCATGAATCTGCAAAACAACCTACCATATTTTCCGGAGTATAAATCGCTCCGGAGTGCACTAGGCTAAAAATGTAGAATTAGGTAGAAAAAACATACATAATTCGCACTGGAGTATAAGTCGCATTGTTGCGGGTAATTTATTTTACAAACTACTTGACCAAAAACAGACATTATGTCATCTTGGAAGGCAAGTTTTAACATTAATAAAAGAATAGAGAACAGGCTGAAAAGGTATAAGATATGCTAACACAATGAAGGTTAATCAGTTACACAAAAAATAAACATTACCAGAAAAGGTGTCTATTGTTTATGTAACATAAACAGTAGTATGTAACTATAGCCTAAAAAACAAAACAAATGTGCCTTTACTGTAATTAATAACAAGCAATCTCGCTCCACATCACTAAATCTGTTGAATTCTTCGTCTTCGGTGTCACTTCTGAATAACTCTGCCGACTCCGGAGGAAGACGAGGCGGAGCTTCCTCTCCTGCGTGGCTGTCTTCAGACTCAGAATCAGTTCCAGTTCCAGTTATTCCAGCCTTTCTGAATCCAGACAGGATGGTCTCAGTTGTCACTGAAGACCATGGCTGGTCGATCCATTCATAGTCTGGAGAAAAGTTGCGTGGCGCATCCTCCCGGTTGCTGCAAACTCGTTCCTCCAGCTGTGGCCACCTAGCTTTGAGCCTGCAATTAGCTTTTTTTTGTTTTATTCATCGCACTAAGACTAGCATCTGCTTCACATCCCTAACAAGTTTTTCACTTACTCCAAACTTTCTCTTTGCTGCTCGATTACTGTTTTCGGCTGCAAATTTCACAACTTGCAGCTTGTAGTCTGAAGAATATGATTTGCTTTTGGGGGTCATTTGTGTTTGTTCTCAGTTGTCTTTATAAGCTAACGTTTACTGTTTAAATTTTTTATTGTTAAGGAGTATAAGATATTGGTGAGTAAGTCTAGAGTGCCCTCTTGTGGCTGTCTGTGAAATCTTTCATTTTTTCATGAAAAAGTCGCTCCGGAGTATACGTCGCAGGAACAGCCAACCTATGAAAAAAAGTGCGACCTATAGTCCGGAAAATACGGTACTTAGATCTTGAAGGTTGAAATAGGGTTCACGTTTGTATCAGCTTTAGGCCATTTATGCTTTCGTGTCAAACCAGTGATGTACACCTTTACTGGGCCCTCTGTCCTGGGTAACCCTCTGGGTTACGGTTGAGGGTGGTCTGCTTGGTAGCTTGGGAAGAAATGGGAAATGTGGGGGCAGACAAGCAGCAAAGGGCCACATACTTGGACTCAGACCCGAGCCACAGCTGGTGGTGCAGCTAGCGGGGCTAGCGGAGCTGGTTCAGTGGCTGGGCTCAACATTTATCAGCTCCACCTCGCACCAGACATCCTTCATTCTTAAATCTAGAAACAAGTTCTACTATCTTAATTTAAGAAATCTTACTAAGTGAAATTATTTTGCTGCATGGACAGATTTTTCCACTTGATTTGAGGACCTTTTTCCTTAGTTGTAGTGTTTTTATCTTGTTTGAAGACCCTTTTTTTGCAGTGCATTACCAGAATTCCAGCTTTTACCATAATAATCTTATTATAAGTAGCCACATAAACTAATTTATTAGTCTATCATCTCTGTGTCATCTTTTTATTTCACTGATGCAGAATTAAGGGTTATTTGCTCATTTTCTGTGTCTTTTTCTTGTTATTTTACTTCAGCAAGTCTGTTTTTAAGCACTTTTGATCCAAGATTCAGCTTTTCTCACTTGTTTCAAACTACCAGATCTGAGCTGGAAATCAGATTTCTTGTCAAGTAAAAAGTATCTCGCAGATAACTCACAACTATGGGGATGCTTTCCCTCGGGATTTGCTGGTGTTTTTCAAGGCTGAGCAGAAAAGGTTTCTCTTCCAGTGCTTTATTTTATTTGAGTTTTTTTTTGGCTCTAAACTGTCATCATGACTTTGGCAGCGATCAGAAGTGAACAGAAGTTACAGCCTTCAGTCGTGGACGCGGAGTTTACCCGTCAAACATTTCAGCATTGTTCCTCGCAAACAAAATGACCAAAAGCTGCGGTAACGTGGCCTCGAATAAAAGGCTTGAAAGCGCGTGACGCACGCTGAAATCTACATCAGCCACCTGCATTTCTCTTCGAGCTCTCGCTTCACATCCGTCTCGTGAAGTGAAAGGATGCAGGTGCAGGTGGTTTTTAAGCTGTTGTGGGTAAAAATAAACATCTTGACAGCTCGAAAAAAAAAAAAAACACCCTTGTTGTCTTTGTTATGGTGAATCTGGTCTTTAAGAAGTCTTTCTGTCACATTTGAATGTGGATTTCTCGGGAAGGTCTTTACATTCAAGACAAATATACGCTCTCAATTTGGACTTGTCGTTAGCACATTTTTATGCTTTCAAAAAGTGAGTTATTCAACTCATAGCATCCTCATGAGGACGCTGACCTTGTCGTTGCCTTGACAGGATAAAACCTCCTCCTGGGTCACGAGCAGGATGAGTCACCGACTTCCTGGAGGGTCTTATTGAGTTTCCAGTGACATGAATTATGATAAATTATCGGTCAATAATTCAACACATGTGGCAGTTAGAGTATATTTACAGGACCACCTGGTGCCGCCTGAATAGAGGTTACACTATAGGGAGCAAATAAATAATACAGCTCTCCTTTTTTATACTGCGCTTTAATGCCATCAAATATTCAGCTATTTGAATGATCGAATTTTCTGCTAAATTAAAGCTTCCCCCCGTCGACAAGATGTGGCGGACGGGTGCTGCAGCCAGCAAACGGAGACAGACGACACCGTCAGACACCTGAACGCGTGTCTGCGGTCGGTGAGGCGCACCGATGCACGGAAACGCAGGAACGCCAGGTATCGATCCTTCGGCCGGACAGCTTCATCGGCAGCGGGTGTTGAAAAACTCCCTGCAACACCACCGGTTAAATTTTACTGCAGAGATTTGTGCTTTTAGGACATAAAGTCACAATTTTATGTCAAAACATTATGGTTCTGTGAAATTTGTGATTTTACGACAAAATGTCACAATTACAGGACATAAAGTTGCACTTATAAAAATTGGCAATTTTGTGACAAAAAGTCACAATTTTCACAGAATGTCATATTTTTTATTATGCAAATTTGCTTCCAACAACGAAAAATGTTAAGATTTTTTGAATTTTTGCAATTTTGCCACAAAAATTCTTGATTGGCAGCGGGTGTTGAAAAACTCGTCTGACGTCCTTCCTTCCCTGCAACACCACCGGTTAAATTTTACTGCAGAGATTTGTGCTTTTAGGACATAAAGTCACAATTTTATGTCAAAACATTACGGTTCTGTGAAATTTGTTATTTTACGACAAAATGTCACAATTGCAGGACATAAATTTGCACTTATAAAATCTAGCAATTTTGCAACATAAAGTCACAATTTTATGTCAAAACATTATGGTTCTGTGAAATTTGTGATTTTACGACAAAATGTCACAATTGCAGGACATAAAGTTGCACTTATAAAAATTGGCAATTTTGTGACAAAAAGTCACAATTTTCACAGAATGTCATATTTTTTATTATGCAAATTTGCTTCCAACAACGAAAAATGTTAAGATTTTTTGAGTTTTTGCAATTTTGCCACAAAAATTCTTGATTTCGGGACAAAAGTAGAAGTTCACAAAATTCACAGTTACAGCATAAAATGTATATTTGTGTTGAAAAAAAGTCTTTTGCAAAATTTGATATTTTATAACAAAAAAGCTGTAAGATTCAGTTCAAAAAGCTCAGATTGAACAACATGTCATTTTATTAAAAATATGGTGATTATTGGATACAAAATTGCAAAATTTGACATTTTATGATGAAAATATTGAATAAATATTCTACAACAAAAGATTCTGAGATATTGCAAAATTTGTAATTTTACAGAAAAAAATAGATTGATATCAAGACAGAAAGTTTCAGTTTTACGAAATTCACAATTCCAAGACGTGAAGTCGTAATTTTATGTCAAAATGTTGCAGGTTTGCGAAAGTCAATATTTTATTAAAAAAATAGTTGGAAGATTCAGCTAAAAAGCTGCAGTTTTGTGAAATTTTGTATTTCACAGCAAAATGCCGATTATCTTGCAAAAGACGTAATTTTATGACAAAATGTTGCTTTAGTACAAAAAGTCAATTTTTTAAAAACAATTATATTATATTATATTATATTATAAGTGTCGTTTAACTGAGTGGACCTCAGAAATATCTGTGCATGATCCTGCTACAGTAACAATCTTTATGTTACATTTAGCACGTCATCAGAAACATTTCGGCATCGATGGTGAGCAACGTTAAACGACTCCCAGACCTGCTCACAAGCCCAGGTGCAGCGTGCTGGCAGGCGCCACCTCACCTGATGATGCTGCACGTGTCAGTGAGCGCATCCACATCATGTTTACCTGAGGACCGTTCTTCACGGTTCTGTCTGAATTATGCACACGGATTAATCGATGAACAGTATACGCATAAATACGTCCGCTGTTATCCAGCTGAACACAATGCTGCTGCTGGAAGCCTCATTTTGTCAGGATCTGCTGCAGTTATTAGTATTAACCGCTGTTAGAATCATGAGGGGAAAATAGAAGAAAAAAAAAACCTGGCATCCCTGATGATGATATGAGAATTGGTAAGCAAAATGAGAAATGAAGCAATTAGAGAGGTTCACATACATTATTTAGCTCTCATTAGCTCCCTGTGACACTGTAGGCTCCACACCAATGAAAAGTGTTGGCCACGCTCAGACAATTAGTAAAATTAGTGGCACAGGATTTGGCGTAGATTCAGGCCACATGGCCCAGAAGATACCAGACTGTTGTCAGTCCTGTAATATATAACTTTGCACGTGAAATAATAGGCTTGAGAAATCACTGGGGGGGCAACAGAGGCGACAGGGGTTGTGGCTCGGACCGAGGGAGCAGCAGCAGCCTCATCCGCTCCGGAATATTTTAGTCTTTTTTTTTTTTTTTTTAAACATGCCGGCCATTTTGTGTCTGTCTGAGAAGGGGGGGGACAGCGGACGGAGGTCCAGGCGGATGGTAATTAGCAGTCTGGGTTGTGTTTGTTTTCATTTTGCGCGTGTTTGTGCTGATAAAGTTTGACTTGCCAAAAATCCGAGTCCCGTGCTGGATTCGGCTCAAGCTGTTCCCAGCATCCTTCAGGAACGACGGGAAATCTTGTACGCTGCCACTGGTCACGGCACAAACAGACGGCGCTAATCAGTGATTAGTGGACATGTTACAATATTCAGAGATAAAACACCCCCACCCCCCCACACCCCCGACCCTTCAGCGTGAGTCAGTAGCAGCGCGTGATGGGAGGTGACGCGCAGCCAGGTGGGAATACGTGCACCGAGGACCTGAAAACTGGGGAAAAGAAAAGGTGTGTGTTAAATTCAAAGGCGAAATTAAAAAAAAGAAACCATTTGGTGAAATCTGGCACAGTTTTGATCCCTTTTGGTTCTGAGCTTAAGGATCTGCAGCCAGCTGCAAATGACTGCAGGTCCACATCCAGCAGTGGCGCAGAGCTAAATAACATTTCACAGCCTCTTTATCATCACAGAGGAAAAAAAAAAAAAGGGGGGGGGGGGTGGAGGGTTTGGGGGGGGCAGGGAACCAGCAAACCAAATAAACAGGTGTTGTGTGCTTTAGAAAGAGCTAATGCTAACGTGTTGTGGAATAGAGAGGCGTAATTATACTGTGCTGGATTATGGGAAACATCGTGCATGTTAATTACACCAGGTATGCTCATTGATTTTCTGTTATAATACTTAAATGTGTCATTAATAATTCATTTCCCTGCCAGCTCGCTCCATTTTTCATGCACCTGCGCTGTTGACGGCGTGACTGACGCCGTGTCGCCGCCGCCGCCGCCGTCGGTTCATCATGGAGAGTCATTTCTGCTCTGACACCTACTTATTTGTCTCGTCCACGTTCGGAGGAGCGACTCTCCACTGACCGAGACTTTTTTTCCGTCTCGAAACTGTCTAAAGAGGCTGTTACCTGAAGTGATGAAGGCTGGCGCAGGAGGGAGCTGGTTCCTAGATTCCCTTCAACGGTCCTTGAAGCTCCTTCAGGTCAAACGGTGTCTCAGGGTTCAGTCGCCGGCTCGGTCTGGTCTGGTTCCTCTGCTGAACTCATGAAGCCTGACTCCGTTCTCGACTTTAAGAACAAAGTTCCAGAGTTAAAGCAACCAGGGTCCATCATTCCACGAGGAAAGGAAACTTTTCTTTAACTGAAGCGGTTTTCAGTTAGAGGAGGTTAAGGGTTAGGGACTAGGGTTAGGGATTAGGATTGGGGTTAGGGTTAGGGTAGGGTAGGGTTAGGGTCTGCAGCAGACGGGCTCCCCGCAGACAAACCGAAGTCGTTTTAACTTTGGAAGTGGGCAGAAAGTGTACGAAAAGGACTCAGGGGTTTAAACCCAAGAAGCTAAGCTTCTCTGTCCTTCGTTGATGAAGACGTTCCTCCTTCAGCTCTGACTGACGGGGAATCACCCGCGACCGCCGCTGGTTCACCTGGTTCTGGTCACGTGGTTACAGGTGTGGATGGTTGCGGAACCGTCTGACCCGTAGATGTTTGACGGGCCAGCTATGAGACGACCTCCTCAGTGTTTGACGTGGACGGCTTCTTCTACTCGTCTTCAGAAACCATCTGCCCCCTCTGTCATAAAATGCACGTTCTGAACAGAGAAGACAGACGGTGGTAAGAGATGAGTAAAAGAAGCCATCCACGCCAGAATATGACACATCAACATTAAATAACCGGGTCTCACAACCATTTACTCCTTGATTCATGTACGGCCGCCTGAGCTGAAAGCATCAGATCAGGCTGCACGCACTCACCTGGGTTCACCCAGGATGGATGGATGGATGGATGGATGGAATTTCGTTGTGCTGCAGCGCAAGATATAAAGGTTTCTTGTCTCATGTGACTAAAACCAGGCAAAGGTGTTATAGTGGACAAGCTGACCCCATCTTGACCCAGAGGTCATCCTCTGGGTGTCTGTAAAACACCTGGAGACAACTGACACTGTAACAGATGCTATACAGATAAAATTGAATTACAGTGATCCCTTCCCAAGTCATGCTTTAAGTTCCACGGTTTTAGTTATTCGCGGATATTTTCAGAAATCACGAAAAAATGGCGGAAACATCACAGGATGTTGTGCGCGTTCTCTCACAGTGAAGAAATGTTGTGAGCCAGCCTGGCCCCTTTAAAAAGGTGGCCTTTTGTGTAATGGTGTGGCCTTATGGGTAATGTAGTGTGTGTCGTGGGACGGCAGAACAAAAACGGGGTTAGATGAAAAGTGTAGTGAGCATCAACAGCAGCCCAGCGTGTATAGATTTACATTCTCTGTTAACCGACAGGAGCCCAACAATACAACCTGTGTGATGTTACAAGTTCCTGCAGTGCCAGAATAAAGTTCCCGTTCCATGCAGAGAAAACTGGACTGTTTCTTTTGTTATTGCTAGAGTGCTAGCCACTTACGAGCCAAAAATAGCACAATACCAGCGGTTTCTTTACTACGGTTCAGAGACCAGAGGCTGTGAAGGTAACAGAAAGACCACAGTTGAGCCTTTGTCTTGTTTTGTTGCAGTGTAGAGGTCTTCGGAACAACCCGACAACCCGAAAACCCGAGGTTCCGACCTGACCCGAATCAGGTCTCAGGTCCATTCTAAAGACAAGACTCCGGGTTCGGGTCAGAATCGGTACAGTTAGTCTCGGGTCCGGTCGGTGCTCTCTGACAGGCTGAGTCCATGTTTACTCCAGAGAGGTAAAGATAATGGCGGTGGCAGCCAATGTCAGGACTCGGGGCAGTTTAATAATTATTCATTAACGTGGCGTATTTGTCATGAAACATTTGTGTTGCCGTAGCGTGTTATTAGTGGTTTGCCCGGCAGCTGTAAAACACTACGAATCACCAACATGACAACGCTGGATGAGATAACATATTTACGACACGTCCTGACTGGTGTAGGCTATTAGCGTTAGCAGTTGCTACCAATAGCATCTGTATCCACAAAGAAAATAAAGACATGGATTTATTGTTGTTTACATCACGTAGCCTATGTAGCAACTGAACTGGTAGAAGAAGACAACTTTAGATAAGAAAATCAAGTTTTATTCAACGATAGACAACTTTAACATGAGCAACTATGAACTGTACTGTCTCGGTTCTATTCGGGTAACTCGGTTTGATTCTTGGTCGGAAACTAAAGACTCGGGTTGGGTCGGTTCCGGGTCCAAATATTGCGGGTCCATTCGGGTTCGGACTCCCGAACTTATGATAATAGCTCAGGTCGGGTCGGTTTCGGGTCAAATTTTCACGCCTCCATTCAGGTTCTGGTCCATGAAAGTGGACCCGTGAAGACCTCTACTGCAGTGCCTCACTACTTTTTTGGGGTTATTATTTAGGCTCGGGGGGCTCCGGCTCTCATTCGCGGATTTTGATTTGCGTGCGGGGGGGTGGGGGGGGGGGGGGTTGGGGGGCACTGGTCCCCCATTAACCGCGAAAAATAAGGGAACATTGTAAACTGAATTTTATCTGCAAGCACCTATTTAGTTGAAACTCACAACTGCGCTGATGAACGTTTCTGGATCTCTAACGAAGCCTCTGAGAACAGACGGATTTTATCTCCGGAACGTTCCTTTAAACAGCACCAGTCCCTCATTTCTGACGGAGAGAATCCGCCAAACAATAGTTGGGAGGCGAACAGATGAATCCCAGAAACAATAATCGAGTTCGTCCTTGAATCTCCACGCCTGCGCGCGTTACGAAAACGCAACTCGTTTGTCCGGCAACGACTCGGCGGCGCGTCCCCCCCCCCCCCCCCCCCCCCCCCCCGCCCCCCCCCCCCCCCCGCCCCGCGTTTCCAGCATTGTTTGCCTCCTTCTTTGAGGCGCCAAGATGCTCAAACTGCATCTCACAGCTCCCCCCCCCCCCCCCCCCCCCGAGGTGCGGCAGGTGGAAGAGGGTGCTGGAAGAGAGATGAAGGTAGAAAGACAAGAAAGAGGAGAGGAGACACGGCACGAGCTGCGTCTCCCTCTCCGACGTGGCGCCGAAGCCTCAGCGATGTAAATGCATGCTGATGGACTTGGATCCCGACGCGGCGCGCGGCGTCTCGCCGCCGACGCGGGAAACTTTTTTCACAGCTAATCGTTTGGCACGAGACGACAAAAACCAACGGAGCTCCCGTGAGCGACATCCGAGTCGTGGAAGTTTACAGAAACATTCGTTTATTTATTTATTCCTCCGCGACGAGCGTCAGTCCTGCAATATTAACTTATTCTATTTTTAAATCAATTAACTAACCTTGAGAGGCAGCGGCTGATGACGCTGAACCCCCCACCCTTGAAAGAAGCCTCCTCTCCAGGCTCCAGATAGCATATAATAGATATTGAACTGTAAATTTGAATTGAAAGCTCGGGTCATTGTGCCTCATTGACTTTCGACCACAAAAACCAAATGATGTCTTAGCCGAGAGAAATATATCAAAGGATATCAACAATTACGAGTCATAAACACGCCTGGAGACGTGCCTGGCGGGCGTATAGCAGCGGGAATTAGCATGTTGAGCTGATAAATATGCATGTAAAGACGCTCCCGGGGGAATAACGCGCGCGTGATTGATAGCTTTGGAATTGAAGGATGTGTAAATTTCTTTTATTCTGACGGGGGGGCGGTTGTGCTGTTGTACCAACGAAATACATAGCACTTGTTAAAAGTTTTACCAACTTTATAATCCTTAATGCCACATCTGTTTGCCATCTTTATAGCGCCTGTAAAACGTCATTAAATTATTACCACCAGCTGGCCTCGTTGCACAATAACCTCACTTATCTGTTATTCTCTGGGAATACTTTTGATTTATAGACCCTCTTAGAATAAATGATATTTTATACATATGTATATATAAGTAAACAAGGGGAAATGTGCTCTTGTAAATAATTCATGAGCTGCACTTTGAATAAGTTGCTTGGTAGAAGTTTAATTCCTTTTTTTCCAAGGAAAATGTAAAACAAGCCGAAAGATGTTTGACTCCAGTTCGTCTGCTGGATTTATACCAAAAAAAAAAAAAAAAATCATCTTTCCCACCGGTCAAACGTAAAGCGACCGGGTTTGAAACATTCAGCCGGCGCCGCGCTCTCATTATCACATGACATCAGTGAAAAAAAAAAAAAAAAGAGGAAAACAACAACAAAACAAGTGAGAAAGTTGTGGAATTTGTGTGAAACTCTGAACAAAAGCAGGAGAGACTCTCCAGTCCTGCCTTCGGCTCTAAAAGGATTCCAGCGCCCCCCGATGGCCGAGCGGAGGAACTGCCGCGGAGCGACGCCGGCAGCCCTTCACGAGGAGCGGGAAGACGTCGAGGAACCTCCAAACAAGCCAACGCGGCCCAGGTGGAGGTGAGGCCCGGGTTTATAAATAGCTCTCACCCCGGAGTGGTAATAAAGAGTGTTTTCAGAGCCGCTCTGTGTTTAGTGCGTAATGATTTACTGCAGCTGTAGGTGGTGGGAGTCTCAGTCCTGGGGGTTGCTCGGTCCTCCCGGGTGTGATCGCTGCAGAGGAGCTAAACCGGCGAGGGAGAAACGTGGGGAGAGACAAGATATTAAAGATTAATAAGGTGTATGTGTGTGTGTGTGTGTGTGTGAGGAGCTGTAACTCTCAGGAGTGATTCTTTTCATTAAGCTGTGGTCTTTTATTTCCCATTGTGCTTATTTTCCGCTCGCTTTGAAATTCAGACTTTTCAGGGACCCTCAAAGGCCCAACGGCTCGTTCCCGCCGACTTCCACCGTCACCTGTCAATCACAGACAGGATTTCACCATCAGGGAGAAGTGACTGCTTCTTTACAGTTACTTATATGCTTGCATTTTAAACAGAAAAAATGATCTATATCTATATCACATATGCTTGACTAACATTTGTTTATTAGCATTACTTGGAGTGACAGCCATTAAAACTGAACTTATCCCTCCAAAAATCAAACGCTTTGGATAAACATATTATTTGATACCTAGACTACAGACGAGAAGAATACAACAGATTTGGTTTTCCTAAATCTCTATACATTTTTAGCCTTTTAGGTCTATTCTGTGTCAGAATTAACCTGCTTGACACATTTTATAGTTTTAATATTATGCTAGGGTGACCCAAAAAGAGGACACCCTACTGGCCTCTTGTTAATTGCTGCAAAAATATTCAAAAAGTAGCTTTATAAACCATACATTTATTTAAAATGTTCTTTTTCTGTTTGAAATGAAAAATGTCTGATATGTAAACATAAATAATGCTTCATAACCAGTGACATTCAGTGTGGTGAGATTGAGATTCATGGCTGGTGAGATATTGACTCCATCAGAATCAGATTTACTCATTTATGAACCCAACAGAGTAGATTATTCACCATCTGGTCAGCAGTAGTTAGCAGGTTATGTTTTATATGTCATATCAGCATCTTTTTAAAAAAATATCTAGTGGCCTTTATTGGATCGAGAGAAAGCAATGACTAAAAAGGGACAAAACAACATATTACAACACTGGAAATTGAACCCACTTAACCACTAGACTACCTAGCAAATACTATTGTAGGACCCCGACATTATACTGATTTTTAAAATTAAATTGCCCCATTGCAGTGCTGCTGTGACTAGTTAGGGTACCAATCAACCAATCGTCCTTTAAGCAACATTTGTAGCCTATTCTAGACATTGCACCACCACACACCACAAAAGAAAAGACAAAGATAAATAATGACTAAATGAGAAAAACTTCTCCCACTCAAACTTACTTGGCTTTCTTTACTTTTAATTTTTCCCATCCACCTTTCTTAACCTTTTCTGCTTGCCATCTTTCCTGTTGACAGACACTAACGTTAGTCAGCTTTGTTGGTTTTTAGGCCTATAAATCATAAATGATCGTCTTAGCGCCCCCTGTTGTTAGTTGATAGACTGAAAATTTTGGTTATTGCACAGGGCCGATGGCCGTAGACCAGAACGGCCGTTCTGGACTTTTCCAGAATCCACAGATTACCAGTCCGCCCCTGTTTACAGTCGTTAATATTTGCAGGTAAAAGTGAAAAAGGCTGCAGGTTTCTGCTGATTAAAACGACATAAGTAAACTTGATAAACGTTTAAGGAGCCGTTGCATGAAAAAGCATGAATTTATCAAAATCAAAAGCAAACTCTGGGACTCTAACCCCCCCAAATCCCAAAAAATTAAATAAAATAAAATAGTGATGGATAAAACTAGAACTGAGCAGGTCGTCTGAAATGTTGGACTTCACCGTGTATCAGGATCATCTGGACCTCTGATGGGATCAAATGTAAAAAAAAAAAAAAGTTAACTAAGTTAAAAAGTCTAACTTACATGTGAGTCTATATGGGCACGGACACATTTACTCTTTACACCCCTCCCCCAACACCCCCCCTCTACTGTCAACACGATCAATCAATAATGTTTACATCAGTTCTCCATATACAGGTCTATAGCTTGGTAGAAGGTGTTCATCCAGTTTTCTTGTTAGTAGTTTCTGCTTCTTACACATTCAGTGTGTTTACACGGGAAGTTTAATTCCTCTTTAATTCAGAATTAAAATGAAATCCGATTTAAAATGTAAACACCTAATTCAGAATGAAAATGTCCATTCTGAATTAAACTTAATTCCTAAGTAAGTGGCTGGTTTATTTCTAATTTTAAATCCGAATAGAATGATTCCGTGGTCATGTATACACTCATTCCGCTTTAAATTAATTCTGGTCTTTCTGCGCATGCTAGTTCCCTTGCCCGTCTGTCGTGATGACGCTTATATTCCGCGCTGGGCTTGTTTTCGAAAGAAAATCATCTACATGATGTTGTCGTGCTGCTGCTTCAAAAATAAAATCAAAACAAATACAAAAAGGATGCTAATACTGTAGTCCTCCATGTTGTTTGTTTTCTTCTGGTAGACGTAAATACGTAAAGATGTCCGCCCACCCCTATCCAATCAGAACCCTTCCCAACCCTCAGAACTTAAGCGGAATTGGATAAAGCCGATCAAATGTGTTTTCCATGTAAACCTCAATTCGGAATTACTATTTTCCATGTAAACTCGAAGGAAAATAGTTTAATTCTGAATTATTTAATTTGGAATAATTAATTCCGAATTAAGAAACATCATGTAACCGTGGCCAGTATCCTCTGAGTTTGTTTGCTGTCACTTCACACACCACACCCTCACTGTCCTGTCTCTTTAACTGTCTTGTCTTTAAATGTTTCACTGCTGGTGTTTTTCTAGTCCTCTCTGACAAAATCAGGATTTTGGTTGTTAATAAAGACGTTAGAAATTACTGCCAGAGAGGACTGGTGAAGGACACATTCACCCTTCACTCTCCTACAAAAAAAAAAAGTCTGCTATAAGATTAAATTGCATATACATACTAGATGGTTTTGCTAGAGAATGGCACTAACCATGAATGTAAATGCGGACACACACACACACAAAAAAAGTTTAAACTCAAAATACCACTTGTCTCGGATCAATACTCTAATACTCAAAGCCCAGGTATCTGAGTCAGTGTTGGAGGGAATAAAAGGGAACCAGAACGTCTCTACTTTTATGATCTTAAGGGACAAACTTCTCCAAACTCCACTGATGACAGAAATTCCTGCATTGAAGCTCCAGTGACTTTCTTGGTTAAAATGTACAAATTTATCATCTAAAAACAGCAATAAAAAAAAGAAGAAAAAGAACTTAATACTGACAAGAATTATAACTGCAATAAATGAGCTTCAGTGTATTTTTTTTTTAAAGGAGATTTAAGTCCTGCTTTAAGAAAAAAAAGGATGCCAGTTTACATATTTACGAATATGTTTTCAGTGCATGAAAAATGGATGGATGTGTGGATGGGTATTATGGCAGCTTATTGCTTTAAATTCTAATTAAAAAAAGTAAAGCGTGTGCGCGGTGAATTCACACTCACACGGACACGCAGGCGGCTCCAGTATCAGTGTGAAGCTCAGAATAAAGCAGCCTGTGAATTTGGCCAGGTTTCCGTGTCAGAAGCAGCCTTCTACGTACGTTCGCAGGCTTCAAAAGGCTCTTTTTTCACACCCTGCTGTTTCCCCCTGATAATTTAATGTCCATATTCTTCTCTTCAGGCATTAAAACCCTCTGAACTTCATTTTTCTGCCTTTGTAGCCTACGAGGCTCCGCAGCGGGGCTGGGAAACACACACACCGCTACTCCGGAGCTCCTCTGTTGTATTGCCTACAGAGTGCCCAACCAATTACCGAGTTCAAATACGCAGCTATCACACTGTTTCTGCTGCTATCCTTTGATTTGGTCAGTGTTTGTACCAGACTTTTTCCTTTTTTTTCCTCCCTCCTCCCTTTTCAAATTGGGCTTCTAATAGAGATGCGTGTTGATCGTCCTCACATGACGAGGCAAATACGCTCGTTTAAACATGAATGCGACTGGAAGACGCCCGCCGTTAACAGCTGACCTCGCTGCTGAGAAGTGGATGAATAAACTCAGATATGAGTTTATTTATTTCAGGTGAACTATATAAAGATCAAGTATAATAATTAGGGGTGCACGATAACTATCGGGCCGATAACAGGAAATTATGATGTCATCCCAATAACTCCGATATCACGACGAATAGCCCCGATAACATATATTTTTGTCAACACGACAGTGCCTCGCTCCCTGTGAGCCTTAAATGACCGGCAGTGAATGTTATGTTCAAGTAACGTCGGCATAATCGGAAAAACGAATACCCAATAAGGAAAATCAAGAATACCCCCTCATGCTAGAAAACAACTTGTTAACTCGGTCATAATTTTGGTAGTTGCTAACTTGAATTGATATTTGCAGTATTTTCCCACATGTTACATATAAGAAAAGAAAAAAATAGAAAAGGCTGAAAGAGCGACTAGCAAACGAGGGAATGTGGGAATTTACGTTACACCTTGAATGCAGCCTGCAGCACAGCATACTGATCACAACAAACATGGCGGCGTGGAACTTCGTTAAAGTTTCAGAAGAGGATAGTTTGGTGGTTGTTTGTGATGAATCCTCCAAGCAAATTCTACAAGGAGGGAAGAAGAAGCTTTAATACGTAAAACCCGATCTGCCACCTACAACATAACAATCGCTTCCATGGAGTTTTGAAATCACACTAACATGAGCTAAGTGAAGCTAATGCTAACGTGCGCAAGCCAGCGGCAGTCTCCCCTCTCCTCTCCCTCATTCCTCTCATCTAAAGCTTCCATGACATTAAAAAATAAAAAACAAAAACTACTGAACCTCATTTAATTTAATTAAAGGTATTAATTTAAATGGAACCACAAGCCAAAATCCTTTAAATGTTAATCTTTTTTAAGTTTGTAATTCTGATGCATGTATTTCCATCAGTTCAAGGAGCCTTTATTTTTTATATCAGTCAGTAATGAACCTTATTTAAGTTGATGTGAGATATCAAATAGGTTTGTTTGATAGCTTTATGAAAATGTTTGAGAGGCTTGACAATAGTTTTTCATTGGAAAAAATTAATATCTGTTCAATTAAAGAGTCAAAACTATTTTTGATTTTTTTTAGAGTATTGATGTAATGATCTTAGGTATAAATGTGTGTTATCGGTTATCGGTATTGGTATCAGCCTTTAGGAGCTTAAATTTATTGGTTATCGGTATCGGTTTTAAAAAACAGTTATCGTGCATCCCTAATAATAATATCATCTTGTTTCCACTCGCATTTCACCAACATGTAAGATTCACTATATAATGCGTCTTTTGTTTGCTCTGAACCATCCTGTCAAGCTGATTGAACTTAAAATAAAATTGTTTTTAACATGTAAATAATTACATGCTTTTTTTCTCCTTTAATTGAGTCATTTTATTATTTGAGTTGAAAACATCTAATCTCCTGACAGCATCTCCTAATTGTCTGGTTATTTTGACAGCGTCTCATCAGAAAGGTCACTGATGGCTGAGACACACTTCTTTGTGCTTCTTCTTTTTAAATCTCAGGATCTCATGGGTAAAAGATCTGGATGTACACCCTGGTCTTGTGGTAAAGCGATAGACTGTATAGGAAGAACTGGACAAATCCTCCATGATGTCATCTGCAGGTTTCCCCAGAGTGCTTT
Organism: Hirundichthys speculiger; assembly: GCA_018398805.1. Classification (NCBI taxonomy): domain Eukaryota; kingdom Metazoa; phylum Chordata; class Actinopteri; order Beloniformes; family Exocoetidae; genus Hirundichthys; species Hirundichthys speculiger. Next base: position 447,930 of record JAGFBZ010001678.1, read on the forward strand.
GGAAGCCTCTTTTTCTGCTTTATTGCACATTGAAATCCTGTAAAAGGGCTGGACAAGCTAGCTACCTTAGCTTTGCTGGCTTACCTTGTGCTAACCTGCGGCGCTGATTGATGCTACTTTACATTTGCTCTGATCGAATCTGTCCAGACGTACACAATTCATGTGTTAGTACTGAAATGAAATCTGAAACGAGTGCTGCCAGAGCTGAAATGAGGACCAGCAGAGGCAGCTCCAGCCCTGCCGAAAGGGTTGCGAGTTTCTCGGTGACTGACCACTAGTCCCAGCAGGCCTCTGCTTGGAAGGGTCCTGAAATGAGCCGCTGGGGACCCCCGGCCAAGTGCCAGCACCGCCACGTCCAGGCTGAAGTCAATCAAGAAGTTGGTTCTGTTGCAGCTCCTCAGATGACCAGCAGGTGCTGGCTCCAAAAACAGAAAGTCTCCATTGTAGAGGTCTTCATGGGTCCACTTTCATGGACTCAAACCCGAATGGACCTGTGAAAATTGACCCGAAACCAACCCGACCCGAGCTATTATCATAAGTTCGGGAGTCCGAACCCGAATGGACCCGCAATATTTGAACCCGGAACCGACCCGACCCGACCCGAGTCTTTAGTTTCCGACCAAGAACCGAACCGAGTTACCCGAATAGAACCGAGACAATACAGCCCATAGTTGCTCATTTTAAAAGTTGTCTAGCATTGAGTAAAACTTGATTTTCTTACCTAAAGTTGTCTTCTTCTATCGGTTCAGTTGCTACATAGGCTACGTGATGTAAACAACAATAAATCCACGCTGTTATTTTCTTCGTGGATACAGATGCTATTGGTAGCAACTGCTAACGCTAATAGCCTACACCGGTCAGGACGTGTCGTGAATATGTTCTCTTATCCAACATTGTCATATTTGCGATCCGTTGTACTTTACAGATGCCGGGCAAACCGGTAATAACACACTACGGCAACACGATTGTTTCATGAATAATCATTAAACTGCCTCGAGTCCTGACATTGGCTGCCACCGCCAGTATCTTTACCTCTCGAGTAAAGGGGGCCCAGCCTGTCAGAGAGCACCGACCGGACCCGAGACTAACTGTACCGATTCAGACCCGAACCTGGAGTCACGTCTTTTGAATGGACCCAAGACCTGATTCGGGTCGGGTCGGAACCTTGGGTTTTCGGGTTGTCGGGTTGTTCCAAAGACCTCTACTCCATTGACCTCTATGTTACAGTGTCCAACTTTACAGCAGAAATAAATACACTTAGAGTCTGGTGGGACCGGCGGGTGCTAGCAGAGCTCTGCCAGCACTCTTTTCAGGTGTCGTCTCTGTTGTTCAGATATTTTAGAGGTGACTGTGGAAATGACCCTCGCTGATCCTGACCCTGACCCAGCAGCGGGTTAACAAAGATGTCTGAGATTAACACAAGAACGCCACACGTCGGTGGGAAGACTCAGACAGCAGAAACCGGCCTCTTTAAAGCGCTCAGCAGAAATGTTGTCCTCTGTCAGCGAGTTCACCTCCAGGAAACGGACCTCCTCAGCGGGTTTTGTTTCTTCTTCCCCTGCTGTAAACATGTTGACTTTTATTTTTTTTTGGAAAGGTGATTTCCCCAGAGTGCTGTGCATGGCCTGCAGAGATGTACCTGTGAAACGCACCTGAGCACCCAGGCGTGGTGCTGACTCCAGCGCGCCGCTCTGTTGTTTACAGAGGTAGAACGTTAGCTTGTCGTCTTTGGCGTCGGCATCTCGGCAGCTTCGCCAGTAAAGTGAAGGGGATTCATTTTCTTTTGTGCCACGGCGGGTAAGATTCTATAAAGCTACAAACCTTTGTATGATCAGGGGTGTCGTCATTTAGCCTGCTCAGTCCATGTCCACCTGTCCAAACGTCCTCATTTCAAGCGTCCGATTTCTACCGGAGCTGTGATGAGGACTGGGGGGAGTCGCCGTCGTGGGATGATTGACTTCAGGTCCCAGCGGACTTGCTGTTGGGAGGGTCCTGAGATGATCCGGTCCCGTCAGTGGAGACACGTTGGACGAGTCTCAGTGAGACCGTGACGTTGGCCGTTGGCTGATGCTCAGTGAGCACAAACTGCCCGCTGCGTCAGCTAAACGTCATCCTTAAACTCCTCCCAGACCGACCCACAGCCAGTTAGTCCAGTTAGCTGCAGAACGAGATGAAATGTCATAACCCTAACCCATTTACATATTTATCCATGTGTGAGATAAATGTACGGATCGCAACATGTAAACTAGGGTGCACGATAACTATCGGGCCGATAACAGGAAATTATGACGTCATCCCGATAACTCCGATATCACGACGAATAGCTCCGATAACATATATTTTTGTCAACACGGCAGTGCCTCGCTCCCTCTGAGCCTTGAATGACCGGCAGTGAATGTTATGTTCAAGTGACGTCAGCAGAATCAGAAAAACAATTACTCAATAAGGAAAATCAAGAATACCCCCTCATGCCAGAAAACAACTCGTTAACTCAGTCATAATTTTGATAGCTGCTGACTTGAATTGTTATTCGCAGTATTCTCCCACATGTTACACATAAAAATAGAAAATAGAACGAAAGTACGATTAGCAAACGAGGGAACGTTGGAATTTACGTTACACCTTGAATGCAGCATGCATTGTGCTGATCACAACAAACATGGTGGCGTGGAACTTCGTTAAAGTTTCAAAAGAAGATAGTTTGGTGGTTATTTGTGACGAATCCTCCGAGTGAATTCTACGAGGAGGGAAGCACAAGCTTTAATACGTAAAACCTGATCAGCCACCTACAACATAACAATCGCTTCCATGGAGTTTTGAAATCGCGCTAACGTGAGCTAACGGAAGCTAACGGAAGCTTATGCTAACATGCGCAAGCTAGCAGCAGTCTCCCCTCTCCTCTTCTCTCCCTCATTCCTCTCATCTAAAGCTTCCATGAGATTAAAAAATAAAAACCACTGAACCTCATTTACTTTAATTAAAGGTATTAATTGAAATGGAACCACAAGCCAAAATCCTTTAAATGTTAATCTTTTTCAGTTCATAATTTTGATGCATTTATTTCCATCAGTTCAAGGAGTTTTATTTTTTATATCAGTCAGTAATGAACCTTATTTAAGTCAATGTGAGATATCAAATAGGGTTGTTTGACAGCTTTACGAAAATGTTTTAGAGGCTTGACAATAGTTTTTCTTTGCAAAAAATAAATATTTGTTCATTTAAAAAGTCAAAACTATTTTTGATTTTAATCATAGTATTGATGTAATGATCTTAGGTATATGTGTGCGTTATCGGTATCGGCCTTTAGGAGCTGAAAGTTATCGGTTTTCGGTATCGGTTTTAAAAAACAGATATCGTGCATCCCTAATGTAAACGAGAGCATTTCAGAGTTGTCTGGAGGTTTATGTTGTCTCTTGTGCTCAGTGGAGCAGTCCGCCTAAAGCGAAGGTGCTCAGCTTTGTCAAACTGGGTTGTTGGATGCTCGGAGGACCCAACACGGCTTTTCTGATGGCGAAACGTCGCCGTATCCCCTTAAGGTGCACCGTAATTAACCACGTTACTCCTTTAGAAACCTGCTCAGATGTCACTGTGCTCTCATAATCCACAAACCGTAAAAAAACAGAAACGGCATCCCTCTTTCTTTTAACGATATCTCACGGCAACAGCGTCTCTGCTTTTTTTTTCTTTCCAGAAAGCGCTAAAAGGTTAAAGGAGAAGCAGGCAGCACCGAATAGTCTGATAAAGCAAAGTCTGAGCGCTTATAAAACCCGTGTTGACAGTCCCAGGGAGTGTGACAGCCTCTTCAATTAACTGCTGATGCTTATATGAGACCGCCCGTCTGTGAGTTGTTCATTGTTCCTTATGCCAGTTGTTGTCATAAATCCATACGTATGCGAGCGAATGGATTTCTGCCGCTGTATGACAAGATTTTCCTCCTCCGTCTGACCCTGCCATATGCCACGAGATGTCTCTTTTGTCCACGTTCGCCGTATACAGTAATTACATGCAGCCTGTTCTGCTTTGAAAACGCACCTGCAAAGAAAGATGACCTGAAACAGGATGTAAACTCAATTAATTGCGCTCAGCTTCATGGTTTTGCTTCACAGAGCACAGCTCCTCCCTTTCGCTGTGTTCTGTGGACTTCCAGGACCTCTGATGTTGTTGATCTCAACGGAGTTGATCTTTCTTTTTAAGAACATTTAAGAAGGTTTTGTTTTTTTGTGTTCTTCAGACTAATGACGACCCTCCTTCGCTCACCTTGAGATCTTCCTGGGCTTCACGCTGGCATCTCCAGTCGGATGTACCCGATATTGGTGCCGGAGCTCTTCCACATTTGTCCTGAGCTGACGAGGGACTGGACCTCAGCTGCACGATTAAAAACACTTCTGAGCCCCGGAGAATTCAGGCAGGTTCCTCAAAAACGCTGCAACCCCTGAAGGTCAGAGGTCAAGGCTGAATGCATTCCGTTCTGATGTCTCGGTTGTTTTATTTCAAATCTGTTGCGCTGGTGTTCGTTCACCAGCATTCATTAAATAAATCAATCTCTGATAACAAATATTAAGTGCAACTCAAATCGAAGTCCCCAAACCGGTAATGATAATCAGATGAACCGACCAACCAGCTCAGTGCCCAGTTAAAGTTACGGCACAGATTTCACGTCCCTGACATCTGCATGGAGGTAAAGATAAGATCTGTAATCAGGTGAAGCTTCACAAATTTATGCATAATTAGGAGTGTGGTCTTTTGATTGACAGATGGTGATCACTTTAGCCTCTGAGCAGCCGTGAACACAGACAGAGCATTCTTGTTTCATCGGTTAAATGTTTTGTGCCGTTAACTGGACCGGGGGACTGCTGCCACCGGCTCTGGGTTGGTCTGGAAGAGTCCAGACGGACGTCTTTCTCTTTGTTCTTGAAGACTTTTCAGCTACCGTCCAGAAGGCCCCGTCATTTTTTACATTAAAAAGACGTTCTGGATGGAAGATGAAACGGCTTTAAAGAACAAAACCTTGGACCTGGAATGGCCAAGAGTCGGCACCAGCAGAAGAACACAAGGACACCAAGGATGAAGCTTAAACTCAGACAGAACCAGGACTGTGATGGATGTGAGAGGAAGAAAAGTGTTGGGGGTGAAGACCATCAAAAGAATAAGTGGAAGAGGTTTAGGGAGTCTGGTTTTTGGTTCTCCAGATACCTCCACCTCACATCATTTCAGGACACTTCTGAGTTGTCAAACTGGACCAGCAACCATCGACATCTTGTTTTGGAAAATGCTCCTATTTATCTCTGTCCTTGTTTCTGTGACTATATCTGTCTGAAGCGAGACTGAAAGTGAGGACTTGACACCTTCTGGAGTTCAGCGAAGTTCATTTCCATTCCAGTGCCAGGGAGGGGTGCAGAAAGCTGCAGATGATGGTGAAACAACCACAGAAACAGGAAACCTGTGGGTGTCATCACGGGGGTCTGATCCAGGTCTGTTAGGTGCTCCATGTTGCATCCTCAGCCTGTTATTTACCAGCTGCACAACATGAGCTTCTACACATATCAAAATTCCAAAAGAGAGCTTTTTTTTGTTTTGTTTTGTTTTGTTCCCCCCAAACTGCCAGTTAACAAACCCATCTGGATCCAGAGGAGACAAAGGAACTGTTCAAAGAGAGACCAAAAGCATTGTGTTTGCAGGTTCAAGCGATGACAGAAGGGTGGATGCGTTTCATGCACCCAGATCTGTCTTTACACCCACCCGGCCTCATATTAACAATACCACTGTCAGCTTATTGATTCCTCATCCCCACCTTTTCTCTATTCTTAGGAACGTAATGTCACAACACAAGCGTTTCTCTGTTTGCCGCGACAGAACGAGGGTGTCACCTCACGGCCTATTAAACATTAACTTCACTAATTGCAAATTACACTTGAAAACCAGCTATGAACTTTATTAACTTGAAATGTGATACTGGAAATTGCGATAAGCGGTGGACAGGTGTGAATTCTACGACAAAGGGAGGGAGGAGCTGTTGAACGTGTTGCCTTGGTGTCATCCATCACCAACTCTAATGGAGAATCAAGTAGAAGCTCGATAACACTTGGAAAAGTTGTCTTTCTGGGAAAGATGGTGAAAAAAAAAACAACTTAATTTTAAGAAGTTAGTAGTGAGGTTAGCTCTCCTAGTGCCTGTTCAGTCATTTTGAATGTGAACAAACGTAGTAAAATGTGCCATTCTGATCAATGAATTGATGTGAAAACGCCTGAAAGAGTTAACAACGATCATTAGCTTCCACTTATCTGTGTTCAAGGCAGTCCTGGATCTCCTCTAGAACCTCTTCGTGCCGTGAGGACTTCACTGGAAGTCAGCAAAACAACAGTGTGTGCATGAAATCCCTGACACTGGGAGGATCCACCTTCGTACCTCCATGCATGGAACTACCATGTACAGGAGGTACGAAGGTGGATCCTCCCCGAGCTGTCTTTCTACCAGGATTGGTCCATATGAAGGGTTGTGGGATGGGCTTAGGGTTAGGGTAAGGGTCATGATGGAGTCATGATGGGGTCACCATGATGCAAATTTAGGGATAGGGTTATGGTCATGATGGGGTCACCATGATGGAAGGTTAGGGTTAGGGATATGGTTATGATGGGGTCATCATGATGGAGGGCTAGGGTAACGGTCATGATGGAGTCATGATGGGGTCACCATGATGGAAGGTTAGGGTTAGGGTTATGGTTATGATGGGGTCATAATGATAGAGGGTTAGGGTTATGATCATGATGTAGTCATGATGGGGTCACCATTATGCAGATTTAGGGATAGGGTTATGGTCATGATGGGGTCACTATGATAGAGGGTTAGGGTTATGATCATGATGTAGTCATGATGGGGTCACCATTATGCAGATTTAGGGATAAGGTTATGGTCATGATGGGGTCACTATGATGGAAGGTTAGGGGTAGGGATATGGTTATGATGGGATCATCATGATGGAGGGCTAGGGTAATAGTCATGATGAAGTCATGATGGGGTCACCATGATGGAGATTTAGGGATAGGGTTATGGTCATGATGGGGTCACCATGATGGAAGGTTAGGGGTAGGGATATGGTTATGATGGGGTCATCATGATGGAGGGCTAGGGTAACGGTCATGATGGAGTCATGATGGGGTCACCATGATGGAAGGTTAGGGTTAGGGTTACGGTCATGATGGAGTCATGATGGGGTCACCATGATGGAAGGTTAGGGTTAGGGTTATGGTTATGATGGGGTCATGATAATAGAGGGTTAGGGTTACGGTCATGATGGAGTCATGATGGGGTCACCATGATGGAAGGTTTGGGTTATGGTTATGATGAGGTCACCATAACGGAATAATAGAAAAAGATTCTTTTGATCCTGAAATTCTCAACTCACAGAGATTATTTTGCAGTTGCGTCCAATCATCAGGTTACTCACTTTTGAAGCATCCTGACCATGTTACAGGTTTTTCCTTTATTTTTTATACCCCTGAAAGAAGCAGAAACACCAACTTTCCAAACACGGTGTAAAAAAATAGAGCGTGACAGCTGCATTTGAATATGAAATAGCTGCAGATTTGGTTTCAGACACCTTGTACTGTGTGCAAACAAAGCCACCAGAGAAAGGAGGATGCATTTAAAGCGCCTCTTTGTCTGTGTTCAGAACTGTGTTCCTTTTGTTTCCATTTGTCTCTTTTTTTTTTTCCAGAAGCAGAGAATAGGATGAAATATTTTTAAACAGTAATTACCTGGCTGGAATCCGACGTGCACAGGGATTAATGGGTGACTGTGGAGCACCAGGTTCTGCAGTGTGTTGGAAGGTAAAGGGAAGAGCGGGAGTGTGATGGCGGTGGGTGGTGGTGGTGGTGTGGGGGGAACACAGAACCAAAGACTGGCAGAGTTCTGCTGCGACTGTCTTTTCTTTATCCAAGCTCAAGTCACTGCTCTGCGCCAAGTCCGTCACAAATGAACGAGACAGATTTAGCCCTCTCGCCTCGTCCCACTTGTTCCAGATCCATTGGAAGAATGTCTGTTTTCATGCCTCCTGAAACAACATTGTCGTGTGTTTTGAGGTTATTTTTGCCCTGCTCTGTTGCAAAAGTGGAGTCCTCACAGAGGAGTTAACCAAATCCATGATCGTGCTTTGTTCAGGAACCCTGTTTTGTGCGTAACGAACAATTACCGGCAATTTCTGATTAATCCACGCCGCCGCCGAGCTCTCAGAAGTGCCTGCTCGGCCGAGCTCGCGTCGCTGGAGTCGAAGAATGCTGCAGTGCACTTTGTGCTCAAAACTCAATTAAGCGCGTCCTTGGAGGACAATGTCTCTGGGTTCTTGAAGACGTTGGATAGTGCAGGGAGGCGAGGAGGTGCTGTTACAGATGCTGTCTGACTCGCTGTAATTAAACGGATCAGCGCCTAATACACGCAGCCTGATATCCAGCAGCAGTCACATCTCTGAGGGAAGAACTTCCTGAGGTCCTCAGAAAATTCGTAACATTGGTCTCAAGGTTAGGGTTAGGGTTGAAAACCTTCACTTTCTCTGTTTTTTTTAGGGCTCGTAGCTGCTGCAGAAATTGTGCTGAAATAGCATATGTGCCAAGTTTGGGTTTGGAACCACGAAGCTTATTTGTTGGCAAATAAAAGCAGAGCGTTTTGGACACACTAAATGAGGCAATAAGTCAATCAAATCAATCAAAGTCTGCTTAAAAGGTCAAGAAACATATTCCAATCAAGGTTATTATCATTAACGAAAATGAACGAAATAACGAAAACTAGAATTGAAAAAACATATTCGTTAACTGAAATAAAATAAAAACGAGAGTTTTTTAAAAAGATGATAACTAAGTGAAACTGTATTGTGTTTATAAAACAAACTAAAATTAACTATAATAATGTCAAGAACGGGCTTTGTTTTTGTGTTTGTAATTTTTTTTCCTCATAAACGTTTGAAATCTATTAACTTCGCTCCGCCGCACAACAACAACCGCAAAAAAAAAAAAAAAAAAAAAAAATGAAATAAGTAAATAAGTGCCTTGTTGTAGAAGCAGGTGATACAATGTGTGGATTACTTCTCAAGGGGAAAAATAAAAACACGAATCTTAAAGTCCATTTGAAAAGCTCGCATAAGAAGGCTAACCAAGACTAGCTGGATAAGCTAGCCTAAGCTAGCCCCCTGGAAAGAGAAGCTACAGCTGCAGGCCAGTCAGCGTTGGGAAGGAACGGGAGAAAACAGCAACTATAATGGACTGTTTCCACCGGCAACCAAATAGCTGCTGGTCAGTAAATACGCAGGAACACCACAAGTGGGAAGACGCATTGATAAATATGTTTATTGAGACCAGAATGTAAACACAACTATGTGACTGAAGGCCTTCAAAAAGTTCAGTGCTTCATTCCAACCAAAATTACAACCCTAATTTACAAAATAAAACTAAAACTAACACTGAAACTAATAAAAATGAAAGTAAAACTAAGTATTTCAAAACAAAAACTAATAAAAACTTTCTTATAATTTCTTATCATATTAAAGCTTTAATCGTTCACTGCATCTGTACACAACAGGCTGAGTCATGGTCAACCATGTTTGTGTGAATGATCTGTGAAGTTCCTCCTTTCAGACCCTCTGACTATCGCATCAATTCACGGAGATCCGTGGAGACGTTGGAGCCAGCCCCTGGTGGTGAGTAGACGAACTGCAAGAGAACAGAACCTAGTTCCTGGTAAGTGTCAGCCTGGAAGTGGGGAGTTGGTGCTTGGTTGTTACTCACTAGACTGGAGGCTGGATCCAGACTGCTGGTGGTGGTCTGATGGTGTGGAGTACCAGCTGATCCTGGTTTAACCACCACAGCCTACCTGAGGATTGTTGCTGACCATCTCCATCCCTTCATGACCACAGTGGACCATCTTATGAATAGACTAGAATAAAATAGTCCTTTATTGTCACTGTAACAAGCACAACGAATTTTAAAAATATTCCGATGGATACTTCCAGCAGGATGATGCACCATGATCATCTCTAACTGGTTTTTGGAACGATGGGTCCACTGTCCTCCAGTGGTCTCCACAGTCTCCAGATCTCAGTCCAGTTGAGCAGAAATGGGAGGTTCTCATCATGGATGTAGCTGGTGATGCTGTCATGCCAACATGGACCGTCGTTCCCTCACACCACCAGAGCATTGTCGTCTCCATCCAGCTTGGGTCTTCCACCAGAGATCTGGGAGCCTGAGGGTTCTGCAGGATCTCAGCTGTTCCCAGTATTCCCTCTTCTGGACAGAGATGTAAGATGCTGCTCCTGGTATCTGCTGGAACCACTAGTCCAGTTTGGGTGTTACAGCTCCCAGTGCCCTGATCACTGTTGGCACCGCTGCTGCCTTCATACTCCAGATCATCCTTCAGCCTCCTTCCTGATGTTTCCGTCTCTTGGGACGTTCACATCCACCACCGCTGCTGTGCTCTGATGTTCCACCACCACCATGTCTGGCTGATCAACTAGGGCTGTAGCGATACACTAATCTCGTAATACGATACGATATATTTGGCTCACAATACGATATACTGTATATCGCAGAATGGATAAAATCGCCCAGCCCTATGATCAACCATCACCAGTTTGTCAGTTTGGATCTGGAAGTCCTACGGGATCTTTGACCTGGTTTGGAGGTGTCTCCCTTCTCGACCCTGGGACCTCCACCCCACACCAGTGCAGATGTTTCCTGTGTGTTATCCTGTTGCGGAGAGGAACCCACTGAGTAAAACTCTCGGTGACGGTTTCAGAAGAGAAACATCAGCACAAAGACCGACAAACACACTGATGCCACAGAATTCAATTAACAACTTAAAAAGCACGACCTGCCTTGTTTCTGATTTGGGATAAAAGCATCCTTTCTCCGCCTGTGGAGTGCAGCCATGGAGGATGCTTTTAGACAATTCAAGGTTAGTGCTTAATGTCTCCATCAGTAATTCAAAGCTAATGAATCACAGTCATTAATCACTTTAGGGCGGGAGATTGTTTTCTTCATTTTAATTTCTACCTTCTTGGCAGAGCCTGAAAAGACGAAACAAAGCTGCCGAACGGAGGCAAATCAGAGCTCGAGCTGCACGCTTGGACCGCACGAACCTCTGGAACGGCGTCGTCTGTCATCCAAGCAGAGTTCAGGAGGAGATTCAAGGCTTCTCCTAATGCAGCAGATCCTGAGACGTGGCTCTTCAATGTTGCAGGAATCCAAAGAATTCTTCCGATAAATGTCCGTCGTGTGGCGTTTATTCAATTAAAACTGTTTTTTCTTAAGGTTGACACTTAGAAAGTCACTTTTCAGCCAAGTTTGGTTATTCAAGGTGGAAGTTTTTTAATTTCTTTGTCAATAAAAACCAGAGAGGCTGTATAAATATTCTGCATTTACATCAGGTGATAAAGCAGCAAGCCTCATAACATGCTCCAATAGTCTACCTGCTCTAATTACTGCAGCAATCATAAAATGTCACAACGAAAGGCAATATAAACAAAGCATAACATTCAAGATGACAGCGTTGCACTGATTAATATCACAATGATGATTCCCCCAGATTGGAAAAAAAAAGTGCCAAATTGAGCACACCGAAATCCAAAAGTGGCTTTACGTCCCGTGTCAATTATAACATCCCTTTAAGAGACACTTTGTTAATGGCAACAAACAAACAAAATGACAGAGACAATGGAGATGTTGAGGCAGATGGTTCCGAGCTGATAAGATCACATCGAAGCTTTAAAAACAAACGCGTCTTTAGGTATCAAAGTCGGCATTAGCGGGATCTGCGGCACGTGCCACCGTGAATCTAATAGAGCGATTATCTGGCGCGGAACCGATCTGCGCCTGATAAGGCGGCTCCCGACCGGGGCTCGATCGGGCCGCGGCGTCACGTCGGGCACCAGGCGGGAAAACATCTCCCATTAAGATCTGGAAACAACAAGGAGGAGATGCTCCGATAACATCTATGTGGAGTTAGCTTCCCCGTGTCTGTCTGTCTTCCATCTGCCTCAGATTTAGAAAGAAACACGATACATCCCATAAAAGTCTGCTTCCTTAAAGAAAAAAGAAGAAAAAAATCATCCCACGTGAATTATATCGCCCAGATCTCATAAACAATCACATTTCCTCCATTCATTACACCCTCAGGTTTACTCCCATATCTGGCATGTTTACATTGTTGACCCTTATTTGACATTTTCTTCAATATGATTAGAGCTGTTCCCCCCTTCCCTCTCTCCTTCTCCATTATGGAAAAATTATTAACATCTGCTGCACAGACATCAGGAGAAGTCATGCGTGCCTTAATGGCCCCTTGTTTAGTCATTTATGGCTAAGCATGTCATTATTTCAGGATTTATGATCAGCCGGATGGAGAATGCGTTCTCCTGGAGTTCCACCTAGCAATTATTTATTTTGATTTTTATGGCAACAAAGTTTCCTATCCTCCCTCACTTTCCAATTAATGCTGATGATCAAGCATGTCTAAGTGCTTCCGATGCCCCCTTTCTGTTTTGTTTTCCACTGTGTTTATGTTCTTTGTTGGAATGTAAAAACTTCTGATCAGCCAGCTCTGATGAAGTTGTAAGTTATGAGAAATATCTTCTGATTTACTGTAAAAGTTGAGGGATAACTCAGGAGCAAAACATCTGGCTCGATGATCCAGGAAGTCACAAGACACTGCAGTTCCCGGACTGACCACTGGGGGGCTCCAAAGACGCTGCACGTCCCACAGAGACCAGGGGGACGAGGACGCGTTCGGACCGCCGCCATGGCGGGGAGATGCTAACGAGGGTCGCCAGCACGGTGGACGAGCGTCAACAAATGTTTAAGCGAAAGTTTCTCTTTCATCATAAACATTTGTGACATTTTCTGCTGACGGACATGTAGGATTCTGGTTTTTATGCATCCTGGACTAGAGACTTATTTTAAAAACTGATCAGTAATTTGACAATAAAACTGATCCTTTTTGGTTTGCTTTAGATGACAACATTGTCATCATGACCTCAGACGATGTCGGACATTCCTTTCACCCACATGGTTAACCGTACAAATATAGGGATGCACGATAAGTGTTTTTTAAAACCAATACCGATAACCGATAACTTTCAGCTCCTAAAGGCTGATGCCGATACCGATAACCGATAACACACACATATACCTAAGATCATTACATCAATACTATGAACAAAACCAAAAATAGTTTTGACTTTTTAAATGAACAGATATTTATTTTTTCCAATGAAAAACTATTGTCAAGCCTCTCAAACATTTTTGTAAAGCTATCAAATCCAGACCCACATTCATCGCTATCTCCCTCCATGAATTACTATGTGCTGTCTTTGTAGTGTGGAGAACAAGAATCGTACAGATGTGGGTACTTCCTCATTTCTTCAATGATGTGCTCTTTTCTATGCGGATGTAGAATTGACCAATCAGAGGCCTCCTTTCTCTCCTCTCTGCGACGCTGTCTGCGGTCACCTACCTTTCAGTTCAATTAATTCAAACAAAGTCATTGGAACACTCACAAGATGTCACCAAAATCACTTTGTCCCATTAAAATCTTTCAGAAAATGATGTAAATGTATCTTAAGACGAATATTGATATATATCGTATCGCGAGCCGAGTATCGTGTATCGTAATGTATCATGAGATTAGTGTATCTCTACAGCCCTACAGTAGAGCGGTATCTAATGTCTAATATTTAGTATGAACCTATCAGATTAGCTGTTGTTCTCAGTGTGGTGACCCCGGGTTTCTAAATCTGGCTCTGGAGACTGCAAATGCAACATGCCATAAAGAGTGAGTTAGAGATGCTGTAGATATCCTCAGTTGCTCCATATTTATGAGAAAGTATGAGTGCTATGTCCACGTCATGTCATCTTAGAGGGTTTTGGCTTCGTTGCTGTAATTAAAGGTTCCACATTATGCTTTTACTGAGTTTCAAAGGTTCAAAACTGACTTCAGCTGTGATCTCCCCAGTTATCAGGTCAGCTAGCTGCCATTTTACAAGTAAATCGATGTCTTAAAGGAGCATTCATACCAAGAACTTCTACTGTCAAGAAAATATACGATTTTGATATCAAGATTTCAAAAGGCTATAACTTGAAAACAATTTGAGATAAAGGTATACTGTCAATGAGAAAATTATTCAGTATGACTCAAAGTCTGTGATGGGAGTGAAATTATTCATATCGTATCAGAATCAGAATCAGAATGCCTTTATTTGTCACTGAGCCAGCGTCCCAACATGCATATTATGACATCACAAGGTGGCAGCCATATTGGAAAATGTTCAATTTTGATATCAAGGTTTCAAAAGACTATAACTTTAAAGTGGTTTAAGATAAAGGCATAGTGTGAATGAGAAATATCTTTGGTAGGAACCCGAAATTTGAAATGGAAGTAGATTTGTCATCTAATTTGATTATTGTGACATCACCTGCCCAAACCTGCCCAGTAGTCCTCAATTTCAGATTTTTCCTCAAGCCCCATGAACAATGAAAACTTTCATTTCAGGGACAATCACATCATAAAGTCATGAAATCTGGAGTTTGGTTTCAATATTTCCCTTTCAAAGAACTGGTGGCCTTTTTTATTTGTTTGATGGTGATGAGGCTCCAGAATTCATAATTTGGAAAAGGGATGAAATCAATGGGCTCAGAATTTGTCAGATCGTCTCCACAAAAACCAACAGGCTCATCAAAATTTAGGCTCCACTTTCGATACTCTTCCTCTTCTCTCAAGAACTCTCAGCCGCCACCATCATCATCATTACGTCACCATGAATTCCGGTGCGCCATTAGCGGTGTGTTTTTTCCCCGCGCTTTCTCCCGCGTTGCCAGGACAACTGCGCTTGTTTTCATCCCCGCTACATTTTTCCATATTTGCGGTGTTATGAGCCCCCCTGACACCTCGACCTGCTTGGTGATCGGAGAAAGCTTCCACTCCGACCACGCTGAGGTGAAGCATCCGATATCCGATGTGCTGATTGTGGACTATGATGCGCGGACTCACCGTCACTACTGATGTCAGTTTCTGCTTCACTGGACAACTGAATGTCTTCCTCCTCTGAATCGGAGTTAGCCAGAACCTGATAAAGTACTTCGTGGACGGTAAACCGTCGTCTTGACATCGTGCTCAGCACTACTACCACAGCTGGGCCGCGCGTCTCTGTGCCGGAGGGTGTTTTTCAAACTCATTTTATGCTAAAACTTTGAATAGCGCCACCACCAAAAATGGTTCTCAGATTACAGGAACACATGTACGCCATCTCCTGGTGAAAAGTAATAAGATTCGGCACCACATTTATAGGTACAGCCTGTTATAGTCAGCAGTATTGCGACTTTGGCACTTTAAGGGTTGATTGCGTAAACCTTAATCGAGCCTGCCAATCATAGCAGAGCAGAGGAGCAGAGGGGGGGGGGTCAGACAAACAGGGTGCTCACTGGAGCACACAGAGAAGGAGAAGATTCAGGCTGCACGATCCAACAAACACATTCAGTAAAATGAGATCAAAACTGCAGAATGTGGGACCTTTAAGTGAAATTATTCGGAGCGGCGTCTCTGAAAGCTACACATGCAGCACAAAGACAAACAGGAAGACTGATGCGAGCTAAAAGGGGCTGCTAATATGCGCCTTTTCCTCCAGCGCGCACAAACATTTACACAGACGTGTTCATTCCTGCAGTAACGGCGCCTTGCACAAACCTTTCCTGACGTCTTCCCCCTCTGCCCGGAGCTGCCCCCAGGACACCCCTCGGATCAAGGCCGTCACATCACTCAGGTCCCCGACGCTGCAGCCGCAGAGGGTCGATGAATTTTGCAGGGCCTGACAGCGGCGGTCTCCGTCCGCAGGCGGCTGCGAGCTCTGCAGCAGAACGAGCACCTGCTGCTTCAGGACGACTGACGGCACAAGAGATGAAACAAATGACTCTCCTGATAATCTCGTCTGAGGATTTTCACGTGTTCCGCCTGCAACTCCATAAAAGCGCTCACGTCAGAGGCTTTAACGCGAACAGAGAGTCTCAGAGATTAATTCCTCAAATCACCTTTGGCAAGTTGAGGAGCACAGACGAGGCCTCTCACCGACTCGAACCGAGATGAGGGCGCGTGTGGGGGCTTCACCATCTGGTGTCAGCGCGTGGTGCTGCTCACCATGACCAATTGTGTCATTAGATTATTGAATAATTAGAGGAGGGATCATGTCTACTCAGAGAACATGCCTTTCAAATGTGTCAGAGCGTGTGACTAATTTCTTCATCGCAGTGAGGAACATGATATCTGCAGGAGCAGCTTCTGGGTGGGTGGGGGGGGGGGTGGTATCTGAAGATCACAGCTGAGCAAAGTTTAAGAGAAACAAATGCCGCTTTGATGAGCTCAAAATGACAAAAAAATGTTTTGTTGGAACATGTGAGGGAGTGAAAATGTCGATTTCTATTGATACTAATGTGAAAATCTAAATCCCAGGTCTCCAGTGTGGCAGCGAGGTGACGGAGGACTTGTTTTGGTTTGGTTTTTCATCTTCGCCCCAATTATATATTATTATAACTTATAGACATGTAGACTTATAACTCTAAAACCTGATTTTCCGGAGCCTTCTTTTAAATAGATAGATAGATAGATAGATAGATAGATAGATAGATAGATAGATAGATAGATAGATAGATAGATAGATGTAGTTCATTGATCCGAAACTGGGAAATTGCAGTGTAGCAGCAATAAACCTCCAAGCTCCATAATAATAATAATGATAATAATAATAATAATAATAATAATAATAATAATAATAATAATAATAAAATCATTAGTATTATTATTGTTATTATTATAATTATAAAAATACTGATAATAATAATATTTATTATTATTATTATTATTATTATTATTATTATTATTATTATTATTATATAAAAATACTGATAATAATATGTTAATACTGATAATAATAATACTTATAATTAAATAAATAATTATAATAAATACTTCACCAACTCTGTCCCACCTGAACATGTTCTGGTAAAAAAAAAAAAATGAAAAAAGAAAGAAATTGATTGATTGATAGGCAGTTAAACCCACTACTATTAAATAACTAAAAATAAAAAAAATAAGATAAAGTAATGAAGAATAAAAATAGCTAAAAATAAAGTAAAATTTAAAAATGAAAAATATATATAAGTAATAAATAAATTTATTATATGCATATACAAATAACCTTAATAATTGAATTAAATAATAATTCATGAAGTGAAGTATGAGGACGGGACGCAGGACAACAGACTTTAAATGAGACCTGACGCTGCTTTGGGCCGAGAAGAGTCTTTCATTCGTGAATGCTGTCCTTTCCTTTGTCTCGGGCGAATCCGTCTCTAAAATGTCACGGGGCTCTACTCGACACCACCTCCTGCTACGAGACCAAGCTGAGTGGGTCCTCTCACAGATTCATCGCTCAGCGCCCAGAAACTGAGGAATGGGAACTTCTGTTCAGGCCAGGTGGGAGATCGGAACAGAAATGCGTTTAAGCGTCATATTTCAGACTCCCGTACAGAAAACGAGATTAGAGAGAAGAACCAAGTCCTGGACTTACTTCTGAATCAGCCAAGAAACCTCTGATGAAAGACGATCCCAGATGAGCGACTCCCACAAAACTACTACAACTCGTTTACTGGCATGAAGGGAAGAATATTAAAGCTACAGCGTGCCACTAATCCTGAGTTCTTTAGACCTCCAGGCTTTAAGAGGAGATGCTGTGATTGAGGTGATATGTTCAGACGTGGTCAATAGAAGTCTTCTGGAAATGTTTCTGAATAATATATCAACTACAACCCAAAATCAGGAAAGTTAATAAACAGGAAAAGAAATTTTTTAAAAAGATGCAGCAGTTCTTTGATTTGCTTTGACTTTTATTACTACGAAGGTGATGAACCAAAGGTATCATCTCAGGCTGCTACTAGTCGCAGGGAGAGTCCGGCCTCCCTTCAGAGGAGCGGCGACAGGAGGAAGCTCCTGGCGCTTGTGATCTTCCCCTGGCTGGTGACCACAGGTGAGGGCAGGAACACAGACGCCAACTAACATCACTTCACGTTAATTCTGATCTGATCTGTCGTCCTCCTCTAAAGTTAGCTAAAATGAGAAGATGGCAATCGTTACGAAGTCGTCAAACTTTGCTGTACCAACGATTTGTGGAACGTGTTGCAGGTCTGAAATACAAAAGAATGGATTTAATTAAATAAAAAGAAGTTGACAAGACGAGCCTGAAGTTTCTCAGGTTCATTCTGTGAACAAAGAAATAAAAACCAAAGAAAAGCTCAGACTCAATGGATTTTTTTTTTTTTTTTTTCTGGAAGCTTAAATGTTTGAAACAAAGGGAAAATGCAGTTAAACAAAAACCCAAACCAACGTGTCTTCTTTCCACTCATCTGAAAGAAGAGCAAAATTATTGCAAATTACAAAAAGATTTAAAACTAAAAACTTCAAATTAAATAACTGCAGAGGCTTTGCCTCCAGTTTCCTTCCATAAAAAGGCTTTCTGAGTTGAAGAAAAAAAACCTTCCTGTTGAGATCTACAGAACGTGAGAAATTATCGGCTCTAACGAGGTTGTGTTATATTTGTCGCTCTGGAAATGCAACAGAGCAGAGCTGTCACGAGATGTTCAGCAAAGGAAAGCAGCTAACGTGACGGCTGTTATCTCGTCTCAACATCTAGTATTTAATTTGTACAATTTACACACAGGAGGATGCGAAAAGAGTCAAAGATGGCAGCTAATTCCATTAAGAGGGTAAAAAAAAAACAACCAAAAATCAACAACTTTACGGCTGCAGCGCATTAGACAGTCTAATCGCATCACGGCGTTTGACGCGGTGAACGTCGAGTTCGTGGACGACTCCCATCGCAGTGACGCTTCGTTTAAGGCGCCCTGCTGAGACCCTCGGAGCGCTCATTCTCCACGGAGCCGTTTTAAGCTTTTTATAGACCTCAGAGGACTTAACTTTTAACTGGAGAACAAAGACGAGCCACGGCGCTCGTACGTTGACGGCTACACTTCGCCGTCACTCACGCTGGCGCCACACAGCTGCCAGAAAGAACGTTCAGGCCGCCTGGTCGTCATTTTACGAGGTGCACGAGCGACTGAGCAGTAAATGAAAGCTCTGATCTTCGTTCCTGGGGATCGGTCCTCCGGTTGTCTCTGTGGTGACCCCGTAACTGGCGGCCTGACTGGTTTAGGGAGGCAGCCGATCACAGCAGGGTGAGCAGGGAGCAGTGGGAGAGGGAGGAACACGGTGCTCACCACAGCACATGGAGAAGTAGAAGGTGCAAGAGCAGAGCAGACAGTTCCTGAGTCACTGTGATCCTTGTTCTACACGAAATATTATTAAAACTGCAGAATCAGGGACCTTTTAATGCTTCAACAAAATGCAGAAAATAAATAAAACCCTGGATATTGTTGCCCTGTTGTTGACAGGAAATTATGCTATTAGGGTGCACGATAACTATCGGGGCAGGAAATTATGACGTCATCCCGATAACTCCGATATTATGACGAATAGCACCGATAACATATATTTTTGTCAACACAGCAGTGCCTCACTACCTCTGAGTCCTGAATGACTGGCAGTGAATGTTATTGTAAGATGAGAATTATTTTTTCATTATTCATTAGCTGGAGTCCACATCATTTTATTAGTTGTAACTACATTTATGAATATTGTGTTCCATTGTTTGGGTTTCATCTGGAACTATATAATATGGCTCACTTTATATGCAGGTAATGTGAGTTGTGATTACGATCGGCGGAGTGATACGTTAAAGGTGAGATGCCAATTCTTGTTGTCAGTGTTCAGTTGTCCTACGTTTTTGGTCGGACATTAAAGTGGATCCAGTTACACCGGAGTTGTCCCCGTGCTCTTTCTTCACCCACAGCCCTCAGATAGTTTGTAAGACAATAGTTACAGACAGCCAAAACCCTGTCTTACATTATGTTTAAGTGACGGCGGCATAATCAGAAAAATGATTTCTCGGTAAAGAAAATCAAGAATACCCCATCATGCCAGAAAACAACTCGTTAACTCAGTCATAATTTTAGTAGATAACTGAAAGTTATCGGTTATCGATATCGGTTTTAAAACAGTTATCGTGCATCCCTAGATGCTTTATAACTTCAAACAGTGTTTACTGGATGTGTAAATGGACTGAATCATGACGGGCACATTTAGCTCTGAGTCGGACCGGTTTGAATTTAAAAGGTGACAGTCGTCTCCCACTGCAGGATGGACGTGGTGGTGCGAAGCTTTTCAACCCTTTTCACTCCTCGGTCTTGACTTGAATTTGACGGTTTGTGGTCGATGTCGTAACCGCTGGTGTTTGCTGCACCTGCAGAAAAAGGGAAACGCACGCAGTGACCTTTGCGTTGGCTTTGGTCGCAGCAGCGCGTCGGCGGCTGTTGGCGCTTCAGAGTGTCATCCACCTGCGAGTCACCGGCTACTGTTACTGAACGTCTGCGTCGCTGCTGCTTCCTGTGCATCTACCCTGCTCAGTGTTTGCTCCTTCGAGGTGGAACATCAAAGCCATCCAGCGCCTGATGCTTGTTTCGCCTCCTCCCGTGCACACAGATTTGTTTTGTTTTTTTTTGTTTTTTTTTAAAGTATGAGTGCAAAGCTGAAGCAGTGAATTAAAGTGGCAGGTCTGATGTCTGTTACCCAGCCGTCCGCGCTGCCCTGAGACGTGTCTGACAGGCTCTCCGGCTCACACGGGTTTTATGGCGTTTCAAGCCTCTCGTTGAGATGATTTATTCCGTTGGCACAGATGTTGCTCAGATCCTGACTGGTTTTTTTTTTCTCTTTTCATTCAATTACTGAATCTATCGTGCTGTTTTAATTAGGGCTATGAAAAGTGGCACGTCCCCGTTCTTCAGCAGTTCTAGGCCCACGTTAAGGCCCTGAGATGACGTGGCCGTCCATGCTGCATCCAGGAGCTCCTTCCTCTCTCCTCTTTCCTGAGCGTTTCAGGGTTGAGCTGCATCTCAAACAGGCCTCGAAGTGTCTCCAGAGATAAAACCAGAAGTAAAGTCAGGGACAAAATGCAGCAGTCTTCTGTACCACAGCGTGGATCTAATATTCTATTCCAGCCTTTCTCAACCTTTTTTCAGTCACAACACCTTTCAAAAGTGAATAAAATCTCACGACACCCCAGAGTAAAATATAATCCAAAGCCACACTGCATCGCTCCGACTGTAAATGCATACGTCCCGTTTATTTTGTTTAAATAATCTGAACATGATAACTGCACCAGAGTAGGCCTCAGCAGGAAAGCTTCTTTTCATCCGTGATGTGCTTGCTTCCATCCATCATCCTTGTATAGCCTCTTTTTAGCCTTATCGCTAGCAGCTACCTTTGGTACCTATGGAGCAGATTCAGAGCTGGTGGATGAAGGCTTGATGAAGAAGTCGGCTCCTCTGTGATGTTCCGTTCCTGTGGGGCTTTTCTTTTTAGAAAATGATCCATGATGCTGCTAAAAAGTTCTCTTTGCTATCTGTGAAATAAAATTCCAGCAGTTAAAAGATATTACGACGTAAGCTAACTGGGCAGTCACATTGACCTCACGTTGACCCCGTACTGACGTTGTTAACATTGGGAAATGGGCATGTGAGACATATTTTTATTATTCATTTCATATCCAATTATGTATCTTATTTATTTATTTATTCATTCAAAAAGTATGTATCTATGTGTGCATTCATATTCTGGACTATAAAGCGCACTTGATTATAAGCCGCACCCATTAAAATATAAACAAAATATATATTTTGTCACATATAAGCCACACCGGACTATAAGCCTCCGGTATCCAGGCTGAGAAATAAGATATTTAGGGCCCTATCTTGCACCTCCCAATACCCAATACCCAATACCCATTACCTGCAAATCTCAGATTTAGGAGCCTCTGCCAACCGAAATGCAATCTTCCACCTCCCAAAACCTGTTACCCATTTTGCCGTCTCCCTTAAGCACATTGTGAGCGCGGCAATGGGCGTGTCTCCTGCGCTTTCCACGAATTCGGTATCTTGCGGTACTGGTATCTCGCAGATTTTGGGTATTGGGTAATGGGTGGTCTGACCACCCATTACCCAATACCAGTACCGCGGTACCATTACCAGTACCGCAAGATACCGAGTTTGTGGAAAGCGCAACTGGCATGTCGGCGCGTAAAAGAGCGCGTCCAAATCCTGTCATTGCGCGTCCACCCAGTCACATGTGGACTGCACAACCGGCTCTACCTCTCGATTATGCATCACTGTATTACTGTCATACGTTATTATTCTCTTAAGGGCAGATGATTTCTGTACAGCTGTGACATGATCTCATCCAGATGTTTGCTGTGGAGGAAACGAGGAGATCACAGAACTCTGTTGTGGAGTTTCTTGTACTGTGCGCCTCCCTCTGACCCTCTCCTTGTGCACTGGAGCACCCGAGATGCGCTCAGTGGTAGAAGGTAGATGTCATCATACGTGTTCCTCTGGCTCAATGCTCATCCAATGATCCGTTCTGCAGTATTTTAAAAAGCACCGCTTCCAGCGGCTATGCGTCTTGGCGCAGCTGTGCGTCTTTGCGCAGGGGATATGTTCAAGATAACTCAAAGAGTTATGGACGGATTTTGATGACATTTTCAGAAGTTGTCAGAAATGTGAAAAGGAAGAACTGATTTTATTTTGGGTGTGATCCGGAAGAAATCCTGGATTCTGGATCACTTTCAAATTTTCGATAACATTGCGCTGTTTAGTTGTTTCTTGAACCCCAAAGCAACCACAATGGAGACAGGAAGGGAGTTCTGGAATTTTAAGAGTTTAATTCTCTCAGATGTAAAAAAAGGAGGATTCGAGGGTTGGCAGCCAAACCAACAATCCAGGGGATGACGAAGGCAAGGAGGTGGCACTGTGAATGGCTGGATCAGGCGTTTGTATGGGAAGATCTGGAGACGAGTCTGATTGAATGATGACTGAATAGGTACAGGTGTGCAGTGCCACACCTGGGCTGCTCGTCGGATGGGAAGGTGAAACATAGGTGGATCTGAGTGTCCATGTAGAGGATTGAAGGTGGCGCAGTGGGTTGTGCTCAGGAGCCCCAGAAGTGGAAAGTTGCGGTTCACAACCTGGCTTGAGACCGTAACACGCGCTCAACGGGGCCGAAAATTTTGTTTCTCAACATCTCCGTTAATTATTGCCCACAGCTCATTAAATTTCACTCAGGTATTGACACTAAAAACCTCTATAAAATTTCAGAAGCTGATCCAGAAGGCGGATTTTATCGCAATCTGTAAATCGCTGTATGGGAGAACTGTTGTGCTTGGTGGAGGTCTGCGCTCTCTGAGTGCTTTTCTAGTTAAGAAATGCTTTCCTGGAAGTTCACTGGCTCTATTTTTTTCTGAACAGTTTGTTGGAACTTCTTGGAGTACAAAAGAAATGATTAAATCATTTGCTCCACATTAGTTAGAGCTAGTTATGTATATATCAGTGCAGAGGAGGAGGAGGAAAAAAGAGGAGGAAGCTCTAGAACAGAGTCCCAGACCAGCTGCACATGAGAGCTGCTCTGATCTGGATGAAACGACGCTCCATAGCAGTTTGCAGGTACCGCAACCTGCTCTTAAAGGCAATGGCTACTGACGCACTGATTGGTTAAACAGGTGGAACGCCCTAACCACTCCCATGGATAATGTGTGCATAATATAGTGGTTTTTGCAGGTAAGATCGTGGGTTTTGGGAGGTGGAAGATTGCGTTCTTTGTGGGGGAACGCCCCTCCCAATACCTAATATCCCTTAATAGCAGGTTTTGGAGGTTTGGCGCAAGATAGGGCCCTTACAGCCAAAGATTTTGTACCATAAGTGTTTATTCACATACCTGAACCAGGGTTATTATAGTTAACGAAAACTAAGACTAAAACTAAAACTAGCAATGAAAAAATATTTCAGTTAACTGAAATAAAAATAAAAACTACAATTAAAAAAAAAACGAAAACTAAATAAAAACTACAATGAAGAATGTAAAACTAACTAAAACTAAACTGAATTGTAGATAAATTCAGCTTCGTTTTCGTTGTCGTTTCGTTTTCTCCCTCGATTACTGCCATAGAGATTACTGCCTGTCCTGCAGCAGCCGCTATGATACCCTCCCTCCAGAGAGGGGGCAGCATAGCGGATATAGACCTTTTCGGGCCAGCCCCCCGGAAGTACCCCGTCCGCCATTGCGGGGTTGTGCTACAGAGCGACACTTTCACCGGCTCGCAGATTAACCAGTGTTTTTCTCTTTCTACAAATATATATTTTTATAATGTCGAGTCGGTCGAGTGGGAATAATGTTCCGTCATAAACTGTGCCAACAATGGTGTGAAAATTCGACAATGGAAGAAGAAAGAAAGTATGCACGAAGACTGCCTTGTTTGCAGAACAAGAAGTTAGGAAGACGTGGGTGAAAAATATCAACAGAAAGGACTTTGTTCCAAATGAATACAGCCGGGTGAGTTTACGTTAACATTCAATCTCGTACTACTCATAGTCTCGCTGAGAGTCCCGGACGATTCTGGCCAAAAGAACAGCAGTATGAGGCTACTGTAGCCCTCGGCACTAGCACAAGCCTATAAATGAATGAATAAATTAATGAATGAATGACTTAGGAGAATGATAAAATAAATTAAATATAACATTAACACATAGCCTAATTTACCGCTCGCGTTAACATTACAGTAGCATAATCTTTATGGCTTGTTGACGTTAGTTATAGCCAGCGTTCCACAGTTTTTAGTGTTTGATTATGGGAATAGATCATGCTATTTCCATAACCAATCATTAAAAACAGCGATAAACTACCTTCATCTGTAACTGGAGGCCACTGCCTAACATCATCAATCCAAGACATGTCTGTGTTATCCGTAACAGATCCTCCACGCTGCTGTGTTTGGGTTAGTTGGTGGAGCACCGCACACTCCAGTTATGGCGGAGCCACTAGGGGGCGCATGTCCACAATTTTCAAGTCGAAAAGGTGTATAATCTGCTGCATACTGCAAGAAGAAGAAAAACTAAAACTAAGACTAAAACTAAATAAAAACTAAACTGAAACTAGTCAATTCCTTAAAATAAAAACTAAACTAAAACTACTAAATTACTTGTTGAACTAACTAAAACTAAACTGAAATAAAAAAGCAAACTGGAAAACTAAATAAAAATAAAAACTAAAGAAAATTTCAAAACTATAATAACCTTGACCTGAACTGATTGTTTCTGAACAGAACCTGTAACACGGCAGTAAAAGTGCTGATCAAACAAAACAGAAAAGTCATTGATGGTTTTATTCATTTTCCTCCTGCACACTAAAACCAAGTTGCTTTATTTTTCCTCCTCCTGTGTACTGAAACCACCCCACACAGCAAAGACAACCGGAACAGACCCGCGAAACTGACCCGTATCGGGGTCCACTTCCACTCAGTGCCGGATCCACTTTGAAGCCAGATCACGGACCTGCTGGCTCCACGCTGCATCATGTCCGCATCTGCGATTAAAACCTTACCTCTGTGGCGGGTCCGCTCAGAACCCTGAAATCCACTGGAGAACCAACAAACTGACTGGACAAACTGATAAATCCAGGTGTGTCCGAGTAGCTACAATGGTCAGACACACCTGGATTAATCAGTTTGTCCAATAATAACAGGTATTGATGCTCACAAAATGAATGTAGAGTAGCATAGCCAACATAGGCTACTGAACAAAAACAGAGTAGCCTTTAACTACTTGGTTTATTTTTGCACTTCCTGCTAGAGCGCCCCCTGAGGACTGAAGAAAAATTCATAGAAAAGCTGCATCTCTGTATAAACCTCATGGTTTAAAGCGTGGGACAAAAGTAGTGGCTTATAGTCCAGAAAATACAGAATTTATACAGCGCTACCTCTACGGACGAAATTAATTGGTTCTGGAAGTAGTTTCGTAACCTGAAAATTTCTTAAAGGTGGGGTAGGTGTTGTTTTTTTGCAACACTTTTTACAATATTGCCTGAAAACCTTTTCACATTCCTTTTATTGCAAACACCACTGAAATAAAATGTTTGCAAAAAAACTAAACGTTTTGGTCTGGTCTAGAGGGTATAATCAGAGAAAAACTCTGACCAATCAAAATAGTGATCACTATTTTGATTGGCTGCCTAATACGTCCATCAAATATCAATGCACTCCCACCCACCTCTCCCTCCCTCCCTCCTCCCCCTCCCTGCGGTTCATGTAGTCGTGAATCGTGTGAAGGCGTGGTTTAAAGGGGTGGGCTGAAAAGGAGGAGGTGGAGCCTTTGGGAGGAGGGAGGGAGTGTATATTTTCAAAATCTCACTTGAGTTGGATTGCTGTAACCGTTTTTTAAACAACACCTACTCCACCTTTAAGTAGAGATGCGTTTCCATGTAAATGCCCTAATCCGTTCCAAGCCCCCCAAAATTCAAGCATTTTTTTTAATATGAATTATAAATAATACATAAAATTACATAAAACCTGTAAGAAATCCATGTTAGAACTAGAAAAGCACTCAAAGAGCGCAGACCTCCACCAAGCGCAACAATTATCGAAAATTTGAAAGTGATCCAGAATCCAGGATTTCTTTAGGATCACAGCCAAAATGAAATCAATTCGTCCTTTTCACATTTCTGACAACTCCTGAAAGTTTAATCAAAATCCATCCATAACGTTTTGAGTTATCATGAACACAGACAAACAGATTAAAATTGTTTGTTTGTAAAAGGTAAAAATTGTTTGTTTACCTTGGTTGCTGGGTTACGCTCATACAGACGAGGGGCCCTCCTACCCAATGGGATGCCAGGAAAATGCTAAGCGGTAGCCAATGGCAGAGCAGCTTGGACGCACTGCTTTCAAACCGAGATACAGAGCCAACAGCTATATTTACGTTCGGTAAACTCTGGGAGCTGTGAGTAGCAGCGCTACTGTATTTTTGCCTTTCGTATCCTGAAATTTCTTTCGTAACTAGAGGCAATATTTTCCCTTTGAGGCGTTTCGTAACCTGAAAATTTCGTATGTATAAACATTTGTAAGTAGAGGTACCACTGTATATGAGATGTCAGAAAAGGTAATTTTTTTTGATGACACCCCTGAAGCAGTCAGACGACACCCCAGTGTGCCGCGACACCCCTGTTGAGAAAAGCTGCTCTATTTTGTCCTTTTCTTCAGAAGCTCGAACACGTTCAGCACAGCAGCTCCTCTGTTTCAACCACGAATCTGCACGTCTCGTGGAGCTCTGACCGATGCACCGTGTGTCTGGTCTCTTTCGGTGTACAGTTAAACCCTAAATTCAACTTGTTTAGCTCGCTGCATTTTGTATTTTGGCTGCAAGCTCGCCAGGGATGAAGACCGGGAGCTTTCAGTGGCGTTCAAGCCGAAGGGGGAATGGCAGCAACGTCGTTATACAGCTGCAGATGAAACGCAGCATCACCGGCATGATATTTATTTATTTATAAGATAATATAATACAGTGGTTCTCAAACTTTTAATGCTGCCTACCACCCAAGAAACTGTTCAGCTGTCTGAGTACCACCATGATGACCAGTTTTAAAATATAGCCATATATGCCTTCTCAATTAGCTTTAAACACACAGAGATGTTTATTCCTTATTGTGTTTTTTTATTACCTGAATTGTTACTTCACTGAATCAGACATTTACAACTCTGTCCAACAATTCTCACATACTCAAACTGTCATACAGAGCAAAATAAACACACTCAAAAGTTGTAACATCTGCACTGCAACAGACAATTTTAATTATTTCAAGCTACACATTTCGTTTGAAACATATTTATAATGTTTGTATATATGTTTCAGGTTTTTTGTTTAAGTGAAACTGTGGAAAAAATGTGGAAAGTCATGACGTTCCCCCGCGTACTACCAGAGGGCGCTGGTGTACCGCTGGTGGTACGTGCACCACAGTTTGCGCATCACTGATGTAATACATGACGTAATACAATATAATATAATTATTACTTGTTTTGATTAGTCTTTTTTTTTGGAAAACCACCACCTCCAGATTTTTTAGTCTTGTCCTTTTTTGTAAAGAAATAAAAAAATAAAAAATTATGTAACATTGTGAATTTTGCAGGATCCCAAGTTTTATTGTAAAACCAAGAATTTTGTTGTGCAAAATCATGAGTTTCACAAAATTGGGGCGTCTTTTAACCTGATATACCCCCCACATTCCCCCCAAAAAAATTTAATCAAAATTTGTTCACATAAAGTTACGACTTTGTTGTAAATTTTGTAAAACTGTAATTTACCGTCTTTAAATCCAGAATATTTCCTGTCAAAAAATTTCCCGTTAAAGTTTTTTTTATAAAATCAAACTTTGCAAACTTGTTTCTTTTTGATATAAACTGACAACTTTATGCCTTTTTAACTGCAGCTTTATGTCCTATAATTACCACATTTTGATGTAAAAATTTGGCGCAAAGTGCATACATTTGCAAAATTTCTAATTTTGCAATATTGTAACTTTTTAATAACAAGTGAATTTTTGTCATAAAATTCATAAAAGTTTACAAAACCGTGACTGCATAATTCTTTTGTAAAAATCGCCAATTTTTTGTTGTAAAATTGTGGCTCTTGACGTCATAGTTGGTGACACAGCTGTTGAACAGCTGTTCTGCTGGACAGCTGTTGATGGTCGTGTGGGAGGAGGGTAAAGGGGGAGGAGCTTGACTGCCACCTGGAGTCCAGCTGTACCTGGTCTGTAGTTATAAACTGAGGTTTTGAATATAAACTGGAGCTTTGAAGTTTTAGGTAGTTTGAGAGATGCAAAAAGACGACGAGAGTCCAGAACAAAGCAGGATGAGTGAGGAAACAAACAAGAACTTTAACGTGATGGAGATAACGAGTTGCCAAACAACAGCGATGATAATGAGTAGGGTTGGGAATTGAGAACCGGTTCCTGTAGAGAACCGGTTCCATGTGTTTCAATTCCATGGAATCGTTTGGCAGTTTATCCAGCGTTTCTTTTATCGATTCCAACCAGCACAAATCTCACGTAATTTATGCAAGCTACGCACAGTCAATTCCAGAAAGCAAAGCACTTACGTGATTAAGTTATGTCGGTTTAGCACGTGCATTGCAGTTGTAAACAACAATGGCGCCCACCAGGTTCAAACACTCCAAAGTTTGGCTTCACTTCACCAAAGAAAGATGGCAACAAGGCAACTTGCTGTCATTGCAAAGAATCAGAATGTGAAAAATCTTATCAATTCCCACCCCTACCGCTGGACTGAGACGTACACCTTTATGGAGCTTTAATGGAGCTCTGTCTTCCCAGAGGAGATGGTCTGGTTCATCGGTGTTTCCTCCTCTGACCTGGAGATATCTCACTTGTCATCATTATGGAGATAATACTGGTTCTAACGGCTGTTAACTGTTTTAACAGCTGTTAACAGCGGTTATCTGGAGTTAGCACTTGGACCACGGGACCTGGCATGAAAAGGAGCGCTGGACACTAGCAGCTCCCCTAGTACACCAGATTTCTCCTGGTGTACTGAAACTTGAATTACCCACTTGGGGGATTAATAAAGTATTTTGAATTTTGAATTTGAATTGAATTTGAATTTTATGACTGCGTTTCATCACATAAATGAACACTGAATGAGCAGATCCCTGAAGGTTCGTCAGACACACAAACCCATACAGATAAACGACACTCTTCCTACTTTGTTTTAAACGTATCTGCTTATCGTGAGAATATTGGTGTATGAAGCCGAGATCATAGAAGCTCTGACAGACATTGTCCAGGAACTCGTGGACTTTGTAGTCCTGTTTCAGTTACGAATGCCGGCCGGTTTAGACGCAGATTTCAGTGGCTTCCCTCCAAAGTCGGCAGCGCAGCAGCCCGCTCTTTCTTTTTCAAAACGTTATGTGCGTCACAACGAGATGACACATCTTCAGGCTGACAGGCCGGATAAGAAGATGTGCTCTCTCTCTTTCTTCCTTTTTTTCTCTCCCTGAGGTTTTTCTTTTTCCCTCTTAAGCAGATGAGTTCTTCTCCATGGTTCCTGCATTCCTCATCCATTTTTATATCCATCTGGAGGACACCAACAGGTCGTAACGGGGGGGGGGCTTTCATGGTTCAGTGTGGACAGTTGCTCAAAGTCATCCTGACTGACCATGACGGAGTCTGTTTGCCTTCCTGCAGGAAGAAACCTGCTTTCATACGCATCGATACCTCGTGTGTCTGTTTGAACGGCGCACAAGCACAAATAACTCTTCCTGTCTTGTTCCCCCCACCTCCTCCCCGCCCCCAACTTTCCCAGGAGTCCCGGGGTTTGATGGGCCGTCCCAGACGCCGGTTGACATTCCGTCCCCAGTCCGACCGGATGCCACATAAAAAATTCACTCGGGCGAAGAAGCTGCGAGGAATACCCAGCCGCCCCCCCCCCCCACCCCCCAACCCCACCACCACCACCCCCAGCGTGCACGTCTCAGTGGGGAGTGCAAGGTGAGCAGAGCTTGAGCTTGTCATGGCTGCTCGCCCCTGACAAACGTAAGTGGATGCTAATGGAAAAATCGTGACAGAGCGGAGTCCCACCACCATATGGCTAATTGCCACAACAATATCCTCCGTGTTATTAATCACGTTTTCATAGCGCGCCACGATAATTGGAATAATTAGGAGGGGAGCAGGCGCTGGGATGTCTCTGCAACATCCCGAAGCTTGAAGAAGAACCCAGAAAAGAACCGCCGCACCCCCCCCCTCACACACACATGTCTGGTCATCTTTATTCATGGCTTTTGCCTCTTTTTGGTTGTATCTTTTTTTTCTCGTTTTTCTCCCAGCCTCCTCTGCTCTCTGGCCCCTCAGCCCCCTGGTCTTGCTTGCAGGGAGCCGATAAATTAACAAACACGGCGACTGGACCCTCAACGGTGTTGGCTGGGAGCCGTTCTGGGCTTGTTGGGCCGTTTCAGGCGCCGGAGTCGAAACACTGAGTGTTTGGGGTTAAGCCTTAATGCTCTGGGTGACCGTCTATAAATACAGATATATAAATGAGTATTTATAGCATCAGTTATTTGTAGGGATGCATGAACACAGACAAAAACATAACCTCATTGGCAGAGGTAAAAATGTGAGGGTCCCTTGAAGACCTGTACTGGTGTGGTGAGGGGGTGGAGCTTCTGGGGCAGGTGACCAGAAACAGGAAGCCCAGAGATGAGAAAAGTTTGGCTTACCTGGAGGGAGGGGAGGCGAGTTGGAGGGGGCTCCATGGAAAAGAACCTCAGCGTCTCCACCAAGAACCAGGGAAACTTCTGGTGGATGCGCTGATGCTGACTTGGAAATCTGGATCGGAAAGACTTCCTTCCTGGCGAGATTTCTTTTTTTTTTTTTTTTTTTTTTTTCCTTTTTTCTTTCATGCTGCACTGCAAAGAGCTGGCGTCTGTATATTAATTGATTCTAGGAGCTTGGACTCATTTTTCTTGACTTTAAATCTTTGGAAAACTACATTGTATTTGTGTGGGTGTCTATATGATATATTGGCACTTCTGGGTTTGGAGCATTTATTGTCTCAGGAGATTTAGTTGTCTGGTGGATGTTTGTTCTCCTTTGAGAGAGTAAAAGGGAGCGGTTGCAACCATGCAGCGACATCACATTTGGTCTTCTGCAAAGATGGCTGCCAACGCCGTTTTCCAGCTGAACTAGTTGAATTTCAGGTTTAATTGTCCAACCGTACCTCACCGTACATTAAAAGCAACAGAAATACACCCTCGTTATTCAGCGTTTCACACTTCTTCTTTAATGCAGTGTTGTTTCTGCAGAAAAGGAGGAGTTGAAAGGGGCTGGAGGCTTATAACGGACGAAGCAGGTGTAAATCAAAGCCTGATATCGAGGTGAGGGTTTGTCACAAATCAATGGGAACTCCACAAACACTTCTCTTTATGGCTTCCTGTGAGCCATGACTTAATATTCAGCTGTCCGCTCCGCTCGTAAATCTCTCCGTTTGGGCATTAAAAGGAAAAACAAAACACAGCTTCATTGATTCCGAGGGTTGCTAATCAATAGGACATCTGTAGTTTTACGGCATTATTCCAGCGATGCGGGCTCGCGGTGCAGAAACGACAGATGTCCAACTCCTTCAGTCAAGTCCGAGTGAAGACGTCTTTCCTCGAGCTTTATGACCTCCATAAAAATAATGAGCAGATTCGGGGAGATGCAGGGATGGAGATCATGAGCGATCAGAGATGAGCAGAGGGAGTAAATAAGGTAGAAGTGGGCAGCGATCATGAGTACGTCAGTAGCAGTGAGACTAGAAGTTCATTTTCTACACAAACTAGTTAACTTCATAGTTCATAGAAATTAAAATGAGCTAGTTCAGTTCACCATTAAAAAAAATGAACTAGATAGTTCATTTAAAAAAAAATGTTTTTTAATGTTGCTGCGAGCAATTATTTGTCAAAATGATTGCCACTGCCCATATACTACACCACCACAAACGGGTTCACATTAGCATTGAAGGGACAGCCCATGTAAAACTGTCATTTCCATTTCAGCTTCTCTCTACAGCAGCCATTCCCAAACTTCAGAATACCAAGGCCCAATTTGAAATGGGAAAAATCTCTGCAGCCCACAGAAACCTTTAATCACAACTGTGATCAACATACAGGACCAGGAACCATGATCTGATTTCAATGTAAGGGGTCAACAAATAAGATGACACTTGTCATATTAAGTTAAAATGACAGTAGAATAACACTTAACTGGTTTGTTTTATTACTTCTTAATGTTTTTTTAATCATGTCATAAATATTTTACAGTAATTAAAAACGTATTTTAAAAAAGATTGAGGATTTAAAACACATTTGTTTAATTTTAATGACCTCTCACGGCCCACCTGCAGTCCTACGACGGCCCACCAGGGGGCCGCGGCCCACACTTTGGGAATCACTGCTCTACAGTATGTTAAAAATATGAGGAAAAACTTGCTGCCAAATGGTCTTTATTATAAAACAAAATCAGGTCCTTAAGGTGCAAATGTTTTTTTTCCCCCATTTCAATATTTCAATCCTCCCCGGCAGTCGGGGGTCTCCTCCAGCTCTGGGTAACTGTAGCTTTCATCTTCCTTCATGATCCTTTTAAACATTTGATGACGCAATTGTTAGCGTGACAGAAGCGACAGCCCGTGTTGCCATGTTTGATTGATTTCCTCAGATACATATCAGGCTCGTTTGTGGTGGATTTTAAATGGGGTTCGCTGGAAACCTGGAACGGTTTTGACCATGCGTGAACTTTGAAAGAGCGTCGTTCACAACTGCCCAAATGAACTCGTTCACGCCCCACACTGGTGAAGGAGAAAGAGAGCGCCCTCAGTTCACGTTCACACAAAATATGAACTAGTTCTTGAACTTTCGTTCAATGAACGCGTTCAGGTACGACACTGGTGGTGACTCTATACCGGTCTGTTGTGGTGAAGAGAGAGCTGAGACAGATGACAAGACTTTGGGCCAATTCCAATTCCTCTCTTAACCCTCAATCTCAACCCTCGCCCTTAACCCTCAATTTTTGGCCCTCAATCTTAACCCTCGCCCTTAACCCTCAATTTTTGGCCCTCAATCTCAACCCTCGCCCTTAACCCTCAATTTTTGGCCCTCAATCTTAACCCTCGAAAGTAAGTGTCAGGGCTATCTTGTGACTTAGAAATGGGACACCCCTCGAGTGCAGTTACGTCTTCAGACTGAAAAGTATCAGAGCCGTGTTTCTGTATTTCCTGAAATGACACAGGGATAACATTGAAAAGAGCGCTGTATATTCTCCAAATAATATTAGCAAATAACACAATAGAGGATACATTATTCAGTCTTCTGTCGCTACACATCAAGGTATACAAGTAACGTGAAGCCGGCCGGGACCGCCGGTCCGGCAGCAAACATCGTAAAGTAAAAAAATAAATGTTACGCAACAACGATGTTAATCCATGTAAAAAATCTCAAACAAACACAATAAAATGGTTTCATAACATTTATATCTTTAAGATATACGAGGATACTTACGTTTGTAGCTAGCTTTTTTTGTCACCATCCTTTTCGAAGATGTCTTGGCTAAATTACCCAATGCCTTCTGGATAGCCCTTACTACCAAGGGTGGTGTCAGAAAAATCTCAATTTTGAGGGCGATACAGCCCTCAAACTCGTCCCTCAACTTGACTTGCTAAGAATCGGGACAACACTTGCATTTTTTAGACTGAGGGTTGAGATTGAGGGTTAAGGGAGGAATTGGAATTCACCCTTTCTGTTTCCTGGTAGATCTTTGTCCCAACCCTGACCTGTGGTCATGAACTGGGTAGAGACTGAAAGAACGAGATCAGAGATACAAGTGGCTGAAATGGATGGATGGATGGATGATATCCACATGAACCGACACTGTCTGCTCAGTCCCACATGACTCGAGGCCAGAAGTCCCTCCTGCAACCCGATCCTGGCAGAGATGCCCTCCCAGAGCTGTCTGCGGGGACGCTGCAGTTGCTTACTGGTCTGACGGGAGCTGGTGACAACACCCACCGGGTGGAGGAGCGGTCGTGGGACCGAGCGAGCTGCGTGTGACGCGTTGGTGTCATGCTGTCAACGTGGTGTCATTTCAGGCTGGAAAATCCCACCAGGAAACCTGCTACGTTATTACAAGTTTCCAGAGGCGGCACAAACCAACTTTACTGAGCGTTCAAGGAGCCGTCAGGTTTAAAAGAAGCAGATCATCGAGTCCAAGAGAACGACTGATGAACCACAGCTACAGAAACGAGAGAAACTGGGCGTCGGTCCAGATGCAGCTCCAGATACAAACGTTTGTTTTTGTTTTTGTCAAAAAGCTGAATATGACAAGGATTTCACATTCGAACCAGACGACAACTGAAATTACTGATCAAAATCAACCCGGACCTGGCTTCAGGAAAGGAAGACCCGAGTCCTGGACCGGTTTGGCTAGGGTCCTGGCCAGGGTCTGGGACGAGTCGGAGCCACTGGGCAGCGTCCTGGACCTGGTCGGACCCTGTGGTCAGGGTCCTGGACTGGTCTGGTCAGGGTCCGGGACCGGTTGGAGCCACTGGGCAACGTCCTGGACCTGGTCGGACCCTGTGGTCAGGGTCCTGGACCAATCTGGACAGGGTCCAGAGCTCGGTCCCATCAGAAACCTGTGGACTGACCTAAACAGAGCCGTACCCTGTAGATCCAACACAGTTTGAAGAAACTTTTTTGTGTCTTAAAGTGCAGACGGTCAGCACAATGACGGACTTTTGGACCCTGATGTTAAAATAACTTTTTATTTTCCAGCCAGTATTTGCATTCACTTTTAGTCCGATTTATGAATTTCTTTTTATAATAGATATTCTTTATTGTATTGGATCAGCACTCTGAGTCCAGGAACTGGAAGTTATATTTAATTAGTCAGTTATTCATTTTTATTCTCATATAAACCTGCGTCAGCGTCTTAGACGTGTTTCCGATCGTTCACCTTCGTCTTCTCTATTCAGCATCTGTTGAGCAGAACTTTTTTGGTTTTGTGAGGTTTGAACCAGTTTTTCGGACTCAGTCTTCATATCGTTTCGCTGTTTTCTCTGATGGGTCTCTGTAATGAGTGTCTGTTGGAGCAGTTGGACTCTGTTGGACGCCCCGTTGACGCCGTTGACGCCTCCCCTCAGTGGGACTGATCAACACTTCAGACGACGGAGCCAGAGACCAAGATTCATTATTTTATCCTCCTCTTCAGTCACTTTTTCACAGCTCATCTTTTTCCTCCATCATCCTCTCACTCGTTCGCAGGCGAGCAGCCTGCACAGATCCCAACATCATTGTACAGTTTTACCAAAAAAATATATCGGTTGAGACTATTATTAGTAATAGTAATTAGTAAGTCGGCCGTAGATTTTAATGTGGCGTTAAAACTAGGGCTGTCAATTTCTCAAAATAATTAATCAATTAATCGCATGACTGTCAATAGTTAATCATGATTAATCACAAATTAATCACATATTTTTATCTGTTCTAAATCCACCTTATACAGATCTTTTTCAAGTTGTATTACTCTTATTAATTCGAGTCCTGACTAGAACCAGGAAATATGACCATATCAGTCCAGTCCTGAGGTCTCTGGCTTCCTGTCACTCAGAGAATAGACTTTAAAACATCTCTACTTGTGTTCAAGTCTCTTCATGGCCCCAAAGTCCATCTCTGACATGTTAGATCCATATGAACCAACCTGGACTCTGAGAACCTCAGGTAGTGGTCTCCTGCTGGTGTCCAGAGTCAGGACTAAACAAGGTGAAGCTGCATTTCAGTTTTATGCTCCTAAAATCTGGACCAGTCTTCCAGCAAGATGTGAGACAGACCTGAACTCTGACAATGTTCAGATCCAGACTGAAAACAGTACTGATTAGATGTGAAGATGATGACTGGAAGGATTTTATCTGCACTCTTCATTTTTAATTTAATTAATTAATGTTTTTAATTAATTAATTTTATTTATTATTGATTATTTTTATGCTTGTATGGAATCATTCTATTTGCCTTCTGGTGACGTTATGCATCTGTAAAGCACTTTGAATTGCCTTGTGTACGAATTGTGTTCTACAAATAAAGTTGCCTTGCCTAATATGAGAGTACACAAATGCTTGCTTTATGCAAAACAAATGCATGTTTATTTATTGCTGCAATGCCAAATCCATTATATATTTTATATATATATACTCAATATTTTCTCTTATGTTCTTCATACAAAAAATTTTTTTTTCGCGGTTTGCTTCAAACGGGGGGGGGGGGGGGCTCTCTCTGCATCTGCGCTCTGATTAGCCGACAAGTATATTTGACTAGTTGGACTCCGGTGGTAACTAAATTCACATCGACAGTAAACACAAACAACATTTATCTTGTGGAGTTAGCTATCAGGCAAGGTTTTGAAGCTGAACTTACCATTCAAAATAGTATCTTTTGTATCCATTTTTATTCCAGCTACTGCTCACCGAGGTTTGTTTACGTCTGTCTGTCTGCAGCATGGCCGTCGACGTCAGTGCATGACTTCCTGTTTTGACAAACTACGGAGTAGCCCGAGGCTCAACGGCCGGCTCGCGTTAATCGCGCGTTAAAAAAATTAGTTGCGTTAAAATTATTTTGCGTTAATCCAAAGTTAACGCGTTAACTTTGACAGCCCTAGTTAAAACACCTCGGTTCTTTACTTTCTCCATCGTACTGATGTAGATCTGCTGCTGTGGTTGGGATCACCGTCCCACCATGTGACCCGGTTTCAGCCGAGCTTCAGCTGTCGGACAGATGGGCTCGGTTTGGTCTCTACGGTGCTCTGGTGTACGGAGGAGTTCACGGTCCGCTCAGGCGTGCAGACAGCAGCTCCGAGGTGTTTGCTCACCAAACATCTCCTCTCTGGTCTCATCTGTCCAAAGCTGATCGCTGACAGAGTCTGTGGGTTTGTTCAGATGCAGCTTTGAGAGCCTGAGCTCCGCTGCCGTGTTGTCTTTACAGAGAAGAAGCTTTCTGCTGGCAACCCTTCCAGACAAACATACTGTCATGAACTTATATATCAAACTGTTCTTAACAAAGGATGCATCGTTACACAACGCCTGGTCCTGCGTACATACGAAAGGCAAGAAGGAGGCGAGTCGCAGGAAACCGGCACCAGCGAGCAGCAGAAGCTCCACAGATTGCAGCGTTCTTAGCAGGGTTATAATGGTTTTCCATTAGTTTTAGTTTTTATTTAGTTTTAGTTTAGTTTTTCCAAATTCAGTCAGTTTTAATTCGTTTTTAGAGCAGTTTTGCTAGTTTTTATTCATTTTTGTTTTGAAATACTAAGTTTTAGTTTAGTTTTTATTAGTTTCAGTGTTAGTTTTAGTTTTATTTTTTAAATTAGGGTTGTAATTTTGGTTCAAGTGAAGCACTGAACTTTTTGAAGGCTATCGTTGTGTTTATAATCCGGTCTCAATAAACATATTTATCAATGCATCTTCCCGCTTGTGGTGTTCCTGCAGTTTTCTCCTGTTCCTTCCCAACGCTGACTGGCCTGCAGCTGTAGCTTCTCTTTCCAGGGGGCTAGATTAGGCTAGCTTATCCAGGTAGTCTTAGTTAGCCTTCTTATGCGAGCTTTTCAACTTTCAGATTCATGGGGTTTTTTTTCTCCTTCAGAAGTATTCCACACATTGTATCACCTGCTTCTACAACAAGGCACTTATTTTTATCGTTAACACAGTCAGAGTCAAAGAAATCCCAAATAGGACTGTGCTGTTTTCTACCAACTTTTGCCACAGCCATCATTGCTGATCACTTTTTTTATTTTATTATTTTTTGTTTTTGCAGTTGTTGTTGTACGGCGGAGCGAAGTTAATAGGTTTCAAACGTTTATGAAAAAAAATTACAAATTATTATAATTATAACTATTATTATAGTTAATTTTCATTCATTTTATAAACACATAATACAGTTTCAGTTAGTTATCGTTTTTAAAAACTCTCATTTTTATTTTATTTCAATTAACGAAAATATTTTTTTCAATTCTAGTTTTCGTTATTTCGTTTGTTTTTGTTAACGATAATAACCTTGCTATTCTATTCAGCAGAAGTGGTGCTGCGCATCACGTCGACCCGGGCTTCTTTGTTATTTTGTTTTCAGCGCTGCAGAAAAGAGCCCACGCTGCCCCCTTGTGTCTGGCAGCGTAATTTCAGAGCGACGGTGGACAAGTAGATCCCGTACATAGAAGCACAAGTGGTGCTGAAGGACCACATGGGTCTAATGGTGCTGATTTGGGCTAGAAGAATCCTGCGCTTCTTTGAATTTCAGTTGGACAGGGGAAAAAAAAAAAATTAAAAATGATGGTTCCTCAGCGCAAACCACTCAGGTTAACGGAACCATCCTAATTATTTGGTCCTCCTCAACATCTGCCCACACGAAATGTTTATAGCCTTCCCCCGGCTCCAATCTGTCACACAGACATCAAATACTCTGATGCTGGGCGTTTATTGTTCTCGATCAGTTGTGTGTGATATATGCTGAATAGACGGGGAAGAATTATGGTTCCTGTATAGAATTAGCAGGAGCTCATGATGCTTTTCTGCCCCTCACGTTGCCATTTCAGGCAGTTATGGATCCAGGAATGGCAGAAAGCAGCTGTTCCTCTGACCATAAAGCCCAGTGCAGAGGCCTTAATTGTTACACTGAAGAGAGGGAATTATTTCCACC
This sequence comes from Hirundichthys speculiger, assembly GCA_018398805.1. Classification (NCBI taxonomy): domain Eukaryota; kingdom Metazoa; phylum Chordata; class Actinopteri; order Beloniformes; family Exocoetidae; genus Hirundichthys; species Hirundichthys speculiger. Next base: position 487,163 of record JAGFBZ010001678.1, read on the forward strand.
CCCCCCGGTCCACCCCGGGGACTAGAAGATGAGGAGGGGGGAGGAAGGGGGCAGCAGGAGATGTGCGGATGGACGAAATGGCATTACGTTTGGCATGGTGTGGGCACTGTTTGGCAGCGTCGTCTGAGGGCGTGGGCGGCTGGTTGAGTGTCCCTCACAGTTCATGTGGAAGCTTAAGACTTGAGAAAGAAACTGGGTCAAGACTGAAAGTAGGGTGCTGCGTTTGGATGTTGAATTATGGCGTGTGGCCTGGCGCTTTTTTTTTTTTTTTTTTTTTTTTCAATGTTCTACAGTCAGGGTTTATTCAGGTGTGCATTAATCTCACTAACTGGAAATATTCCAGTGAACTGCATGTCATTAATGTAGGTTCACACCCTCTGGTTAGCAGTTAACTTTCATTGGTGGAAGCTTATCAAAGCCTAGACAAGACATTTTATGCATTAACGGCTCTCACTGTGGTTTGCTGCAGTCCCAAAACCTTTAGAAATGTAGAAATGTAACCTTCTGTCTCAGCTGTTCTTAAATTTCTTCAGATGGCAGGATGTAAATTAGTGCAACCTTAAAGAGCTCCTGACACCAAAAACTAACCCTAAAATAATCTTTGATTGTATATAAGTATTCCTGATAGCTTTGATGATATTCTAAGAGGGGCCGCTCCGCTTCAAAAACGGAGACCAGAGAGCAAACAGTACTTATTTACGCTTCTAATATGATACAGGATTGCAAAAGGGTGCTTTAGTTATACTAATAACATTTATTGACACAAAATCTCAATAAATGATCACCAGAATCCAGCTGTACATGAAGAGCGAAGCTTTTAATTTGAGCTTGTTTACGGCATATCTCAGCAACGGAAAAGCGGTCAAGTGAGCATCTTACCGTTTATAGACAAGCTGTGGCTCTGGAAACAACCGGCAACCAGATTGAAGCCGTTTCTCCGCTTTTTACGGATCTTTTACAGTCAAAAACTATGGAGCCCCGTTTGGGTCATAATTCAATGAATAAATGAGTCTATTATGATATAATAATATAATAATATAATATATATAATATAATAATATAATAATACACATATATTCCATAATAATGGGAAATATTTCATAATAATAAACATGTATTTCATAATAATAGGAAACATTTCATAATAATGGATTTGTATTTCATAATAATAAACACCTGTGTTTCATAATAATAGACTCATTTATTCATTGAATTATGACCCAAACTGGGCTCCATAGAAAACCGGTTCGTACCGACTTTTGACCACTAGTTGTGAATTTCGACTTTGTGTCTTTAGGCACCTCTTGTGCAAAATATATAAGAGATGAAAGAATAACGGTATTGTTTTTGTTGAGGTGGTTCGGGCATCTGGTTAGGATGCCCCCCCGGACACCTCCCTGGAGAGGTGTTTCGGGCATGTTCAACTGGGAGAAGACCACGGGGAAGACCCAGGACCCGCTGGAGAGATTATGTCTCTCAGCTGGCCTGGGAGCGCCTCGGGATTCTCCTAGAGGAGCCGGTGGAGGCGGCTGGGGGGAGGGAGGTTTGGACCTCTCTGCTGAAGCTGCTGCCCCCGTAACCCAACTTCGAATCAAGCGGAAGTTAATGGATGGATGGATGGGATAAATAACCACAATAAGGAATAAACATCTCTCCTGTGTGTTAAAAGCTAATTCAGAAGGCATATATGGCTATATTTTAAAATTGGTTATCATGGTGGTAGTCAGTATTAAAGGTTTGAGAACCACTGGATGAGCGGATAAAAAAAATTATAACCACAGTGCCTTAAAATGCTGATCATCCACCACTGATTTCTAAAAAGTGGCAGTATAGGCTTTAGAAAAACCAACATCCTCACTTCCAGATTCCTACCAGAATGTTAAAAAAATAAAAAAATAAAAAATGCTGCAGTTCTTTTACTGACCATTAGGGCCTAGCCTCAAAATAGAGCACATTGACCAACAGTAATCCATGACAATTAGGAAGTCATTGTTTTTTTTTTTTTGTACCTCATCAGGTAAAATTGTACAAAGCAACCAACTGTATGCCATCTGGTCCATTTGATTGACAGCAGGCCACCAGGGTTATAATAGTTTTGGATTTTCCATTAGTTTTAGTTTTTATTTAGTTTGTAGTTTAGTTTTTCAAATTCAGTTAGTTTTAATTCATTTTTAGAGCAGTTTTGCTAGTTTTATTTGTTTTTGATTTGAAATACTTAGTTTTAGTTTAGTTTTTATTAGTTTCAATGTTAGTTTTAGTTTTATTTTGTAAATTAGGGTTGTAATTTTGGTTGGAGTGAAGCACTGAACTTTTTAAAGGCTATCGAATCACATAGTCGTGTTTACATTCCAGTCTCAATAAACATATTTATCAATGCATCTTCCCGCTTGTGGTGTTCCTGCGTATTTACTGACCAGCAGCTATCTGGTCTCCATGGAAACAGTCCATTATAGTTGCTGTTTTCTCGCGGTTCCTTCCCAACGCTGACTGGCCTGCAGCTGCAGCTGCAGCTGCTTCTTTCCAGGGGGCTTTCCAGGGGGCTAGCTTAGGCTAGCTTATCCAGCTAGTCTTGGTTAGCCTTCTTGTGCGAGCTTTTCAAATGGACTTTCAGATTCGTCGGTTTTCCCCTTGAGAAGTATTCTGCACATTGTATCACCTGCTTCTACAACAAGTTTTTATTTTATTTCAGTTAACAAAAATGTTTTTTCAATTCTAGTTTTCGTTATTTCGTTCATTTTCGTTAACGATAACAACCTTGAAGGCCACTGGCTGCTTCAGAAACACACGGATGAGGTTCAGCGTCCAGAGTCCCTGAGAATCACCCATTTGTCCGTCTGCATCTTTAGCTCTTTTAATTTGCTAATCGGCGGTTGTTGCATGTTCTCGAGAGCGTGCACGTGGCTTTCTCAGCGCTCGAAGGCACTGGTTCTAGCTGGATCCGTTTCCTGCTCATCTGACTTTCCCACACAGATAAACCAGCTCTCCTCTCAGCCAAATATTTCCATCTTCGTCTTCAGTGTGTCGACTAAAATGGCAACACGTTCATCCTAGTTTTTGTCCTTGCGGGTTAGTTTTTATTTAGCTGTTGGACCGTTTTCCTCGGACCAAGACTTTGCCAGGTGACGTGTAAATGAGATGACCCGGTCTCTGCTCGGTGTTGCTCGGTGGTGATATTAAAGCAGTTACAGCGACTGCTGCGACCTCAGCGCCGTAACAACCGCCGCTCTGTTATCTTTTACAACTCGGTTCGAGCCCTTCCTGTCACAGCCCTCCTCCAGACGCCGAGCCTGAGTGCGTGTTCGTGCCAGCGCTCCCCCTCTCATCTCCAGAGGTGAGCTCTAGGTTGCTCCCCATATTAGTTTGCTTTCCACTTAATGAAGCGCTAGAGCATGAAGGTCCAAGCACTGCTAAACGCCGCGTTCATTAAACCAATGGTGCTTAATGATGACGGCAAAGGCGCTGGCGACCCGTCGGCTCCTACTGAGGGCGACCATTAGCGACGGAGCCAGCCAGCTGGGGGGAGACGGCGGCACGGAGGGAGGGAGCCGTCAACTGTCAACAGCACTGTCGCAAGGACGCGTAGCCCTCGCTAAATGACTGCAGCAGAGCCGGAGAAACGTACCGAAGATGGCAAGTTTTCTTGTGAAACTCCACATCATCAGAGGCAGAGATCTCCACTTCAGTGCCCTTAAAGCGACGTATACAGTCCTACATGCTTTCATTTACCAGCTGCAGTTACTGTGATGAGTTATTTTGTTAAGAACAGCTCGAGCTATGAGGACACTTCGGGTTACGGAGTTGACTCTCATTACTAAAATAAAAGCTGGACATCAAAGCTGTTTTTTGTACCTGGCTGTAAGTTTGTTTATTTCTGCTGTAAAGCTGGACATTTTAACATGGACGTCAGCAGGAGCGTAGCACCAAATTCTGGGCCCTGTACACTCTCAATGTCCGTGGGCCCCTATCCATGCCAGTGCATGATGCGCATGAGGAAAATTTTAAAATAAATTTTTTTTTTTTTAAATAAAAAAGCATAAATACGGTTTTAAGCTACAATCAGATCAGATTATATTGATGAGTAGTTCTTTCATTCACCACCTGAACTGATGCATTTGGCCTACTTCTGCTCAAATACCTAAAACATTAGGCTACATGTTAGGCTACTGGTTTGTGTACTAATGTTTTGATCCATGATACTTGTGCAAATTTTGATTTAAAAACATTTATTCTTTAACAGGAGACAACTGCACACTCAAATAAATCAAATCAAATAAGCTACATTACTTTTGTAATGAGAAGGTAGAGTAGAAATGAACAGAAAAATATTAAGTTTCTATGTGAAAAAAGTAAGTTGTCACTGGTTTCTGCTTTTTACGTCAAAGGCCTGTGTCATCTTATCAATAGAGCCTGCGATAGTACACAATGTCAGCTGTCAAATAAAGCTAAAGACTTGACGTGAGCACACAGACATCAGCAGCAGCTGTCTGGAGTGGACTACGTCAACTTTAATTGGACTTTGCGTAACAAGCAAACTCGGTTCACCTTTGGGAAAGAAAGCAGTCAACAGCTGCCTCCCCTCATTCTCCCTTCTTTGTTTTTCTTCTCTCTCTTTCTTCTTGCAACAGCCTGATTTCTGCTTTTTGGGCAGCATGATGCCAATTCAATGTGGGTTCACTGACGTTACACTTGTCACCGGTCGCTGTCGGGCGGACTAAACCAGTGGTGTGCAAACTGTGGTACGCGTACCACTGGTGGGACGTGGGGGAATATCAGGACTTTCCACATTTCCACTTTTTTTTTTTTTTAATTAAATCAGAAACATACAATGCATTATAGATATGTTTCAAATGAAATTCAGGTAACAATAAATAATCACAATAAGGAATAAACATCTCTCCTGTGTGTTTAAAGCTAATTGAGAAGGCATATATGGCTATATTTTAAAATTGGTCATCATGGTGGTACTCAGAGAGCTGAACAGTTTCTCAGTTACACAGCATTAAAAGTTTGAGAAGCACTGGACTTAACCATTTTGTGCCTCCAAGAGGGGGCCTCCAGAATATCCAGTATGTTGGGAGGACTGTGACATAAAGTTAATTCTCTCAGCTGATGTTATCAATATATCAAATAAAGCATAATAAATAAAAAATAAATAAATAAAGCAAGATTTTCATGGGCCCCTCTCCCTGCTCGGGCCCTGGGTAGTCAGGTCCACTTTCCCCCCACTACCACGCCCATGGACGTCAGTGGGGACCGACTCACTGCTGGAGCCCTAGTGGTCAGTAGAGGAACTGCAGCTCTCCTGGTCCAGTCAGGTAGTTGGCGGTGATGGCCGGCCCACTTGATCTGCTGTGAGGCTCCAGGTACCCAGCACTCCTCCCTCTGCTGGAGATTGTTTCTGGTCAAGCTGGAGCCCATGAAATGGTATTCTGACCAGCTCTGGTTCCCACAGAGGGTTTCAGGTCTGTGGTGGTCCAGGATGGACAGAAACCAAATCAGACACAACTTTCACTGTCAGGAAAGTTAATCGTTTCAAGCATTTAGAACAATGACATATAATCCAGACATGCTTATCAGTTACAAGAACGTTACTCCAGTGTTGTACCTGAACGCGCTAATTTAACAAAAGTTCAAGAACTAGTTCATATTTTGTGTGAACGTGAAATGAGCGCGCTCTCTTTTCCCTTCACCAGCGTGGGGCGTGAACGAGTTCATTTGGGCAGTTGTGAACGACGCTCTTTCAAAGTTCACGCATGGTCAAAACCGTTCCAGGTTTCCAGTGAACTCCATTTAAAATCCACCACAAACGAGCCTGATATGTATCTGAGGAAATCAATCAAACATGGCAACACGGGCTGTCACTGCTGTCACGCTAACAATTACGTCATCAAACATCTAAAACAAGCATGGAGGAAGATGAAAGCTGCAGTTACCCAGAGCTGGAGGAGACCCCTGACTGGATTGAAATATTGAAATGGGAGAAAACCATTTCCAGCTTAAGGACCTGTTTTTGTCTTATAATAAAGACCATTTGGCAGCAGGTTTTTCCTCATATTTTTAATCTACTGTAGAGCAGTGATTCTCAAAGTGTGGGCCGCGGCCCCCTGGTGGACCGTCGTGGGACTGCAGGTGGGCCGTGAGAGGTCATTAATATTAAATAAATATGTTTTAAATCCTCGATCTTTTTTAAATATGTTTTGAATTACTTTAAAATATTCATAACATTATTTAAAAAAAACTTTAAGAAGTAATACAACAAACCAGTTATGTATTTTTCTACTGTCATCTTAACCTAATATGACAAGTGTCACCTTATTTGTTGACCCCTTACATTAATATCGGATCATGGTTCCTAGTCCTGTATGTTGATCACAGTTGTGATTAAAGGTTTCGGTGGGCTGTGGAGATTTTTCACATTTCAAATTGGGCCTTGGTATTCTGAAGTTTGGGAACGGCTGCTGTAGAGAGAAGCTGAAACGGAAATTCCAGTTTTACATGGGCTGTCCCTTCAATGCTAATGTGAACCCTGGTTGGTTCAGGATTCAGAATTGGACCAATAGTTGCGTCCGGGTCCTGGGTCCAGACTTACTGTCGAAGCTGCCGAGACTTTTATTTACACTGCAAAAAATAAAAATCTTACCAAGTATATTTTTCTAATTTCTAGTCAAAATATCTCATCACACTTAATATAAGACACAATCACCTAAAGAGTAACATTTCAGTGAGATATAGGAGCTTGTTTTTAGACAGTGCATGAATATCTTGTTAAGTGAAACAGTCTTTAAAACATCTTGTTTTGAGTCATATCTCAGATGAAACAAGGTTTTTTGACATGTCATAAGATTTTTAAGCTAATTTCAAGATCTTGTCAGGCTTAAATATAATGCCTTATTTCAAGAAATCTTATTAAGCGAATTTTCACTTGTTCCATTGGCAGATTTTTGCTTATTACAAGCAAAAAATATCTTGTATTCATTTTTTTAACTTATTTTTTGATTGGCCTTTTTTCCAGTGTATTTATGTGACTCTTATGAGACATATTCTCCGTCTCTTTACTTTTCAGAAAACATTTCCTCCATTTTAGTGCTTTTGTCCTCTTTGTTTGTCAGGTGGACGTTTTCAGCGCTGGAGGAAGACGAGGAGGCTGGTTCTCCCAGATGTGACCGCTGGAGTTCAGCGCTCTGGTCCGTCTGCCGCTTTAAACTGGGTTTGGCCATTTCAGTGCAAAAATGAAGCAATGTGCACGCACACACATGCACACACATGCACATGCACAAGCACACACACGCACACACATGCACACAGACTGCCGGTGAGCTCCATGTGGGCCTCAGAGGACTCACTAATGTATCCAAATATATTTACAACAGATGTTGCATTTTATTTTTCATGATAAAAACCCATTTCAGAAAATTTACTTCATAATGGGCACAGCAAGTTTTTCTTTCTGTTCCGTCTCCTCCCGGGGTCGCTCCTCTGTACGGTAGGAAGAGTGCGCCACCTAATGGCCGCAAACGTCTCTTTTTGCCCAACTTTAGTTTGCAGGAACCAGAAGGAACCAGATCGTCCCCCAGAGTCCACCGATGGTGTTAAACTGATAATATCACATTTACAAGAACTCAACACCCTTTTCTGCTTAATTTTCTACGTATTTATATTTTGTCTGTGCTGTGGAAAAAAAAGATATTTCTGACTATAAATATCTAAGCAAGACTAAAAGTCAAACGACTAGATTTTAATGAAGTTTAACTTTCATGGATTTATACGAGAGGAAGAGTTTCAAAGATGGAAAGAGGAAAGTCGAGTCCTGAAGAAGTACGACGCTCTGAAAAAGTATTTACCTCCTCAGGTTTCTTCTGTTTTCGGTGTCTTCTCACACTTAACGTGTTTCAGATCATCCAACGCATTTACCGCTGGTCTCTGTGGAGGAGTTCTGGTCCACTTCTTCTTCTCAGAACAGTTTTCATCCATGAACGGCCTGTTTGAGGTCAGACCACAGCTTCTCAGCCGGATTCAAGTCCAGACTTTGACTGGACCACTCCAGAACCTTCATTCTGGTGTTGTGGTCCATCCAGAGGTGGCCCACCACTCCAGAACCTTCATTCTGGTGTTGTGGTCCATCCAGAGGTGGACCTGCTGGTGTTCTTCAGATCACCGTCCTGCTGCCGAACCCAGGTGTTGTTGATCTTCAGGTCTGGAACTGATGGATGTTCTCCTTCAGGATCTTCTGGTAGGTTCCATTAGGTGGTCCAGGTCCAGAAGCAGCAGAGCAGCCCCAGACCATCACACTACCACCACCATGTCTGACTGGCGCTAAGTTTGACTCCACATGTCCCAGAAACCTTTGTCTGGTCAGTCCTCAGAATATTTTCCCAGAAGTCTCTGGGATCATCCAGATCTTCTGGGTTTTTGTGTTGTTTCTGGTCAGCAGTGGTTCTGGTCCTGGATCTCCCTCATGGAGGAAGACGTTCTGGGTTCTTCTGTGACCTCCTGGACGAGTCGTTGACGCTCTTGCAGTGATATTGATGGTTTTTTTCCCCATAATAAATTAAATCATCATTTAAAAACTGCTTTATTTATTGTTATTAAACCCTTCGACATTTCTTCATAAATGTTCTCAGTATAGATTTATATTTCGTTAAAAGATCTTGCAGGATGGATGAAGCCACATTCGTCTCACGGGCCTTGAGGCTGACACGCGTGTTTTCAAGTAAATGACTGAATTTAAGATTTACTAACTAATTAAGACAAAAACTTACATTTAGAAGCGTTTTTTCTTGTTTTAATAATAACTTTCTTATTTTAAGTCTCAGTAAAAATTTATATCAAGTAAAACTTTACTTTTTTGTCTCAAACAGGCAGGAATCCTAAAATGAGACAATTAACACTTAAAATAAGATGTATTACCTTTTTCCTCCTCCTCATCTCCTCTCCTCATCAAAATAAATCTTGTTTTAAGATTCAATAACAAACTATACCTTTCTTAAGTCTAGAAACAAGTGTTCCTACAATCTCAATTTAAGAAATCTAACCAAGTGAAATTATCTTGCTGCTTGGACAGATTTTTGTCACTTGTTTTGAGAACCTTTGTCTTTAGTTGTAGTGTTTTTATCTTGTTTTTTTTTTTTTTGCAGTGCATGGACTCGACGAGTAAATTATATTTACAAGACCAATAATCTCATATTTCCATTAAATCTCAGCGAGGACGGATCATTTTCAGCGTGTATCCGTGCTGTTTATAAGAATAAGTCCACAGCAGAGATGGAGATCAGTCAAGACGACTCTTCTCCACAGATTGTTTATCTCGTCTTGGAGTGGGAGGAAGACGAGAGAAGACGAAGGTGTGGAGGAAAAGCAAAAGATGCAACCGCCGTGCCCCCTCAGGGAAGGCAAAGAGAAGTCCTGAGCGGAAGAAGAGGAGGAGGAGGAGGATTAGGTGAGGCGGCGGAGGAGCCAGCCGGATGGGCTGAAGAGGAGGCGGCGAGGGCGAAGCGGCAGAGCAAGCGTGGCGCGTGAAGGGCTGAGTGAGGCCTTTACAAATGGAGGCAGATGCCTGGCATTATGAACTTGTCGGGTCGCAGATGGGGATGGTGGTGATGGAGCACTCGACTCCCCGGATGGTTATCACTCAGCCTCCTCCTCGTGCCTCTCAGCGGCTGAGAGTGAGGGGGAGAAGCAGGAACAGGATATAAAGGGGAGAAAAATTGAGTTAAAAAAAAAAACACCGAGAGAGTTTCAAGAAACAAGGGGGGTGAGAAGACAGACTTTTGACTGACTGATTAGCAGCCGCATTTAAATAAAGAGCATGAATGCACTTTGAAGAGACATGCGTGAACCCTTCTTCTCTCCCCGTGTGATTGATCTCGGCGTCGGTGTGCCGTGATTGATTGGATTGCCTGCGGAACATCATCCCGCTAACTAGTCGCTCTGAGGAGGGCGTTTGTCACTGCCATTGATCTTCTTGTAAATGAAATGTTCCATTTCCAGAGCATTTTATTGTTAAATGCAGTTCATTAGCCACTCCGAGATTTATGGCCGTGTCTCCCGTCTTCAGCTTTCAGAAGAGGAGAGAGCAGAGTCTGAAGGAGGCGGAAGTAGAAGTGGAGGGAAGATGGCGATGCTGCGGAGCTGCTGCGGACTTGATAGATGGAGCTCAAGTTTGCCAAAAGATAATGATGGTGAAGGAGAAGAGAGCTTCCCCACGTAGCCTAGTTAAACTTCTTATCTCTGTAGGAACTTCCACTCATCCTTCATGAACAGTCTTGGCCCTGACGTATTAAATGTTTCTTTTGTTTTGTCAGATTACAATGCTTATGTCCTAATTGGGGATGTAACGATATGGAAAATCTGATATCTCGATTATAGTGACCAAATTATCACGGTTTACGATATTATTGCGATATTCTTAATTGCTGTACAAATGTATAAAAAACACATACATTTAAATAATTTAACAAAATCTTGTGATTTTCGTGTCATACTAAAACATCAGAAGCCAAAATCTTATCAAAATGAAACTTTCACATTTAAAGGACAAACAACTGGCACAGAAAGAGGTTTTATTTTAAATGAACAAAATAAATAACAGGAACAAAGCTAATTTGTCTGGTGCAAATTTAAATAAACACTTTAACAACCATAGTAGGTCAAAATATTCAAACAATTATCAGGAACAAAAATTATAGTGCAAGTTCAAATGAAATACACTTTGGACTTTAAGCTGAACCTTAAATAAGTATAAATGTGCAAATAAAGAAACAGTTATATAGGAGCCAAATATGTTGTTCTGAATTGTAGTTCACTCTGTGTGTCTGTGGGTGTCGCTGTGTTGTTACCTGAGGGTCAGGTATAAAGGTAGCTGCCTGTTATTGGTTAGGTGTTTGACCTGGAAGGGCAAAAGGTTTTTGACCGCTGTGGCGCTAACTGCTGGCGTTATGGTTGTCAGATCAGTTAATGGAATAAATAAATATTTTAACTGCATCAGAAGAACGTCATTGCGGTCATTTTTCAGATCAGCACGCAACGGTAACGTTTACATAATGTGAGTTAGCGAAGCGCGTCGACCAGGTTACTCTTGGTCAAACATCTCAGTAGCTTGAAGCATTAGCCTTAGCTCCTTCAAGTTGCTTGTACAAATTACAATAATAAAATGTAAACAAGTGCTTTGCAGACAGGATCATTGTCCTCCACCAGTTGTCCCTCTGCATTCTTAAAAAAAAGGAAAAGTATGCCCAGACCTTGGATTTTGTCCTTTTAGTGGGTTGATAGATGTCCTGCGTGCTATCACTTGAATGAAGCTGATATTACATATCCCGTAATCGACCCCGATTATGAGATTAAGTCAAACATAAACGGTAATCGTTATCGCGTAAAATTTTACTGCGCTTTACCGTAATACCAGTAACCGTTCCATCCCTAGTCCAGTGAGATATGTATCTCTATACATCTCATAGTGGGTCAATCGCACTGACTGCAGGTCCCAGCGGATGCCCGCTAGTTCTTGTTTCAGCTGTCGCTGCGCTCGTTTCGGATGTCGTCGGTGAACTTGGTGTCCTGAAACGAACTGCGGTGAAAATCGCTGAACTGGAGGACCGAGTGCTGCAGGAGGTGGAAGCTGACGAGCTGCAGAGAGTCCAGCTGCTCTTAACTGCTTCGCTTTGCTTCCTGGACCCTTCCAGGCCAACCCAGAACCAGTTGCAGCGGTCTTGGTTAACGGCACAACAGGCCACATGATCTTTACAGTAAGAATGACGATTCTCCATCAGGTCACACACTGTAAAAAAAATTGTAATATAACAGAATTTTATTGTCTATTTTACAGATTTTTTTCTGTATTTTTAAAATACCAATTTAATTTACAAAGATAGACTGGGATTTTACATGTCAAATGTAAAATAACATTAAATCACTCTAACTGTGAAAACACACAATATTCTGCTTTTACAAAAAAAAAAACCATTAGAAATACATATATTTATTGTTCAAATTGTACACAAATACATCGTAACTTCACAAATATTTGTCTGTTATTTAAGGGAATAAACTGTAAAATTCAACTTTATAACCCAAAAAAGGGAAAAAATCATTTAAAATTACTAGAATTAATAGAAAAAAATGTAATTTTACTATAATTTCTTTAATTTCTTTCTAAATTGAAGCATTATTATTCGTAATACAACATTTACTTACCATATTTCTGGGCAATTTAATTATTTTAAAATATGAAAATGTTTCTAATTAAATGTTAAAAACAACCTAAAAATAAGGCAAAAATCTTTTTAAAATTACAACTACAAACTGTATTTTAATTATGGAAAAAAACTACTTTCATGAGAAAGTAATTTTCTGTTATTTCATGGTATTTTTCTTGCGCCCTAGCTGCCGGAAAATTACCGGGTTTTTTTTTACGATTTTTTTCTTTTTTTACAGTGCAGCTCAGGAGTCAAGGTGATGTAAGGATGCTGTAAGAATATGTATTTCTGCTGCAAAGTTGGACATTTTAACGCAGAGATCAGTGGAGACTGAGCCACTGTTGGTAGCTGGATCCTAGTGGCCGGTGGAGGAACTGCAGCTAAGCCTACTTCCTGGAAGGTTTCATCCCTGAAGTGGGTTGATTGGCCGAGCCATAGAGATTGGATGAGACATGTGGGACGAGTTCAGAGCAGTCACCGCTTCTACCCACTTTTTATTCGTGTATGTGCCTCCCTTCAGATCACACGTGTGGGAGAAAAGCTCACGGCTACGAGAATCCGAGGTTATCAGAAATAAACCGGGAACGGTAGGCGGATGTCAGCGCTCATCGTCAGTAGCTCAATATGGATCAGCGTGACAAAAATGATAGTTTACTGTTTGATTGACAGGTCATCTCTGGGGGGGGGGGGTCTGTCTCACAATCAACACCAAACATGTTTCTGTTCTCCCCAAAACAAAACAGGGCTGCTGGGAGTCACAACTTCAAATGAATAACAAGGTGATAGCGAGGTGTAATAGATGCTTTTTTGTTTTTTTTTCCTAATAATCAGCGTCTCTTTGTTTTGCAGATGGTGAATTATGAAAACAGTCCCGGGGCGCATTAATTACAGCTACCAGGAGGATCAGGCAGATAAAGACCTTCTCCAGAACATTTGTGTTTTTATCCGAGTTTCTATAGAGGTGTTTAATTGATGCATTTGTTTATGATCTCGTCAGAAGGTGTGCTTTATGAAATGCAAGTATATAATCCTGAACGTCTCAGAGGTTTATCAGTAATATCAGAGAGAGTCAAAAGAACTGGGAGCTGACATCAGTTTGAAGACGTTTCGCTCTGTGGTGGCTGTCATGATGGAACAGAACCGGGCCGTCCTGAAGTCCTGAAGTCCTTTCCTGGGAGACCCCGGTCATGTTCAGGTAGCCAGCTGGACTCATGACGTTGTTGAACTTTGACCCGAGCAACTGAAGTAACGCCATGTGACGACGCTGCCCCCACAGGCCGGGAGGAACCGGTCCTGATGGGTTTGTCCCCCCGCCGTCCCTCCGGGACAAAAAAACACATAAAGCATCTTAAACCCTTTAAGCACCAAAGTCGCAATACTGCAACAAGCAACATTGCTGACTATAACAGGCTGTATCTATAAATGTGAAGCCGAATCTTGTTACTACTTTTCACCAGGAAATGGCAGAGATGTGTCTGTAATCTGAGAACCATTATTTGAGGTGGCGCTATTCAAAGTTTTACCGTAAAAAGAGTTTTAAAAAACAGCCTCCGGCACAGAGACGCGCGGCGAAGCAGTGGTGGAAATGCTGATCGTAGCGAGAGCAGAGCAGAGCGAAGGAGGGTTTTTTTTAATTTACTCACGATGTCAAGAGGTCGGTTTACCGTCCATGAAGTACTTTGTCAGGTTCTGGCTAACTCCGATTCAGAGAAGGAAGACATGCAGTTGTCCAGTGAAGCAGAAACTGACATCAGTAGTGACGGCGAGTTGGCGCCATCATTCCTGGGGAAAAAAAAGTATTTTCCATCAAGAAGTTAGAAGTTAAACAGTAAAATGTTGCTTTTCTATGGAAAATACTCACAATTTTTTTTTTTTTTTAAGTAAATGACAGTAGATATGTATTTATTTATTTTATATTATAATATATAATTTAATATAATTAGGGTTGGGCAAGTTAATCGCGTTATCGCATTATTATCGCGTTAACGCATTAATTTTATTTTAATTTTATCGCACGTTAACGCATGTTGCTCACATGCTTTTGTTTTGAAAAGTCTGCTACTGGCTGCTGCGGAAACAGAAGACAATTGGCAGATAAACCTGCAAAAAAGCTAAAACAGACATGGAGAACGGTAAAAATCTGTGAACTTTACAGTTCAGGTAGCAACTCAGGTAGCAATATTAACAATTCTGTTTGAAAAAAAAATTCTAGACTGCAACAAAACTTTGGCGTCATTCCTCCATGTTCCATCAGATCTGCTCCATGTGTTCACTGTCCTGCTGTTCTCTAGCTGGTTACTGCAGTGCAGCTCCATCTAGTGGCACAGATGTGTAATGACAACAGAAAGTCCAGTCCTTGATTATAAAACTAATTCAGTTCTGTGGCCCTTTTTTTAATTTCATAGTTTTGATCCAAGTCTAAAATTAAAATATTAAAAAAACAGATATTTCTTTTTTTTTTTTTTTGTGTTGTCCCTTTTTGATTGATACAGTGATTGGTAAAGTTACTGAACTTTAAAGTTCTCCCAGACGGAGGATTCAACAGAAACAAGGTTATTTGTATCAACTGACAAGTTGAACTCCCCGTTAAAAGTTTCTGCTATATATCCATCCATTTTCTATACCCGTTTCATCCTTGAAGGGTCACGGGGATCTGCTGGAGCCTATCCCAGCCGTCTAAGGGCGAAAGGCAGGGGTCCACCCTGAACAGGTCGCCAGTCCATTGCAGGGTCACACATACAGACACACAACCATTCACACTCACATTCACTCCTACGGGCAATTTACAATTATCAATTAACCTAACATGCATGTCTTTGGACTGTGGGAGGAAGTCAGAGTACCCGGAGGAAACCCACGCAAGCACAGGGAGAACATGCAAACTCCACACAGAAAGGCCCGAGGTTCAATCCAGGACCCCCCCTGCCGAGGTTCGAACAAGGGAAATAATGCGATTAATCACAATTAAAATTTTTGGTTGTTGCCCAGCCCTAAATATAATGTATTATTAATAAGTGTAATTTAAATGAGTGAGGTCTCTACTCTTTGCTCTTTGCCCTGGTGCAGGACACTGTCGCTTTCTTTATAACTTTTTGGAACTTTGTGGCTCACGCTTGAGCTCATTGGCTAAAAAAAAAAAACAGTTTCTCGAAGAATGGCCGCACACGTGCAATGGTTTGCTCACAGTCTTGAGCCCTGAATCAAATCCAGTCGCTGCAGTTGCAGCTTCTCCATCAGGCGCTGCAGTTCTGACGTCCGCGGCGCCGAGCGTGAACCCGCCGCCAGCGGTGACGCCAGGACTCCGGGTTGTTTCTCATCCATATTCAATCCCTCTGAACTGGGGATGGAAACATATGGCTGCGTCTCCCCCTCCTCTGAACAAGAGAAACAAATCCAGAATTGGATTTAACACTTGAATTCCCCACTGACCAGCAGAGCTGACACAATTACTGAGCTGGAGATGCCACACACATGCAAGCACGCACACACAACAGACGTTTGGTGTAATCCAATTAGACCTCAGCCAGCATTGGTGATGCTGGAGTTGCTGCAGGATGTGTTCAAGAGCGGAAGTTTACTCGAGTTTCTCAATGCACAAAAGTTTTAGAATTTCACATAAGGCTTGAATATAATGAATTTAAACTTAGAAAGCTGTAGATTTAAGCTCTCATCTGGCAACAGTCTCTGTTCAATCACACATGTTCTTGGTTCTTTTGGTCCAAAGGTCGCATTTGAGTCATAAAGGACATTTAAAAAACGACTCAGGCGCTTTATAGTGAAAATAGAGCTTTATAACTTTAACATAAAAAGACCATTAAATTAAATAAACGTAAAAACAAAATAAGATTCAACAAAGACTAAAACAGCAGAACGGTATCGGTGTGATGCTGGATGTTAGAACCAAAGGTCCAGTCCAGCAGCTTCCTCTTATCTGACACATGAGACCATGCAGGACAATTATGGACTTAATAATTCAGGTCTGTACGGTTTTAGAGACAAACAAGGACCTCAAGGAACAAGGAACTGCAGCCTCTAGTGGTCGGTGGAGGAACTGCAGCCTCTAGTGGTCAGTAGAGGAACTGCAGCCTCTAGTGGTCATTGAAGGAACTGCAGCCTCTAGTGGTCGGTGGAGGAACTGCAGCCTCTAGTGGTCGGTAGAGGAACTGCAGCCTCTAGTGGTCCATTGAAGGAACTGCAGCCTCTAGTGGTCGGTAGAGGAACTGCAGCCTCTAGTGGTCGGTAGAGGAACTGCAGCCTCTAGTGGCCATTGAAGGAACTGCAGCCTCTAGTGGTCAGTAGAGGAACTGCAGCCTCTAGTGGTCGGTGGAGGAACTGCAGCCTCTAGTGGTCAATAGAGGAACTGCAGCCTCTAGTGGTCAATAGAGGAACTGCAGCCTCTAGTGGTCGGTAAATGAACTGCAGTCTCTAGTGGTCAGTAGAGGAACTGCAGCCTCTAGTTGTCATTAAAGGAACTGCAGTCTCTATTGGTCAGAAGAGGAACTGCAGTCTTTAGTGGTCTGTGGAGGAACTGCAGCCTCTAGTGGTCAATAGAGGAACTGCAGCCTCTAGTGGTCAATAGAGGAACTGCAGTCTCTAGTGGTCAGTAGAGGAACTGCAGCCTCTAGTGGTCAATAGAGGAACTGCAGCCTCTAGTGGTTATTAAAGGAACTGCAGCCTCTAGTGGTCTGTGGAGGAACTGCAGCCTCTAGTGGTCTGTAGAGGAACTGCAGCCTCTAATGGTCAATAGATTAATTGCAGCCTCTAGTGGTCAGTAGATGAACTGCAGCCTCTAGTGGTCTGTAGAAGAACTGCAAGCTTTAACCCAGAAATTGGAACATTGACATTTTCACTTGTTAACCATTTTTATTGTAGTTTTCCATCATTTCTATAAATCCGTCCTCCATTTCTTCATTCCTTCACTGACGGCTTCTTTTCATATCAAAGCAGTGTTCAAAAATATAATTTAGACTCTTTTTAAATAACTGTTAGAAATGTTGTAGAACAGTTCCCCATGAAGGAATCATTAGACGTATTACATGTTGTGATTTGCTGAACTCAGTGAGGTAATTTTCCGGCCTCGTCGTTCAGACCTGCAGGTCATTCACATCCATTCATCTCCTCCCCGCCGGCTGATTTAAATGACATTTATTCATTCTTCCAGCCGTGAGGACGTTGTTGGGAAAATCTGCCACCGAAGCATCAGCTCTGGTTTCACAACATTACATCACCTGTCTAATTGATCCACTTGTTTGGGCTCATTTCATACCTGCATGGAAGTGCTGATGACAGGGGTCTGGTTTCTCCCCCCGGCTGTGTTTGTGTGTGTGTGGGGGGGCGAGGAGAGGCAGGTATTAGCCCTGACAGATCGCACTGTTAATTGCTAATTGTGTTTCTCATTAGGTGCGGGGGTGACAGGTGTTGTTAGAGTGTTGTGAGCTCTCTCGGCGCTCCCCCGTGAGTTGCACTCGCTCCCCGTGCACCGCATTGACGATCCGCTCACTAATGGTTCCCGGGAGAACTCCCATCAGCCCCTGGGCCTGGTGCAGCGAGGGTTCGGCTTTAGATACTGTGTAGCAGCAACAGCCACGCTGGGAGGTCTGTGTCGCCGTGAACTTCCTCCGTCAGTCACTACACTTCTCTACCTCTTTCTTTATCTGAATTTAATGAAGCACTCTGCCGAATGAAGAAAAATACTTTAATCTGGACATTTTCTCTTGTTGACATTGTGGAGACTAAAAAGCTCCTTTAAATACTGTTAATTATTATTGTCAATGTTTATTTATTTGATAATATTCTGATTCAAAGGTTGTAGTTTGTTCATATGACACAAAAAAATCACAGAATCCATTGAGTGAAATATATAAGATGCAAGACTATTTTCTTTCTTTTTTAAAATACAATAATTATTAAAAATTAAAAAAAAAACTGCAGCCTCTAGTGGTCAGTAGAGGAACCGCAGCCTCTAAACGTCGGTAGAGGAACTGCAGCCTCTAGTGGTCGAAAGAGGAACTGCAGCCTCTAGTGGTTGAAAGAGGAACTACAGCCTCTAGTGGTTGGTAGAGGAACTAACTAACTTCCTGGTCAGTTCCAACCCAGAACCATCCTGAGATGGCGGTTGCTTTAATTTATGGTCTCTTGCTGAGACAAAAAAAACTTGTAAAATGAGAGATGAGACTGAGATCTGGGGTTTCGTTTGTCTTTCGTGTTTTTACTGCAGCAAAGTTGTTTCCAGGTGAGGAGGGTCACCTCCGCCGTCTTGGAACATAAACTGCTCTTTTCTGTGGCGGCGCTGCAGGTGTCTGTGGTCCTAAATAACCGCTCAGACTGAAAAAGGAGAAACTTGTGCTTTCGCAAACCATTCTGATCCAGATGCCACAGATGTCAAAATGTGGCACAAATGTACATGAATCTGCTGAAGCGCGTTGCTCAGTGCTGTCAGTAACGGAAACGTTTCAGGCTGAGATGGTAGGAAGCAAATCCCCTTATCCCGGTGCAGACATTAAAAACTGAAGGATATCTGGGTGGTTGACTTGTGCCATCTCAACGGTAAAATAAACGATAAAAATAAGTGCCTTGTTGTAGAAGCAGGTGAAACAATGTTTGGAATACTTCTCAAGGAGAAAAAACCCCACGAATCTGAAAGTCCATTTAAAAAGCTCGCACTAGAAGGCTAACCAAGACTAGCTGGATAAGCTAGCCTAAGCTAGCCCCCTGAAAGGAGAAGCTACAGCTGCAGGCCAGTCAGCGTTGGGAAGGAACGGGAAAAAAAAACAGCAACTATAATGGACTGTTTCCACGGAGACCAGATAGCTGCTGGTCAGTAAATACGCAGGAACACCACAAGAGGGAAGACGCATTGATAAATATGTTTATTGAGACCAGAATGTAAACAGGACTATGGGATTCGATAGCCTTCAAAAAGTTCAGTATTTCACTCCAACCAAAATTATAGCCCTAATTTACAAAATAAAACTAACACTGAAACTAAGTATTTCAAAACAAAAATGAATAAAAACTAGCAAAACTGCTCTAAAAATGAATTAAAACTAACTGAATTTGGAAAAACTAAACTAAAAACTAAATAAAAACTAAAACAAATGGAAAATCCAAAACTATTATGACCCTGTTTTGTTGTTGCAGTCAGACCGTCTGTATGTAATAGAATATTCAGCACTCGGGGCTGATTGTTTTGACTCATAATTATTAGCGAGCAGACCCTTGTGTACCTGCTTGGCTCCTGCTGAACCTTGTTGTCACCGGCTACTAATTACAGCCTGAGGACTAGGCCTTTGGACGGCCAAGTGTGAGTGACACGCGTCCCCACGGTTTCAGCCGCCCGTCCCTCATCGCTGCTATTAGCCCAGCATTAGCAGCCTTTATTAGCCTGGGTATTAGTGTCAGGCCGACTCGCTGTGATAACTAGATAAGCGTCTGTCGCGGCACCCAAGTGGTTGTTCGTAGTCGAAGCCCTCCTGGGATGGAGTGCAGCTCGGAGTGCTAATAATAATAATTACGCCTCGGAGGACCGTTTGGTCCCCGTTCATGCAGCCTTGTTTACAGTCGACGCCGCCTGACTCCCAGAGCCCCGATAAGGCTTCGCTCAAGGGAGAGTTCACAATTACTGTGGAGTAAAGTCAAGATGAGTGCATGATTGCTGGCTGGGAAAAACTAATGAGTTTCCCCGTGCTTATACGGTTATGGTAAAGACTTTGAGTTTTATGTCCGCCACTGTGGATATTTAATTTTAAGCGCCATGCGAGGGCTGTGGACCCTTCAGAGGTGGAAGTTCTGCACTGACTACGCTGTTTTACCAGGAGAAATGTTGCTTTATAACCTGCAACCAGTCATTTTGACTCACCTGCCAAAAACCTCCACCCAGGTGTGACTGGGATTCAGAGGTGAGCTCTGATTGGTCTGGGCCTTCTCTGTTCAACTTACCGCTACTGTAGTGAGCTGTTTTAAAAAAGAAAATCTCTCAATATTTGATCTTTGTGGAGTGATTTTCACACAAAGATCTGCCATAGCAACGTTTGTGAAAGTAAAGCTAGTCTGGAGTCTACGTGCTGGTGGTGGTCTTCTGATTAGTTAAATTTGACACAATCTAAAACTTCGAAAGCAAACGGACAATCGAATGCGAAATATGAATCATCGTAGCTGTGACAGATGGTCTTGAGTAAAACTGCAGTGGAGAATCATCCTCTGGAGTTTGAATGGGAAGCAGGAAGTGCTGCAGATGTTGCTCCAGATGTTTAGAAGATGGTGTGATTCATCTTCTGAATAAAAACGACTTGGCGATGAGTCGGTGAGCATCTTTGATGCGTCTTCGAGTTCTTCCTACATGATCGGACGGTGAACACGGTAGACTTGATTTAAATTTAATAAAAAAATACTGGAACAGTGAAACCAACTAAGGAGTGCTCAACAAAAATGTGCCAGAATAGCTTGTATGCTAGCAAGAGAGCGATGTATTTACTGGACGATAAGTCACAGCAGAGTTTTAGTCGCATTAAAAAAATATGTAATGAAGAGGAAATAAATATATACAAGTCTCATCGGTCAATCAGAGCGAGTGATAGATTCTTCCGTCTGTGGACTCGTTGTTCCTCCATCTGTGGACTCGTTTCTCCATCCGTGGACTCGTTTCTCCATCTTTGGACTCGTTTCTCCATCTGTAGACTCGTTCCTCCATCTGTGGACTCGTTTCTCCATCTGTGGACTAGTTCCTCCATCTGTGGACTCGTTGTTGCTCCATCTGTGGACTCGTTTCTCCATCTGTGGACTCGTTCCTCCATCTGTGGACTTTCCTCCTCCTCCATCTTGTGACTCGTTTCTCCAGCTGTGGACTCGTTTCTCCATCTGTAGACTCGTTCCTCCATCTTTGGACTCGTTTCTCCATCTGTGGACTCGTTTTTCCATCTGTGGACTCGTTCCTCCATCTTTGGACTCGTTTCTCCATCTGTGAACCCGTTCCTCCATCTTTGGACTCGTTTCTCCATCTGTGGATTCGTTTCTCCATCTGTGAACCCGTTCCTCCATCTTTGGACTCGTTTCTCCATCTGTGGACTCGTTTCTCCATCTGTGGACTCGTTTCTCTATCTGTTGACTCGTTCCTCCATCTGTAGACTCGTTCCTCCATCCGTAGACTCGTTCCTCCATCTTTGGACTCGTTTCTCCATCTGTGGACTAGTTCCTCCAGCTGTGGACTCGTTTCTCCATCTGTAGACTCGTTCCTCCATCTTTGGACTCGTTTCTCCATCTGTGGACTCGTTTTTCCATCTGTGGACTCGTTCCTCCATCTTTGGACTCGTTTCTCCATCTGTGAACCCGTTCCTCCATCTTTGGACTCGTTTCTCCATCTGTGGATTCGTTTCTCCATCTGTGAACCCGTTCCTCCATCTTTGGACTCGTTTCTCCATCTGTGGACTAGTTCCTCCATCTGTAGACTCGTTTCTCCATCCGTGGACTCGTTCCTCCATCTGTGACTCGGACTCGTTTTCTCCATCTGTGGACTCGTTTTTCCATCTGTGGACTCGTTCCTCCATCTTTGGACTCGTTTCTCCATCTGTGAACCCGTTCCTCCATCTTTGGACTCGTTTCTCCATCTGTGGATTCGTTTCTCCATCTGTGAACCCGTTCCTCCATCTTTGGACTCGTTTCTCCATCTGTGGACTAGTTCCTCCATCTGTGGACTCGTTCCTCCATCTGTGAACCCGTTCCTCCATCTTTGGACTCGTTTCTCCATCTGTGGACTCGTTCCTCCATCTGTGGACTCATTCCTCCATCTGTGGACTCGTTTCTCCATCTGTGGACTCGTTTCTCCATCTTTGGACTCGTTTCTCCATCTGTAGACTCGTTCCTCCATGTTTGGACTCGTTTCTCCATCTGTGGATTCGTTTCTCCATCTGTAGACTCGTTCCTCCATCTTTGGACTCATTTCTCCATCTGTGGACTCGTTTCTCCATCTGTGGACTCGTTCCTCCATCTTTGGACTCGTTCCTCCATCTTTGGACTTGTTTCTCCATCTGTGGACTAGTTCCTCCATCTTTGGACTTGTTTCTCCATCTGTAGACTCGTTCCTCCATCTGTGGACTTGTTCCTCCATCTGTAGACTCGTTCCTCCATCTTTGGACTCGTTTCTCCATCTGTGGACTTGTTCCTCCATCTGTGGACTTGTTTCTCCATCTGTAGACTCATTCCTCCATCTTTGGACTCGTTCCTCCATCTGTGGACTTGTTCCTCCATCTTTGGACTTGTTCCTCCATCTGTGGACTTGTTCCTCCATCTGTGGACTCGTCATCACTCCAAACTTTCTGCTGCTCCATAACTGTTTTCAGCTGCAGATTTTATCTTTTTCAGTTTAAATTCTGCAGTAGAGATTTTTCTTTTTGGTCTCATATTTGTGTTCCTTCAGTCTTTATGGTTTACTCTTGTCATTTTTTTTAGTATCAGTGTTCAATTATCGTGAGTGTAGACGTTGTCCTGTTGTTGTCATGGAGACACGGAGGATGTTTTTGACATATAGTCATATAAGTCTCAGGACCAGACAAACTACTGAAAAAATAGCAACTTATAGTCCAGAAAATATAGTACATTATTATTATTTTTTAATAAATATAATTTGGAAGGAGCTTTTTTATTTTTTTTTTTTTTTTTTTTGCCAACCTGCCTCTTAACTTGGAGTAACCCCCCCCCCCCCCCCCACACACACACACACACAAACACAGCTGGTCTCCATGCTGTCATCCCCTGTGAAGCTAAAATGAACTGAAGCATCACTGCAGGACACGTTCATGACTGACATCACGTCATCGTCAGCAGGAATGATAAAGACTGAAAACTGATCATTCCCCTTATAAACCAACTATTCATCCGTCTGAGGATTCAGGTCCGTTCCTGGTAACTTACATTCATTTTTATGGAATCTCATTCCCAGTGTCACTACCAGAATAAAAGGCCAGTATCCAGCTGCCCTCAGTAGCCGTGAAGATGGACGTCATCCCGGACCCTTCCTGGCGAGGTCGAAGGTCAAGTTCATTCCTACGTGCAGAGGTCCGACATGTTCCTTCAGTCCCAGACTTCATAACTTCATCACTATATTTTCTCCTAAGGCCTTCATATTCCTGCTTTGTCCCGTTGTGAATGTTTTTTTTTTTTTTTTTTTCATATTTTCTTTCCCCCCCATTTCCTCAGTTACATTAACTTCTACACCATTGAGAGCACACACATAACACCCCACCCCCCCCCCCCCCCCCCCCACCACCACCACCAGCAGCTCCCAGCTGGCGGTGAGTTCACATCTCGGGGGATCTTTTTATTTTCCAGCACACGCAGCAGAAACGTCCACTGCCAATTAGCTGATTATCTACGCTAACAACTTCACCAACAACCTCTGCTCCGGATGACTGGCTGAGTGACACAGCAGCAGCTTTCACGCCGAACCACGGCGCTTCTTCAAAGGTGTCTTCACTCTCATCCGCTTTTATCAGCCGGTTAATTTAGAAACCAGAGCCTGCATTTAAAACCGTCATCCGTGTGGGTATATTAGCCTGTTAATTAAAAAAAAAAAGATATTTAAAACTAGAGAGCTGCAGGTTATTGATGGAAATCAAATCAATTTCCTTCTAGCTTGTAAATGAACTGACGGAGGTTTCGCAGCAGCTCAGGAGCAGTTTCAGTTTTCTGTCTTCAACACCAGAGGGTTCTTCACCCGCCTGAGTGACGCTGACACCGATCCCTCACGTGATCGCCGCCGTCGGCCCGTAAAAGCTTCGCCACCCACTTAGCAGGCCGTGCTGACGCGGCGCCTGGTGTGAACGCGCCGCTCCGATGATGGGACGCGACAGCGGGTCCCCGAGCGAGCCCGAAGTGTCCACACGCATCTTCATCCCCGTCACACAGACGGTAATGCAGTCGCACAGCAGCAGCGGCGGCAGTCGGCGGGAACCAGACCGCCGCTCTTCTAACACGTTTGATGTTGAAGAAATTCAACAAACTTGAATCATCTCACTCAGCGACCCAGTGACGGATCATAAACTCTCCCTGGTTCCAGCTTTAAGGCTTCAAGTGGACGTAGTTTTTAATCTTTATTTTTTATAGAATTTTACCAACTTGTACCTGTAGAATTTAGGTGCAGAAAGTCTGTTTAAAGACATGCTGACATTGAACTTTGATATTTAACTGACGTAAGGTTTTGTGAAAAGCTGTGACTTCAGCTGTCGGCGGACTGCTGTTCAGACTACATGACCTGCTGACTCTGTGACCCTGTGGCGTTAGGTTTATGAACCTTCATCCTTCATTGGTGGGGTGGCGTTTTTGATTCACCTTTCACCTTTGGGTGAGGTTGGAATCTCGTGACTTCGGTGCTTGGTTGTTCAAGTTCATTGTCGGGTAAAAATATCTCTGCGTGGAGAAATAATTTCACTAACTCTAATTTAGTGTTTTCTCTTCACACATTTATTTATTGGTTCTAATTTTCTCTGTTGAATTGTTGATCAAATCATTAGGGGTGCACGATAATAGGAAATTATGACGTCATCCCGATAACTCCGATATCACGAAGAATAGCCCCGATCACATATATTTTTGTCAACATGGCAGTTAGGGCTGTAGCGATACACTGATCTCGCGATATGATACGATACGATATATTTGGCTCATGATTTGATATATATCGATATTCTTCTTACAATACATTTACATCATTTTCCGAAAGGTTTTAAAGGGACAAAGTGATTTTGGTGACATCTTGTGAGTGTTCCGATAACTTTGTTTGAATTAATTGAACTGAAAGCATCAATTACACATTATATGGCTGACAGGCAGCTTGCAAATGCTGGAAATGACAAAATGAATAAAAGACAACAGGATAGCGGGGCTCCATCACAATCACCATGCGTCTAAAGTTGGCATTTGTTAACCACTGAATACGGTCTCAAATCCTGACAAATAAAGTAGGCAATGGACTCCGTAATTTTCTGCGACCTAGGTGAAGTAGATGAAAACTGTCCAGCGTGGTTTGTTTCGGATCGTGCCGCAACTTCTTGGGCTAGCTCTCAGTTAGCATTACCTTTTCGGGTGGTAACGTTTCAGGTGGGCTCAAGGTTGATGGTATTTCCAGAGTACTTCACGTTTGTGTGACACAGCTTGCAAACCGCCATTCTTTTGTCTAAATCTTCGCTTTCTTTTTGCATTTTAAACCCGAACTGCTCCCACACATCTGCTTTTAAGCCCGCAGGTGCTGGGTTTATACTCGCCGCCATTCTCCTGACTGGCTCAGCTCTAGCTGGAAGAGAAAGAAGCTGCTTCTGGATAACTTGTTAGAAATGCTCTACAGCGACACTAGCGGCTGGAGGACTAAATGGCTCTTCCTGTACTTTGCAGGAATACGTAAAACCTGATCGGCCACCTGCAACATAACAATCGCTTCCATGGAGTTTTGAAATCGCGCTAATGTGAGCTAACAGAAGCTAATGTTAACGTGTGCAAGCCAGCAGCAGTCTCCCCTCTCCTCTCCCTCATTCCTCTCATCTAAAGCTTCTATGAGATTAAAAAATAAAGAATAAAAACTTCTGAACCTCATTTACTTTAATTAAAGGTATAATTTAAATGGAACCACAAGCCAAAATCCTTTAAATGTTAATCTTTCTCAGTTTGTAATTCTGATGCATGTATTTCCATCAGTTCAAGGAGCCTTTATTTTTTATATCAGTCAGTAATGAACCTTATTTAAGTTAATGTGAGATATCAAATAGGTTTGTTTGATAGATTTATGAAAATGTTTGAGAAGCTTGCCAATAGTTTTTCATTGGAAAAAAATAAATATCTGTTTATTTAGAAAGTCAAAACTATTTTTTTCTTAGTATTGATGTAATGATCTTAGGTATATGTGTGTGTTATTGGTATCAGCCTTTAGGAGCTGAAAGTTATCGGTTATTGGTTTTGAAAAACAGTTATCGTGTATCCCTAAAATCGATGCATCGCTGTAGCATGAATCAGGCTTTAGTCTCCATCCAGCTGAGGTGCTCCCTCCTCCTCCTCGTTCTTCCAGGAAACAGCAGTCCATCCAGACTCCTTTCTCCTTCCAGCAAACTGTGTTTAAACAACCCGGTAAACATGTCTGTCTTCATTCATTACCCTGCTTCTCATCATGATCAAGCCTCCCGATTTAATGAGGCAAATAGATATTTCTGCGCTGATTGTCTCGCTCTCCCACAAAGTATTAAGACTATTAAATGGACACATCTGTTTTTAATTAGGAGCTAAAGTCACCTCGACGCTGCCTTCCATGCTAATGGACTCTGATTCCATCAAGGCTTCCTTCAGCCTGACAAAACAACGCACTGCAGTGTGGATTTGCAGCAAACAAAGAAGGATGGCGGGCGCCGGTGCTCTCCTCCGTCCGCACTGAGATGGCGATTTCATCACCTGAAATACACTGTAACAAACTGCTGTAATATCTACAGTAACGTTTTACAGCATCTTCTTATTTTGTCATTTTACACTGTTTAACTGTATACCGCAATGCATTGTTGGTAAAAACAAATTACAGTAACCTGTTGCATAACATCGTGGTTAAATATTGTAAAACTTACAGAAGATGTGTTCTGGCATGTAGATTAAGTGTATTACAGGTAAATACTGTTGGTATTCGAATTTTGGCGGTTAGAAGTTCTGAGAGGAGACGAAGCTATGGTGGAGCCTGTATACAGTGATCCCTCGCCAATTCGCGCTTTAAATTCCATGGTTTTAGTTATTTGCGGATTTTTCAGAAATATATAATATAATAAAAAAATCAAGAAAAAATCGCGGAAACATCACAGCATGTTGTGCGCGTTCTCTCACAGTGAAGAAATGCTGTGAACCAGCCTGGCCCCTTTAAGAAGGTGCCCTTATAGGTAATGGTGTGGCCTTATGGGTAATGTAGTGTGTGTGTCGTGGGACGGCAGAAGAAAACGGGGTTAGATGAAAAGTGTAGTGAGCATCAACAGCAGCCCAGCGTGTATAGATTTACATTCTCTGTTAACCGACAGGAGCCCAACAATACAACCTGTGTGATGTTACAAGTTCCTGCAGTGCCAGAATAAAGTGCTCGCTCCATGTAGAGAAAACCTTTTTTTGTTGTTGTTGATAGCATTGTTAGCCGCTAATTATGAGCCAAAAATAGCACAATACCAGCAGTTACTTTACTACGGTTCAGAGACCAGAGGCTGTGAAGGTAACAGAAAGACCACAGTTGAGCCTTTGTCTCCTTTCGCTGCAGTGCCTCGCTACTTTTTTTAAGGTTTATAAAGATACTTTACACACATTATTTAGCCTCGGGGGACTCCGGCTTCAGTTCGCGGATTTTGATTTTCGTTACCACACAGAGTTGTTTTAGAGGTAAAAACTGAAAAACTGCTCATGACAGGGAAGAGCATCAGCAGTTTTACAAGAATTTACCTCTAAAACTCACTGTGGTATAGTTGTGTTATCATCTCACAGCGTGGTGAATGTGCAGATCACAACTTGTCCACCAGAGCGTTGTGGAGTTGTGTCGATTGTTACTCCATAATGGTAGACGAGCAGCTTGTACTGACGAATAAAGGCAATTAACCTATTGCAATGGAAATGGGCCATTTTGACAAAATGTTGAACTACCCCTTTCATTTTTCTTCATCTTACTGTACATGCATCTTTTGCACATCTGTTAAAAAAAGGAATGCTCTGAGTTTTAATAAAAAGTATTTTGTAGCAGCTCCGACAGTGATTTGTTTCATTCACAATCTGCATAATTTGCAAAGCAGCTAATGTAAAACCATTATTAAACTGTTAACATTCCGACGTCCCACCCGCGGACCGTCAGTCCGAATTTCTGTAGTTTCCAAAACTACACCGTAATTTACACAGCTCATATGTTACGTGAGGTACTCATGCGACATATCTTTGGAAAGCTAAGATTCTTGTGATTCAATCAATGTAAACCATTTCAGGATATAATCATAACAGCAGGTACAATTAACGCCTTTGTCACACCACAAACAAACAAAAGCAGTTACGAAATCGACGCACTCACCTAATGAGTGTTATAAAAGCCGTCCGATTAAAAATATTCCCACAAAAATGATCTGGTTGAACTCACAAAGGTCCAGTCGATCCAATCCAGTAAAGTATTTAGTGCAAAATGCGTTATTATACCAGGAAATATCCACAAAAACGCCACTGGTAGCTGGTCGGTGTTCAGTAACTTCCGTGTATTCGTCATAAAACGCTTTATTCTGTGTTGACATACGTGTGTCTGGTCTTAACTGTAAAACATTTTACAACAACATATTGTATTATTTATTTACAGGTATAAGTCTGTGGATATTCTCATTTATTCAGGTCAATTCCAGTCTCGCAGCAATTCATTCATAGAGAAGCCGTCTCTAAACAGGGGAGGCGGCTCAAGATTCCATTTATCCCCCATTTACAGCGCAGCCCTCGCTACTGTACCTAAGAGACTGGATAACAACAAGGACTGAACTAAACTAAACTCAAGTTGCTCAAAGAAACATAACGACAGTCATTCACTGGTAACTACACCTCATGCCTAACGACTAGGGATGGGAATTGATAAGATTTTTCCAATTCCGATTCCATTATCGATACTGTTTAACGATTCGATTCTTTATCGATTCTCTTATCGATTCTAATTTGGGGAAAAAGGAGAACAGTTTTATTAGCATCATTTTTTAAAATTAGAAGTCACGACCTTACAAACTCAACAGCGAGGTCAAAAGAGGCCCAAAGCCTGGATAATTTGTTAACTGTTGTAATATGTAACTGTGCAAATACACAAGAATGTGTAACATTTTACTAACAGATTTTTCCTAATAGAAATGAAAAAAATCTCCCTTTTAAAAGGATATATGAGCTCACTAAGCACTCAAAAATAATAATAAAGAAAGATAAATACTATCAAATACAACAGAACAGTGAATAGTACAAATCTGCAAATACTATGAAGAATTAACAATTCTTTTGCAGAAAAATAATCATGTCTTCCAGCCTCTGAACCAGCCAGACTCTCTCTCTCATCACGGTCATCTTCTAAATGTAATGCAGAAGGCAATTTGTTTAATAGCATAGCGTTAATGTTATAGCGTGTTTTACAAAGAAGCACATAGGCAGTGGGATAGCTACTTACCAGAGTTACCAGAGGTGATCTTAGCTTGGCTACTGCTGCTGGGTTGAGATCCATCAGTCTGAAGCGTCAAAAACACGACTCGTTATCGCATGTTGTGTGTTCAAATGTTTCTGCATGTTAGTCGTGTTCCCTCCCGACGCTGTTATCTCCACTTTACAATGACTGCTAGTTGCCTTGTTGCCATCTTTCTTTGGTGAAGTGAAGCCAAACTTTGGAGCGTTTGAACCTGGTGGGCACCATTGTTGTTTACAACTGCAATGTGCGTGCTAAACCGATGTAACTTAATCACGTAAGTTAAATTACGTGAGATTCGTGCTGGTTGGAATCGATAAGAGAATCGCTGGATAAACTGCCAAACAATTCTATGGAATTGAAACACACGGAACCGGTTCTCTCCAGGAACTGGTTCTCTACAGGAACTGGTTCTCTATAGGAACCGGTTCTCGATTACCAACCCTACTAACGACTGTTGTCCACCAGTGGCCCCACTCACTCCTAACGACTGTCCTTTCACTGGTGTGGCTCTCCTGACCCAAACAAAGGGTCCAGCAAAGCCCCACCAACAAAGTATTGTATTTGGAAAGTGGTTTATCCAAACCTCCACAGTTTTAACCTCCACAGAGGTTAAAAACCAGAGTCATACTCCACTGTTTGTCTGACTAGTGCGGACTAGTCAGACCGATGCGTTGAGAACCGATGAAGCCGCTTGGATTAGAGGCGAAACGTCTTCTAGACAAATCTAAGTCCAGTTGCCTTTGATTCACTTGTTGCGAGAATTATTTACAGGTATTTACTGGCAACTTTAGTTGCCAGGTAATTACTGTAATTTATTAGAATACAAGAAACAGTTGTAAACTAAATTACATTGAATTGCTGTTTTCTAAAAAAAAAAAAGAATACACTAAGTAACTAATTTATATACAGTAAAAATTTAATAGATTTTTACAGTAATTAACTGCGATTTTACAATACTTAGCCGGCAACTTTTATGCCAGTTATTTACTGTAAATTCAACAGTCAATTTTTTTTACAGTATCTCTCTAAATCATTACAAGATGCTTGATGAGGGAACAAAGTTGTTCCAAGACAGAAAGATTTGTAAGAAAACTTTTTTTTTCAGAATTAAAATAAAAACAACCAAATTTAAAAGAAAATAAGACACTTTTTGTTGTGGATAAAAGAAAATATAGTTTCTGATTTTTAAAACAAATTGCACGAAGAAAACTTTTTGCTGCTTTTCCAGTGAAAGCTTTGAATCATCACCTTCCTCCCTACGAGCCTCTGCGCCTGAATTTCCACACGTCTGCAGCTGAAGTTATTTTCTAAATCTGCATCTTCTAACAGCTGCACGCTCACAGCGCCAGCCAGGGTTTTCCTCTTCGAGGGGGAGTTGCAGTGCATTGTGGGAGCAGGTTACTGCACCCCCACCCCGCGGCACGAAGGCGTAAAGGAAGCGGGCAGGTGTGATTCTCTGGGAGGCCGATCCCAGAAGAGGAAGAGCTGATTAGATGGAAGCTCCTGAGGAGCTTCGGAGGGGAAGGAGAGAGGTGGAGGCTTTTGTCTGAGCTCACGCTGCCATCTAGTGGCTGCCGCGCTCATGTGGACCTTTTAGGTTTGAAGCGGAGACTTCAGTTCTTTATTTCAAATAACCATCCATCATCTAGACCCGCTTAATCCTCTGCAGGGTCTCGGGGATCTGATGGAGTCTATCCAGCTCTCTTCAGGTCTAAAGGCAGAGGTCCACCTGGACAGGTCTCCAGTCCATCACAGGGACTGGAGTTAACAACCACGCACACCCACGATCACTCCTACGGGTAATTCTGAACCACCAGTTAACCTGACATGCAGGTCTTTGGACTGATGGAGGAAGATGGAGAAAACCACACAAGCACCAGGAGAACATGGAGACTCCACACAGAAAGACCTGCTGAGGTTCAGACCAGGAACCTTCTAGGTCTGGGTAACGTCTTTATTATCACAAATAAACCCCGTTGACACACCTTCATCACTGAGTCAAAATCATCTCCTTTTAAACTTTTAAACAGTTTCTTCAGTCTTAAAGCTCCGCCCTCATGCTGTTCTTTAAATCTTTGTGTTGAATTAAAAAGTCTCTTCTTCTGCAACATAAAATATCATTCAGATATTTACAGGTGATTTAATTTTTGCTTCAAACATGAATTTTGCAGTTTTGGACTGAACTAAGTGAAAAGCGAATGATCCTAATGTCCAGCTTTATTTATGAATCTTATTGCTCTTTTTTTTTAATGACGTTATAACAATCATTTAAATGTGAAACTAGACGGTTGTGTCTGCTGAGATTTCTGACCAACATCATGTTTTGCTCTGTTTAAAGATCGAGACATTTGCATCTCAGTTTTCAGCTCAGTTTTAATCCAAATTTATTTTCACCAACTCTCCCTACATTAACCCTCTATTGCATGGATTTGATGTATGGCAACAATTACTTGATCTCAATTTTATTTAAAAAAAAATACTATCTGGGGTAAGTTAACTTTTAATTTTTATCATTAAAACCAGTTTAGTTATGTTTTTTGTAAAATGCTAAAATGAATTTGTTTCCATATGGCATCTATATATCAGAATCAGAATCAGAATCGTTTTTAATCGCCAAGTACGTTCGCACATACAAGGAATTTTGTTCCGGCAGGTGGTAACACTCTCAGAATAAGAAGAAAAAAAAGAAAAACAGGATATGTACATCTATATACAGAAGTAAAAAAGTAAGTTAAAAAATAGAATAAAATAAAATAAATAGGTAAGTAAGTAAAATAGTATGTAAAATAGTATATGAATATGGAAGTGATCTGTGTGCAATCAACCTATTGGACTGTAATTGACTTACATACACTAGGCTACTCTGAGACTGTGTGAATAGTTCTCATTAGATTTAAAAGGGAAAAAACATCATTTGTATTTATAATTGTAATTTCAGACATAACAGTACAGTACTTTGAATTATATGCAGCATTTTCTGCTATTGTCTGTATAGGCGGTTTAGATATGTCGCCAGTATCTTCTATGGGAGAGGGAAAGAGAACGTGAGAGTTAGCGCTTCCACAAGAGGAGAGTGAGGATGAGGTAGTGAGCAGTGATGAGGAGAGTGATGTTGACGTGAACCTGGATGAAGCGCTGGGGGAACAAGTTTTTCATCCTTGCAGACCAACATGGCAGAACAGAGCCATGAGACAGAACCATCTTTCAGGCTGTACATTTATGGATGATGGTGCCATGAAGGCAGGAGGATGAGGCACACACCAAGAGTAGATGACCATCCTAGATGGTGTGAATCTAGGGGCCCTCAAGTGGTTTGACAACCGTCCTGTGACCCTCCTGAGCACATTTGTAGGAGCAAACCCAACCACAGAAGTGCAAAGGCGGGACAAAAAAAAGGAAGAGATGATCAATGTTCCACGCCCCAAAATTGTGTCAGTGTACAATAAAAGCATGAAGAGTGGATCTTCTGGATTCTTTGATAGCCCTTTACTGCATCAAGATCAGGTCCAAGAAATTGTACCATCACATGCTGGACCTGACCCTAGTAGAAGCATGGCTCCTCTATCAGAGAGAATGCCAGTCCCAGATCCCAGAAAATGATCAACTCCCACTGTTGGACTTGAAACTTCAAGTACCCACCTGCCTATGCGTGGAAAGCAAGGTGTACAAGGTGTGCTATAACTGCAACACTGCTATAACTACAATACTATAACCACAACACCATAACTGCAATGCTAGAACTGCAAATGCTATAACTGCAATACTAAAACTATAACTGCAACACTATGAATATAATTCTATAACCATAACCCTATAAATGCACCACTATAACTATGTTATGACTGCAGCGCTATAACTAATGCTATAACTGCAACGCTATAACTAATGCTATAACTGCAACGCTATAACTAATGCTATAACTGCAACGCTATAACTAATGCTATAACTGCAACGCTATAACTATGACTGCAGCGCTATAACTAATGCTATAACTGCAACGCTATAACTATAACTGCAATGCTATAACTAATGCTATAACTGCAACGCTATAACTATGACTGCAGTGCTATAAGTAATGCTATAACTGCAACGCTATAACTATGACTGCAGTGCTATAAGTAATGCTATAACTGCAACGCTATAACTATGACTGCAACGCTATAACTAATGCTATAACTGCAATGCTATAACTTTGACTGCAACGCTATAACTATGACTGCAGTGCTATAACTATAATGCTATAACTAATGCTATAACTGCAACGCTATAACTATGACTGCAACGCTATAACTATGACTGCAGCGCTATAACTAATGCTATAACTGCAACGCTATAACTGACTGCAACGCTATAACTAATGCTATAACTGCAACGCTATAACTATGACTGCAACGCTATAACTAATGCTATAACTGCAACGCTATAACTAATGCTATAACTGCAACGCTATAACTATGACTGCAGCGCTATAACTAATGCTATAACTGCAACGCTATAACTATGACTGCAACGCTATAACTAATGCTATAACTGCAACGCTATAACTAATGCTATAACTGCAACGCTATAACTATGACTGCAGTGCTATAACTATGACTGCAGTGCTATAACTATAATGCTATAACTAATGCTATAACTGCAACGCTATAACTATGACTGCAGTGCTATAACTATAATGCTATAACTAATGCTATAACTGCAATGCTATAACTATGACTGCAACGCTATAACTAATGCTATAACTGCAACGCTATAACTAATGCTATAACTGCAACGCTATACCTATGACTGCAACGCTATACCTATGACTGCAATGCTATAACTATGGCTGCAACGCTATAACTATGACTGCAGTGCTATAACTATAATGCTATAACTGCAACGCTAAAACTATGACTGCAACACTATAAATATAATTCTATAACCATAACCATAAATGCACCACTATAACTATGTTATGACTGCAAAGCTATAACTAATGCTATAACTGCAACGCTATAACTATGACTGCAGTGCTATAACTATGACTGCAGCGCTATAACTAATGCTATAACGGCAACATTATAACTATGACTGCAGCGCTATAACTATATTGCTATAACTGCAACGCTAAAACTATGACTGCAACACTATAAATATAATGCTATAACCATAGCCACAAATGCACCTCTATAAATATATTATGACTGTAATGCTATAACCAATGCTATAACTGCAACACTATAACTGACTGCAACTCTATAGCTATGACTGCAATTCTATAACTATAATGCTATAACTGCAATGCTATAACCATGACTGCAATACTATAACTGCAACACTAACTATAATGCTATGACTACAATACTATAACTGTTGCCATAACAGCAATGCTATAACTATGACTGCAGCGCTATAACTAATGCTATAACTGCAACGCTATAACTATAACTGCAATGCTATAACTAATGCTATAACTGCAACGCTATAACTATGACTGCAGTGCTATAAGTAATGCTATAACTGCAACGCTATAACTATGACTGCAACGCTATAACTAATGCTATAACTGCAATGCTATAACTTTGACTGCAACGCTATAACTATGACTGCAGTGCTATAACTATAATGCTATAACTAATGCTATAACTGCAACGCTATAACTATGACTGCAACGCTATAACTATGACTGCAGCGCTATAACTAATGCTATAACTGCAACGCTATACTATGATGCTATAACTGCTATAACTGCAACGCTATAACTAATGCTATAACTGCAACGCTATAACTATGACTGCAGTGCTATAACTATGACTGCAGTGCTATAACTATAATGCTATAACTAATGCTATAACTGCAATGCTATAACTATGACTGCAGTGCTATAACTATAATGCTATAACTAATGCTATAACTGCAATGCTATAACTATGACTGCAACGCTATAACTAATGCTATAACTGCAACGCTATAACTAATGCTATAACTGCAACGCTATACCTATGACTGCAACGCTATACCTATGACTGCAATGCTATAACTATGGCTGCAACGCTATAACTATGACTGCAGTGCTATAACTATAATGCTATAACTGCAACGCTAAAACTATGACTGCAACACTATAAATATAATTCTATAACCATAACCATAAATGCACCACTATAACTATGTTATGACTGCAAAGCTATAACTAATGCTATAACTGCAACGCTATAACTATGACTGCAGTGCTATAACTATGACTGCAGCGCTATAACTAATGCTATAACGGCAACGTTATAACTATGACTGCAGCGCTATAACTATATTGCTATAACTGCAACGCTAAAACTATGACTGCAACACTATAAATATAATGCTATAACCATAGCCACAAATGCACCTCTATAAATATATTATGACTGTAATGCTATAACCAATGCTATAACTGCAACACTATAACTGACTGCAACTCTATAGCTATGACTGCAATTCTATAACTATAATGCTATAACTGCAATGCTATAACTATGACTGCAATACTATAACTGCAACACTAACTATAATGCTATGACTACAATACTATAACTGTTGCCATAACAGCAATGCTATAACTATGACTGCAATGCTATAACTATAATGCTATAGCTATAACATTATAACTGCAATGCTATATCTACATTACTTGCAATGCTATAACTGCAATGCTATAACTATAACTGCAAGGCTATAACTATAACTACAATGCTATAACTCCAGTGCTATAATGCTACAGCTGCAATGCTATAACTGCAATGCTATAACTATGACTGCAATGCCATAACTATAATGCTATAACTGCAATGCTATAACTGACTGCAATGCTATAACTATAACTGCAAGGCTATAACTATAACTACAATGCTATAACTGCAGTGCTATAATGCTACAGCTGCAATGCTATAACTGCAATGCTATAACTATGACTGCAATGCCATAACTATAATGCTATAACTGCAATGCTATAACTGACTGCAATGCTATAACTATAATGCTATAACTGACTGCAACGCTATAACTGCAATGCTATTACTAGAACTGCAATGCTATAACTGTGACTGCAATGCCATAACTATAATGCTATAACTGAAATGCTATAACTGACTGCAATGCTATAACTATAATGCTATAACTGACTGCAACGCTATAACTGCAATGCTATTACTATGACTGCAATACTATAACTCCAGCGCTATAATGCTACAGCTGCAATGCTAATTGCAATGCTATAACTATGACTGCAACGCCATAACTATAATGCTATACCTGCAATCCTATAACTATAACTGCAATGCTATAACTGCAACGCTATAACTGCAGTGCTATAACTATAATGCTATGCCTGCAATTCTATAACCATAACTGCAACGCTATGACTATAATGCTATATTTGCAACACTTTTACTCCAATGCTATAACTATAACGCTATAATTGCAACACTGTACTTAGGAGAGGGAACAGTGAGGTGGAGGGAGGAAGAGGACCTGAGAGAGCGAGAGAAGGTTGGAGAGGTATGGAGGGTCGAGATTGTCGATAGATTTATATGTATACAGAAGAATTTTGTAGATGATCCTTTTGTTGATGGGGGGCCAGAGGAGTTGCTGGAGGATGGGGGTGATATGGTGGTGAGAGGGAGTTCTGGTGATGATCCAGGCAGACCAGAGAGGAGAGAGTTACAGTAGTCAAAGTGTTACAGTAGTCCACGAGGTTGTGGACGAGGATGGCGGTGGTGTGGGGGGTGAGGGAGGGGCGGAGACGGTTTAAGGAGCGTAGATGGAAGTAAGCAGGTGATGCTATTGATATGGGAATGAAAGGATAGTGAACTGTCGAGGATGACACCCAGACTCTTAACCTGAGGGAAGGGGGACACAGAGGAGCTGTCGATGAGGAGGGAAAAATCATCGACTCTGGAGAGACTGGATTTGGTGCCGATGAGTAAGAATTCTGTTTTTATTGCTGTTTAGTTTGAGGAAGTTTGTGGTGAACCGGGATTTTATTTCAGAGAGACAGGAGGTAAGGGAGGGGGGAGGGAGTGTGGAGTTTGGTTTGCTTGAAAGGTAAAAAAGAGCTGGGTGTCATCCGCAAAACAGTGAAAAGAAATGTTGAATTTACGGAAGATTTGACCAAGGGGGAGGAGGTAAGTGATGAAGAGGAGGGACCCCAGAACAGAGCCCTGGGGCTCACATGTGCAACGCTATAACTAACTGCAATGCTATAACTATAACTGCAACACCATAACTTTGATGTTAAAACCATAACAC
Organism: Hirundichthys speculiger; assembly: GCA_018398805.1. Lineage (NCBI taxonomy): Eukaryota > Metazoa > Chordata > Actinopteri > Beloniformes > Exocoetidae > Hirundichthys > Hirundichthys speculiger. Next base: position 524,798 of record JAGFBZ010001678.1, read on the forward strand.
TATAAATGAAACACTAACTATAATGCTATAACTGCAACGCAATAACTATGATCCTATAACTGCAACGCTATAACTATGATCCTATCACTGCAACGCTATAACTATGATCCTATAACTGCAACGCAATAACTATGATCCTATAACTGCAACGCTATAACTATGATCCTATCACTGCAACGCTATAACTATGATCCTATAACTGCAACGCTATAACGATGATCCTATAACTGCAACGCTATAACTATGATCCTATCACTGCAACGCTATAACTATGATCCTATAACTGCAACGCTATAACTATGATCCTATCACTGCAACGCTATAACTATGATCCTATAACTGCAATGCTATAACTATGTCCCTATAACTGCAACGCTATAACTAACTGCAACGCTATAACTATAACTGCAACACTATAACTTTGATGTTAAAAACATAAGGCTATAAATGCTACCAGAGAACTTTCCTTTTGGGCAACAATTTATGAATGAAATTAGGGAATTCATGTATAGGCAGCAAAGACATGAGAAAATGTTGTTTGATGGACTTTAAGATCTGAGAAATGTTGTTTATCAAAAAAACAAACAGGAAAAGGAGACTGATGACCAAGCTAGTCAACAGAATGTCTATGATCTGCTTACTCCAGCTCAATGCCATCAGCAGCCCAACCATCAGACCATGCTGACACCTGCTCAGCTGGAGCAACAGCCCATCCGCCGTTACGACGGGGCCAAGATTCCAGAATTAATTGAAGGTGAAGATGTGAAAAGCTTTTTCATCCGCTTTGAACGCATTGCCAGGACCTGGGGGTGGACTCAGGACGAGTGGGCTGCTCGGGTTGTCACTCTTCTCACTAGCAAAGCATTACAGGCCTATGCCAGCATGGACGAGCAGCGTTCTCACCTCTATGCTGACATCAAAGCTGCTGTCCTGGCCAAGTACAATGTGACTGAAGAGACCTACCGTCAACGTTTCAGATCTACTAGGGTGCCAGCAGGAGAGTCAACCAGGGAGACCTACAATAGGTTGAAGGGACTCTACAAGAGGTGGATGCGACCAGAGACCAAGACAAAGGACCAGATGGCCAAGACATTGATTCTAGAACAGTACCTGCGTGTTCTCCGCCCAGATGTTAGAACCTGGGTAAAAGAACATCAACCACAGACAGGGGAAGAGGCTGCAAAACTCGCTGAGCGGTATCTGGCTGTACATCCAGAGCCACATCGTGAGCATTTTTGGCCCTACAAGATGACTGTGGGTCAGGGTAAATCAGAGGGCGTTAAACGTAATGAAGTTCCACCCAAGCATCATACAGAGGGTGGGTTGAAAATTAAAAATGGGGGCATTTTCTCTTTTTATTGTCATCAATCAGGGCACAAAGCAGCTTTTTGTACACTTAACAAACCTAAAGGGGTTAATTTGTGCTATGTTCCCAGACCAGAAATTCAGGCCTCTATGCATGTGTCTAGACCCAAATCCCGATATGCTACCTCAGTTCTGGTTAATGGGCGGGAGGCTAATGCGCTATTAGATACCCGTAGCTCACAGACACTGGTGAAGACAGAGTTTGTAGAAAATGAGTCTTTAAATTTTGAGAACCTAGTAGGGTTGGGGTGTGTTCATGGGGACAAATAAATGTATCCCACTGCTGTGGTGACTATTGGAGTGGATGGTCAAGCATACATCATGATGGTGGGGGTGGTTGATCAACTGGTACATGATGTAATTTTGGGGACGATCTGCCGGTTCTAACTAATCTTGTTCAGGCGGTGTCAAAGTCATGTGCTGTGGTTACTTGGTCTCAGGCTAAGGATTTGCAACCCCTGCCCGATGTCCATCAAAGTCTTTTTGAAGGTGGTACAAAGGTTAAGAAAAATAAAAAGCAACGTCGTCAAGCCAAGCATGTGGGGAAGGCTAGGGTGCAGGATTCAGTTCCAGTTGCTCCAGATCTTGACGCCACTTTGCTGGACCCTCAGTGGCAGGTCCCTGATAACTTTAAAGAGCTACAGAGAGCAGACCCTTCACTTCAACCTTTGTTTGATAAGGTATGTGAGGTAGATGGTGAGCCTGTTAAAGCAGCTACCCTTATTGGTGATAAATACATTCTCAAAGATGATCTTTTGTACAATGCAGACAGTGGGGTACCTAGATTGGTTGTTCATTCATTATTCTATCAGTTAATTCTAAATTTGGGACACCACATGGGCAGGACATCTAGGTCAACAGAAAAGCTATGACAGAATCAGTCGCGGGTTCTATTGGCCTGGATTGTATAAGGATGTTAAAGAGTACTGTAGGACATGTGTAGAGTGTCAAAAAGTAGCTCCAGTTCATAAAATAGAACGAGGACTGTTGCAACCTTTACCAATAATTGGCACACCATTTGAGCGTATTGGTATGGACATCATTGGTCCACTGGTTAAAAGTAGTTCGGGGCATCGATTTGCTCTTGTAATCTGTGATTACGCTACTAGATACCCAGAGGTCTATCCATTACACTCTGTTCAAGTTAAACATGTAGTCCAATGTCTGATTGATCTGATTTCCAGAGTAGGTGTTCCTGTAGAAATTTTAACTGATCAGGTGAGCAATTTCATGTCTAAGCTGTTGAAAACATTGTACAAGCAGCTGGGCATCACAGGCATTAGAACAACACCTTATCATCCTGAAACTGATGGGTTGGTTGAACATTTTAATGGTACGCTTAAAAACATGTTGAAAAAGTTTGTGGATGAAACTGGTAGGGATTGGGATAAATGGATTCCATTCCTGCTGTTCGCATACAGAGAGGTTCCACAAGCCTCAACTGGGTTTTCACCTTTTGAGTTGGTTTATGGCAGGCAAGTTAGGGGTCCCCTGGATGTGCTCAGGGAGTCTTGGGTGGCTGGAGAGCCAGCCCAGTGCAGTGTTGCCTCTTATATCCTCCAGATGCGAGACAAACTGGACAAGATGAGACATATGGCCCAAGAACACCTGAGAGAGGCCCAAACCAAGCAAAAGGTGTGGTATGACAAACATGCTAGAGAGAGAACTTAAACCTGGGCAGAAGGTATTGCTACTGCTTCCATCTGGTACATCTAAGTTACTGGCTAAATGGCAAGGCCCTTATGTTGTGTCAAGAAAGGTGGGACCAGTAACTTATGAAATCTTGTGTCCTGAAGGGAGACGCCAGAAGCAGATTTTACATGTCAACTTGCTGAGAGAATTCAAGGAGAGGGAGGTGACTCCAGATGCCAAACCAGTGATGATGGTGCGGGTCGCAGAGGATGGAGATGATGAGACTGACATGAAACCAGTTCGATCTCAAGGAGGCGTCATTGAGCCTCCGGGACATCTTAGTGAAGGGCAAAAACAACAGCTGGCCCAGGTACAGAAGTCATTCACTCCTCTCTTCCAGGAGACACCAGGTCGTACAGAGGTTATCAGCCACGACATCACTCTAAAGGTTCCCACACCAATCTGGCAGAGGCCCTATCGGGTTCCTGAGAGAATGGTAAAGTCACTGAAGAAAGAAGTAGCAACCATGTTGAAGATGGGTATAATAGAGCCTTCAAAAAGTGAGTGGTTAAGTCTTGTTCTTTTGGTTCCCAAGAAAGATGGAAGTGTCCGATTCTGCACAGATTTCCGAAAGCTGAACAGTGTCAGTAGTTTTGATTCTTACCCAATGCCCAGAACCGATGAACTGCTCCAAAGGTTAGGCAAAGCTAAATACATGACTACATTAGACCTTTGTAAGGGTTACTGGCAAGTCCCACTTACTCCTGCTTGTAGACCCTATACAGCCTTTCGGACACCTACTGGATTATATCAATATACAGTGATGCCTTTTGGTCTTCACGGGCCACCTGCTACATTTCAGAGACTCATGGACATTGTTTTAGCTGATTGTGGACAATATTCAGCAGCATATCTTGATGACTGTATCATTTTCAGTGAGACATGGCAAGAGCATCTCCATCACCTTGAGCAGGTCCTCCAGAGGCTTCAGGAGGCCAGGTTAACCATCAACCAAACTAAATGCTCATGGGCACAGGAGGAGGTGAAATACTGGGGTACCTCATTGGGCATGGACAGATCAAGTCCCTGGTGGAGAAGTTGGAAACCATTCGAGGGATACCCAGACCGCAAACCAAGAGGCAAGTACGGTCATTCCTTGGTCTGATTGGCTGGTACAGAAGATTTGTGCCTCATTTTGCCACCATAGCTGCACCGCTAACAAATCTGACTAAGAAGACAACTTCATCCCGTCGTCAGTGGACTGACGAATGTGAGGAGGCCTTTAAACAGTTAAAAGAACTATTATGTCGAAAGCCTGTTTTGAAGGGTCCTGATTTTAATAACAAGTTTCTTGTACAAGTAGACGCCTCGGATGTTGGCTTAGGTGCTGTTCTAGCCCAAGGAGAGCCGGGAGAGGAGAGGCCTATTCTGTTCCTGAGCAGAAAGTTGTTCGACAGAGAGAGAAAGTACTCTACTATCGAGAAGGAGGGACTCGCCATAAAGTGGGCAGTAGATTAACTCAGATATTATCTGCTGGGACGTGAGTTCATTCTCCAAACCAACCATCGCGCCCTGAAGTGGATGCACTCGATGCAGAGTCAAAATTCCAGAATATTGCGCTGGTGTTTGACTCTTCAGCCATTCCGGTTTACAATTGAGTACTGTCCAGGGGGTCGAAACATCATTGCTGACTACTTGTCATGTGTACTGGGTATGCACAACCCAGAAGGAGAGGGGGTAAGAAATTTGACAGAGATGGTTCTGTCAGAGTAAGTTCCCAGTGAACAGTGTACATTCATGCATGTTTGGATTCCCAGTCCCACAGAAGGTGCACATTCTGTGGTGACATGAGAAACTAACAATCATGCTTATCCATACAGATGGTGTTATGGGGACTCTGTCTTGATGGCCCAGCTGAAGACATCATGGGGAACATCTTGAGTAAATTGATAGAGAGCTGTGAATGGCTGGTTACTTGGCCAGGGGTGGGGTCAGAGCCTATATAGAGGAAGTGTTTGAGTAGTGAAGAGGCTGCCATGGGAAGAGGTTGACTCCTGCAGCTCTCTGAGTTTTTTCTTAGTTCTTTTTTTTTTGTAGTTGTAGTTTCACTTTGTTGTCCAGGCCTGGAATTGATTAAAACATTTTTTTTGTACTTCAACAAATCTGCCTCAGAGTCCTTCTGTCATTTCAAAGGTTTCCTTACTGACAATGCGCCTATGAAACATCCCACTTGGTAACACGCTATAACTATGATCCTATAACTGCGACGCTATAACTATAACTGCAACACTATAACTTTGATGTTAAAAACATAAGGCTATAAATGCAACACTAACTATATTGCTATAACTGCAACGCTATAACTACGATCCTATCACTGCAACGCTATAACTACGATCCTATCACTGCAACGCTATAACTAACTGCAACGATATAAACCAACTGTAACTTTAATGTTAAAACCATAATGCTATAACTGCAAACTGCAAAAACGGTATAACTATGATCCTATAACTGCAATGCTATAACTAACTGCAATGCTATAACTATAACTGCAACACTATAACTATGATCCTGTAACTGCAACACTATAACTATGATCCTATAACTGCAAAACGCTATAACTAATGATCCTATAACTGCAAACTATGCAAACAAACTATGCTATAACTAACTGCAACGCTATAACTATAACTGCAACACTATAACTTTGATGTTAAAAACATAAGGCTATAAATGCAACACTAACTATAATGCTATAACTGCAACGCTATAACTAACTGCAACGATATAAACACTGTAACTTTAATGTTAAAACCATAATGCTATAACTGCAACACTATAACTATGATCCTATAACTGCAATGCTATAACTAAAACTGCAATGCTAAACTAATAACTGCAACACTATAACTATGATCCTGTAACTGCAATGCTATAACTATGATCCTATAACTGCAACACTATAACTATGATCCTGTAACTGCAATGCTATAACTATGATCCTATAACTGCAACGCTATAACTATGATCCTATAACTGCAACGCTATAACTATGATCCTATAACTGCAACACTATAACTATGATCCTGTAACTGCAATGCTATAACTATGATCCTATAACTGCAACGCTATAACTATGATCCTATAACTGCAACGGTATAACTATGATCCTATAACTGCAACACTATAACTATGATCCTGTAACTGCAATGCTATAACTATGATCCTATAACTGCAACGCTATAACTGCTATAACTATGATCCTATAACTGCAACGCTATAACTAACTAACTGCAAATGCTATAACTATGATCCTATAACTGCAACGCTATAACTATAATCCTATAACTGCAATGCTATAACTAACTGCAATGCTATAACTATAACTGCAACACTATAACTATGATCCTGTAACTGCAACGCTATAACTATGATTCTATAACTGCAACGCTATAACTATGATCCTGTAACTGCAACACTATAACTATGATTCTATAACTGCAACGCTATAACTATGATCCTGTAACTGCAACGCTATAACTATGATTCTATAACTGCAACGCTATAACTATGATCCTGTAACTGCAACACTATAACTATGATTCTATAACTGCAACGCTATAACTATGATCCTATAACTGCAACACTATAACTATGATCCTGTAACTGCAACGCTATAACTACGATCCTATCACTGCAACGCTATAACTACGATCCTATCACTGCAACGCTATAACTAACTGCAACGATATAAACACTGTAACTTTAATGTTAAAACCATAATGCTATAACTGCAACGGTATAACTATGATCCTATAACTGCAATGCTATAACTAACTGCAATGCTATAACTATAACTGCAACACTATAACTATGATCCTGTAACTGCAACACTATAACTATGATCCTATAACTGCAACGCTATAACTATGATCCTATAACTGCAACGCTATAACTAACTGCAACGCTATAACTATAACTGCAACACTATAACTTTGATGTTAAAAACATAAGGCTATAAATGCAACACTAACTATAATGCTATAACTGCAACGCTATAACTAACTGCAACGATATAAACACTGTAACTTTAATGTTAAAACCATAATGCTATAACTGCAACACTATAACTATGATCCTATAACTGCAATGCTATAACTAACTGCAATGCTATAACTATAACTGCAACACTATAACTATGATCCTGTAACTGCAATGCTATAACTATGATCCTATAACTGCAACACTATAACTATGATCCTGTAACTGCAATGCTATAACTATGATCCTATAACTGCAACGCTATAACTATGATCCTATAACTGCAACGGTATAACTATGATCCTATAACTGCAACACTATAACTATGATCCTGTAACTGCAATGCTATAACTATGATCCTATAACTGCAACGCTATAACTATGATCCTATAACTGCAACGCTATAACTATGATCCTATAACTGCAATGCTATAACTATGATCCTATAACTGCAACGCTATAACTATAATCCTATAACTGCAATGCTATAACTAACTGCAATGCTATAACTATAACTGCAACACTATAACTATGATCCTGTAACTGCAACGCTATAACTATGATTCTATAACTGCAACACTATAACTATGATCCTGTAACTGCAACGCTATAACTATGATTCTATAACTGCAACGCTATAACTATGATCCTGTAACTGCAACTAAACTAACTATAACTATGCATCCTATAACTATAACTCTATAACTAAACTGCAACGCTATAACTATAACTATAACCTATAACGCTATAACTATGCTATAACTGCAAACTATAACTATGATATCTATAACTGCAAACGCTATAACTATGATCTATAACGCAACTATGATGCTATAACTGCAACACTATAACTATGATCCTGTAACTGCAAACTATAACTATAACTATAACTATGATTCTATAACTATGATCCTGCAACGCTATAACTATGATCCTGTAACTGCAACGCTATAACTATGAAACTATGATATAAACTGCTATAACTATGATCCTATAACTGCAACACTATAACTATAACTATGATCCTATAACTGCTGCACTAAACACTATAACTATGATCCTGTAACTGCAAACTAATGATCTATAACTATGATCCTATAACTGCAACTGCTAAACTAACTATGCAAAAAACTATGATATAACTATAACTGATCCTATAACTGCAACGCTATAACTATGATCCTATACTGCACTAACTATGATCTAACTGCAACGCTATAACTATGATCCTGTAACTGCATATAACTATGATTCTATAACTGCAACGCTATAACTATGATTCTATAACTGCAAACTATGATCTATAACTGATCATATAACTCCTATAACTGCAACTGCTATAACTATATGATCTATAACTGCAACACTATAACTATGATCCTGTAAAACTGCAACACTATAACTACTATGATTCTATAACTGCAACGCTATAACTATGATCCTGTAACTGCAACACTATAACTATGATTCTATAACTGCAACGCTATAACTATGATCCTATAACTGCAACACTATAACTATGATCCTGTAACTGCATGCAACTAACTGCTATAACTATGATCCTATAACTGCAAACGCTATAACTATGATCCTATAACTGCAACGCTATAACTATGATATAACCTATAACTATGCAACGCTATAACTATGATCCTATAACTGCAACGCTATAACTATGATCCTATAACTGCAACGCTATAACTATGATCCTATAACTGCAATGCTATAACTAACTGCAATGCTATAACTATAACTGCAACACTATAACTATGATCCTGTAACTGCAACGCTATAACTATGATTCTATAACTGCAACGCTATAACTATGATCCTATAACTGCAATGCTATAACTAACTGCAATGCTATAACTATAACTGTAACACCATAACTTTGATGTTAAAACCATAAAGCTATAAATGAAACACTAACTATAATTCTATAACTGCAAAGCTTTTACTGCAATGGTATAACTATTACTATAACACTGTAACTCTAATTCCACTCCAGTACCTCATTATAGACTGAGACTTAGACTAAGTCTTAGACTAGACTTAATTGATCCCATTGGTTTGACTACCTCAGAGAAATTCAAATTTCCAGCAGCATGAACAATTAGGATAAAGAATAAAATAAAATAAACCGCAAACTCAAAAAGAGGATGAATAAATAAATATGGCTCTATGTGGATTATGGTTAAATTAAGTTAAATTATTGGGTTAAATTAAAATATTGCACTGGATGAGGTTATTGAACACACAAAAGAAAGGAGAGAAGAAGAAATTGTCCAGGTCTGTTTTTTTTTTTTTTATTGCACAGTGGGTGGTTATCACCCCTTCACTTGTGCCCTCTGTGCCCTACATCCTCCTCCCCCCAGTGAGGAGTTAAAGAGTGTTATGGTGTGGTGGACAAAAGAGTTCTTTAGCCTGTTGGTCCTGCACTGGGGAAAGATCAGTCTTTCACTGAACAGGCTCCTCTGGTTGCTGATGATGGAGTGCAGAGGGTGGCTGGCATTGCCCATAATGCCCAGCAGTTTGTCCAATGTCCTCACCTCTGCCACCATCACCGAAGAATCCAGCTTCATGCCGACCACGGAGCTGGCCCGCCTGATAAGTTTGTCCAGTCTGGATGTGTCCTTCCCCTCAGCACACCACGGTGTAAAAGAAGACACTGGCAGCCACAGACTGGTAGAAGACAGACTGCTGCTGGCCCTCACTCACCTGGAAACAGCACCTATGAAACATTAAAGCAGGTGGAGGCTTTATTTAGAACAGGAAGTGCTGTGTGGACAGGCTGCAGCTGATGTTGAGCAGATGTTCCTCCGCAGCCACCAGGGGGCAGCAGAAGACCACATCACTGGTCAGGCCAGGAGACACTTCAGGTAGTTATGGACGATCATTGTCCCCGTCTGTCTGGATGGACTAAACATGTTAGAAGAAGATCTGAAAAATCCTGCAGTGAGTTTCTTTAGACAGTTTAGTTGGAAGTTTGTAATTATCTTAATCACTTTAATATACACCCCCAATGCTCATTCAGAATGAAATTAGTAATACTTTCATGCCTGAAGGGAAGTTATATAACAAGAAAAAAAACAATGTTTTATTAAAATGTTTAATGGAATTAACATGGCTGGTGTTTTATTTTGTAAATGCATTTGCTTAATCAATTAAAAAAAAAAACTTATATATGTAGCGGACAGTCGATTATTTTGTGTAACACTTAATGTTCACTGATACTAGATGACAAGCAGCAGAAGAAAAGACAAAATAAATCATATTAAAAAGAAAAAAACATAATAATCACAAATAAGCATTTAAAGTATAATTAAGCAAATGAAACTACAACGATTGCGTGGGAATAATCTACAGCAGCATATCAGTTATTAACACTGGCTTTGAGTTCATCCTATTTAAGGTCATAATAGTTGTGTTCATGCATCTGCTCCGTGCATTTAGTCAACGACTTGAGGGAAATAGAGTTATGTGCAGCGCTGCAGACTGTATGAAACATTTGTCGTCATCGGGTATCAGCAAGATCGACATCGATATCACAAAAACAATAAAATATCATAATAAACGTATTCTGTTATATTTCTCAGAGCCATACGTTAAGTCTCTGAATGTTAATAAAATATCTGGCCAATCAGATGGACACTCGTTACCCAGTTTATTTAGTTATTTAATGATTTTCCAAAACATTCACTTACATGAGATGCCTCAGGATGGATGGATGGATGAATGGATGGTAAAATAGATGGATAAATGGGATGGATGGGGATGAAATGGATGGATAAATGGATGGATGGTGGAATGATGGATAGATGGATGATGGATGGATGGATGGTGGATGGGATGATGGAATGGCTGGATGATGGATGCCTGGTGGTGATGGGGGATGGATGGTGGATGGCTGGATGGATGGATGGATGGCCTGGCTGATGCTGGCTGGATTTTGGCCTGCTGGCTATGGCTTGGCTGGCTGGATGGTGGATGGTGGCTTGCTGGTGGATGCTGGTCTGGCTGGCTGGCTCGCTGTGGCTTGGCTGGCTTTTTGGCTGGCTGGCTTGATGGCTGGCTGTGGCTGGCTGGCTGGCCATGCTGGCTGGCTGGCTGGCTGGCTGGTTGCCTGCTGGCTGGCTGGCTGGCTGGCTGGCCTGGCTGGCTGGCCTGGCTGGCTGGCTGGCTGGCTGGTGGCTGGCTGGCTGGCTGGCTGGCTGGCCTGGTGGCCTGCTGGCTGGCTGTGGCTGGGCTGGCTGGCTGGCTGCTGGCATGGCTGGCTGCTGGCGGCTGGCTGGTGGCTGCTGGCTGGATGGATGGATGGCTGATGGATGGATGGATGGATGGATGGATGGATGGATGGCAGCAGCTGAGCTGGAGCCGTGACACGCAGCCTCGACAGGTAACCTGTATTGATGTATGAATATGTTCCACTCACCTGTGTTACCCCGACAGGTAGCACAGGTGAACTCTGAGGAGACGCCGTGGATGGGAACCCTCAGTCCACAGTTGTACAGCTGTGTAGAGACATACATCTGGTACCGAGTCATTAAAGACTGTTTCTGGCTCCGACTCCAGGCAGTGGGCCTGAACTTACCAACCATCCCTGTAGAGGTTGTGTGATTAACGGGTCAGAACCTGCCACGGTCGCTTAAGAACCATTAGTGTTGGCATTTACGGTGCAGAGTGTTGTTTCTGAAAGTAATCCTTCATGTTTCTCTCTGCGGGGGCAACTTTCTTTATGCTTTTAGTCTTGGCATATAAATGGATCCTGAGTGGGCCAAGACCGGCCGTCCTCGTTTCCTTAATGGTTGACTGAATTAGTTTAGGCTGTTGGCTGGAGTGAGAAGAAGGCATGCCACGTGCATGTGCATGTGTGTGTGCGTGAACATGAACAAAGGTCTCAGGGACACGCTGAACAGTGGAGGTTGGTTGTTTGAACTGGTGTGAACTGGAACTGTGGAGCCGACTGCTGCTGTGAAGGATAAAGGTGTGAGTTAAAGTCCCACCACGGACTGATGACCCACCCAGACGTGCTGCCACCTGCTGCTGCTCTTTCAGGAAGATGTTGGGTTAGCGATGTTAAAAAGGAGGCGGTACCTCAGAGCTGTGCTCCAGGTTGGGGGGAGGCGTTGCCTTCGGTGGAGGAGCTCTGGTTTCTCCGGGTCTTGGAGCAGGAGAGGTGTTCAGGTGGTTTGATCCTCCTGGTGCCTCCTAGATGGCTTCCTGAGGAGATGTTCTGGGGATGTCTGGGCTTGGGAATGCCTCGGTATTCTAGTGGAAGAGCTGGAGGAGGTGGTGGCTGAAGGAGGTGGCTGGAGGAGGGGGAAGGTGGCTGGAGGAGGAGGAGGTGGCTGGAGGAAGAGGAGGTGGCTGGAGGAGGAGGAGGTGGCTGGAGGAGGTGGCTGGAGGAGGAGGAGGTGGCTGGAGGAGGAGGTGGCTGGAGGAGGAGGAGGTGGCTGGAGGAGAGGAGGTGGCTGGAGGAGGAGGAGGTGGCTGGAGGAGAGGAGGTGGCTGGAGGAGGTGGCTGGAGGAGGAGGAGGTGGCTGGAGGAGGAGGAGGTGGCTGGAGGAAGAGGAGGTGGCTGGAGGAGGTGGCTGGAGGAGGAGGAGGTGGCTGGAGGAGGAGGAGGTGGCTGGAGGAGGAGGAGGTGGCTGGAGGAAGAGGAGGTGGCTGGAGGAGGGAGGTCTGGGTCTCTGAGTTCAGAAACTGCTCCCACTACAACCCAAACCTGGATGACCCAGAGATGGATGGATGGATGGATGGATGGATGGATGGATGGATGAATGGATGGTGAAATAGACAGATAGATGGATGGATGGTGAAATAGACAGATAGATGGATGGATGGATGGATGGATGGTGAAATAGATGGATAGATAGATGGATGGATGGATAGATGGATGGATGGATGGATGGATGGATGGATGGTGAAACAGACGGATAGATGGATGGATGGATGGATGGTGAAATGGAAATGAATGACCAGAATTAATCTAGAAATTCTAATGTTCGGCACCTTTTCCCGCCTCGTCCAGATCCGGCGAATAAACAAGACTGGGACTGTTGTTCAGTTCCTGTTAATAACTAAACGAGTCGCCACGCAGGTCATGTGATCTTCACAGGTGGAGTCCTTCCTCTATGAACTGAGATGTTTTTGCTCCTTTAGCATCACAGCTGGACCTTAATGATGTTGGTTGGCTTCTGTGTTCATCCAGGGCCTCCTGCTGTAATCTATTAATTATTACCTACTAATTATGAGGAAAGTACTGGTAACGGCCTCCACTGAGGGAACAGATCATACATGTTGTTCCGCTCATTTAAAACCATGTATTCATGGGAGCTGCTGTCCTCTAATCAGAGCGTGGTAATAAATGTCACAAACAGTTACTCATCTGCACATCTGTAGTTCTGCGTCTGTTACGTTTGTTTATTTGCTGCTGCACAACTTCTGCTTCTAAATGTTCTCAACCTACGTTTGTGTAAGTGGAAGATATTAATACGTAAAACACCTTACACAGGCCTTCATATCTGCACAATATAGATATTAACATACTCAAATAATTTCTATATTTAAACTGAACTTAAGCGCCGAATCTTGTTCATTTTGCATAAACTATATTTCCCTTTGAAGGTTTTATTGTAGCGCTAAGCGCTCTAGTTAATGATATCTGGGAGCGTCACAGTTCTGTTTGACCGCTGTGGCGTCTCCATGCACACTTTCCAACACTTTCAGTCCTGGTACAGTTTAACTGGAAGCTTGGTCATCTAAGAAAAGATGATTGCAAGGGTTGCTGGGTAATGTGTTGCCCTGTGAGCAGTGACGTCCGGTGGAATGAACCCGATGAAGCTCCACTCTTGCTCTGTTTATGTCTGTTGTGCAAACACAGTTCTGGAGACTTCCTCTTTTTCTTTTCTCTTAACAAATGCTCATTGTGCCACTGTGTTTCCTCTCTCTGCCCCCCCCAAACAATGGATCACATCTCAGACAGGAACCTGGTGCTTCAGCAGTTACATTCACATCTGCCCCCCCCTCCTCCTCAAACATCTCCTTAGATCGAGCATGGCCCTGTTCCTCCAGCGTTACTGCTGCAGCAAACATCTAAACCACATGTGTCGAACACAAGGCCCGCGGCCCAAATGTGGCCCGCGGGCCTTGTGTGGCCCTCGAGACCTTGGGCATTATTGGCTTAAACTTTAAACCAATGTTTTAAGACTTAAAATAAGATTTCACAGCTTTAAAGCGCATATTGACAATAAACTACATCTCCCATCATGCATTTCGTCATTACCCACAGCGATAACTGTAGCTATGAGCAAGACAATTTTTCAGAAAAACCTTTACCAACTAACAGTATGTCTTTTGTCTTATGAGGCGAGTGTCAGTTGTGAAAGAGGCATTTCACGACTGAGTGCATTTGAACAGTAAACACGGAGCTAAGTACGCTAAATTTAGCCTGCAAGAAAAACAAAGAACCACTTTGTTACTTTGAAACTAAGATAATGGATACTCTCAGCGATGTTTACCACAAACCCTGAGTTTAATATAATAATGACTTAAATATTTGAAACTTAAATACATAATAGATACAGAAACCGTTATTTAACAATATAATAAGGTACAGTTTAATTTATTTTGATTTATATTGTCTTTTGTTACAGTTCATGCTGTCAATCTGGCCCTTGGAGGGCAACCATGATGCTGATGTGGCCCTCAGTGAAAATGAGTCTGAAATGCCTGATCTAGACCATCACAGGAAGGCGGGATGAGTCAGTCGCTGCCAGAGTGCCCCTGAGCAAGCGGAGCGAAGCGCGGATCTCCAGTGACCGCAGAGTGACATCAGCCGCCGTCACTTCACATGCCTGAGCTTCTGCATTGTGCGAGAAGAAGGAGCCATTATGCGGCCGAGCACAGTCGGAGTTTGTCGGGGGGGAGCAGAGTCCCAGCAGCGCAGCGATGGCGCCCGTCCAAGCGCGGCCACGATGTTCAATGGCGAGAACAAGTCGTTATTGTGTCACTCTGAGAAATACTGCGGGCTGCAGTGTCACATTGTTCCCAACGGCGGGTCATTCAGCTCCACTTCCTTCCCCAAACCTCTGCTGGTGGAACAGCCGGGCTTTTTATAGACGCAGCGCTGATCTGACACTGAAGGAGTTTTACCGCTGAAGCGACTTTACCTCAAAGCTGCACAGTTGAGGTGATCAGGCTCCATCCAGTTGATGCTGAAAAACATGTCTGAAGAGCTGAAATTAACAAATAAAATCTGATTAATCACAAACGACCTGCAGATTCAAGCAGTGAAATCCAGCTGGCAACACGGAGAAAAACCTGGACTTCCTCTACCGACCACTAGAGGCTGCAGTTCCTCTACCGACCACTAGAGGCTGCAGTTCCTCTACTGACCACTAGAGGCTGCAGTTCCTCTACCGACCACTAGAGGCTGCAGTTCCTCTACCGACCACTAGAGGCTGCAGTTCCTCTACTGACCCACTAGAGGCTGCAGTTCCTCTACTGACCACTAGAGACTGCAGTTCCTCTACCGACCACTAGAGGCTGCAGTTCCTCTACCGACCACTAGAGACTGCAGTTCCTCTACCGACCACTAGAGACTGCAGTTCCTCTACCGACCACTAGAGACTGCAGTTCCTCTACCGACCACTAGAGGCTGCAGTTCCTCTACCGACCACAAGAGACTGCGGTTCCTCTACCGACCACTAGAGACTGCAGTTCCTCTACCGACCACTAGAGGCTGCAGTTCCTCTACCGACCACTAGAGACTGCAGTTCCTCTACCGACTACTAGAGACTGCAGTTCCTCTACCGACCACTAGAGGCTGCAGTTCCTCTACCGACCACTAAGGACTGCGTTCCTCTACCGACCACTAGAGGCTGCAGTTTCCTCTACTGACCACTAGAGGCTGCAGTTCCTCTACCGACCACTAGAGGCTGCAGTTCCTCTACCGACCACTAGAGGCTGCAGTTCCTCTACCGACCACTAGAGACTGCAGTTCCTCTACCGACCACTAGAGACTGCAGTTCCTCTACCGACCACTAGAGACTGCAGTTCCTCTACCGACCACTAGAGGCTGCAGTTCCTCTACTACCGACCACTAGAGGCTGCAGTTCCTCTACCGACCACTAGAGGCTGCAGTTCCTCTACCGACCACTAGAGGCTGCAGTTCCTCTACCGACCACTAGAGGCTGCAGTTCCTCTACCGACCACTAGAGGCTGCAGTTCCTCTACCGACCACTAGAGACTGCAGTTCCTCTACTGACCACTAGAGGCTGCAGTTCCTCTACCGACCACTAGAGGCTGCAGTTCCTCTACCGACCACTAGAGACTGCGGTTCCTCTACCGACCACTAGAGGCTGCAGTTCCTCTACCGACCATAGAGGCTGCAGTTCCTCTACCGACCACTAGAGGCTGCAGTTCCTCCACCGACCACTAGAGGCTGTAGTTCCTCCACCGACCACTAGAGACTGCGGTTCCTCTACCGACCACTTGAGGCTGCAGTTCCTCTACCGACTACTAGAGACTGCGGTTCCTCTACCGACTACTTGAGACTGCGGTTTCTCCACCGACCACTAGAGGCTGCGGTTCCTCTAACGACCACTAGAGGCTGCGGTTCCTCCACCGACCACTAGAGGCTGCAGTTCCTCCAATGACCATTAGAGGCTGCGGTTCCTCCACCGACCACTAGAGGCTGCGGTTCATCTACTGACCACTAGAGGCTGCGGTTCCTCCACCGACCACTAGAGGCTGCGGTTCCTCTAACGACCACTAGAGGCTGCGGTTCCTCCACCGACCACTAGAGGCTGCAGTTCCTCCAACGACCATTAGAGGCTGCGGTTCCTCCACCGACCACTAGAGGCTGCGGTTCCTCCACCGACCACTAGAGGCTGCGGTTCCTCCACCGACCACTAGAGGCTGCAGTTCCTCCACCGACCACTAGAGGCTGCGGTTCCTCCACCGACCACTAGAGGCTGCGGTTCCTCCACCGACCACTAGAGGCTGCAGTTCCTCCAATGACCATTAGAGGCTGCGGTTCCTCCACCGACCACTAGAGGCTGCGGTTCCTCTACTGACCACTAGAGGCTGCGGTTCCTCCACCGACCACTAGAGGCTGCGGTTCCTCTAACGACCACTAGAGGCTGCGGTTCCTCCACCGACCACTAGAGGCTGCAGTTCCTCCAACGACCATTAGAGGCTGCGGTTCCTCCACCGACCACTACAGGCTGCGGTTCCTCCACCGACCACTAGAGGCTGCGGTTCCTCCACCGACCACTAGAGGCTGCGGTTCCTCCACCGACCACTAGAGGCTGCAGTTCCTCTAACAACCACTAGGGTCTGGCTCCAACAGTGAGTCAGACTTCATTGACGTTCACGTCAAAATCTCCAACTTTATGGCAGAAATAAAGATATTTACAGTCTGGTACAAAGAACAACACACATCTGTTATTAAATCAGCTGCTGCTTAACGAATATGAGCAGGTTTTTTCCAACCAGAACAAAGATCTTAACGTCAGTGGCGCCATCGTAGACAGAGTCCAGGAACAAGCAGGAAATCTGACAACACAGCGAGTTGAGAAAACACTGAACGACTGTTGATGGTAACCATGGTGATGATGTGGCCTGGGATGACACCGCTTCAGCGTGACATCATGGAGACCAGATTTAGAGAAGCAAAAAGACTCCCAGCGGGTATTTTGTGCACTGTGAGGCTTAAACATGTGGCTATGTCATTTTTTTGAGCTTCCAGTTATGTCTAAGATCATCATAAACACTTTGTAAATAAGTTGGAAACATCTGGAAGCATGTTAAGTTTAAATGGTCAGGTATGTCTCCACCAAGCAGGAAGGATGAGTAGATTCGGCTTTAATGAACTGCTGCAGAGCTGCCATTGTTAATGATCAGATGTCTCCCTTTGTAAATGTACCACGTAGCATTATTAGCATTATTAGCATTTATTCTCCAGACGGTCCTGAAGGCTCCTGAAACGCTGGTCCTCTGAGCAGATCCGTAGCGCCGCCGTCCAGCATTAACCCGCTCCTACACGCGCCTCTGTGCCTTCTGTTGTGAAAGGGCAGTTCTGGGCCCGGGGCCCCCGAGGGCCCGGTTCTGGTCCCTGAATCTAGTTTGATTGTTCTCAGCTTTGGTTTTGCGTGACGTTCAAGCAGTTCTGTTTTTGATTGTAGTTGATGTGAGTTGAGACCCTTTACTCTTTTTTCTTTTTTTTTTCGCCTGGTGCTCTCATTTCATCTCTTTTTTTGTTTGGGTTTTTGTTAGCACTTTTTGTTTTTCAGCTGAACGTTCTTTGAACCGTTTCTGCTGGCTGGTGCTTTAATGAGTCCTCTGGGCCGGTGGTCGATGAAGCTCAGAGTTGGTGTGAGGACATTCATCAGCATTTCATACGTTTCAAAGGTTTTGTTGGAGAAGAATTCATTATAAAGTAAATATTTACAGCGCCGGCCCTTCTTTAAAACTTCTGCAGCTTGCCTCTGACGTGCTGGATATCGGTTCCAGTCCTGATGGAGATCCAGTCTCTGGGATGATCCGTTGCTCATTTTTCTGTCCCTCTTTGAGGACGTTGGGTCTGAAGTTGACCATCACTTGTTCACTGAACCTGCTGAACACAGATGAGTCTGCGTTGGCTGTTGGTGATAAGAACTTGACAGCAGCGTCCAAACGCGCTCCTCTCAGGAGAAACCGTGTTATTTAGCGCCACGTCATCTGCAGCAGCAGCCGCCACTTCCTGGAACGCTCCTCGCTACCTTTCAGCCTCCGACGGTCTGAAGTTAGCGAAGCCTCTCTGAGCGCTGCGCTGACTTCCCATGTGGCTGTCAGCCTTCAGGGTCGTGACTCGTCAATGTTAATGCTGAAACCGCCGCGGTGGCGCTGAGTGATCCTGGACAGCAGAAACCTGCTCCTCGTAGAGGACAGAGGTCTGACTGGCAGTCAAGCGTTGACCAGGACAATGAAATATTCTCAAAGAAAGTACGTGAGAAAAGGGCCGCTGCAGCATCTGTTGCTGACCTGTAGCAGGTCTGGTCACCTGAACAGAAATCTGAATAGATTTCAGAGCCGAAGGAGAAGTTCAGAACAAATATTCAGAGTTTCAGTCGTCTGTTAGATCAGCCTTTCTCAACCTTTTTTCAGTCACGACACCTTTCAAAAGTGAATAAAATCTCACCACACCCCAGAGTAAAATATAATCCAAACTGCATCGCTCCGACTGTAAATGCATACGTCCCGTTTATTTTGTTTAAATAACCTGAACACGATAACTGCACCAGAGTAGGCCTCAGCAGGAAAGCTTCTTTTCATCCGTGATGTGCTTGCTTCCATCCATCATCCTTGTATTGCCTCTTTTTAGCCTTATCGCTAGCAGCTAGCTTTGGTACCTATGGTGCAGATTCAGTAGATGAAGGCTTGATGAAGAAGTCGGCTCCTCTGTGATGTTCCGTTCCTGTGGGGCTTTTCTTTTTAGAAAACCATCCATGATGCTGCTAAAAAGTTCTCTTTGCTATCTGTGAAATGAAATTCCAGCGGTTAAATGATATTACGACGTTAAGCTAACTGGGCGGTCACGTTGACCTTACGCTGACCCCGTACTGACGTTGTTAACATTGGGAAATGGTTCATGTGAGACATATTTTTATTATTCATTTCATGTCCAATTATGTATCTTATTTATTTATATATTTATTTATTCATAGGCAAAACGTATGTATTTATGTATGCATTCATATATTTATACAGTGGTACCTCTTAGAGATGCGCGGATGACGTATATTTTAAACCCGCAACCGCTTCTTAAAATCTCTATCCGCCCGCTATCCATTTGCAGGAACGTTTTTCACCAATTTTCAAAACCGAACCGACCCGCCATCCTTTTTAATAATATGTAAAATATTTTTTTCTTATTATTATTATTTGAGTGCTTCAACCGCAACCCGCCCGAATTTAATTAAAGTATTATTTTTTGACAAGTCATATCCGCCCGATATGCGGATTATCCGCTCCGCCCGCGGGTGCGCGGTTCATCCGCGCATCTCTAGTACCTCTACTTACGAAATTAATTTGTTCTGGAAGTAGTTTCGTAACCTGAAAATTTCTTAAGTAGAGATGCTTTTTCCAAGTAAATGCCCTAATCTGTTCCAAGCCCCCCAAAATTTATACATTATTTTTTATTATAAATTATAAAATAATACATGAAATGACAAAAACCTGTAAGAAATATATGTTAGAACTAGAAAAGCACTCAGAGAGCGCAGACCTCCACTAAACGCAACAATTATCAAAAATTTGAAAGTGATCCAGAATCCAGGATTTCTTCTGGATCACACCCAAAATGAAATCAGTTCTTCCTTTTAACATTTCTGACAACTCCTGAAATTTTCATCAAAATCCATCCATAACTTTTTCAATTTATCTTGAACACAGACAGACAGATAAACGCCGGCAAAAACATAACCTCCTTGGCGGAGGTAAAAATTGTTCGTTTACCTGGGTTGCTGGGTTACGCTCATACAGACAAGGGGTCCTCCTAGCCAATGGGATGCCAGGAAGATGCTAGCCGATAGCCAATGACAGAGCAGCTACAAGTATGTTTATGTTCAGTAAACTCTGGGAGCTGCTGCGCTACTGTATTTTTGCCTTTTGTATCCTTAAATTTCTTTCGTAACTAGAGGCAATATTTTCCCGTTGATGCGTTTCGTAACCTGAAAACTTCATATGTAGAAACGTTCGTAAGTAGAGGTACGACTGTATATGAGAAGGCAAGAGTTTCTGGATGAAGACGGACTCTGTTGCAGTTGAAGAAGCGACGGGAGCAACGCAGTGAATTAAATACGGTACACTCGTTTATTTTTGTGATGCCATGCAGGTGAAGGTGTTTTGCCATATTAGTCGTGCTCCCTCCTTTGGCAGTAACACGCTTCCCGCAGATGTTTCACTGCGCCAGTTAGCCGTCATTTCCCAGACTGAAATGCAGCCAAACTCTAGAGCGGCGTCTCTTGGGGTCCATGTTGTGGTGAGTGAAGTCCCGTCGGCGACGGACGTGACGTTGACACTAGCGTAGAGTTGAGTACGCCGGGCGGAGTAACATCAACAAACTAGTGCAGTAAATAAAAAATAAATAAAATTAGCACGGACATTTAGGAACCGAAAAAAGAAATCGAAATTTAAAAATCTTCTAAACGATTCCAGAACCGGACGTTAGGAACCGATTCCTACTTGGAATCGTTTTTCGGTGCCCAACCCTACGTCTGGCTGGATGTTCTCTGAGAGCCACCACCGCTCCGTCTTTTGTTTTACACCTTGTCTAAACATTTGCCGCTCAGCTCTCCTGAGTGCTTCGCTGCAAATGCAGACGATGATTCAGTTCTGGCAGCGGCGCTCAGGACCAGACCCATCCGTCAGTCTGTCCCTTCGTCTTTTCCGTTCTGATGAAAAGCAGCACCGCCCATCCTCCTGTGTCGCTGACTGACTCCAGACGATGCGAGGACTCTCACTGTTTGAAAGCACGTCTCCTCTGCGGCGTAAACGCTTAAATGTGTCGTCTGGTTTTAATCTCTGCTCTGCGTCCAGCCTGAAACTGTTTCTGAGCAACATCACACAGAGAGGCTCTGTCTGAGCGCGAGACTTCTCCGATTGGCTGAATTCCTGGAGGCCTCCTGATGGGCGGAGCTAATGGCTCATGAGAGTGCACAGCACCTGGCACTGGTCAGACACGTTTCAACTAGGGCTAGGCAACGATTAAAATTTTTAATCGCGATTAATCATATGATTTCCCTAATTAATCACGATTAATCGCGTTGTATACGGAAAATCAAATAATGAATTCAAAATTAGTGTAAAGGTCATTTTTATTAAAATATTCTGCTGCCATATGAACTAAAGTGCCATAACATTTATTGTTCAAACACTTTTAACATCAGCACTTGTCAGTAACACATATTTAGTGTAAATCTCATCTTAAAAAATGTAAAATAAAATAAAGCTTATTGCCACTGCCAGGACATTAATGTCATCCTGCTTTTTATGAATAATAATAATAATAATAAAAAGTCTACCAACAAAATCCTAACAATCTAGAGGCCACAATCAGAACATTAAAACAGGTAATTTCTGAGGTAACAGCAGAAACTTTTAACGGGGAGTTTAACTTGTCAGTTGTTACAAATAACCTTGTTTCTGTTGAATCCTCCATCTGGAAGAACTTTAAAATATAAATGTCCATGTTAAAGTTCAGTAACTTCATCAATCCGTAATTATCTGTGTATCATTTGTTTTTTTCCATTTTCAATTGTCAATCAAAACTTATAAAAATTAAAAAGTAACTTTTTATTTATTTTTTTTTTCATTTTTTTTAATCTAACACACACACACAAAAAATGCCAGTTTTCTCATATTTCAATTTTAGCAGACAGGCCACGAGACTGAATTTGTTTTTAATTTTTTATTGTCTGGTTTATGTGACCCAGAAATGGCTTTGTTGTCATTACACATCTGTGCCACTAGATGGAGCCGCACTGCAGTAACCAGCTAGAGAACAGCAGGACAGTGAACACATGGAGCAGATCTGATGGAACATGGAGGAATGACGTGATCGTCTTGAACAAAGGGGTTTGAAAGTTTTTATTTCTAGACAGAATTGTTAATATTGCTACCTGAGTTGCTACCTGAACTGTAAAGTTCACTGATTTTTACCGTTCTCCATGTCTCTTTTAGCTTTTCCTTATGTTTACCTGCCAATTATTTTCCAGTTCTGCAGCAGCCAGTAACAGACTTTTCAAAACAAAAGCGCGATAAAATAAATGTTGGCGTTAATAAATTATTGTGTTAATGTGATAATAACGCATTAACTTGCCCAGCCCTAGTTTCGACACATGTTCAAGTCAGAATGTGATTGATGAAAAACCAACACTCAGGAACTCGAGCTGTCGTAATCTCCCCCACGTCAGTTATGTATGGTCATTTCCATTTACTTGCTTTAAAAGAACACAGATCCCCGTTGGCAATCTATGGAGGTAAAAAACAAAGAAACATCTGGACAGCTTTGGTTGTCACTTGTTTGCTCTCGCTGCTGTCGACTGTCGTCATACCTCTATGACATCACCAAGAGCTGACGCAGGAAAAAACCTCCCCAGACCGAAGCATTCTCAGTTCAGCACCCTGAACGACGACTCTTCCATCCAACGTTCATTTCTGTCATTTTCTGAGCCTCTGTCCATGTTCAGGACGATGACCTGTCCAAGGTTATTATCGATAACGAAAACGAACTAAGTAATGAAAACTAGAATTGAAAAAACATTTTCGTTAACTGAAATAAAATAAAAACGAGACTTTTAAAAAAAAAAGATAAATAACTGAAACTGTATTATGTGTTTATAAAACAGACTAAAATTAACTATAATAATGTCAAGAATGTCCTTCATTTTTGTGTTTGTAATTTTTTTTTTCATAAATGTTTAAAATCTATTAACTTTGCCCCGCCGTACAACAACAACTGCAAAAACAAACAAACAAACAAACAAAAACAAAGTGATCAGCAGTGATTGCTGCAGCAAAAGTTGGGAGAAAGCGTCTCAGTCCTATTTGGGATTTCTTTGACTATGACTGTGTTAACGATAAAAATAAGTGCCTTGTTGTAGAAGCAGGTGATAAAATGTGTGGAATACTTCTGAAGGGGAAAAAAACCCATGAATCTGAAAGTCCATTTGAAAAGCTCGCACAAGAAGGCTAACCAAGACTAGCTGGTTAAGCTAGCCTAAGCTAGCCCCCTGGAAAGAAGGCTAACCAAGACTAGCTGGATAAGCTAGCCTAAGCTAGCCCCCTGGAAAGAAGGCTAACCAAGACTAGCTGGATACGCTAGCCTAAGCTAGCCCCCTGGAAAGAAGGCTAACCAAGACTAGCTGGATAAGCTAGCCTAAGCTAGCCCCCTGGAAAGAAGCTACAGCTGCAGGCCAGTCAGCGTTGGGAAGGAACGGGAGAAAACAGCAACTATAATGGACTGTTTCCACGGAGACCAGATAGCTGCTGGTCAGTAAATACGCAGGAACACCACAAGAGGGAAGACGCATTGATAAATATGTTTATTGAGACCTGAATGTAAACACGACTATGTGATTCGATAGCCTTCAAAAAGTTCAGTGCTTCACTCGAACCAAAATTATAACCCTAATTTACAAAATAAAACTAAAACTAACACTGAAACTAATAAAAACTAAACTAAAACTAAGTATTTCAAAACAAAAATAAATAAAAACTAGCAAAACTGCTCTATAAAACGAATTAAAACTAACTGAATTTGCAAAAACTAAACTAAAAGCTAAATAAAAACTAAAACTACACTGTAAAACTTTTTACTGTGAATTTACAGTAATTTACTGGCAGCAGCTTCGCCAGTAAACTACTGTATTTTTTTACAGTACCTTCCTGTATTTTAAAAATACAGTATATTACTGTAAAATATTCTACAGTTCATTACTGTAAATTTACAACATGGTCTGATACATATTTTTAAATGTAAATTTACAGTAATTTACTGGCAGCAGCTTCACCAGTAAATTACTGCATTTTTTGCAGTACCTTGCTGTATTTAGAATTACAGTAATTTACTGGCAGCAGCTTCACCAGTAAATTACTGTATACTGTACCACGACTACTTCTACTACTACTACTACTAATAATAATAATAATAATAATAATAATTACATAATAATAATAATAATATTAATAATAATAATATAACAATAATAGTAATAATAATAATATAACAATAATAGAATAATAATAATAATGATAGAATAATAATAATAAAACAAAGAAATGACTTCTTGAAAAATATTCATTATTCAGTTTTTATTTTTAAAAAACTGCAACACAAGTAAAGCACATGAAAAAAAAAATCATGACATGTGTTCATCAAGTGTAATTTCCTACAAAATACAGCTCTACTTTTCCTAATACCGTGTGTGTGTGTGTGTGTGTCGTGTGTCTGTGTGTGTGTCTGTGTGTGCATGTGTGTAAGTGTGTAAGTCCCACTTGAAGTAACTGATGATCTGATTGATTATGAACATTATGGCACAAGAACATTTATACTGCAGCCAAACTTGCCTGTTTTGAATACCACTCTACTTTCCCTAATACTGTGTGTGTGTGTGTGTGCGTGCGCCACCCCCTGCGCATGTGCATATGATCAGACAAAGTCCCACTTGAAATCACTGATCCTCTTGATGAGTGTGCTGACATGTGGATTCACTGATGTTGCCTTCTTTTGGACCAGCTTTCCGCTCTTCTTGCTTGTCACCTTTTCACGACTGGCTTTTGTGCCCCTCTCTGGATTAATGTCAATGCAGCTTCTGTAACAAAAATAAATAAATAAATAAATTATTTGACCCTATTTTGAATTCCATCCATTCACCCTGCAAGAGAACTCATAAACTTTTTAATGGTTTTATCTTTTAAGATGATTGTTTTTTTTTGTTTTTGTTATGTAAACTTCTCTGCCACCATCACTCTTATAATTATCAAACTAAAATTAGTTAATTAACCCTTTACAGCGGCCGGTTTCTGGGATGTATACCACTCATTTAAGACAAATAAAAAACAGCCCAAAAAATGAAATATTCCCTTGTTAAAGTGGGTTTTTTTTTTTCATCATTACATCTGTCTGATGTCAAACATGTTCATCAGTTTTTATGCTTTTTTATTATATTTTTTGTAGTGCCAAGTTTAAATGAAAAATAGCTCTCACCCTGTTAAGGACTCATTGAGTCCTCATGATGGCTGTGAGTCATACACCCCAGAAACCAGCCTGTAAAGGGTTAATTAATTAATATTATTGATTGAATTTAACAGTGATGATGGGAGAGGTGTTAAATAACAAAACAAAACAAAAAAAATATTAAAATATTAAACCATTAAGGTACCATGAGGACGCAATTAGTCCTTAACATGGTGGAAGCTATTTTCAGTTTAAATCTGACACTACAAAAAAAGTAAAAAAGCATTAAAACCCCCATGAACATTGACTGACCTCAGACAGATGTAATGATGAAAAAAAAAAATTCCATCTTACCAAAGGAATATTTCATTTTTGGGCTGTTTATTTGTCTAAAATGAGTGGTACATCCCAGAAACCAGCCTGTAAAGGGTTAATTAATTCATATTATTGATTGATTTAACAGTGATGGTGGGACAGGAGTTAAATAACAAAACAAAAAAAGTAAATTATTAAATCATTAAAAAATTATAGCTTCAGCCATCATGAGGACACAATGAGTCCTTAACAGGGTGAGAGCTACAAATTTAATTACACACTGAAAAAAAAACTTTTATAATTTTCTATTACTACCAGGTTATTGGACAATGGTGTTGTGTGAAGAAAAGTCAATCAAGTCAAGCTCTGTGGAAAATCTGAAAAAGAAGCTACCTCTGAATGAGCTCCAACGTGCACGCTGCCTCATGTTGATACTGCAGGTTGAAGTTGTAGTAGGAGGAGAAGACTACTGCAAGGCCAACAACCAAGGATGTCCCTTCACATAGAACCTCTTTCTCTATACTTAACATCCATCGTTGGTTTGTCTGTCCCAT
The DNA here is from genome assembly GCA_018398805.1 of Hirundichthys speculiger. Classification (NCBI taxonomy): domain Eukaryota; kingdom Metazoa; phylum Chordata; class Actinopteri; order Beloniformes; family Exocoetidae; genus Hirundichthys; species Hirundichthys speculiger. The sequence continues at coordinate 551,432 of JAGFBZ010001678.1, forward strand.
TTGACCTAAGAAGAAAACTACAAGTTAGAAACTGTAAACAGAAATCGCAAAAATAATAGAATCTCTCTCTTCTGATTATGTTTGTATGATAACACAAAACTTGCTTAGCAAAGTATGAGTATAGATAACAATATTTTATTCACATTCAAAGTCAGATACTGTACTTACCAGCCAAAATCAGACGTGGTGTGTCAGGCAGCGTGACTGTCATCTGCACAATCGCAGGTGTGGTAGACTCCTTAACAAGGCACAAAATCAAAATGAATTAGACCTTGCAGATACATTTTGATTAGCAATGGATTGACTGGATTTTTACAATAAGGGAAAATACTTTATGTAAAGTAAAAATAAAGTATCAAACTATAATAATTTATACTATAATAATGAAATAATTTTTTTGGAGTGTCAAATTAAAAAAAAAAAACTCTTACTATTGAGGGACATATGTGTTTTCTTCAAAAACGTCATAAAAATATATGTTAATATTTTTTTCCACTTCTTTTTTTTTTGTCTGGTGTAGCCTTATTTAGGCTCTCTCTCTGTCTCTCTCTGAGACACGCGTCCTTTTCTGGTCAGTTGCCATGACAACGTCAAAACAAACGCGAGCCTTACGAGCTGAAAAATCAAATGATGGATCATTTTCAACTGTGTTGAAAGCATCTTAGCTCACAGAAGCTCTGAGCTCTGTGCTAACAGCTAGCAGTCATGCTACGGCGGCTGACTGAGCCTTGTGAAGCCGCGGCTCAGTTCTAGTTAACGGAAACGCGGTTGGCTGGTGCAGACCTCTCGGTCAGCTGGTGAAGCAGCGCTTTGACGAGCATGACGTCCGTGACATGTTCCGTTACGCGCGACTATGCTCAACGAAGTTGTGACGTTGCCAGGTGATGAAAAAGACACCTGATCATGTGTTGATGGAGTGCGAAAAGTGAATTAAAAAAATAATAAACGATGCTTAGCCTGGCGGGAGGGCAGGTAAATACACTGGGGAAACCCTGAATACACGCTGCTGACTCTGAGTCTGGCTAATTTAAGCACATTAGCTTGCAAAAAAAATATAAGAACTTTGCTATAGTGCTTTTATAAATGGCAGAAAACACAAATGGGAAGAAATCCTCAAATACACCACCACATTACATCAAATGTGAACAAAATTATGTTAACTTACAGCTCTTGGCTTTGGTGAGGAGGCAGTTGAACTGGTTGCGACTGATTTCTGACTGGCTTTGATGTGCAGCTTCGGCTGAAAAAAAAATATATCCTTGCAAGACTCGTTGCGCCAAAATGCAGAAAAAACAGAGGAGTAACTTTAAGTTACTTTTTTTAACGTCAACAACCTACACATAGGCTAACATTAAAGCTCAGACTTGCTAATTTTAGGTTTAAAATGATCACATTGCCCGTTTTGAGCTCTTTCTATGTAGAAACAGGCACACAACAGTATGATAACCTTTATTGTGTTAGACTCGCCACATTACTTAACTTTTATACAACCCTGTGTTGTTTTAATGTTGGAATAATATTAAATTGAGACGAAATGCTAGCACGTTTTCATTTTAGCTAAAGTTAGCTAGAAAAAACGACACCAACAGCTTTGTTGTAGCACTGTTAAATAACGTTAAACGGCATCAAACTCAACAGACAAAATCCTCAAATCCCCCTCTTAAATCAGAAAAAAACATGAATAATGTTAACTTACTCTGTGGACAGCATGGAGGACGTCAGGCAGTTCCTGTGAAGTCTCCCTGCAAACATGCAGCTCTGTGTTCCACACTGGCAGTTCCCGCACATTTTTCGCCTTCCCATAATGCTTAGCTGTTTACAGTAAACATATGAAATTGCTGTAATCAACCGTCTTTGCTGTAATCATGTTTTTTTTTCTCCCAGAATGCATTGCAGTTTACAGTATGGTGCTGTATGGCAGCAATACAGTAAAATACTGTTCATATTTTACTGTAAATTTACATCAAAGGCTTACAGTGTAATGGAAAACCCAAAACTATTATAACTCTGGACCCGTCACAACAGAGTTGCAGAAGTCAGAGACGCTTCAAGCAGCTGCTCTCAAACCGTCTCGATGCCGCCGTGTAAACGTCCTTCCAGACTCTCAGATGTGCACGGTTCACTCAGGAGAAGCAGCTTTGTGATGTAGCCGTTAAACAAAACAGCTCTGTTTGCTCAACCAGACCAGCACTTTTGCCATTTTCCAAGAGAAAGGATTACGAGGATTAAAGTGCTCGTGGAAGACGTTGAGCTGGGCAGCTTTAACAGGTGTTCTCAGTTTAAACTCCTTTATGGCTAATAAAGCTCATTTCACGGTATAAACATTCAGTGTTTGTTGAAAAGCCCTTTCAGGCTCTGTGTTTCTCGCCAGTTTATGTTCTTTAAACACATCTAGCTGATTGTGGACCAGCTGGAACGGACCTGCCTGTTTTCCTTTGCAGGTCTTATCATCCGGCGATGCAGCAGATGGGCTTTCGACTCCCGATAAAAGAAAAGATCATTAACTTTAACTCACAGTTTGAGAATCTCCAGACTGCCAGGTGACTTTTCTTTTTTTTCCCCTCTCTCTTAGGAAGTTAGTCACAGCTTATATAACCTTCTCCAGTCCACAGAAAAATCACTAAACTGCTCCCAGCTGGGGATCACAGTCGGACAATGATCAGGTCTTTCCTCCTCGCCGTGTAAATAAAGTTAGCATGTTTGCCTGTTGCCGCGCGGTTAGCGTGTCCATGAAACACGCTGGTGGAGGTCAGTCTGCAGCGAGCTGCAGCTTTATTTCCCCGGGCTCTTTCTGCTCCGCTCAACGCTAATCGATACTGAAGCGAGTGGAGCGCCGGGGAGAGTCTGAACCTCTCTGTCCTTGAAAATCACCTTCACACGCTGCAAACACAACTCACGTGTACGAGCGTCGCTGCTGGGATGCGATGCAGACCTCAGGCGGAGTTTCCACTGAGTCAGCCGGGCTTTGACCGCTGGATGGGAAATCATCATCAAGTCCGCAGGAGTTGAGGCCACTGGGAGACCAGAGGACCTGAGGGAGATGTTCCTCCAACCCACCTGCGACAGCCTCGAAGCTCACGGGCTGAACGTGGCCCAGTGCTTCAGGTGCTCTTCAGGTTCAGGTGTTTTTCTGACATGAAAAACTGGGATGACAGAGCTGAGGAGACCCAGGAGATACAGGAGATTGAGAAGATCCAGGAGATCCAGAAGGTTGAGGAGACCGAGGAGATCCAGGAGATCCAGGAGATCCAGGAGGTCCAGGAGTTTCAGTAGATCCAGGAGACCTAGGAGACTCCAAAGATTCAGGAGACCAAGGAGATTTAGAATATCCAGCAGATTCAGAAGACCCAGAAGATCCAGGAGATCCAGAAGATCCAGGAGACCCAGGGGATTCAGGAGATCTAGGTGATCCAGGAGTTTCAGGGGACCGAGGAGATCCAGGAGATCCAGGAGATCCAGAAAGTCTAGGACATTCAGAATATCCAGGAGATTCAAAAGATCCAGCAGATTCGAGCCTGATTTATACTCGAATGTCAGGTCGTCTGCGCCACCTACGCAAACAACGCAGAGATGCCCCCCCCACCCTACGCAGAGACTCCTGTGCACCTCTCCAAAAAAGTAACGCGACGCAGACCCTACGCAGAGAGGGGGAGGAGAGAGGAGCGAAAGGAGGCCTCTGATTGGTCAATTCTACATCCGCATGGAAAAGAGTGCGTCATTGAAGAAATGAGGAAGTACCCACATCTGTACGATTCTGGTTCTCCACACTACAAAGACAGCACATATTCTAGTAATTCATGGAGGGAGATTCAATTTCAATTCAATTCAATTTTATTTATATAGCATCTGTTACAATGACAATTGTCTCTAGGCGCTTTACAGAGACTGGGAGATAGTGATGAATGTGGGTCTGGATACGGCCGAGACAGTGAGGAAGTGGAAAAACGCAAGAGATAAGTTTAGTAAGTTTAGCTAGTTCATGATTGTCGCTCTCGCGCTGTGGTGTGGAATAACATAGCGGAGACCGCGTTTGGCCATAAATCCATAATAACTGCAGCATACCGGTGACAAGATAACTGCGACACATTGCTGCGAGAGTATACACAGCCCTTAAGAAGCATGATGAATTAAGCCCCCAAAAAGTACGGCAGTATTGGTAGACTTTTTCAAACTGATCGTCCCTCTTGTGTTGTGGCTTGGAATAACATAGCGAGTATAAATCAAAAGTGTCTGCGACAAGCTGACGGCGACACATTGACGCGAGAGTATACACAGCCCTTCAGAAGATCCAGGAGATTCAGAAGATCCAGGAGACCCAGGGGATTCAGGAGATCTAGGAGATCCAGGAGTTTCAGGAGCCCAAGGAGATCCAGGAGATTCCAAAGATACAGGAGACCCAGGAGATTCTGAATATCCAGGAGATCTAGGAGATCCAAGGGATCCAGAAGATCCAGGAGACTGAGGAGATCCAGGAGACTGAGGAGATCCAGGAGATTCAGAATATCCAGGAGATCTAGGAGATCCAGGGGATCCAGAAGATCCAGGAGACTGAGGAGATCCAGGAGACTGAGGAGATCCAGGAGATTCAGAAGATCCAAAAGATCCAGGAGATTGTTGTGCAGCTAATATTCCATGAGAAGTAGCTGCTTCACCTCACAAAGTCATGAACATCGTGAGTTCACTTTTTTTAAAATTTTGCAACAAAAAATGCACAATTCCACAAAAGTCACAATTTCACAAGTTTCAATTTTTTTTTTTGTCAAGCTTTTGTAAAATGAGCTCTTATTCTTTTCTTCAAACATCCAAAATTCATAATTTATGGACAGAAAGTTTTGATTTTATGCAGAATTTCAGCCTCAGTGCCCCTGTAGAGCTCTGGAACGTTTTAGGAATATTGCTGAATTTTACCGAAAAATTTGGTAAAACCCTGGGAGAATGTTGCCAGAACATTACGGAAACATTGCTGGAATATTGTAGAAAAGTTACTGGAATGTTGGTAGAACTTTGGTGGAACATTGCAGGAACAGATGTGGGACATCGGTGGAACTTTACTAGAATATTGCAGGAACAGATGTGGAACTTTGCTGGAATATTGCAGGAACAGATGTGGGACATTGTTGGAACTTTACTGGAATATCACAGCAACAGATGTTAAGTGAACAATGGCACAGTGACAAAAGTGACGTCGTTGTTCAACGTTAGCGTTGACTCACTAAGATCAGATGATTTTCTTGTTTTGACACCAGACACATGATCATCCAGCACTCTACATCCTGTACATTCACTCTACAGGTGAACAAATGAGACCTGAAATACAGTGGAAATGCTTCTTTTATTTGTCATCTGTAACAACATTAATCAACAGCGCTGAAACTCAGACTGCTTGTTGTGAACAGCAGGACGACTGGATTCAAAACCTAAAAAATGAAGTAAAGAAAACAAAAGAACCACAACATTTCAGCCACGGAGGGAAACAAAAACAGATATTTACGGCTGAGAAGCTGCTGCTGGCAGTTTCTCATCTGCAGCTGATGGATGTTTATTCTGTCGGGACGGAGGGAGATGCTGATGATCTCAGTGACGAGATGAGCAGCGGTTTTAATGCCGTCTGATCAGTGCGGTAGTGAAGTGTTAATTTAATTATATAGTTCATCTCCGTTATAACTTACTGAAGTTATTCATTCACACTGTTAAAACTGACTAAATGCTGGTCCATAATTTTAGGGACATCAAAAGACGTGATGGTCCACATCTTTGTATCTGGACCTGGTGAAGGTCCGACACTGAAGACTTCTCTAAATAAGCGCTAAATTAAAGCCAGTAACCTAGCTAACACGCAACTTAGACCGAAGCAAATCTGTTGCAATGTGAAATAAACCGATTCTGAACACGTGTGACCTGACAAATGTAGCGAACATGCTTGAGGATGAGCGCTAGCAAGCGAGCGAACATGTGCAACATCAAGCGAGGAGCGCACAACGAGTGCGCTACGTGGAATGTAATTAGTTTACTGGTGGGAAAAAAAAGACGACTCCCATTCTGGAAATAAATGTTTCTAACTCGTCATAAGTGGGTTTGAGGCGTTGCCACCAGGCGCTAGTATTCACGCTTTCAGGTTGAAGCCTTTGCAGAAAGAAGCTGCAGTTCCTCGACTGACCACTGGGGGTCTGGCTCAAACGGTCTCCACGGACCACAACTTCGCAGCAGAAATAAACGTACTTGCAGCCTAGGTACGAATAACGGTTTTGGTCTTCCCGGCTCGATTTTTACACCTTTGACAACTGCAGGCGCCTCAGTCACGTCGGCGCCCAGGTGCAACGCATCTATTCCTGGCGGTGGCGAGCTTTACTGAGCAGGCTCAGACCAAGATGACCAGCCGAACCACCGGCCAACAGGCAATTGAAATGAGCGCCACCAGAGCTGAAACAAGAAGTGTGCTGGGACCCCCGGTCATTGGGCGCGCCCCGACCTGCAGGCAGATGGCCCTGCGGCCAGCAGGCTGACCGATGGCCGGTCCCGGCGGAGCCCCGCTGGTCCCCGCTTCAGCTCAGGCGGCGCTCGTTTCAGATGTTGTTTCAGTAGCGACACGCCGCTTGGACAGATTAGGTCAGAACGATGCGCCCTCAAACAAGCCTTCAAATGCGTTGGTGTTGTTGTTCAGCAAACCAAAAGCAACCAATCAAATTTCCTCCCGCATGCTTAGTCCCGCCTCCATGTGTGATTTCATTGGCCACCTCTAGCCGTGTTGCAGCAACCCCCGTTGGCTGACGCTCGCGTCAAAGCATTTTTACTTTTCTCCTCTCCTGCCTGACGCTGCAGACCTCAGGTGGCAGTGAAGACACTGAAACGACCCGCCAATCAACCTGACCGGCCAATCAGCCGTCACCAGGAACAGTTGAAGTTCTGACTCTGAAGCCACTGGTCCGCTACCTTTCAGACTTGAGTTCAAATCAGCCATCGCAGCGTCAGAGACGGACATGTTTACTACCGTGAAGCTGAACATCGTGACCTTTCAGAGGCTTAACGGGGGTCGTTGACCTCCAGAGGTGACCTCATCTTTAACTAGGGGTGCACGATAACTATGGGGCCGATAACAGGAAATTATGACGTCATTCCGATAACTTCAATATCACAACGAATAACCCCGACAACATATATTTTTTTCAACACGGCAGTGCCTCGCTCCCTCTGAGCCTTGAATGACCGGCAGTGAATGTTATGTTCATGTGACGTCGGCATGATCAGAAAAACGATTACTCAATAAGGAAAATCAAGAATACCCCCTCATGCCAGAAAACAACTCGTTAACTCGGTCATCATTTTAGTAGTTGCTGACTTGAATTGATATTCGCAGTATTTTCCCACATGTTACACATAAAAAAAAAAGAAAAAATAGAAAAGGCTGAAAGAACGACAAGCAAACGAGGGAACGTGGGAATTTACGTTACACCTTGAATGCAGCCTGCAGCACAGCGTACTGATCACAACAAACGTGGCGGTGTGGAACTTAGTTAAAGTTTCAGAAGAAGATAGTTTAGTGGTTATTTGTGACGAATCCTCCGAGTGAATTCTACGAGGAGGGAAGCACAAGCTTTAATACATAAAACCCGATCGACCACCTACAACATAACAATCGCTTCCATGGAGTTTTGAAATCGCGCTAACGTGAGCTAACGGAAGCTAACGGAAGCTAATGTTAACGTGTGCAAGCCAGCAGCAGTCTCCTCTCCCTCATTCCTCTCATCTAAAGCTTCCATGACATTAAAAAATAAAAAACAAAAACTACTGAACCTAATTTAATTTAATTAAAGGTGTTAATTTAAATGGAACCACAAGTCAAAATCCTTTAAATGTTAATCTTTTTCAGTTAGTAATTTTGATGCATGTATTTCCATCAGTTCAAGGAGCCTTTATTTTTTATATCAGTCAGTAATGAACCTTATTTAAGTTGATGTGAGATATCAAATAGGTTTGTTTGATAGCTTTATGAAAATGTTTGAGAGGCTTGCCAATAGTTTTTTATTGGAAAAAATAAATATCTGTTCATTTAAAAAGTCAAAACTATAATTGATTTTGTTCATAGTATTGATGTAATGATCTTAGGTATATGTGTGTGTTATCGGTTATCGGTATCGGCCTTTAGGAGCTGAAAGTTATCGGTTATCAGTATCGGTTTTAAAAAACAGTTATCGTGCATCCCTATCTTTAACTCCTGGTGGAACCGTCCAAACACAACTCCTTCAACACCTGACGTGGGAGGACCACGCCCACAAAATAAAGGGTCAACTTGGTGCCAAATAAAATAAAATAAAATAAAAAAACCTGAAAATGATCCAACGTCCAGTCTCACAAACAGAATGAGCACGTTCGTCTGGAAACGTCTGGCCGGTTCGTGGTACGAGATAAAATGCACGAAAAAACCTTTTCTCCACTTACATCTTCATATATCTTTTATAAAATAAATCTTATATTTCCAAGTATACAGTAATAAAATGATGCACTCTGCAGAAAAAAGGTAACGGGAAGTTCCAAATATACACAGTATTCTACTAGTTTGGCAGACGAGAACATGGAAAGGTCCAGTTTTGTAAACAAGCTCTTTACTCTCACGACGTTTCCATCGATTTTTTTCTTCATGGCGTTCTTTACGGTCCAACTACTTCCTGGTCCTCCTACATTCATGGCTCCAAAGAAAATTGTGCTTTTAAGAAATCTCTTACAACAATTCAAGGCCTTTTATATATATATATATATATATATATATATATATATATATATATATATATATATATATATATATATATATATATATATATATATATATATATATATCATACATATATCTTTGTGTCCTAACGCCCCGTCTGCTGAGTAGAAGTGCACCGTCTCCAAACAGAAGGTCAAAGTCGTTGACGGTCCTGTGGCCGCTGGTCCGCTCGGCTCGTCCAGGAGCTGAGGAACAGAAGGGGGAGCTGCAGCTCTGCAGCTTCCAGATGTGATGCACATGTGGCCTTTCTTCCTGATCTCTGAGCTCGCCTGTCAGCGCTGTCGAGATCTGAAGAACGTTGGCCGAGACTTCGGCGGGAACTTGTGGGACTGTGGTGATGACAGCTGGACTCTGGGAGGTCGCAACGGCAGGGCCGAGGACTGGAGGGCGTGGGGGTGTGATGGAGCTGGGCTGAGGACGCGGAGCGGCAGAGGGTTGAAAGTGCGAGAGCTTTGGGGTTGGACGTCTGGAGGTGGATCCCAGGAGAGCGCCGGCAGCCAGGGCTCCTCAGTTGTCCTCGTCGGTGAGCTCGTCCTCGCCGGTGGCTTTCTCAGGGATGGCCTCCAGGCTCCGCCTGCTTTTGGAGTCCGTGGAGCCGGAGGAGCCGCCCGCTGCTCCTCCTTTACTCAGGTTACAGGTGAGAGCAGCGTAGTGGATCTGCTTCAGGTTCTCCTGGACTTCACTCCTGGCATGTTTCAGTAGATCTGCCTGACCCTGATGGGTAAGAACACATCAGAGGGTCAGAGGTCAGAGGCCACAGAAAACAAAGGCGCTTTTTCAAAAAGGTTCTGGAATAAATGAATGAAGTGAACTCTAATGTATTTAACGCCAACATAAACGTGTGGATGAAACCAGGCTTTTGGACTGAAAATGGACACCAGAGTTTTAGAGATGTGAAACTTCACCACCTGATATTTACTTTTATTTACTCTCAGAGAAAGTTACGGATCTACAGAAGCTCTGCTACGCTAGTTATAGACGACATCAGTAGTCGACTTGAATGGACTGCTTTAGCCTGGTTCAGTCTAGTTCAGCCTGGTTCAGCCTAGTTTAGTCTGCTTTAGCCTGCTTTGGTCTGGTTCAGTCTACATTAGCCTGGTTTGATCTGGTTTAGTCTACATGAGCCTGGCTCAGTCTCCTCTAGCCTGGCTCAGTCTACATTAGCCTGGTTCTGTCTACTCTAGCTTGGTTTGGTCTGGCTCAGTCTACATTAACCTGGCTCAGTCTGGTTCAGTCTACATTAGTCTGGCTCAGTCTACTCAAGCCTGGTTCAGTCTACATTAGCCTTGCTCAGTCTACTCTAGCCCGGTTTGGTCTGTTTCGGTCTCCTCTAGTCTGGCTCAGTTTACATTAGCCTGGTCCAGTCTACTCTAGCTTGGTTTGGTCTGGTTCAGTCTACATTAATCTGGCTCAGTCTGGTTCAGTCTACATTAGTCTGGCTCAGTCTACTGTAGCCTGGCTCAGTCTACATTAGCCTGGTTCTGTCTACTCTAGCTTGGTTTGGTCTGGCTCAGTCTACATTAGTCTGGCTCAGTCTACTCTAGCCTGGTTCAGTCTACATTAGCCTTGCTCAGTCTACTCTAGCCAGGTTTGGTCCGTTTCGTTCTCCTCTAGCCTGGCTCAGTTTACATTAGCCTGGTCCAATCTACTCTAGCTTGGTTTGGTCTGGTTCAGTCTACTTTAGCCTGGTTCGTCCTGGTTCATGAGGTCCGTTTCCTGGTGTTGTTGTCTCTGTAGTTTTAGTTGTTGGTGTTTGTGTCTCTGGTTCCTGTAGAGGGCTCATGTGGACCAGCAGCTCCCATCATGCAGCTCATCAGCTCCTGGTGCTCCTGTGATCAGTGATCTCACCTTCAGGATGGTGATGTTCCAGGTGAAGCTCTCCTCAGCCTTGTGTAGCTTTCTACCCTTCAACCCGTCCTTCACAGCCAAGTCATGCAGGTTCTCATGAAATTCCATTGCTGAGAGAAACATGGAGAGAGAGAGAGAGAGAGAGAGAGAGAGAGAGAGAGAGAGAGAGAGAGAGAGAGAAAGAAGGTGAAGTCAGTCTGGGTTTGAACATCAGAGCAGCTTGATTTGTCTTTGTTAATGCAAACAAGCAGTGAGTCCCGTGTTTTTAGAGCACTTTTAATTTCCTTGTGTATGAACCCGCACAATGACAACAGAGACATCTCGAGTAAGTTCTCATCTTCTCCACTTTCATGGACCCGAACCCGAATAGACCCGTGAAAATTCGACCCGAAACTGACCCGATCTATTATCATAAGTTTGAGAGTCCGAACCCAAATGGACCCGCAATATTTGGACCCAGAACCGACCCGACCCAAGTCTTTAGTTTCCAACCACGAACCGAACCGAGTTACCCGAATAGAACCGAGACAATACAGCCCATTGTTGCTCATGTTAAAGTTGTCTAGCGTTGAATAAAACTTGATTTTCTTACCTAAAGTTGTCTTCTTCTACCCGGTTCAGTTGCTACATAGGCTACGTGATGGAAACAACAATAAATCCAATCGTTATTTTCTTTGTGGATACAGATGCTACTGGTAGCAACTGCTAACGCTAATAGCCTACACCGGTCAGGACGTGTCGTAAATATGTTCTCTCATCCAGCGTTGTCATGTTGGTGATCCGTTGTGTTTTACAGCTGCCGGGCAAACCGCTAATAACACGCTACGGCAACACGAATGTTTCATGACAAATACGCCACGTTAATGAATAATCATTTAAACTGCCCCGAGTCCTGACATTGGGGGCATTGGCTAAACTGCCAATATCTCTAGCTCTCTCGAGTAAACACGGACCCAGCCTGTCAGAGAGCACCGACCGGACCCGAGACTAACTGTACCGATTCAGACCCGAACCCGGAGTCACGTCTTTTGAATGGACCCGAGACCTGATTCAGGTTGGGTCAGAAGCTTGGGTTTTCAGGTTTTTCCGAAGACCTCTACCTCACTCCTAATTATGCCATAATTACCACCCACTCCACAGACCCTAGTGGTCAGTGGAGGAACTGCAGCTTTTCAGACCGCTGCATCATCGCGTATCTGGAAGCAGAAACGAGGCTCTTATTGGACGCTGACACCGACTGCATCATGGAAGACACAAAACCAAGGACTTGAGATTATATGAAACATGTTTGATTTTTAATATGAAGACGCAAAACCAAACTGCCAACTTAAATGATTTTCTCTGTCCTGCGAGCTTGAGATGACTTGACCAGTCATCAGGTGTGAGGTAAACCGACCAGGACGTCCCACAGATGTGTTGACGGGAGGAGGAGGAGGGACGGAAGGACGCGGAACGAGTGGAATCCAGAGAGATGAAGAGAAGAAACGAGGGGACGGCGAGGCGGACAGACTTGATGCTCTGTCACCTTGAATTAGCATCAAGGCACGGGGGGGGGGGGGGGGGGGGGGGGGGGTTGTCTCGAGGAGCTTCCCCACCTCCTCCCCCTTCCTTCTTTTTTTTTTTCCATTTGCACGTCTGAGTCTGAGCGAGGATGTGTTCGGTGTCGGTAAAAGCAGGAGCCTGAGCCCGAGAGGAGACCCGGAGCGCGCAGCTGCGACACACTTCTGCGCAGAAAACCCTCTTCTGGGTTTTGTGGTGGTGGGGTGGGGGGGCACATTTCCGCTCGGAGCTGCTGACATCAAGCAGAGCGGGCCGGAGCCCCTGCCGGGTGCTGTTGCCATGGAAACGTGCACGAGGGGAAAGAAAAAAAAAATCACCGTGGAGGAGTGAGGCGGAGCCGCTTCAGAGCCTCTCGGGATGCAGGTATACCCCCCCCCACCCCCCCCCCCCCCCCCCCCCCCCCCCCCCCCCCCCCATCCACCAACCCCCCGCTGAGACAAATAACGGACATCTTTACCGCCTCTGAAACCACAGAGACGCTCCTGAGCCGCACGCGTGCGTTAATCTGACCGTATCCTGTCGCAGCCGCAGGTGCGTTCCAGGTACGCTCCGCCTCTCGTCGCTTTCAGGTGACTGACGGAGCAACCGACGCGCACGTGAGGCGTGGCCGTGTCGGGGGAGGCGCACGGCTTCCTCCGGTCCTCTTTCTCGCGCATATTACACACACACTGGGGTTGCCTAGCAACACTATATGCAGTCTGACAGGCAGAAAAGAGGGAAGAGGGGAGGGGGCGGGGCTCCCTCTGAGTCTTCTCGCCGCATGAAGCCACTACAGAGAGAAGTGTCAGATGAAAGTTTTAATTCGGAGTAAAATGAGACGGACTGCATTTAGTCACAGCTTAAATTTTAAAGACTTAAAATAAGCTTACGCCGCTCTAAAGTGCATATTGACAACAAACTACATCTCCCACAATGCATTTCGTCGTCACCCACAAGATAACAGTATCTCACCATGAGAAATACATCAAGATGATTTTTCAGAACTGATGGACTTCAGAAAAACCTCTACAAATTAACCCCAATATGTCCAAGAAAAGAGAAATTGATGCTCAAGGAAGATAGTTTCATGAACGACGGGAAAACGAATGCAAGTTTGTATCTCAAGGTGAAAAATCAGTATGTCTTTTGCGTTATGATCCGGTGTTAGTCGTGAAAGAGTATAATGTACGTCGGCATTTTGACAAAGAAACACGGAGACATCACCGCTCGACTTTCAGTGATGAATAATTTAAATGATATACGTATAATTAGTTAGTATGACAGTATTACTCTCCTCACAGACGTGGTCACAGGTTCAGCTTGTTGTTGAGAAAACTAACATTTAGGAAATCATTTAGCAGACGACAGTAAAACCAGCTTTTCATTCAAGCAGCCGTGAACTGGTTTGATCAGCTGGTTCTGTTCCAACTGTCTTCAGACGTTCAGGAGCCAACAGGGTAAAACCGGGCCCCGTCCCTCCAGCTCCGATTGGTCATGTAGAAGATCTGCAGCTTGGCTCCACGTCAGCTTCACTCCAGAAGCTGGACGGTTGCCTCCAGCTTGCCGCTCGCCTCTCTGAGTTCTGTCAGGTGAGCTGTGATGTTTCATCTCAGTTTTAGGGATGGAACAGGTTACTGGTATTACGGTAAAGCGCGGGAAAATATTACGCGATAACGATTACCGTTTATGTTTGACTTCATCTCATTATCGCGGTCAATTACCGTGATATATAATATCAGCCTCATTCAAGTCTGCGAACGACTCGCGACTCGCGACTGTGTCTTGCGTGAATATGTAGCTTGTAACATCAGCATCGTCACGTGAACATGGAGGAAAGTGGTGTTAGCACGCAGAACATTTACTAACCCACTGAAAGGACGAAGTCCAAGGTCTGGACATATTTTTATTTATTTTCTTTAAGAATGCAGAAGGACAACTGGTGGAGGACAATTATCCTGTCTGCAGAGCACTTGTTTACATTTTATTGTAATTTGTACAAGCAACTTGAAGGAGCTAAGGCTAATGCTTCAAGCTACTGAGATGTTTGACCAAGAGTAACCTGGTCGACGCGCTTCGCTAACTCACATTTCGTAAATGTTCCTGTTTCGTGTTGATCGAAAAATGACTGGAACAATGTTCTTCTGATGCAGTTAAAATATTAATTAATTCCATAAACTGATCCGACAACCATAACGCCGGCAGTTAGCGCCACAGCGGTCAAAAACCTTTTGCCTTTCCGGGTCAAACAGCTAACCAATAACAGGCAGCTACCTTTATACCTGACCCTCAGGTAACAACACAGCGACACCCACAGACACACAGAGTGAACTACAATTCATAACAACATATTTGGCTCCTAAACAACTGTTTCTTTATTTGCACATTTATACGTATTTAATTTTTGTTCCTGATAATTGTTTGCATATTTTGACCTACTATGGTTGTTAAAGTGTTTATTTAAATTTGAACCAGACAAATAAGCTTTGTTCCTGTTATTTAGTTTGTTAATTTACAATAAAACTTCTTTCTGTGCCAGTTGTTTGCCCTTTTAATGTGAAAGTTTCGTTTTGATAAAATTTTGGCTTCTGATGTTTTATTGTGACAAGAAAATCACAAGATTTTGTGAGATGATTTAAATGTATGTGTTTTTTGGACATTTGTACAGCAATTAAGAATATCGCTATAATATCGTAAACCGTGATAATTTGGTCACGATAATCGAGATATCAAATTTTCCATATCGTTACATCCCTACTCGGTCTATATCTTGGCGTTAGGGAATGTGTCTGATTCTCAGGACAGACCAGGTTTATTTTAGGAACTCGAAACAGCCCTGACCTTAAACAGCGGCGCTCCCAGGTTCTAATAATTTAATCAAATATTTTAGAGTTTTGGTTTGCATGAACACTTAGGTGGCAGTTACGTAACGAGCAGACCTCCAGGTCTCAGCCAGCAGAGCGGCACAGCTGCTCTGTGAGAGCATCTTCTGGGAGCCTGTTACTCCGCTGCAGGTTCTGCCTCGCAGATGCTCTGAATACTAAGTGGGAGCTGAAGGAAGTGACATCCCCCATCAGCCCCACCAACACCTGACTGCGTTCACTCTGCCACCGCCTTTTGTGGGGTTTCCTGCAACGGATTGTGTTCGACTCCAGTGGAGGTCACAGCTGAAACGGTCCGCACTCTGTCAACGGGGGGAACGGAGTCTGTGGTGACCCAGTTTCTGCAGAACCGCCCGGCACGTGCACGCCGACACACGGGCGCGAACGTACCCTCCACGCACAGATGCGCGTGCACACAAACGCACCGGACGTCATGTTGGGGAACGAAAATAAAATGGGTGTTCGAGTTCATGGGTTTGCCATCTGTTGTCCTAGTTTGCAGCTTCTGGCAGCTGAATGTTCTCCAGCTGATGTTAGATAATCATGTAAGAGATACTGGAGAGCCGAAGCCCCTCTGAGCCTCCATGGAAGAGAAAAGGTCAGGACCACTTTCATTTTCACTGGTGTTGTTCAAAAACAAACATTTATGGCCTCAGCGGCTTCTTCTCATTCCTGGATTAAATTATCGTTTAACTTGTAAAGATTAAATGACAACTGACATGCATGAAGCTGCAGAATAAGCAGATCTGCAGAATCTGACGATGAAAATGTTGGGTTGTCCATCCCAGCAACCAAAACAAACAGACAACCAAGCGCATGCATCCCCGTTTCAGGGTTGAAAAAAATAAAATAAGTAGGGCTGGGCAAGTTAACGCTTTATTATCGCATTATTACTGCATTATTATCGCATTATTATCGCGTTAACGCATTAATTTATTAACGCCGACATTTATTTTATCGCGCATTAACGCATGTTGCTCACATGCTTTTGTTTTGAAAAACTCTGTTACTGGCTCCTGCGATAAACATGCAGTAAAGCTAAAACAGACATGGAGAATAGTAAAAATCTATGTACTTTACAGTATTACATATTAACAATTCTGTCTAAAAAAAATTTAATTCTGGACTGTAACAAAACTTTCGCATCATTCCTCCATGTTCCATCAGATCTGCTCCATGTGTTCACTGTCCTGCTGTTCTCTTTTGTCAAAAAGTTGGAACTTCGTGAATTTTCTGGTTTTGAAACAAAGTTGAAATTTGAGTTGTGAATTTTGCAAAAAAATTTGATTTTATGACAAACATTTTTTTTTACCAGAAAATTGCAACATTATGAAATTAACATTTTTCCAACAAAAAATCAAACAAACAAACTGATTTCAGCATAAAGTCATTATAGGTCAAAAAGTTGCTTTTATGTGAAACCTGTAAATCTTAGATTTTATGGCAAAAATTTGCCTTTTGCAACAAAAAAATTAAAAACTGTGATACTGCAAGTTTTAAAAGTCATTAAAAAGTGGTGACTTCTTGGCAAAATGTCACATCTTTTACCAAAAAAGCCTCGATTTTCAAACAAAAAGTTGTGATCTTGAGTTTTATGGAAATTGTTTTTTTCTTATGAAAACAATTTAGATTTATCAGAAGAATCTGAGTATCTCTATAGAAAAACAGGTGGTAACACAGCTGCATTATATTAAAACAGTTATTTAACTGATGTGCTCTTTTCTCTTGCTGCCCCCCCCAACAGCGTCTCTGCATGGCCGTGGCTGTTGCACAACTACACTTGCAGGTGCAACAGCAGCTCTTCCTACATACTGACCTTCCTCGGGTTGACCGAACTATAAAAACCACCGACAAACAGAACTGCTTTAACGAGAAAGAGCAAGATGCGTAAAAGAAAAGAGGAAGCTGGGCCTGAACAACTCGCTCAGCTGCACAGACCTCAACGCTTTTGTTGTCACACAAAGCTGAAACACGTTTTAGTCCCAAAGCTGCTGTTAACGGTTTTGTCTGGTCGTCTCAGAATTTCCTGCCACAAAGTTCTGCGCTGTGAGTCCCGCCGACGTCAAAATTAAGAGATTCAAAACTTGTTACTGGTCCACTGCAATGCTTAGTTAAAACCACATGAACTGCACCAGAATAAAGACCGACCTCTTTAATCAGAAGCTCTGACAGCAGCGGCCCGTTTCCTCCAGTCGGCAGCTGAAGTGCTGCCGTTAAAATTTACCTCCGAGAAAAGCTGGAGGAGTTAACTTTGCCCAGAGCTCCACTAAATCAATATGTTAAACCGGGCCAGGAGGGCAGTGTTTCTATTAATGCATGAAAAGGCTCTGACGGGCACGGCGTCTCTATTTGAGAAGCTGCTTCTCAGAGAAAAAAGGCGACCAGGTCACATCCGTGGACATAGAGAGGAGTGATTTGGGTTTCAGGGCTTCAGAGAGCCGACCGAGCCAAGCCCCCGACAGTTTCTCTGAAATGTATCGTCATGTCGCTGTCATCATGCAGATAACCTGGAAACTGGATGAATGAAGACAGAGATGATGGAGAGTTCTGCTCTCTTATCAGACGGTGTAAATCTCGACATGTTCTGGTGTTCCTCAGGGTTCTGGACTCGGACCGGTGCAAGCTTCCTCTCATGTAGCGTCGCTAGTAATCTTGACATTCATTCCCACTGTTCAGAACGGCTCTCTTATGTCTCTGTAAAGCTTAAAGAACCCGGAGCATCTTCTCCCAGTCTGACGCAGGACAACTGGTCCATGTTTCTGCTGCAACAGAAACCCTCCCTAACCCTGACCCTAACCCCTAACCCCTAACCCTAACCCTGATCAGTTACGTGTCTGGTAGTGGTCTTCGGAACAACCCGACAACCCGAGGTTCTGACCCGACCCGAATCAGGTCTCGGGTCCATTCAAAAGACGTGACTCCGGGTTCGGGTTGGAATTGGTACAGTTAGTCTCGGGTCCGGTCGGTGCTCTCTGACAGGCTGGGTCCGCGTTTACTCGAAAGTTAAAGATATTGGCGGTGGCAGCCAATGTCAGGACTCGGGGCAGTTTAATTAATTATTCATTAACGTGGCGTATTTGTCATAAAACAACCGTGTTGCCGTAGCGTGTTATTAGCGGTTTGCCCGGCAGCTGTAAAACACAACGGATCGCCAACGTGACAAAGCTGGATGATAGAACATATTCACGACACGTACTGACCAGTGTAGGCTATTAGCGTTAGCAGTTGCTACCAATAGCATCTGTATCCACAAAGAAAATAACGACGTGGATTTATTGTTGTTTACATCACGTAGCCTATGTAGCAACTGAACCGGTAGAAGAAGACAACTTTAGGTAAGAAAATCAAGTTTTATTCAACGCTAGACAACTTTTAACATGAGTAACTATGAGCTGTATTGTATCGGTTCTATTTGGGTAACTCGGTTCGGTTCGTGGTCGGAAACTACAGACTCGGGTCGGGTCGGTTCCGGGTCCAAATACCGGGGTCCATTCGGGTTCGGACTCCCGAACTTATGATAATAGCTCGGGTCGGTTTCGGGTCGAATTTTCACGGGTCCATTCGGGTTCTGATCCATGAAAGTGGACCCGTGAAGACCTCTAGTGGCTGGATGTCCAACCGGTGTCTTACCTGCTTTCTGAGTCTGCAGAATCCTCTCATAGACGCCCTCAAAGCTCTCCAGCACCGTCTTGCTGGTCTGGATCACCTGAAACGACAAACATCTCTGTGAACATCTGCTTTACATTCTCGAAAACCCGCTAGACTGAATCCTGAAATAAAGCAGGGTGTTTCCGAGCGAGGGGAGCTGGGGGTGTTATTAGGAAGATGTCAGCGGGCACCGTCGCTGCTTTGCATTTCTGAAGACCAAAAATTAGAGAGAAGCTGCCGGAAGCTGCTGGGTTGTTTAGTAGAGGCTGCTCTTCCAGCAGCAACTGAACCCTGTTTGATGGAGGAACATCTAAACTGCATTTCCTCTGCTTGACTTTCAAATAAACTGCCAGCGGCCAAGGTCATCAGACGTGAACATGTCAGTCACTCTGTGGCAGACCATCAGGACTTCGTCTGTGATGCTGCAGGTCGGTTTAGCGCCTCTGATGCTCCGTCTTTAGCCACAGCTGATAAAACTCAACCATTTGCATATTAAATGTCCCCAACATAACCCCGCGTTTACCTGTGGACGACAGCAGAATGCCGTCTCGGGACGGTAACGATGCTTGAGTGTGCCGCGACACATGCTTTGACGCGTCATCTGGTTCTTATCTGTCCAGGTACGCGAGGACATTTCTGCACAGGTTTTACTCTGCCTCTGGTGCTCGGAGAGCATCGACGTACGTGGCTCCTGGAACGACTCAAGAGGCCGCGGTGAGGGTTAGGCAGGTAAAAACTCCCACAGAGGGAGAAAAAAACCTTTAAGCCAAACAGTGGCAATAAAAAACTCCACTTTAAGAGGAAGAAACCTGGAGCAGGACCTGGATCATACGGGGGGACCTTCCTGCTGAAGACCAGCTGGATAAAGAAAGAAAAAAAGAGCGCCAGAACTAGAAAGTCTGATGAGACCTGGGGTGATGGGAGTTAGCTGGCGTTTCTCACCCGCAGGAGGACTTGAGATGGACTAAGATAAGGAGAGTGGTGATGGTAATAGTGGTAAAAATTTCCTTGGTACTTGGGTAACTTATATGTGAGTGTATATGGGCACAGACACATTTACTCTTTACACCCCTCCCCCAACACCCCCCCCCCCCTACTGTCAACACGATCAATCAATAATGTTTACATCAATTCTCCATATACAGGTCTATAGCTTGGTAGAAGGTGTTCATCCAGTTTTCTTGCTAGTAGTTTCTGCTTCTTACATATTATCCTCTGAGTTTGTTTGCTGTCACAACACAATCCACTACACTTTTTTGGTCCTCTCTGATGAAATTAGGATTTAAGATGTTAATAAAGACATTAGAATTTACTGCCAGAGAGGACTGGTGAAGGACACATTCACCCTTCACACTCCTACACACAAAAAAAGTCTGCTATAAGATTAATTTGCATATACGTACTAGATGGTTTTGCTAAACATTGGTACTAACCATAAATGCAGACAGAAAAAAAAAAAAGAAAGTCTGATGATAAAACCATAAACCTGTCGACAAACCCCCGCATCAAATAATCAGCTCGTACATCCAGACGTCTTCTGAGGACCAATGAGAGCGCGTCCCAGCCCAGTAAACGCTGCGTCATGTCACCCTGACGGCGGTGAAGCCTGAGCGACTGTGGCTGCATGTGCCTCTTACAGTCGTCTCCAGAGCCATCATTACCTTCCCGGCGGGAGGAGAAATTACCGTCTCGGTGGCAGACACAGCATCTCAGATGTATTTGCGACACGACCGCGTCCCGCTTGCACACGGAAAACTGCCCTCCTGAGTGACGTGGTTGGTTCTAAAACCACAGCTACCAGTGAGAAGGTTTAGTCATGCAGAGCGTGTAAACGGTGAAGGATCTCAGCTGTCACCATTCATATGTTTTCAGGTACCGCAGGATAGGGATGCACAATAACTGTTTTTTAAAACCGATACCAATAACCGATAACTTTCAGCTCCTAAAGGCCGATACCGATAACCGATAACACAGACATCATTCACAGATCATTACATCAATACTATGAACAAAATCAAAAATAGTTTTTACTTTTTAAATGAACAGATATTTATTTTTTCCAATGAAAAACTATTGTCAAGCCCCTCAAACATTAACTTAAATAAGGTTCATTACTGACTGATATGAAAAATAAAAGCTCCTTGAACTGATCGAAATACATGCATCAAAATTACAAACTGAAAAAGATTAACATTTAAAGGATTTTGGCTTGTTGTTTCATTTAAATTAATACCTTTAATTAAAGTAAATGAGGTTCAGTAGTTTTTATTTTATTTTTTTTTAATCTCATGGAAGCTTTAGAAGAGAGGAATGAGGGAGAGGAGAGAGGAGACTGCTGCTGGCTTGTGCATGTTAGCATTAGCTTCCGTTAGCTCACGTTAGCGCGATTTCAAAACTCCATGGAAGCGATTGTTATGTTGTAGGTGGCTGATCGCGTTTTACGTATTAAAGCTTGTGCTTCCCTCCTCATGGAATTCGCTCAGAGGATTCGTCACAAATAACCACCAAACTATCTTCTTCTGAAACTTTAACGAAGTTCCACGCCGCCATGTTTGTTGTGATCAGTACGCTGTGCTGCAGGCTGCATTCGAGGTGTAACGTAAATTCTCACGTTCCCTCGGTTGCTTGTCGTTCTTTCAGCCTTTTCTATTTTTTTATGTGTAACATGTGGGAAAATACTGCGAATATCAATTAAAGTCAGCAACTACCAAAATTATGACCGAGTTAACGAGTTGTTTTCTGACATGAGGGGGTATTCTTGATTTTCCTGATTGAGTAATCGTTTTTCTGAATATGCCGACGTCACTTGAACATAACATTCACTGCCGGTCATTCAAGGCTCAGAGGGAGCGAGACACTGCCGTGTTGACAAAAATATATATGTTATCGGGGCTATTCGTTGTGATATCGGAGTTATCGGGATGACGTCATGATTTCTTGTTATCGGTCCGATAGTTATCGCGCACCCCTACCACAGGAGAAATGTCGGATTAGTCCTAAAGAAAGAAATTATTGACATGTGGGCTTTGGAGTGGCTTTGTTCCAGAGATTCAGTTGATCTGCTGTGAACAAAATAATAATAATAAAAAAAAAAAACAGAAATCAAGCCAAATGATCTTAGACTTGGATCTGGCAGGGACCAGGAACCAGTTTCTGTTGTTGCCAGCTGGAAAGGGAAAACCTGCCTGCTGCCTGTGCCGAGTTCTGACACGGAGCCCAAACTTCTGATTGGACTTTTCCTTATATTATTTACATTTGGCGCTCATTTCCAGCAGTTGTCCGTTCAGCAGCAACAGCCAGATGATTAAAGTCTGCAGCTTCACACCACTTAAGCCCCGACTCTCGATTTATTTGATTTGGAGTCCCTGAACACCTGTCGGTTTCTCTCTCTTTTTTTTCCTCCTCCAACTCAGTTTTCCTGGTGCTCCCTCCATCAGAGCCAACTACACCCCCCCCCCCGCAAGCCTGCGGTAAGCAGAGGGGTCACTTTAATCAGGCTGAACCCTAGTCTTTTCAGCATCATCCATCTTCTTTTGATGTGCAACTTTGAGTCCCAAAGGAATAAAAGTGCTGTAAGAGCAGTTCATTGCTTTCCTCTTCCTGCTCTCTGCACGTCATGTATCCTATGAATTACATAAAAGCGTCCACCAGGCAGGTCGCACACCTTTGACCAACCAGTAAACCGTGAAAAACGTGCTGCTGTGCATGGAGGAAACGACACACTTTGATACCACAGAGCGGTATCGTTTCAACATGTGTGTCGATGGGTATGTAGCCCCGTTTGGGTCATAATTCAATGAATAAATGAGTCTATTATTATGAAATACGTATCCATTATTATGAAATGTCTCCCATTATTATGAAATACATGTTTATTATTATGAAATAATTCCCATCATTATGAAATATATGTGTATTATTATGAAATATTTTCCATTATTATGAAAAAAGTAATTATTATGTAATATATTTTTATTATTATTTAATCTTAGTTTAAAGCACAATTGTTTATTTCAGAATAGCTTTTTTATCTAAGAATTAGTTTTTACATAATTGCTTCCTTTTACATAATAATAACATTTATTATGCAGATATATGCAGATATACATTTATTATTTTGCCACTGGGCGGGACCAGTGGTTGACTTGCACGCTCATTGGCTGATCCTTCTCCATTCTACGCTCTGACATTGACTAGTTTTGGCCGTGAGGTCCCATTAGCAGCGGGCCGTGGCGTCATCAAGGTGCGCTCCTAGTCTGATTGTAGCTATGGCAGCTTGGACTGAGCTACGGGAAACCTTGACCAGGTTAGCAGACAATATCTAAAATGATAATTTATCAGGCGATACTATTTTGACCCGATTTGAAGATTCACTGTTCTGTTGCTTATGCCTGAATGAAAGAGCAGCCAATCACATAAATGGCTCCGCCCTCTCTGCTGTGATTGACACACAAATCATTCTTATGAAAAACAAAGCCATTATTATGTAAAAATGCATTCTTATGAAAAACGAAACCATTATCATAATAATGGGAAATATTTCATAATAATAAACGCCTGTATTTCATAATAATAGACTCATTTATTCATTAAATTATGACCCAAATGGGGCTCCATAGATGGGGACTCCATGCTGGCACTCCATTTCTGGCACTCCACCAGCACCTGGTGGTCAGGAGAGGAACTACATCGAGCCAGAGGCGGGACGGTCGCTGCTTGTGCAGACCCACCAGCCAGAACATTATGACCGCTGAGGAGCAAACGCTGCTCATTTTGACTCCCTGAGCAGATGTGCAGTGGACCCCTCCATCACTTCCTTCAGGAAGAGCACAACAAAGAGCCCAGGTTGTTCATTGGGTCTTCAAAGTCCCCAGATTTAAATCTGGTGGATCATGATAGTATCTGGGGGGTTTGTCTAGACCAGGACTGTTCAGCTCAGGTCCTCCAGGGTCACCATCCTGCATGCCCAACCACCTCATTCAGATGATTGGACCACCACCACCACCACCAGCTTGCCATCCAGATCTGCACGGGTCTGTTAACGGACTGTTCGTTTGAAACGGGTGTGCTGAAAGCAGGGAAACATCTGAGGCACGCTCCAGGACTGGAGCTGAGGAGCCCTGGTCTGGACCTGGACCGGTCTGAGCTCAAAGGGACCTTGGGACCTTGTAGATAGAAAGTGGTTGGTCGTGATGTAATGGCTGAGCGGTGAACGCCAACCTAAATGTGTTGGACACCCGCTTGAAGCTTAGAAACTCATTTATTTCTAAACAAAACGCAATTCCAACAGCAGGCACCTAAATGAGCTGGTGGTTAAAAAAAAACCAAGAAAAACAATATCAATCTATGACATAAACTTGACATTAGTGTTCATGCCGAACCACATAAAACTGAAATCATAAGAAGGCTGAGTCTCCACAAATTTCAACTGTAAAAGTCTTTATTCCACCAGCTAAAGAGCAGCTGGCTCACTGTACAGATATCTAATGTTAATATCATGTGGGTTAATGAAATAAATCTCGACTAACTGCGCGTGTGATGCACTGTAACATGAAACGCAGCTCTGCAGAACATAAATTACGTTGGACTAGGGGTGCACGATAATTATCGACCCGATAACTATCGGGCCGATAACAGGAAATTATGACGTCATCCTGATAACTCAAATATCATGACGAATAGCCCCGATAACATATTTTTACTGAATTGTTGTCTTCCATCACACAAGCAGCTTCAAACGTCTTTAAATGTCTCGTTGTCGCCTTAAAATGATTCCCGAATGTTTTTGGTTCTTTACTCTCATTTCCTGAGTATCTTTCTGATGTCGAGGGTTTCCAGACTCCGCGCATTTTCCTTCCTGTGGCTGCTGAGTCGTGTTGCTGGGTAGATTTGGACGACGCTGCGTATCCTGGCGAGGTCCGGGAGGATCAACGCACGCGCCAATCAGCCCGATCAACCGATCGGTTCCCACGTTAACTATTTAAACTACGAGGAGCAGCTCACAAGAGAGAGAATTTTCATTTAGTTTAAGAAGGAAAATGGTGAGTAAGCAGAAAAAAGCAAGTCTACAGTTCAGGATGTGATTAACTTGTTTTTTTTCTTTTCTGGTTCTCTTTATTTGTACAGGACAAAGTTCACCTGAAGACACTTCAGGAGTGAAGTTTGCACTTCAAACAAGTCCAGTACAGTCCAGTAAAAGACGACCCAGTTCATTTTTATCTCAGTTCAGATTCAAATTTCATTTAATGCCATAAAGCATGATATATATACTAGGGCTGGGCAACGATTAAAATTTTTAATCGCGATTAATCGCATTATTTCCCTGATTAATCACGATTAATCGCATTGTATACAAAAAAAATCAAATAATGAATTCAAAAGTAGTGTAACATGCACTTTTATATAAATGTTCTGTTGCCATATGAACTAAAGTGCCATAATATTTGTTGTTCAAACACTTTTAACATCAGCAGTTGTCAGTAACACATATTTAGTGTAAATCTCATCTTAAAAAATGTAAAATATAAATAAAGCTTATTGCCACTGCCGGGGCATTAATGTCATCCTGTTTTTATGAAGAATTTAAAAAAAAAGTCTACAAACAATCCAACAAAATGATTGTGTCTCAGCACAATCAGAACATTAAAACATTGATTTCTGAGGTAACAGCAGAAACTTTTAACGGGGAGTTCAACTTGTCAGTTGTTACAAATAACCTTGTTTCTGTTGAATCCTCCGTCTGGGAGAACTTTAAAATAAAAATGTCCGTATTAAAGTTCAGTAACTTTACCAATCTGTGTATCATTCATTCTTTTCATCTTCAATTGTCAATCAAAAATAAAAAAATAAAAATAAAAAAGTGACATTTTATTATGTTTTTCGTTTTTAAATCGAACACAAAAAAAACCTGAAAAAAATGCCTGTTTTTTTTTTTTTTTTTTTTATATTTCAATTTTAGACTTGGATAAAAAATACGAAATTAAAAAACGGACCACAGAACTGGATTTGTTTTATAATCAAGGACTGGACTTTCTGTTGTCATTACACATCTGTGCCACTAGATGGAGCTGCACTGCAGTAACCAGCTAGAGAACAGCAGGACAGTGAACACATGGAGCAGATCTGATGGAACATGGAGGAATGACGGGAAAGTTTTGTTGCAGTCCAGAATTTTTGTTTTCAGACAGAATTGTTAATATTGCTACCTGAGTTGCTATCCTGAACTGTAAAGTTCACAGATTTGTACCGTTCTCCATGTCTGTTTTAGCTTTTCTGTATGTTTTTCTGCCAATTCTTTTCCAGCTCCGCAGCAGCCAGTAACAGACTTTTCAAAACAAAAGCATGTGAGCAACATGCGTTAATGCGCAATAAAATAAATGTCAGCGTTAATAAATTAATGAGTTAACACGATAATAACGCGTTTACTTGCCCAGCCCATATATATACACTTTATACCTGTCTATATTTAAAGATAAAGCCAAAGCTGTCAATCTGCACAGCTCGACTAAACATTCTCCTGATGAAACCTCTAAAATCTCCCCGTTTGACCTTATAAAGGTCGTTGTTACGTTTCTCCCAAAAACTCAGAGGTTAAGATCTTAAGAGTCAGGACACCTTCTCTCCTACGCTTCTCCTCCTGGTCACCTTCATTCCTGAGAAAACGCTTTAAATCTGCTGCTCCAAACAAACAGGGGACATGCAGAGCAGCCATCCAAGAGCATTATTAAAACCACCGGGACACAAACTGTAAAAAAAAAAAAAACCAGGAGAGGAGCAGCACTGGCTCACAGCCGTCAGCCATGGCTGCTCTGGAACAGCGGCCTGTTGCGTAACCTGTTAACATTGATTTTATTACTTAACAGAGTCCAGCCCTGTTACCCAACCGTCTCTGCGTGCAGCCGGGACATGAAGTGAAGCCGAGATATTGATCTTATTGGAGTCATAGCCGGTTTCTAGGATGAAGCTGGTGAAGTTACTGGGAGGTTCACCCATCGATGGGTAGGTCTTTCACTACTGATACTGACACGTTTATTCTTTAATATAATGTGCAGTAGAGGTCTTCGGAACAACCTGACAACCCGATAACCCGAGGTTCTGACCCGACCCGAAACGGGTCTCGGGTCCATTCAAAAGACGTGACTCATCATCTATCCATCATCCATCCATCCATCCATCCATCCATCCATCCATCCATCCATCCATCCATCCCATCATCCATCCATCATCATTCATCCATCCATCCATCCATCCATCACTCATCATCCATCCATCATCCATCCATCCATCCATCCATCATCCTTCATCCATCCATCATCCATCCATCCATCCATCCATCATCCAGACCCGTTTAGTTCTAGACCAGGTCACAGGGATCTGCTGGAGTCTGTCACAGGTATCTCCAGGTGAAAGGCAGGGGTCCACCTGGACAGGCCACCAGTCCTTTGCAGGTCCACATGTAGACAAACAACTGCAATAATTCAACAATTCATACGTCTCGATACCTCAAGAACCAATAAAGATAAAAGTCTCAAATTTGGCCTACTCATAGAGGGATTTGGTTGCTAGGGGAGTTAAAAATGACTGGCTGACGTCATCCAACCCTAACCCTGGGCCCATTTTCCTTTTGAAGCTGTGAAACTGAGCGACGGGCCGTCGGTCTGGATGGCTACTCACCATGTCGTAGGTGGTGACGACTTTCTTGAGCACCTCTGGGATCAGGCCCTGGAGCTCCAAGTTTGGGGTACTGGTCATTGAGGTTGAAGACCAGGAGGGGGGCGTTGTCGGGTCCCGTCAGCCGAGGGGAAAGAGCCAAGATGCACTGCTTCAGGTTGGCCACCGCCGAGAGGCCGCACAGCTCTTTGAAGGACACTATGGCATTCTGCAGGGATAGAAATTACAGACTGGATAAAACAAACTTATTATTCCTGCTATTAAAATGAAACCACACCCCCTGGGATCAGCTCTCACCAGGGACACCATCGTCTGTGAGAACCTTCACTCTGGAACTCGTCAGCCCTTCATGAGCACTCAACCCTTTTGAACCAACACACACACACATATCCTAAACTTCCTGCGAAAGGCCAAATTTAAACCCCAGATAAACAATCGGAGGGACAAACTGACAGGACGAGACGTGTTAAGACTCTCAAGGCCACAGCGACTGCAACGTAAACAAGGCGACCAAAATAAAACCCGGAACAGTCCCCGGGGCCCGAGACCAACCACAGAGCGCAGCATTGCTCAGACACATTTATCTGCTCCTTCACAGGTTTCAAACGCATAATTACTGTGAAGAGGAAGAAGTCAGCAGGAGAGAGTCGCAGCACACATGTGGCTTCTAACATCATCGTTAAACGAAGAAACAGGGAAATAAATCAAATAGTAGGGATGCACAATAACTGTTTTTTAAAACCGATACCGATAACCGATGACTTTCAGCTCCTAAAGGCCGATACCGATAACTCACACACTAAGATCATTACATCAATACTGTGAACAAAATCAAAAATAGTTTGGACTCTTTAAATGAACAGATATTTATTTTTTCCATTGAAAATCTATTGAAAAGCCTCTCAAACATTTTCGTAAAGCTATCAAACAAACTTATTTGATATCTCACATTAACTTAAATAAGGTTCATTGGTCCATTACCGACTGATTTTAAAAAAATTAAGCATGCATCAGAATTACTAACTGAAAATGATTAACATTTAAAGGATTTTGACTTGTGGTTCCATTTAAATTAATACCTTTAATTAAAGTAAATGAGGTTCAGGGATTTTTTTTTTGTTTTTTTATCTCATGGAAGCTTTAGATGAGAGAGATGAGGGAGAGGAGAGTGGAGGGGAGGGGAGACTCCTGCTAGCTTGCGCACGTTAGCATTAGCTCACGTTAGCGCGATTTCAAAACTCCATGGAAGCGATTGTTATGTTGTAGGTGGCTGATCAGGTTTGATGTATTAAAGCTTGTGCCACGCCATCGCCGCCATGTTTGTTGTGATTAGAATGCTGTGCTGCAGGCTGCATCCAAGGTGTAACGTAAATTCCCACGTTCCCTCGTTTGCTAGTCGTTCTTTAAGCCTTTTCCATTTTTTTTTCTTGTTTATGTGTAACATGAGGGGAAATACTGCGAATATCGATTCAAGTTAGCAAATACTAAAATTATAACCGACTTAACAAGTTGTTTTTTTGGCATGTGGGGGGTATCTTGATTTTCCTGATTGAGAAATCGTTTTTCTGATTATGCCGACGTCACTTGAACATAACATTCACTGCCGGTCATTTAAGACTCAGAGGGAGCGAGGCACTGCTGTGTTGACAGAAATATATGTTATCGGGGCTATTCGTCGTGATATCGGACTTATCGAAATGACGTCATAATTTCCTGTTATCTGCCCGATAGTTATCGTGCACCCCTGTCAAAAAGATTTATGGTTCCAGTCCGGTCCAACTAGGTTTGTCATTCTGATCCAGATCGTCTGTTTTCACAACTCAAGACATCAGGATAAGATCAAATCCAATTTAGTCAAAGCTCGTGGTCTCATTCCACTTTTTTTTTTTTTTTTTAAATAAGTCATCTTTGCAGAAAAGGGAAGAAAATGTTGCCCCACGTCCCGTCAACATGTGGAGAAGAAAAGCAAAGTACGCAGTCGCACTGTGTCACCCAGCTGTTTCCGCCTTCAGACGGGATCATTCGCACCGTGAGATGACGGTTAGTCACTCACGCCCGCTGAGATTGACTGTCCCCTTGGAAGAAAGTCATAGTATAGTAACAGGTTCCCATCAGCGCTGTCGCTTCAGCTGTCTTCTGTAATAATATACCGCCTTTCACATCTGCAGCTAAACTCAGACATCCTGTTTTAGACTGATTCAGAGAAAATAGTCACGTATTTAACACCTCAAAGCTGAAGCGTTGTAACTGCAATATTTTTAAGGTTCCCAAATGACTCTCTGAAAAGCCTCCGGGAGATCCAGAGAGCTTCGTGAGCTAGAAGAAGATGTCATATATAAACCCTTATTTGTTCTTAGAACCTGGTGCAACCAGAACCAGTTCTGGTTCAGGATGCAGATGCGTCTCTAGCTTTAAGATTAGACGCAGAACTTTCCTTTTTCATCATTCTTGCAGATAGATATTCTTCATAATTTATCAATGATCTGTTACACATGACGAAGACTGACACAGGTGAGTCTCACCTGCATGTTTTCTCTGAGGTCCGTTGCCTCCCTCAGCGGCAGCAGTGCCGTTTTGAAGACGTCGTCCACCGCCTTGATCTGCAGCACCCTCATGCTGGCGTACTCTCTGCTCCTCTTGCCTTTCCGTACAGACAGTCCTCTTTTGTGCGGTTTGCCACCTCCCCTTCGGTTGGTGATGGCCACGTGGACGAACAAATAGGTGTGTGGCAGGATCTCCCCCGTCAGAGACTGCAGCGGCACGTGGCGGAAACCCGGCTGCAGGCACTCGAAGGGGATCGTGTACTGCCCGATGAACTCGTCCCCAATGTAATCGTCATCCAGAACCACGAAGCGCACCATGGCGAGCTCCGGGAGGTTTATCTGGAACTCAAAGCTCTCGTCGAACAGGGGGTTGTCCCCGTTCTGGTTGACGGTTTTAGTCCTTTGTTCGGCGCAGTCAGCAGGGATGCCGTGTATTTCCACGTACACGTAAGGATCCACCACGTCTCCTTTGGCGCCTGAGCCTTTCGGTTTGGGGAAGTTTTGCCCGCTGATTATCTTGATGTGCAGAAGCTGTGGGGAAACGCCGGGCACAGAGTCTTTCGTGTTGGCGCTGAAATACGAGACCTGCTCCCGCATGATGGCCGGACGGAGGACATAGCCACAGTTCCCGTTCTGGCGGAACCATCCGATGTTCAAGTCCATCATCAGGCCGGGAGTCTGGTAGTTCATTGCCACAATCTGGCAGCCGCACTTCCAGAAATCCTGTGGGTTCATGTTGCTGGAATCGATCCGCATGGGACTTGGGTAAACCCGCGCCAGGAACTTCTTGTTGTAGTTGACAAAGTCCCCCGGGAAGTCGCAAGCACAGCGACTGGCGAAGACTTCGTTGAAAGAGCAGAGCTCCCAGTGCTTCTGGTTCTGGAACGACGTGGGGAAGTCCTTGAACTCCACAGACTTGCACAGCGTCACCAGATCGGACAGGTCTTTGGACAGCTGGAACTTTTTGGGTGCGACGGTCTGTTGCTCCGCAGAGTCGATGCTCATCCTTTGAGACATCTCAGCGCCCTCATCCTCATCGGTCACCTCGCCCTCTGAAGCCGTGCAGGTCGTCCCCAGTTTCTTACCCTTCAGCAGGATCTTCCCCTTCAGTTCAGACGGGCAGGGCAGGTAACAGTCGTCGGGTTTCGGAGGGTCCATGTAGATCTTGTCTCCGAGGATCTTCTTCAGATGCTGAAACATGACTCTCTGTTGCTTTAAGGAGCAGTGGTTCTCCAAACACAGTATCAATGGAAACTCAGAGGCAACGAAGGCGTACTTGTTGATGACGTCGATGACGCTTCGGAAAACAATCTGCGAGGTCATCGTGTGGCCGGTGTAGATGACGGGATCGTTGTCAGGTCCGTCCCACACGTCCAGCTCCACAGACCGGCAGCCCATTTTGAGGGCCCGGATGTAGCCGGTCACATCAGAGGGGCCCCGGAACTGGTCCTCGATCAGGTACGTGTTGTGGGACGCGTTGATGTAGTAGTGGGACAGAGGCTGGTTCATGTCTTGGCAGACTGCTTTGTGCTCGGGGTCAAATATGTGGCACTCTGGAGACATGAGATAGTTGGAGAAGCCGTCCAGAGAAAGCCAACCCTTGAGCCGGCCCTCTTTGGACGGCTCATATTTCTGGATGACCTCTAAGCTGGTGTCTTCACTGACTTGCGCCATTCCCTGCTCCGCCTCCAGAAATATCATCAAGTCCTTGGTGTCCAGAGACTCCTTGTTACTGGAGAACTGAACAAAGAGGAAATAAATTTCCGGTCTGGTGCAAAGGTCGTGAAAGACTTCAATAAACTCCTCTTTCGTCACATCGGAGCCGGTTTTGTCCTTGGCTTTGTGAAGCTCCTTGAATTTCAGTTCTATCTTCACATTTTTGAGCCCTGGGTTGAGCTTCTTTATGAGCTGCACAGCAGTGCATATCGTTATTTGTCTGCTGCTGTTAACGTCTTCCTCGTCAAAGAGGTCACTCAGCCAGGACGAGCGCATGTTGTTCTGGCTGCTCTCGATCATATTCAAGGTATGTTTCCCGTAAGAGATCAAGTACCTCAGTCCTGTTACCCATATGTTGGCCACATCTGCCGTGTTTGCCACCAAGTCCAGAGACTCGTAATTTTCCCCGAAGATGATCGAGAAAGCGCAGTCCTCAGATATCTGATCATAGGTGCCGTTAGTTCTAAAAGTGTCCGTATTTTTACCCGACCGAACTTCTTTGATGGACTTGATGTCAATTTTTGCCTTTTCAGACTCCTTCTTGGTTGGCTCCCATCTCAGGGACTGCATGTCGGCATCGAGGAGGAAGTAGCGGTGGTAAATGCGAGAGTTGGATCGCACCTTCTTCAGTTCAGTGCCGTCCACCATTGCATTGATGCAATCGCTGGCACGACTAATCTTCTTCTCGGTGGGCATACTGCTGAAGGACACTGTCCTTTCCTTGCGCTGCCTTCCATCCTTCAAAGAAACAGAAAAGAGCAGATGAACAGAAGTCCTTAAATTTACGAAGACAATTTCTTCCTGAGAAACCTCAGGAAACAAACACGAAACCAACTTTGAGGTAGAAGAATAAAAAGAAAGTTTACGCTGCAGAGGTTCAGTGACCCAATTCTGATTTCTTTCCTCCGATGTGACACAGATCAGATACGACTCGTGGACATGAAAGTGGTTAAAAAAAAGGAGATCGCTTCAGATCGGTTTCAGACCTCATTCATATGTGGAAATAAAACAGATATGAATCAGATATGTGCACTTGCATCTGCTGTCTGAGCAGCTGATAATGCAACTCAGACATCCTATAAAACGTAACCGTGGCTCCTTCTCCTTCTTTGCTTTCTATCACGCCGAACCCTTTGCTGACCTTCAAGAGTGCTACTAAAGCATCGGGGGGAGGGGCAGGTGTCTGAGGAGGCACGCCAGTGTGCTACTGGAAATATTTCCACCTACGACATCTCCTACCATCTTCGCCTGCATTCACTGAAAATAACTTTCTTCTTCAGATCAGCAGCCGAACTCATCTCCTCGGCGAGGTTGTTTTATCATCAGCACAGACACAGATATCAGATATGGATCAACTTTTTAAAAGATCTCATTAATGGGGACGGGCATTCATTTTTTGCAGTAGTTGTCATGACTAAAGTCTCTTCAAAGATCTCATCGTCTTCCCTTGATTGGCGAGGGACTTCGTGCTCCTTGATGTCCACCATTGCAGTTGAAACTGCAGCAGCTGCAGCCTGGGACTTCCTTCAGGGTTATTAATCATTTATAAAGCTAGAAACTGTGCTGCACGACTTAAAGGAAGCATGTGACATGCAATACAGTTGGACATTACAATGACTGATGAGCTATAAGCCAAGACTTTCACCTAGGGGTGCACGATAAAAATCGGGCCGATAACAGGAAATTATGACGTCATTCCGATAAGTCCGATATCACGACAAATAGCCCCGATAATATATATATATTTGTCAACACGGCAGTGCCTCGCTCCCTCTGAGTCTTAAATGACCGACAGTGAATTTTATATTCAAGTAACGTTGGCATAATCAGAAAAACGATTTCTCAATCAGGAAAATCAAGAATACCCCCTCATGCCAGAAAACAACTCGTTAAGTCAGTCATAATTTTGGTAGTTGCTGACTTGAATCGATAGTCGCAGTATTTCCCCTCATGTTACACATAAAAAAGAAAAAAAATAGAAAAGGCTGAATGAATGACTAGCAAACGAGGGAACGTCGGAATTTACGTTACACCTTGAATGCAGCATGCATTGTGCTGATCACAACAAACATGGTGGCGACGGCATGGAACTTCATTAAAGTTTCAGAAGAAGATAGTTTGGTGGTTATTTGTGACGAATCCTCTGAGCGAATTCCACGAGGAGGGAAGCACAAGCTTTAATACGTAAAACCTGATCAGCCACTTACAACATAACAATCATTCCATGGAGTTTTGAAATCGCGCTAACGCGAGCTAATGCTAACATGCGCAAGCCAGCAGCAGTCTCCCCTCCCCTCATCTCTCTCATCTAAAGCTTCCATGAGATAAAAAAACAAAAAAATCACTGAACCTCATTTACTTTAATTAAATGTATTAATTTAAATGGAACCACAAGCCAAAATCCTTTAAATGTTCATCTTTTTCAGTTTGTAATTTTGATGCATGTATTTCCATCAGTTCAAGGAGCCTTTATTTTTTATATCAGTCAGTAATGAACCTTATTTAAGTTGATGTGAGATATCAAATAGGTTTGTTTGATAGCTTTATGAAAATGTTTGAGAGGCTTGTCAATAGTTTTACATTGGAAAAAATAAATATCTGTTCATTTAAAAAGTCAAAACTATTTTTGATATTATTCATAGTATTGATGTAATGATCTTAGGTATATGTGTGTGTTATCGGTTATCGGTATCGGCCTTTAGGAGCTGAAAGTTATTGGTTTTAAAAAACAGTTATCGTGCATCCCTACTTTCACCCTGACACTAAAGTAATGAAATGTGAATGTGAACAAGGACACGATTTTGTTTCAGTGAGAGCAGAAATTCGCTGCTCCACATACATGTTTGTTTTTACTCCGACTTGATCAGATGTGGGTCACTCACTCCCTCGGCGAGCCTCTGGTCCTGTCAACACGGCATATTTTCCCCGCAAGCGTCCTTGTAGAAGGACTAAGGTTTGACAGCGTTTCCTCCGTCAGTCATTATCCTGCTCTACGATCTCTCCACGCTGTGGCCTTGGAGCTGCTGGAACCAAACCAGCCGGACCGAGGCACAGCTCTCCCAGAACAATGCAACACGACGCCCCGCCCGCCCGCTCGGCACGTCCTCCTTCCTTCCTGGCGTCTTCTCTAGTTGCTCCTGAATATTTTCTGAGCAGAATCGCAGCAGCCACTCTGCTGGGTGACTTAAGGTAGCCGTCGTTGCTCATCACGGAGAGAGGACGGGGAGAACCCCCGAGGACACTATCGGCCACATTAATCCAGACATCTTTTCATCGAGACCTCTCCTTTCCACTGTCGGCTCAGCAGAGAGGCATCATTTTTACAGCGTACGATATTCGAACGCATTTTTACAGCTTTGTCAAACTATATATTCGTCCTCAGAAGGCAGTTTACACGAATGAAAAGCGTCATCTGTGACGCTGCTGGATAAAAATACTTCAGAAGCAGAAATCCTTGACCCTTAATTCATTAGGGGGAGTTTAATGAAGCACTAAAAACCTTTTCAGCTTAACAGAGACTCGTCATCATGGAGGGAATATTTTCATCTTTCCCCGACAGTTTCTATATTTACCTGATGGTCAGATAAAACCACCAGGCAGCAGATCTTGCTGGATCAGCCATGTCAAACTGATTCGTCACGGGCCGCATCATCACCATGGTTACCACCATGGCGATGATGCTCGGTCATCCTTCTGTCTCAACCAGCTGTGTTGACAGATTTCCCGCCAGCTCCAGGACTCCAGCTTTCAAGAGCGCTGATCCTTCTCTGATCTCTGTTACCCACATTTATCATTTGCATTTATTTCTGTCAAACATTTAATCACTTTAATTCGCCCGCACTTTTAAGGAAAACTCAATGAAGACGACACTGGAACAACCGTCTTCATCAGGGACAGTCTGCAACAACTTCTGGCAGCGATTTACTGCAGGGTGTTAACAAAATTTTTAATTTTTTTTAAAAAAGATTTTTTTTTAATATCAAATCTGCAAAAAAAAATCATTTTTGTCAAATCATGCAAATTTAGATTTTTTTTTTAATTTCTTCCATAAAAAAACACATTTTAGTAACAAAATTGTGAATTTTGTTAGTTTGATAAAATTTAGAAATTTTACAAAATCGCAGCTTTTTCACTTAAATTACAATTAAAAAAATTTTGACAAAATTTCATCTTCAAACATTCAGGTTGCGACACATCCACTTTTACAAAATATAACGATTTTACGTCCTAAAAGTTGTAAATGTTATTTAGGTGAAACTTTTGTCTTGAAAGCATGAATTTTACAAAAATTTGCAACTGTAATTTTTGTGGATTTGTGCTTTTTTGTGTAAATTGTCAAATTTATTAGTTTGATAAAACTCAGAATTTCTGTTGTAACAGGACAAATTTTACAAAATCGCAGCTTATTCAGTTAAATTACAATTTAAAAAACTTTTGAAAAAAATTGCAATATTATGACAAAATTTCATCTTCAAACATTCAGGTTGCGACACATCTACTTTTACAAAATATAACGACTTTACGTCCTAAAAGTTGTAAATGTAATTGAGGTGCAACTTTTGTCTTGAAAGCATGAATTTTACAAAAATTTGCAACTGTAATTTTTGTGGATTTGTGCTTTTTTTGTGTAAATTGTGAATTTTATTAGTTTGATAAAACTCAGAATTTCTGTTGTAACAGGACAAATTTTACAAAATCGCAGCTTATTCACTTAAATTACAATTTAAAAAACTTTTGAAAAAATTGCAATATTTTGACAAAATTTAATCTTCAAACATTCAGGTTGCTACACATCTACTTTTACAAAATACTTTACATGATAAAAGTTGTAAATATAATTTAAGTGCAACTTTTGTCCAACTTTTTGTCTTGAAAGCATGAATTTTACAAAAATTTCCAACTGTGATATTTGTGGATTTGTGTTTTTTTGTGTAAATCGGGAATTTTTGCTGTAAAATTGCAACTTTGGCAAAATCGTGACTTTTTCAAGTGAAATTGCAGGATTTTTCATCATAAACTCGCTGCTCATCAGTCTCCTGCTACTCTCCTTCGTTAGATGAGTTTCTGATGTCACACTGAAACCCTTTAAAACTCCTTCAGAAGCATTTAAGTCTGTGGGCGTCTCTGCAGGCTCTTGCGGGCCAGATGAAACGAAGTGGCGGGCCAGGTTTGGTCCACGGACCACGGGTTTGACACGTGTTCGCTCCTTGTTGAGGAGGTTGGAAACCAAGAACGTTTAAAAAGAAAAGTTTTCAAAGATTTTAAAGCACCGACCAAGCTACAGAAATAATAAAGATGAAAGAGTTTGGGGGAAGCCATCACTCAGAGCTTCTGGTTTTATAATCGCAAACCTGTTCAGGGCAGCAGGGGGCTGGAAACTGTCCATCACATGGCTAATGTCACATAAATATAAATAAAGATCTTATTCTTTTACGGTGCTTAAAACAACACTCAGGAGTTAAAACAGCTCTGTCTTTAATGAACGTTTACGCTCCTTACCATCTGACAGAAAGCAGACCTACGCTTGATTTAACCCTCCAACGTGGTTTTAAAAGACGAGCTTGAACCTGAATGCATGACTGCAGATAATCCCGGTAATCTCTGGAGGGATGTTTTATCTCCGTGGTCACGTCACGCCGTGGTCACTACTTGCAGACTCTGCGTCTGCTGTGTTGCCAGGCTGCCACGCCAGCGCTTCTCCTCAGGATTTCCCTCCTTTAATACCAACAGAGAACAATGCTGCACACGCCCATCTCTGTCTTGGCATTAAAGATGGAGGATGCCTCTTGTGCAAGAGCTTTTTTTTTTTTTTTGGTGCAGTGTTTTTCCTTCATACAGCTTCTTCAGTCCTTAAATGGCGTTTGGGAGAAAAGCTCACCGCAATCAGACTTTTTAGTTGTCAAACATTTCCTCGACTAAGTGGACAGTCTACAACACACAGACGCCTCTTATCTCTGCTCATCATCATCTGCTGAACCATAAACCATCTCCCTGTAACACCATAACTGAGATTTTATCTGTCAGCCACAGCGTAACGTGCACAAATGATTCAAAGTGGCCAATGGGTGAGCACGAAGCACATGGTCTCGGGGAAGCGTTTCATCTTCTACGCGCACCGTAACTTTGTTTGTTTCATCGTAAACGTGGCTGATTGCATCCGAGGAGTTACAGGCGTTTACTGGCAGGCTCAGCAATTAACTGATGGCGTTTTTATTGTTCGGGTATCAGAAGTCCACCGAGTGGTATGAGGACCGTTTGTTATGATTGCGAGCAGGAAGGAGCGCTTCATTAAGGAGGAGTTACAGCCCCTGTGAGAGCTCGCTCTGTCGCAGGGAAACTGTCCCCGTGGCGGTTTGTTTTACACACCACCGCCACAAACGACGCAGCCTTGCTCCCGGGTCCTTCGGCCGATCCACCGTCCACGGTCCACGCCGTTTCAAATGTCGTCTTGGTGGCAATAGCCAACATGACGCTCGGTCACTAAAACCTCGGACCCTTTCAGACCAACCGGCCAAACTCGGTGGTCTCCTGGTAGAATTAACAGCCCAACATAGCATACCAGCCCCTAGTGATCAGTAGGGGTTAGTATTGGCAAGGACCTCGAAATACGATATGTATCATGATTACGGATGCACGATAACTGTTTTTTAAAACCGATACAGATAACTTTCAGCTCCTAAAGGCCGATACAGATAACCGATAACACACACATATACCTAAGATCATTACATCAAAACTATGAACAAAACTAAAATTGGTTTTGACTTTTTAAATGAACAGATATTTATTTTTTCCAATGAAAAACTATTGTCAAGCCTCTCAAACATTTTCATAAAGCTATCAAACAAACCTATTTGATATCTCACATCAACTTAAATAAGGTTCATTACTGACTGATATAAAAAAATAAAGGCTCCTTCAACTGATGGAAATACATGCATCAGAATTACAAACTGAAAAAAATTATCATTTAAAGGATTTTGGCTTGTGGTTCCATTTAAATTAATACCTTTAATTAAAGTAAATGAGGTTCATTAGTTTTTGTTTTTCCTTTTTTAATCTCATGGAAGCTTTAGATGAGAGGAATGAGGGAGAGGAGAGGGGAGGGGAGGGGAGACTGCTGCTGGCTTGCGCACGTTAGCATTAGCTTCCGTTAGCTCACGTTAGCGCGATTTCAAAACTCCATGGAAGCGATTGTTATGTTGTAGGTGACCGATCAGGTTTTACGTATTAAAGCTTGTACTTCCCTCCTCGTAGAATTCACTCGGAGGATTCGTCACAAATAACCACCAAACTATCTTCTTCTGAAACTTTAACGAAGTTCCACGCCGCCATGTTTGTTGTGATCAGCACGCTGTGCTGCAGGCTGCATTCAAGGTGTAACGTAAATTCCCACGTTCTCTCGTTTGCTAGTTGTTCTTTCATGCTTTTCTAACATGTGGGAAAATACTGCGAATATCAATTCAAGTCAGCAGCTACCAAAATTATGACCGAGTTAACAAGTTGTTTTCTGGCATGAGGGGGTATTCTTGATTTTCCTTATTGAGTAATCGTTTTTCTGATTATGCCGACGTCACTTGAACATAACATTCACTGTCGGTCATTCAAGGCT
Source organism: Hirundichthys speculiger (assembly GCA_018398805.1). Taxonomy (NCBI): domain Eukaryota; kingdom Metazoa; phylum Chordata; class Actinopteri; order Beloniformes; family Exocoetidae; genus Hirundichthys; species Hirundichthys speculiger. The sequence goes on from JAGFBZ010001678.1 coordinate 590,654, forward strand.
CAGAGGGAGCGAGGCACTGCTGTGTTGACAAAAATATATGTCATCGGGGCTATTCGTTGTGATATCAAAGTTATCGGGATGACGTCATCATTTCCTGTAATTGGGCAGATAATTATTGAGCCAGTAACTATCGTGCACCCCTACTGGAATGAATTATTATCCAAATTATAATGACCTGGACTGAACCTGGACTGAACTGGATTGTGGTTAACTGCACTGTATTGAAACTGTTTTACAGTAAAGTGCCTTGAGATGGCTTTTGCTGTGATTTGGCACGACATTAATAAAGGGAATTGAGCTGAAATAGGATCAGAAACAGGAGTTTTCTTCGAGTTTCATAATGCAGAGATCAGAATAAAGTCAGTCCCATCAAGTACAAACTGACAGGAGGTGATATTTTTACATCCTGACTGTTTCTCTGCTTGTTTCACGGCTGAATGTGCTTCTGGGAGCGAAGACGACGCAGGAAGAGCCGGCGGGATTCAAGCCGAGTGACAAAGACTGATTACGTCCAACTGCTCGCAGATCCCGACGGAGTCTGAATCCCCTAATGAAGACAGAAACACACTCTGGCTCAGTGAGCACTCTTGAACTGTCTGTGCAACTGAGGACATCACTCAGGAGCCGTTACGCTGATCCGCCTACAACACTAACGGCACAAATAGGCTCTCAACTCCAGGCCTGGATCAGCCTAGCGTACATTCACCTAAATCACGAGTAGCCAATTATAAATGTGGCATTTTAAATCCTCCTTCAATCAAGCAGAAGAAAATAACATATATATATATATACATATATATATATATATCATATATAGTATCCTCACTTCCACACGACTACAAAAAGCGATGCAACACAATGATGAACACGCCTCACTGTCATTTCTGATTCAGATTCTTTTCAACGTTCAACAAAGTCAGTCGGTGAAGACACTCAAAGGTAGGGGTCCACGATAACTATCGAGCCGGTAACAGGAAATTATGATGTCATCCCGATAACTCCAATATCACAACGAATAGCCCCGATAACATATATATTTTTGTCAACACAGCAGTGCCTCGCTCCCTCTAAACCTTGAATGACCGGCAGTGAATGTTATGTTCAAGTGACGTCAGCATAATCAGAAAAACGACTACTCAATAAGGAAAATCAAGAATACCCCCTCATGCCAGAAAACAACTCGTTAACTCGTCATAATTTTGGTAGTTGCTGACTTGAATTAATATTTGCAGTATTTTCCCTCATGTTACACATAAAAAAAGAAAAAATAGAAAAGGCTGAAAAACCGACTAGTTAACAAGGGAACGTGGGAATTTACATTACACCTTGAATGCAGCCTGCAGCACAGTGTACTGATCACAACAAACATGGCGGCGTGGAACTTTGTTAAAGTTTCAGAAGAAGATAGTTTGGTGGTTATTTGTGACTAATCCTCCGAGTGAATTCTACGAGGAGGGAAGCACAAGCTTTAATACGTAAAACCTGATCGGCCACCTACAACATAACAATCGCTTCCATGGAGTTTTGAAATTGCGCAAACGTGAGCTAACGGAAGCTAATGCTAACATGTGCAAGCCAGCAGCAGTCTCCCCTCTCCTCTCCTCTCCCTCATTCCTCTCATCTAAAGCCTCCATGAGATTAAAAAATAAAAACTACTGAACCTCATTTACTTGAATTAAAGGTATTAATTTAAATGGAAATGGAGATATCAAATAGGTTTGTTTGATAGTTTTATGAAAATGTTTGAGAGGCTTGTTAATAGTTTTACGTTGGAAAAAATAAATATCTGTTTATTTAAAAAGTCAAAACTATTTTTGATTTTGTTCATAGTATTGATGTAATGATCTTAGGTATATGTGTGTGTTATCGGTTATCGGTATTGGCCTTTAGGAGCTGAAAGTTATTGGTTATCGGTATCGGTTTTTAAAAAAAAAACAGTTATCATGCATTCCTAGAATAAGTGAACGGGAACACACACAGATGACCCGACTCTGGTAAACATAACATGGGCTGTAGCTTCTGCCCGGCTGCATCCACTCGTGTGACTTTTTGATCACGTGTCATCCAGATAATACACAACTGAACACATAATTTCTGCCAGATGACTCGTCTTTTGTCCACATGAAGGGAGAGCTGCTGCTGCTGCTGTCAACTGAACCTTTCTTCTGCTGATCTGCTGGTTTCAACTGGTTTATCCCCATAAAAGGTTGAAATGAGACTGATAACCACTTATCCCTCTCTGACCTCTTTTGATTTTTTTCTTTTATCTGCTGATTCAGTAGATTATTCATTAAGGATGAGGAGGTATCAGTGTCAGACATCGAGACGTTGGGTTCTCTCTGAGAGAATCAGGTGGTCAAGAAGGCAAAAACAATTATGAATGAACCTGATTATGATAGATACAATACTCTTTTTAGGACGAATAAAGTCTGAAATCCCCTCCATGCCTCGATGCAGAGCAGTGAAACGCCTCCTGATGCAACGTCACATCTGGTCCGTGATGATGTTTGCTTGGATGATGACCATCAGGTCTTCAACATCTGTCTAGGAGCAGTCCTTTCTGAACCCTGTGCTCCTCTCGGCAGCATCGTCTGTCCTCATCCGTGGCTCCACAACGGCGGATCAAACAACCAGTTATCGGACAAGAGCTCTCGCACCGACAAGAGTCTCATCTATTTTGGATGCCTCATCTGATCAGACTTACATCCTTTTACTTGTAGTACGTGACAAAAATAGACGTAGCGCCAGGGTTTGTTGCACTGAAAACTTGTTGTTGACTGACTGAATGAAAATGACAGAGTTTTATAAACAGATATGCAACTAAAAGTATTCCTGTACTTGATTGTATGGTAGTGGGTAATTGCAAGGCAGGAGGTAAGAACCTACTGCAGTGATTTAAAGGTTTGTCATTTCTTAAACGACCATGCTGGAAAACATCCTGTTGTCAAAGCAGAGATGGTAGTCGGCTTCAGAAGGATCCATTTACTGGTCTGCATCGAGCAGACTAAATAACCGGGGTGCGACAACTGCTGCCAGCTCCAGCTTAAGCCAGTGGGACCACGTCGTCTAAAAAAATAAAAAACTAGGGATGAACTGGAAGCCCCTCCACCTCGTGGCTGCGCCTGGAAATCCTGTCCATGAAAGTTATGAACAGAATCGGTGACAAAGGACGGCCCCGAGTCCAACTCTCACGGGAAACGAATCAGACTTACTGGAGACCAAACGGTTCCCCAAACTCCATCAGAACCGCAGCAGGGTTAGAGTTCATAGAAATCTGCTCATAGCTGAGGCTGATCAACATTCAAATTCAAATTCAAAATACTTTATTAACCCCCCAAGGGGGAAATTCAAGACAATATAATTCAAAACAAAATAATTACATTTTTCTACAGAGCATAAAGACCGGACTCTGGGGTGATGAATAGGGCTGAGCAATTTTATTTATTCTGCGATATATATATTGATATTTTATTTCCCTAGAGAGTATCGATTTTTCAGCCGTGGGTATCGATTAGGGGTGAGTATCGGCAAGGACCTTGCAATATGATGTGTATCATGATACTTGGGTCACGATACAATATTATCACGATATCGCGATATCACAATATATTGTGATATTCTACCCCATTAATATCAAAATTAAAAGCAGAGATGAAAAATCAAGTTGCTGTATATGTTCATCAGATAATATTGATCATTCAATATGGACAAATTGAGTCAAAACTATTTGCTTCAAAACAACCTATTTATTGTTTATTATTAGTGTTTTTGCACATTTAAGTAACCATTACAACATACTAAAAAAAAATCGATATTAGGAGCTGAAAAATCGATATTATATTGGGCGGCCAAAAATCGTGATATATTGCCAAATCGATTTTTTTTCACACCCCTAGTATCGATACTCTAAGCTTCTTTCAAAAACCCCGTGTTCCGCCTTTAAAAGCTTGCAAGCAACAATTTGCACTGTTTAAATAAATGAAACTATTTTCTCAACAAATCTTTTATTCATCTTGTCCAGCATTTGCAAGCTGCCTGTCAGTCATATAATGTGTAATTGATGCTTTCAGTTCAGTTAATTCAAACAAAGTCATTGGAACACTCACAAGATGTCACCAAAATCACTTTGACCCTTTAAAATCTTTCGGAAAATGATGTTAATGTATTGTAAGATGAATATCGATATATATCGTATTGTGAGCCGAATATCGTGTATCGTATCGTGAGATTAGTGTATCGCTACAGCCCTAGTGATGAGTCCAGATTCATCCTGTTCCTGAGTAAAGTTGTCGTTTGTCACTTTACTAATAGATTCTATCACTTCATCATTTCTTTGAGTTTTATATTATGTTTTCACCGTCATGAATGTTTTGATGTTCATCTTCAGCCTCATGACGACGATAAAAACAGACCGGCGATGTGAAAGCAGGATGAGGTGAAGGAACGACCTGATGGAGGTGTGGAGATCGTTGTCGTCCATCATAATTAACACCACGCTGTTTTCCACATTAACGGGCTGTTATCACAGTTCGTTTCATCTCTTCATCAGAGCTGTGAACAAAAAAAAATGTGGACGAAGCAATTTTAAGATGTTATTTATTTGGCAGGATCTGAGGTGGGAATGAAACTGTAGACGTCGGGTCATCATTTCTGCCGCCAGCGGACGCCCACGTACACGTTTGAAGGGCTCACTGGTGGCGTCTTTTCAGTCTGTCTCTTGTTTTTTTTTCTTCCATCATTTCGTTCTGAGCCTGCTCTGCCACGATGTCCGCCGTGGCGCCGTGAGCTGGATTCATCGTCATCGATGGCGCGTCTACCGCCGAAGTGGTTCCAGCGCTCGTTCGGGAGCTGGTGCCAAACTCAGAAGCAGTCCATTGCTCTTCAGCCGCCGCCTGCGAAGAAAGCGCCGGTTCAGATCCGGGACAGCTGGTGCCACGCCGGTCCCGGGACCTTGCTGGGCCAGATGCAGGAGTCATTTACGTCAGGGGCGGGATCACTTTACCAACCAGCACCGTTGAAAACATGCGTCGCAGATAAAGACGTGTCCATGACTTTAAAAAGGATTTCATGACCGTATCGTCCCTGACATAAACATCAAAATATCAGTATGCATGAAGTATAAGACCATATCTCTGTTTCAAGATTCAGCATTTTCAGATGTAGTTAATTACAACCTACGTTCACTTAGATTGTTAAATGAGCTTTAATCTGGCATTGTGCAACATTAAATCCTAGGGGTGCACAATAACTAACGGGCCAAAACCAGGAAATTATGACATCATTCCGATAAGTCCAATATCACAACAAATAGCCCCGATAACATATATTTTTGTCAAAACGGCAGTGCCTCGCTCCCTCTGAGTCTTGAATGACCGGCAGTGAATGTTATGTTCAAGTGACGTCGGCATAATCAGAAAAACGATTTCTCAATCAGGAAAATCAAGGAATACCCCCTCATGCCAGAAAACAACTCGTTAAATCAGTCATAATTTTAGTAGTTGCTGACTTTAATCTATACTCGCAGTATTTCCCCTCATGTTACACATAAAAAAGAAAAAAAAAATAGAAAAGGCTGAAAGAACGACTAGCAAATGAGGGAATGTCGGAATTTACGCTACACCTTAGATGCAGCACAGCATGCTGATCACAACAAACATGGCGGTGATGGTACAGAACTTCATTAAAGTTTCAGAAGATAGTTTAGTTATTTGTGATGAATCCTCCGAGCGAATTCTACGAGGAGGGAAGAACAAGCTTTAATACGTAAAACCTGATCAGCCTCCAACAACATAACAATCGCTTCCATGGAGTTTTGAAAACGCGAGCTAATGCTAACGTGCGCAAGCCAGCAGCAGTCTCTCCTCCCCTCCCCTCTCCTCCCCCTCATCTCTCTCATCTAAAGCTTCCATTAGATTAAAAAAACAAAAAAATCACTGAACCTCATTTACTTTAATTAAAGGTATTAATTTAAATCGAACCACAAGTCAAATCCTTTAAATGTTAATCCTTTTCAGTTTGTAATTCTGATGCATGTATTTCCATCAGTTCAAGGAGCCTTTATTTTTTTTATATCAGTCAGTAATGAACCTTATTTAAGTTAATGTGAGATATCAAATAGGTTTGTTTGATAGCTTTAAGAAAATGTTTGAGAGGCTTGCCAGAAGTTTTTCAATGGAAAAAATAAATATCTGTTCATTTAAAGAGTCCAAACTAGTTTTTGATTTTGTTCATAATATTGATCTAATGATCTTAGGTATATGTGTGTATGTTATCGGTTATCGGTATCGGTTTTAAAAAACAGTCATCGTGCATCCCTAATAAATCCTCACGTTCTGCCTTCTCAGGTCTCATCTCAATCTCAACCGCCGTCGACTCTCTGGATGCAGGACACACTGCCGTCACCATGGAGATTACTTCAGGAAAGGTCTGATCACCTCTAATAGGAAGAGTGAGATCTTATACAAGAAGAATAAGATTTTCCCACATCAACCTGAAATGAAGCAGCTCTATTATTATTATCATCAGCATTAATGCTGGACTACTACAAGCAGATTTCCATGACTTTTAAACAAAACTTTATGGATGTTTATAAACTTCCACAACCTTTCCAGCTCTGGAGATCACGATTTTCAAATTCCATGACTTTTTTTGTTTTTTTTTTTTAAACCGCCTGAACCCTGAAGACACCAAATGTTGCAGGTTTTAAAACCGGCAGTCGTGTACGTCAGTGGTCTCCAACCCCCGGGCCGCGCAAGAAAAAATTTGTTATTGAAGTTTTATTCATTATATGACTCTAAACAAGCTTTTATTTTGAAGAATCTTTTATTTTGAAAAATGACCAGATTCTCTCGGTTACATCTTGGTCACGTGGGCGCCAAAATTTAACCCAGCTAGCAAAATGAGTAAGAAACAGATGTCGTTGGAAAGTTTCCCTTGTTGAGGGGAAAATGCACAGTGAAGAGAAAGAAAACAGCCGACGACTTCTAAGAAAAAGAAAGATATTAACAGACAACACCAGGAATCCTACTGAAATATGGATTTATCATGACAGGTGATTCACACGGACCAATCTGCAATCTTTCTCAAGCGTTGAGAAAGTTTGGGGACCACTGGTGTACGAAGACGACGTTCATGTCAGCTGGTTTTACCGTTTGGATCTGCGTCCTTCGTGAACCCTGGTCCTCGATGGACGTTCAGAGATCAGTAGGAGGTCCAACATTGCATGGCGTGATGATGTCGTAGTGTGGTAATGTAAACCAAAGCAGAACCAGCTCTGAGCTGGTTCTCTAGGACCGAGGCCAGAACCAGCGCCAGATCCAAGTTGGTCGAAAACCGACTGTGGCGCCATAAAGCGTCACGCAGTTGTCACAAAAGACGACCAGGAGAGAAGTCAAAGCTCGTTTGGGTGGTTTTTGGCAACATCAGCGATGGGAGACCACGAGAGCCGGATGAAGCTTCCTGAAGTAATCCAACAATATTTTAATCATTCCTCCAATCATTGCCATGCTTCACTGAAGAAACTCAACTCTGAATAGTCGTTTTCGCTTGAAATGTTCATCCAAAGTTCAAAGAAAACGGTCTACTTCCTCTTTCTGGTTTGACGCTGGGTGGGGGGCTCGGTGGTTTGGCTGACGTCCTGGCCGGTCTTTGCCATCGCTGCGAAGCTTCAGATCTTCAAGCCGCGTTGCTCTGACGACAAGTTAGGAGCCGCATCGCGCCCACGTCATCACACCCGCAACCTGAGGCGGTTAGTGCGAGCGGCCAGTCGTTCCCTGCAGCTTGGACCTTTCATCGTTTCTGTTTGAGTGAAGGCATGCCGGCGGCTCTCACTCTCTCACCTCGTTGTGTTTCATAATATCACCAACTATGGATTGTCTCTACATGCATCGTTTGCATGAAGCATGGTAGTTTGACGTGTCAGCAGCTTGTGCCTCTTAACCGCAGAGCTGCATGCACACCCACAGCCCCAACTGAATCCTTTCTGATAGTCGGGGAGTCTTTAACTAAAGCTGTTACTACGAGTGTGTGGTTGAAGCTGCCCCAGCCACATCCTCCATCGCTTCAGAGAACAGCTTTAATGAGAAATGCCTTGTTAGCACAGGTCCAACCCTTCACAACAAGCATCTCAGCACCGCTTTCAAATCAGTCGCAGCTGTCGGAAACAAAAACAACTGCGTTCGAGAAACTATGTGCATGCACGCATGGGCACGGCTGATTTCAGATCTGGTTCACTTCACTGTGTTCAAACGGGAGGAAGGAGATTAATGACCAGGGTATAAAGTTTGATCCATTCTAATCACTGAGGTTTAATGAGAGCATTTTGGTTTATTTCATTTCAGAAAAGGAGCTATTTTGACATCAGTTGTATTTGTTCTGATAGATGGCATCACATTTACGTCACTATCACAATTTCATTAAACAGAAAACAGAGTCGGGATTTTATGTCTGAATGTTGCAATTTTGCAACAAAAAAAAGTTAAGTTAAAAAGCATTTTGTTTATTTTGAAAAACAAAATGATTGTATGACAAACAACTTGGTTTTTATAACAAAAAGTCTCGATCTCGCAAAATTTGCTAAATCTTTTTTCGACAAAAAGTTGCGACATTGTGGAATTTTCCATTTAACAACAAAAATATAGGATTTGAGGATAATTTTATTTGATAAAAGATGTGGATAACTGGCCCTCCGGTTATAGAGGAGTCTACAGTCCATTCTGACTCACGTTTGGGTTCGGACTCTTTATCTTAAGGTTAATTAAACCGTAGATGTTTTCTCGCTGGCTGAGGTCCGATGATATCGAGCTGCCGGTCCATCCTGAACTTCCATGTACCCAACCAGACGGCATCAGTCCCAGTTCCCGGTTAAAGCCAATCAGGGAGTCGATTCAGCTGCAGTTCCTCCACCCACCACCAGGGGCTGGTCCCAAAATGGATCAAATCCCCTCTGACCCGCGTGTTAAAATGTCCAACTGCAGAAACGAGCACACTTACAGCCTGGTACAAAGATCCAGCTTGGGTCTCCAAAGACAGATTTAACGTCCACGACAGCTCTTACGTGGGCATCGAACACCAGGGGACCGACAGGTTAACAGCCCTGTTTTCAATCAATAACTTATTACTTAGCTTTTATTAAGAATTATCAAAGAATGATTAGTAAATTTCATAACGGTGACAGCTGTGGTCGTGATTAAATTCTGCCTCTTCGTCCAACCTTGGCAGCTGCACAAGTTCTCTTAATACTAATTTAAAGTGACATTCATTTTGGCTCCAAGTTATTTGAAGTCACCTCTCGGCAGATACTTATCCATCTGTCTGTTGTGCTGCTGAGCAAATGCCACAAATTAATTAATTTTAACTGAGTGACTTTCACTTATTTCTCAAGCCTTTACATGAGGTCTTTCCTTGAGTAACTTGACATGGCAGCTTCAGAAATGAGGTCGCTGAGCATTTTTAAACTGGTTCCTGGTTTGCATGAATTCCTCTGACACCGGACCATCTCTTGGGAATTACTGGACCAGTTTGTCGAAGGGGAGTAACAGTTTTTCTCTTCAACGATATATTCACCACAAGAAGTCAACAATGTCACAGCATTTATTAAATTATGGAAAAAGCCTGTTTGGACTCACTTGGACTCACATGGCGAACAGAAACGACGTCTGAAGTGCATCACATGACCCGGGAACTAAGGCAGGGTGGGAGATCGATGAGAGCTTCACAAGGAAGTGTCAATACTGCCCCAGTCAATATCCGGGCAGGTCAAGGTTCAGCAGCAACACTGCCAGGGATGTCCTGCCGTTGAAAGCTGCTGGCTGACATAAGCGGTTGAAATCCCCTGACCACCGAGGAACGCTCAAACAATAAAACGAGAGGCGTTCAGTTCTTTTTAGGGATGCACGATAACAGTTTTTTAAAACCGATACCGATAACTTTCACCTCCTAAAGGCCGATATCGATACCGATAACCGATAACACACACATACACCTAAGGTCATTACATCAATACTATGAACAAAATCAAAAATAGTTTTGAATTTTAAATGAACAGATATTTATTTTTTCCAAAGAAAAACGTGAACTTTGAAAGAGCGCCGTTCACAACTGCCCAAATGAACTCGTTCACGCCCCACGCTCGTGAAGGGGAAAGTGAACGCGCTCAGTTCACATTCACGAAAAATATGAACTAGTTCGTGAACTTTCGTTCAATGAACGCGTTCAGGTACAACACTGCACAGAACTCCTTTTTGCTCTCTTCATCTTCGCTGTAAAGTGAGCTGTGATGGGATGCACGTGATGGCATGTGTTGCACCTGTTGACACGCTCCCATGAGTTGATTGAATTACGTAGCTTAAAAACAAAATTGACCGTTAGTATTAATCGGTTAGAGTTACTGTTATCGGTTAACGGTTAAATGGTTCACCATGTGCATCCCTAAACCCAACACAACCCAAACCTAACCCCAACCTAACCCAACACAACCCTAACCCTAACTCTAACCCAAGACAACCCAACCTAACCCTAACCTAACCCAACACAACCCAACCCTAACACAACCCAACCCTAACCCTAACCCAACCCAACACAATCCAACCTAACCCAACACAACACAACCCAACCCAACCTAACCCAACACAACCCAACCCTAACCCTAACCCAACCCAACTCCAACCTAGCCCCAACCTAATCCAACCCTAACCTATCTGACACTAAATTACCATAGGAGTGATTGTGAATGTGCTTGGTTGTTCATCTACATGTGGTCCTGGGATGGAATGGACACCTGTCCAGGTGGACCCCTGCCTTTGGCCCCAAGAGATGGCTAGACTCCAGCAGATCCCCATGACCCTACATAGGACTAAACGGGTATGGATGATGGATATAACTGATCATCAGATCTTTGATGCTATAAATATGCAAAAAAATGCATCCATGCATTTCCTTTCAGTAACAGTCATATGCCACAGACTTGACAAACAAGAGGAGAGCACTTTGTGACCACCCCCCCCCCACAACAAATCATGAATCGAACTGTTCCAGCTATGTCACCGTTTAACGAGCTTTCAGTTCACATGTGTTTGTACAGTGAAACAGAAACTGCTTTAGCTCAAAAATGCACCGTTTCTGAGGGGTCGAGTTCACCGGGGCGTCCTGTGGACAGCAGGCTCAGCTGCAGGCGAAGGTTCCACGTTTCAAAATGCAACACAGTCGCATTGACATAGCTCCAGACATCTACTTCCTCTTCGGTGTCCTCAAACTCCCTTTTACAGTGTGATTATTATCGAGGCAACGACAGCTGCAGTGGCCAGATACAACACCTCAGAGCTGCCGAAACATCTTGGAGGCTTTCAACATACTGTAAACTTATGCAATGACAGGAAGTGTCATCATCTCTGCAGCCCTTGAGCAACACTTTCAACATCTATGCCCATGAGATCAGAAGCTAAAATTCAAAGCTTCAAAATGCAAACCAGAAAAAAACATCTAAGAAACTCGAAGTGACTGCAGATATTTCGCGGTTAATCATCACATGTTGAGCTTCGTGGCCGTTTGATTGTGTTTATCGCCCGACCGCGCCACGCTAACAGCAGCGCAACAGTGGAGTTGCAGGCGTTTAGTTCTGCTGCTGAACCCAACTCAACGAGATCACATGTGCAGCTTCTTTTATTTTCCAGTCGGGCTTGAAAATCACCAATTAATTATCATGCAATGTGAATCTGTGTAGGCAGCAAACTCTCGGTTTTGTCCCGTCTCTGGCTCGATGCAGAACTTTCCACTTTGCTCAGAAGATAAGAAACGAGGCACAGCTGATGGTAAAACTACCGGCAGCCAAACGCCAAGTTGAACGACTTCGAAGGTGAGATGAGACCGAGAGCGTTCACGCAAGCCTGCACGTGAACACAGTTATTGATCCTGCAAGTCTGTCTTTGTGTTCTGATGGAGATGGTGGAGAGTTCTGCCCAACCATTCACACAACCACGTAGCTATGAGCTAAAGATGAAAGATGGCTGTCAATGTTAGAATAAACAGGTGCAATCTTAACTTCATCTGTTCTAAAATAAACAACGAGCCCGTATGAGCAACAAAGCTTGATAACGACCAAGTGTGGTATTTGGGGTCGACTGTATTTTTAGAGGTGTGAATCACCATCGTCTGTAACATCTGTCCACCAGCTCTTCTTCAGCCTCTCTCTAACCTCAGCTCATCACCAAGATTCCTTTATTTGATCCTTTCCAAAAACGGTTGACATTATTAGGTCTCGGGGCGTATCACATGATGATTCCTGTGACGATGCTCCACCCAGTCGGTGGTCTTGGAAGGGTCCTGAAATGATCCTCTGTGGTTCCCAGCTCCTTCAGCCGAGCCGCGCCGGAGCCGCGGAGCTGCCGGGCCAACGTTGGCAGCGAGGTCCTCCTGTTTCAATCTTTGTTTCTATCAGACGCAACCCCTGCATTCAGCTGACACTCGGTCAGGGCGACTGCCCGGCTGAACTTCGCCCTCGGACCCTCCCGGTTGAACCACAGCCAGTCAAGGCGGTCGCAACAAAACATAAGGTCTGTATTCGACGGTGGTAAGTCAATCAAAAGACCCCGCCCCTAATTTTACACGTTTGTTTTTGTACCAAAAGTTGGATATTTGAACACAGAAGTGAGAGATATTCCATTTTGGAGCCAGACCCTAAAGGTCAGTAGAGGAACTGCAACTTCTCTGACTTCCACAACAGGTTCAGCCCTGAATGTTGTCGCTGGGAGACAGATGATGCTTCCAGCAGTAAACCGTCAGTGAGGAGCAACAACCAACAGCAGCGAATCCAGCTCCATGACATCATTGACCTAGAGATGCACGATAACTGTTTTTTAAAACCAATACCGATAACCGATAACCGATAACATACACACATATACCTAAGATCATTACATCAATACTATGAACAAAATCAAAAATAGTTTTGACTTTTTAAATGAACAGATAATTATTTTTTCCAATGAAAAAACTACTGGCAAGCCTCTCAAACATTTTCATAAAGTTATCAAATAAACCTATTTGATATCTCACATTAACTTAAATAAGGTGCATTACTGACTGATAATTAAATTTAATTAATGTAAATGAGGTTCAGTTATTTTTTTTTTTTAAACTTTTGATGAGAGGCATGAGGGAGAGGAGGGGGTAGCATTAGCTTCCGTTAGCTCACGTTAGCACAATTTCAAAACTCCATGGAAGCGATTGTTATGTTGTAGGTGGCTGATCAGGTTTTACGTATTAAAGCAAGTTAACGAGTTGTTTTCTGGCATGAGGGGGTATTCTTGATTTTCCTTATTGAGTAATCATTTTTCTGATTATGCCGACGTCACTTGAACATAACATTCACTGCCGGTCATTCAAGGCTCAGAGGGAGCGAGGCACTGCCGTGTTGACAAAAATATACATGTTATCGGGGCTATTCGTCGTGATATCGGAGTTATCGGGATGACGTCATAATTTCCTGTTATCGGTCGATAACATTGACCCCCCCTCCTTCCGAAACCCCTCAGACGCAGTTTCTGGGACGTGTCTAAGGGACGTCCCTGGTGATAATTCGTTGCACACGTCTTTGTCTTTTTCAAGTAACCCCCGAATCTAGGTGAATCCATCTCTGTGACTGGTAAGAACGATCAGGACCTGAATATGCAGATTACCGTCCCCACCTGACACCATTTGCTTCGCTCTGATTGGATAAAGCCTGCAGTAACGAGAATGCGAGGAGCGAAAATGTGAAGGAGCGGCTGGTGGCCGTAATCTGACAGCTTCTTCTACAGATTTAATTTTAATTTTGCAGTTGCACATTTTTTTTCTGTTGCGATCTCACAAGTGCTACTTTCTCTTTGACACCAAATATGTTTCTAACAAACCTTGCAGTAGGCCGAGTTTCAAAATATCGCTTAAAGCCGATCAGACAACGTTAATAGCGCAGTGTCATTTTCGTCCGATAGAATATTCGCTTTCTTCTACGAAGCACCATCTTTACGGTTCAACAGTGATAAAACTGGCTAACGGAGCCAGAGAGGCGCCGCTGCAGCGAAGTCTGAGACGCTCAAGAAAACAAACGATAGAAGAGAGCGTGAGAGGGGAGCGAAAGTGACTTAACCTCTACCGCCTACAGGGGGAGCCAAAGTGGTAAACGCTGCAACAACAGTGCCCTGCGCTGCTTTAAGCTTCGCGCCATGACTGCAGAGGAGTCGTGGCTACTGAAACCCGGGAGGGGGACGCGCCACAGAGAGCGCGGTGAAGAAAGTCCAGCCCGCCTGGACTCTTTGGCAGGATCGCTCACCGCTCTTTGAGGTTCCCACCGTCCAACATTAATAACAGTCTCGTTACTGCTCCATTAATGACGAATGATAGCGTCGCCTACGCCGTGTTTACATGACCGCTGCTTGAGAAAGACCAGACGGATGAGCTGGCGAGCGTGCGGCAACACTGGAAGTCGAGCGGTCTGAGCTCGGCTTCAAACTGTCAAACATCTGTGTTTGTTTAAGCTTCTATATTAACACAAAGCCCATTGTACTTTCAGTCACAAGCCTCTCGTGAACATCCGTTTTTGTTTTTTTTTCTACACTGGGAATCACATCCTGGCTCTTCAGACATCCCTCCCACGGCCAGGGTGGACGCTCTCAGGGAGCAGCTCCTCTGGATAGACTCTAAACCGTTTATTCACGGTACGTAACGTGCATTTGGTGACCCCCCCCCCGCAGGTCTGTTTCCTGGAGCAGACGACCTCACAGCTTTACCATCATAATGTCTCTGCACAGGTATCTTGTGGACTCCAAGAGAAACGTGAAAACAGGACCAAAATCCATCAAGAGAAAAGGAAAACTGTTCCGAACATAATAAAAACATTAATAAAATAGATTAAAAAAAAAAAAGATCAGAGGAACAAGGAGCAACATATGACAGTGGAGCAGAAAATTTAATTAAACCAAAACACAGCAGTTCTCACCTTAAATTAAAAAATAACTGGATTATTTTAATGTCAACTGGAGAGTAGCTGAATGAATTTCCATCATAAATCATCAAAAAGTCATAAATATGTTGTGGTTATAGCCTCATATGTCGTCATTAGGGGTGAGTATTGGCAAAGACCTCGCAATACGATATGTATCATGATACTTGGGTCACAATACGATATTATCACGATACCGCGATATCACGATATATTGCGATATTCTACCCAGTTAATATTTTATTTAAATAAATATATTTAAAATTAAAAGTAGAGATGAAAAATCAAGTTGCTGTATATGTTCATGAGATGATATTGATCATTCAGAGGACAAATTGAGTCAAAACTATTTGCTTCAAAACAACCTATTTATTGTTTATTATTAGTGTTTTTGCACATTTAATAAATAAATAAAATAAAATGGTTCTAAAAAATTGATATTAAGAGCTGAAAAATTGTTATTATATTGGACGGCCGAAAATCGCGATATATTGAGAAAATCGATTTTTTTTTTTTCATGGTTATTTTGATTGGTTATTGGTTAGATTAAAAACATAAAACATATTTAATTTTTTTAATAGATAAAAATGTCTTAAAGCTTCTGAACTGAAATGCTTACATTAAAAAAAAAAATCTTTCTTATTTTTTAAATCAATGATTAATACGACGGAGTATTAGGGCCACACTGAGAAAAAAAAATTGTGGGCAATGATTTTTTTTCCATTCCTCACTTACGAGAAGAAAGTCAAAATGTCGAGAGTAAAGTTGAAATGTCGAAAATAAAGTCGAAATGCAGTTTCCAGAATAAAGTTGTCTTAAAGATTTATTCAAACCAGCTTTACTCTACCAATATAATGTCTGTGTCTATGTGCTTTATTCACATAGACTCAGTATTATAATAAGTATTCGTACTTTGAAGAGATTGTGTCAGAAATTGCGCCTATTCAGAAAAAGAAACTACTGATTCTGGAATTCTGGAAACTGCATTTCGACTTTATTCTCTGCATTTCGACTTTATACTCTACATTTCAACTTATTCTCGACATTTTGTCTTTATTCTCGACATTTCATCTTTATATTTGACATTTTGACTTTATTCTCAACATTTCGACTTTATTCTCGACATTTCGACTTTATTCTCGACATTTTGACTTTATTCTCAACATTTCGACTTTATTCTCGACATTTTGTCTTTATTCTCGGCATTTGACTTTATTCTCAACATTTCGACTTTATTCTCGACATTTTGTCTTTATTCTCGACATTTCATCTTTATACTTGACATTTTGTCTTTATTCTCGACATTTTGACTTTATTCTCAACATTTCGACTTTATTCTCGACATTTTGACTTTATTCTCAACATTTTGACTTTATTCTCGACATTTCGACTTTATTCTCGACATTTTGACTTTATTCTCGACATTTCATCTTTATACTTTCGACATTTCTTTACTCTTTATTCTCGACATTTCGACTTTATTCTCGACATTTCGACTTTATTCTCGACATTTTGTCTTTATTCTCGACATTTCATCTTTATACTCGACATTTTGACTTTATTCTCAACATTTCGACTTTATTCTCGACATTTTGTCTTTATTCTCGACATTTTGTCTTTATTCTCGACATTTCATCTTTATACTCGACATTTTGTCTTTATTCTCGACATTTCAACTTTATTCTCGTAAGTGAGGAATGAAAAAAAAAATCATTGCCCACAATTTTTTTCTCAGTGTGGCTCTAATACTCCGTCGTAGATTAAAAATCTAAATTAAAATCTAGAATTTTATCTACATTCTAAAAGAGATAAAAAACATGAAATGTTCTGTAATTGTAGAGACAAGTATTGATTGTTATCCTATCAATAAGCGGTATTGGTGCGACCATCCCCATTGTCTGTTAATGTTGTCACGGTAACATGTTCAGTTTGATCTGAAGCTGTCAGCCCTCCAAAGAGCATGTTTGGGTTTTGTTTTGGTGTTTTTTGGGTGGGTGGGGTTTGAGGGGGGGCTCAGTGAGGGTTGTTGCCCGGGGCTCCGTGTCTGCTGGAAGCACCCCTGCTCATCTCGAACCTCCACGTGCAGCCCTGCTCTCCTGGACGGTGTCACCACAACAAAGCCGGACTCGTTACCTTGATAATGCTGCTCCTGCGCGGGATCTCAGATTTGCTCTCCAGCCTGACAGATGTGCACACGCCGTCCGCGTCCGCCGGGCCGCCAGGTGTGACCATCCCGCAGTCCCCGTTCAGAACCGACACCTCTCCGCGCGCCTTCCCGGCCGCCTCGTCTCCGAGCGCGGCCGTCTCCCCGCGCCTCACCGGCGGCAGGCTGCCGTCCTCCCCCGACTCCGCCATCGGCGCTCCGAGCACAAGCACACCGCGCCCGCCCGCCCGAGCCGCTGGGGGGGTAGCAGAGCCTCGGGTCTCAGCGTTCACTCCGATCTCCTGCCGGGCCTCCTATCTGTGGGTGGCGCGAGATCCTGCCATATCATCTCCGGGCGCGCCGATCCGCCTGCGGGCTCCTGCGGGACGACGAGGGTCTCCCTCCCCCGCGCATGGTGCTCTCTCTCCGGAGGAAGCTTCCAGCACTCGCGCTCGCACCGAAAGCGGATGTTAACTTACAAGTCCGCGTCCGCTGTCGCTGTGCGCGCGCACGCGGCGCGATGAGGAGCTCACACCTATCTGGGAGCGCTCCGTCTACATCCCCGCAGCGGCGGCAGCCCGCGAACCGGCGGCGACCAGCCAGCCAGCCAGCCAGCCGTCCTGCTGCCGTGCACCCGGGCAGGGAGACGCTCGCGGCGGCGCGTCAACGACGAGTCACAGCGTCTCGGTGGAAGCCGTCCGGTTCCTCCGCGGCAGGAACCGCGTCCGCGTCCAGATGTTGCTGCAGCAGACGCGGTGTGGAGCGTCAGCGCGGCTAGTTAGCCTGCTAGCTAACTGGCTGAACTTAGGTTTTTTTTTTCTTTTTTTGTTTGTTTTTTTCGGTGTGTTTGTTTTCCCTCCTTCCTTCTCAGCCAGGTCAAAGTCCAACAGCCCGCAGTCGCAAACTCTCCCCGGAAGACGAAGACGGCTCCCGCCTCGCAGGTTAAATCTCAAAGTTTCACGGCGGCGGAACCTGTTAAAGTCAGTCAGTCAGTCACACAACTGGTTTCCAAGGAGCCGAGGCGCGTGCGTGCGCGGCGTGAACGCGCAGGAGGCAAAACAAGGCGCGCTGTCACTCAAAGCAGCCCCGCCCCCTTCCTTCAGGTTCCCCACGAGCGCGTTCAATCCGGAGATAAGAGACATTACACCTGTTTACGGTGTAATCTGATTTAATGTAATAGCTGTATCTACCATCCTCACATTTTAGAGAAAAATCACAAGAGCTGCAAATCTACGACTTCTTAATATTTGATTATGACTTTATCACCTTAATTACACATACTTGTTGTAAACATCTCATGTCTGTAAATGTTGGCTTTGACGTTTCTGACGCTCCAGTTTTTATTCTATTATCTTTAAAAAAAAAAAAAAAAAAAAAACTTCAATTCAAATTCCTCGTTTTTTGAACAAACCTGGCAAATAAAATTGATTTTGATTAAAATCGTGACTCTGTTGTGAAAAGTTTTTTTTATTATAAAATCGCAACTTTTTAATTCAGCATTCTATATTTTTGCTCCGAAATAATTACTTTTATATATTCACACATTTTGCACATTGCAACTTTGTAAATGCACAATTTAAACTAAAATAAAAGCTCTGATTTCAGCAGAGAGTAACTTTACAAAGTTGCAGATTTTTGACAAAAAGTTGGAACTTTTTGTCAGAAAATAAAAACTTCCTGTTGTACAACACAAAATTAAGATTTTTTTTTTACTTTAAATCATTTTGTATTATAAAATCATGAAATTTACAAAAACTCAGAATTTTATGTTGTAAAATATTTAATTCGACAGAAATCACAACTTTTTAATGTCAAATCACAGGATGTTGTGCGCGTTCTCTCACAGTGAAGAAATGTTGTGAGCCAGCCTTCAATTCAATTCAATTTTATTTATATAGCGTCTGTTACAATGACAATTGTCTCTAGGCGCTTTACAGAGACCCAGAGCATGACCCCCGAGCAAATATCATCAACTAAGATTATATAATTAAATCCAATCAATGATAATGGCAGGTAAAAAACTCCCACGTAGGGAGAAAAAAAAAACCTTTATACCAAACAGTGGCAAGGAAAAACTCCACTTTAAGAGGAAGAAACCTTGAGCAGGACCTGGCTCATATGGGGGGACCTTCCTGCCGAAGGCCAGCCGGGTAGAGAAAGAAAAGAGGGGAGACAGGACAGAGAGAGGATGTAGGACAGAGAGAAGATGGAGGACAGAAAGAGGATGTAGGACAGAGAGAGGAGAGCACAGAAAAAGTAAAAATAATAATAAAGAAGTAGTGGAATTGTTGTAGGGTGAATGCAAGCGAGCTATAGAGGGCCCTTGGGCGTGTGGTCAGCGTAATGAGCCATGATAGGCTCTTGAGTATCAGTAATGTGCGGGTGGGGTGTAGGTGAGGTGTGTGAGAGAAGGGGGAGGAGGGGGGAGGAGGAAGGGGTTTGGGTTTAAGAAAAGAGAAGGGTAGGATTTCAAGCAAAAGGATGCAATATATAAACATAAACAGATGGAGGCAGCAGCACTGGGATGAGATGGCCAGAGGGCCAGGTCGCCGATCACCACGCCAGTCGGCACCCAAACACAAGTGGAGGAGAACCCCGGGATGGACAGAAGATGGAACTGCAAGTTAGCATGAAACCCAGGAAACTCTGGCCTGCAAATACACAAAGAGAAAAGGGGGCAGAAACAGCACAACAAACACAGGAAAGCAAAGAAAATGGAGCACAGTTTCAGTAGCAGGGTGCTCCCAAATAATTATAAATGAGCTGGAGGAGGAGGAAGGGAGGAAGAAAGGGAAGAAAAAGGAGAAGAGCAGTGGAGACACCACTCAGCAAATCATGCTGGTGTCTCCCTGTAGCGTAGGCCTATAGCAACATAACTATGACGAAGCTGTGATTAAGACGAGCTACTCTAGTCTTACTACTACAACTATAGTTATAACTATTAGCCCCTACACACTATAGTTAAGACTAATTGTAGGCTTTACTGAACAGAAATGTTTTCAACTTAGTTTTAAAGATGGAGATAGTATCAGCCTCCTTAACCCAAACTGGTAGCTGGTTCCATAAAAAAGGTGCCTGGTAGCAGAAGGCCCGTCCTCCAAACCTACTTTTAGATATTCTAGGAACGACGAGTAATCCTGCACTCTGAGAGCGGAGAGCTCTATTAGGAGCATAACATGCTATCAAGTCTTGTAAATAGCATGGAGCTAGGCCATTAAGGGCCTTATATGCGAGAAGCAGAATTTTAAACTCAATTCTAAATTTCACGGGAAGCCAATGGAGGGAGGCTAACACGGGAGAGATGTGATCTCGCTTGCGGATTCCTGTCAGCACCCTCGCTGCTGCGTTCTGGATCAATTGAAGGCTATTTAGCGAGCTTTTCGGACATCCTGCTAACAGCGCATTACAGTAATCCAGTCTAGAGCTAACAAACGCGTGGATTAATTTTTCGGCATCACCCTGGGAGAGGATGCTCCTAATTTTGGCAATATTTCGGAGATGAAAAAAGGCAGTCTTGCAAACCTGATTAATATGCTGCTTAAATGACATATCCTGATCAAAAATAACTCCAAGGTTTTTCGCAACTGTGCTGGAAGCCAGCGTAAACCCAGTCAATCCATTCCTCAGGTGTTTGGGACCAAAGACAATAACCTCTGTTTTATCCGAGTTTAGAAGCAAAAAGTTAGAGGACATCCAGGACTTAATATCATTAAGACACCCTTGAAGTTTAGCCAAAGGTTTTGTTTCCTCTGGTTTCATAGATAAGTACAGCTGCGTATCATCAGCGTAGCAATGAAAGTTTATGCCATGGCTCTGGATAATTTTTCCCAAGGGCAGCATGTATAAAGTGAAAAGGATTGGTCCCAGAACTGAACCCTGTGGGACGCCATAGCAGACCCTAGTCCGTGTAGAAGAAACGTCACTAACATGGACGAACTGGAACCTGTCAGATAGGTATGACTTAAACCAGCCTAATGCTGTCCCTTTAATTCCAACAGTGTGCTCTAATCTATGCAGCAAAAGGCCATGATCAACAGTATCAAAAGCAGCACTGAGGTCCAGCAGAACAAGGACAGAAACTAATCCATTGTCTGAGGCCATGAGGAGGTCGTTGGAGACTCTAATCAGTGCAGTTTCTGTGCTATGATGAGTTCTGAACCCTGACTGAAAGACCTCAAATAGATCATTTCTATGCAGGTGTTCTCCTAACTGGCTAGCAACTATTTTTTCCAGGATTTTAGAGATAAATGGAAGGTTGGATATTGGTCTATAGTTTGCCAAAATGTCCGGGTCAAGGGATGGTTTCTTGAGCAAAGGTTTAATGACTGCAACTTTAAAAACCTGTGGCACATATCCTAATTGTAGAGATAGGTTAATCTGATCCAAAATTGATATACCAATAGAGGATATAATATCCTTGAACAGTCGAGTTGGGATGGGATCCAACAGACATGTAGATGGTTTAGCTTTACTGATAGTTGAGGTCAACTCAGAGAGGCCCACAGGAGAAAAACAGTCCAGAGTCAAATCAGAAACGGAAGAGATCAACGAAACTGCAGGGATGTCCACAGCCGCCGACAGTTGGGCCTGGCCGATCTCATCTCTAATTTTGATTATTTTCCCATTGAAAAAGCTCATAAAGTCTTCACTACTGAGAGTAGCAGGAATGCATGGACCAACAGAGTTGTGACTCTTTGTCAGCCTGGCTACAGTGCTGAACAGAAAACGTGGGTTATGTTTGTTCTCATCTATTAGCGAAGAATAATAAGATGTTCTAGCTCTGCGTAGGGCTCTTTTGTAGACTATTAAACTATCTCTCCAGGCACGATGGGAGTCCGCAGATTTACAGGAGTACCACCTCCTTTCCATTTTACGTGCATTCTGCTTCAGCATGTGAATATGTGAATTATACCAGGGAGCTGAGCTCCTAAGATAAGAAACCCTCTTCCTCAGAGGAGCGACCGCATCCAAGGCTGAATGTAACATATCGGCAGTATTGTTAACAAGGTGATCAAAGTCTGCCGGAGTAAGATTCAGGTCGTTGCCCTCAGCTATTCTATCATAATCCACCATAGGGAGATGAGAGAGAATGACCTCCTTAAAATTATTCACAGCATCTTCAGAAAGACATCTGCTGTAATGACACGTTTCATTTCCTGTTTTAATGCCACAAATGCTGAACTCGAATGTAACTAAAAAGTGGTCCGAGAGAAGAGAATTCAGCGGCGACACTAACAAGTGATGAGTATCTATACCATAGGTGAGAACCAGATCCAGGATATGATTAAAGCAGTGAGTCGGTTCTTTCACTTTTTGTGAGACGCCAAATGACTCTAAAAGAGATGTAAAGGCTAATTTAAAGCTGTCACTGTCAACATCCATGTGGATGTTAAAGTCACCCACTATGATGACTTTGTCTGAGCTGAGCACTAAACCAGCTAAAAAAAATCAGAGAACTCAGACAAAAACTCCAAATAAGCACCAGCAGGTGGCCGGTACACCACTACCAACAAGACTGGCTTTTTGACCTCCAATTTGGAAAAGTTAGACTAAGCGTGAGGCTTTCGAATGTATTATAATTACATTTGGGTTTTGTTTTTACTTGCAGGCTGGAGTTGTAGACAGCTGCTACTCCTCCACCTCGACCCGTACTCCGGGGAATATGATAATTATTATAACCTGGTGGCGTAGCCTCATTTAAGCTCACATACTCTCCCTCTTGTAGCCATGTTTCTGATAAGCAGAAGACATCGCAACGAGTCTCAGTAATAAGATCATTGATTAACAGAGACTTAGAGCCAAGAGATCTCACATTCAGTAGTCCACATCTAATTACAAGTTCTCTTGGCTCCACGTGTCTGACAGTTTTTATTTTTATCAAATTATTTTGGTTAACGCCTCTATCACAGCGCGCTAAGTAGACTTTTGGAGGACGGGGAATTGACACCAATTCTATGTTTTTGTTTTTATTTTTGTTTGGTACCATGTTAGCATTAGCAGCTATAAAGTTAATTTCTCTGTCTTTAGTGGATGGGGACGGTCCTCGAGAAGCAGCAGAGAAGCGTGTAAGACTGCAGCTCTGCATCCTGGCCTCCACCCTGGATTGTCAGGGGGAGCGTCTAAGAAAATCGGCCAGATTACTAGAAATAAGAGCTGCACCATCCATCCCAGGTGGGATGAATGCCGTCTCTTCTAATCAGACCAGGCTTTCCCCAAAAATCCGGCCAGTTGTCAATAAAGGCCACGTTGTTTTCTGGACACCACCACGACAACCAGCGACGGAGCGATGACATGCGGCTAAACATATCATCACTGGTCAAATTAGGAAGGGGACCAGAGAAAACTACGGAGTCCGACATGCTCTTTGCAACATTACACACCGACTCAATGTTAAGTTTAGTGACCTCCGACTGGCGTAGCCGGGTGTCATTAGTGCCGACATGTATAATAACTTTACTGTACTTACGATTACTCTTTGCCAGCAGCTTCAAATTTGCCTCGATGTCGCCCGCTCTGGCTCCCGGGATACACCTGACTATGGTCGTAGCTGTCGGCCTCACATACCGGACTATAGAGTCGCCAATCAGCAGGGTGGGTTTCTCAGCGGGTGTGTCGCTGAGTGGGGAAAAACGATTCGATACGTGAAGCGAGTGATGGTGATCCACGCGCCTTTGCTTTGGGCTACGCTTCCTTCGAACCGTCACCCAGCCGCCCTGACTGACCGGCTGCTCGGGTGCTGCAGGGGAACTGCTAGTTGCAGCTACACTAGGCCGCTCCGCCGCTACATTAGCCTGGCTGCCTATCGCCTCTGACGGCCCCTTTAAGAAGGTGGCCTTATGGGTAATGATGTGGCCTAATGGGTAATGTAGTGTGTGTGTCGTGGGACGGCAGAATGAAAACGGGGTTAGATGAAAAGTGTAGTGAGCATCAACAGCAGCCCAGCGTGTATAGATTTACATTCTCTGTTAACCAACAGGAGCCCAACAATACAACCTGTGTGATGTTACAAGTTCCTGCAGTGCCAGAATAAAGTGCTCGTTCCATGAAGAGAAAACAGGACTTTTTGTTTTGTTGTTGTTAGCGTGTAAGCTGCTAATTATGAGCCAGAAATAGCACAATACCAGCAGTTTCTTTACTACGGTTCAGAGACCAGAGGCTGTGAAGGTAACAGAAAGACCACAGTTGAGCCTTTGTCTTGTTTCGCTGCAGTGCCTCGATACTTTTTTTGTGGTTTTTAAACATATTTTAAAGACATTATTGAGGCCTGGAGGGCTCCGGCAAGCGGCATAAAGTCCATCTGCAAAATACATGCACCCAACACAGATGTCAGTTCTGAAGGAAGGTTGCCGGTTCAATCCCAAGCTGCCTTGTTTCAAATGCTGAAGTGTCTCTGGACAAGATATTTGGGTCAGAGGGCCTCCTCCTGGGTTAGGGTTATACCATAACCCTAACCCTAATGGTTGGCATCTTTTAAACCTTGTAAAAGCTCTGGTGAGCACTTTACTGTCCGCGTGTTTACATGAGCATCATGTGAATCAAGCCTCCTGAAGCCTTGGAACAACTTCAAACACACATGTAGTCGCACAATCAATACAGTGAGACAAAAGTCAGCAAAGTCGTGCAAGACAGATAAAAGAAATGCTCATAAAACATCACAAAACTCCACATTAAAATACACCCAGACTGCCCAGGAGGCAGAAATACACACACTGCGGAAGTCAACATCACAAATGTGAAACGAAGCCTGTTCTCACTTTCACGAAGACAAAAAAAAACAAAATCCTCAAGCGTCCCTAAAGAGATAAAACACTGATCACAGAACAGAAGACGCCTTTGAGAAGTGTTTTATTGAACACCTGTCCCCAGGGTTTTGTCCTTTCTCAAAGTGTCCCCATTTAGTTCCAAACAAAACGACACAAAGGCTTGAAACCAACATTTTCTGCTTCTTCCTCCAGACCGCGACTGTCGAACACAAGGTTATTATCGTTGACGAAAACGAACGAAATAACGAAAACTAGAATTAAAAAAACATTGTCGTTAACTGAAATAAAATAAAAACGAGAGCTTTTTAAAAAACGATAACTAACTAAAACTTTATTATGTGTTTATAAAACGAACTAAAATTAACTATAATAATATCAAGAACATCCTTTGTTTTCGTATTTGTAATTTTTTTTCTCATAAACGTTTGAAATCTATTAACTTCGCTCCGCCGTACAACAACTGCAAAAAAAAAAAAAAAGTGATCAGCAGTGATGGCTGCGGTAAAAGTTAGGAGAAAGCGTCTCAGTCCTATTTGGGATTTCTTTGACTATGACTGTGTTAACGATAAAAATAAGTGCCTTGTTGTAGAAGCAGGTGATACAATGTGTGGAATACTTCTCAAGGAGAAAAAAACCCACGAATCTGAAAGTCCATTTGAAAAGCTAGCACAAGAAGGCTAACCAAGACTAGCTGGATAAGATAGCCTAAGCTAGCCCCCTGGAAAGAGAAGCTGCAGCTGCAGGCCAGTCAGCGTTGGGAAGGAACGGGAGAAAACAGCAACTATAATGGACTGTTTCCAGGGGGCTAGCTTAGGCTAACCAAGACTACCTGGATAAGCTAGCCTAAGCTAGCGCCCTGGAAAGAGAAGCTACAGCTGCAGGCCAGTCAGCGTTGGGAAGGACCGGGAGAAAACAGCAACTATAATGGACTGTTTCCATGGAGACCAGATAGCTGCTGGTCAGTAAATACGCAGGAACACCACAAGAGGGAAGACGCATTGATAAATATGTTTATTGAGACCAGAATGTAAACACGACTATGTGATTTGATAGCCTTCAAAAAGTTCAGTGCTTCACTCGAACCAAAATTATAACCCTAATTTACAAAATAAAACTAAAACTGAAACTAATAAAAACTAAACTAAAACTAAGTATTTCAAAACAAAAACGAATAAAAACTAGCAAAACTGCTCTAAAAATGAATTAAAATTAACTGAATTTGAAAAACTAAACAAAAACTATTATAACCCTGGTTGAACGTTTCCTGTAAAACGAACGGCGTGGACGGCGGCTTCCTGCAGAGGCCGCATGAATCTCGTTGAATCTCAGTGGCGCCAGATAAAGGCTCACGAGACGCTTGTTTGTCAGAGTCGCGTCGTGTACCAGATCTTCCCCTCTGATGTTCCAATCACGGCGATGAAGAAAGGGCTCTGGGCGGACAACGGCCTCTTGTGCTGTTGTGTCAGGCCTCTTGTGAAAATGAGTTCACACCCCGTGTGACAAACTGAAGTCATGGACAGTCGATGAGGCAGAACTTTGAAACGTTAGTCACAGAAGACAGAAGTGTGTGCTGCTTCGTGCAACTAAATCTCTGTCCTCCAACACAGAAGCTATGGACAGTCACTGATTAGTAGTAATGATACTTCATGCATTTCATTCTGGCGGTTCAGATGAATCCAGATAAGCAGATTGTTGTGGGAGGCGCCGTTTAAAAGGCTGTACAACAGTGCCATCTGCTGCCCGTGGAGGGTATTGATTCTGCTTCATTGACCATAAACGTCCCCCTGAGGCAGAACTCCCTGTAGCTTTAGCTAAAAAATATATTATTTTGATGTATTTATTTACTCTTGATTATCATCCAGGTCTGTAATTTGGACAGTTGACACTGAGAACGCACACGTGAATCTGCAGGTGCACTTTTATGAGGGTGATTTGGTCGACAGCATCTGTTATGTTTGACCAGGACCTGCAGCGCTCCATAGCAGCAGACCCCTCCGCTCTGCAGTCATGTCACATTACGAGATCTTAAACACAAAATGGCAGCTTGTGATGACACATCATTGTTTCACAGGTGTCTTCCCCACTGCCTTCAAAACAGCAGTGCTGAAGCCAAAGAGTTAGACCCCAACATTTTTAATAATTACCAACCTGTATCCAATTTACCATTTTTAAGTAAAATTTTAGGAAAAACTGGCTCTTAACCAAGGAAATTATTTCTTTGTCAAAAATAATATTTCAGAGAAATTTCGGTCTGGTTTTAGGAGGAATCACAGTACCGACACAGCCCTTTTAAAGATTTTCAAACGACATCAGGTTTAATGCAGACTCACAAAAACTCACAGTCTTGGTTTTACTGGATCTTAGCGCCGTCTGTGATACAGTAAACCAGCCTTTCTCAACCTTTCTTCAGGTTGAGAAACTGTAAATGCATACGTCCCGTTTCTTTTGTTTAAATAACCTGAACAGGATAACTGCACCATAGTAGGCCTCAGCAGGAAAACTTCTTTTCATCAGTGATGTGCTAGCTTCCATCCATCATCCTTGTATTGCCTCTTTTTAGCCTTATCGCTAGCAGCTAGCTTTGGTACCTATGCTGCAGATTCAGAGCTGGTGGATGAAGGCATGATGAAGAAGTCGGCTCCTCTGTGATGTTCCGTTCCTGTGGGGCTTTTCTTTTTAGAAAACCACCCATGATGCTGCTTAAAAGTTCTCTTTGCTATCAGTGAAATAAAATTCCAGCAGTTAAATGATATTACGTAAGCTAACTGGGCAGTCACGTTGACCTTACGCTGACCCCGTACTGATGTTGTTAACATTGGGAAATGGGCATGTGAGACATATTTTTATTATTCATTTCATGTCCAATTATGTATCTTATTTATTTATTTATTTATTCACTCAGAGCAAAAAGTATGTATTTATGTATGCATTCATATATTTATACAGTGCTACCTCTACTTACAAAATTAATTGGTTCTGGAAGTAGTTTCGTAACCTGAAAATTTCTTAAGTATAGACGCGTTTTCCATGTAAATGCCCTAATCTGTTCCAAGCCCCCCAGAATTCGAGGATTTAAATAATTTAAACAACATTTAACTGAAACTCATTAAACAGTGAATTTCCATCGACCTACAGTGCATTATTCTCTCACGGGGCGCTCGGCAAAACGCCCCCGACCTGCTGCTCAATAGCCAATCCGGTTATGGTTGCTAGGTAAAAATTATTGATAATTGGCCTATCAACGTCACCAAATTTAACGCCGATGGGGCGCTGGAAATGTAGCCCCAACTGCTACAGAAAATGCGTGAAGGTTTATGAGCTAGAGCTACGTGAAGGGCCAGCGATAGTTTTATTTCGTAGAGCGACTCCCAGACTCTGCCCTACGTCGGGAGAAAAAAAAGAGAAATGGCAACGGCGGTGACAACTGGAGTTCAAGAGCAGCTTCCACCTAATTCAGTGAAATCATTATTAATGTTCCCTTTTGTGAGATGGACGACGGAGAAAAAACTTCTCGTTAAGGAGCTGGGACCCGACAAGCCTGAAGTTAACATTTTCCAGTAAACGAAGGAGAAAGGTAAATCGTACAGACGGAGTTTTTGTCAGAGTTGGTTAAACCCTGAGACGTGGCTGGCAGGTTGTGGAGCAGCTAATGCACTTTTCTGTTTCCCCTGTATCCTCTTCAGAAGTGACAGATGTGATTGGACTTGGACAAAGACTGGACTAACTGACTTAAAGCACCTCTTTGAACGGATCAAAAACATGAGACATCCAAAGGTCACATGGAAAACTGCGTAAAGCTAGCTGTGCTCGGAAAGATTAGCATAGCAACGCAGCTAGGTTGATGGGTACCACATTGCTGAAAGAAGGCACAATGAAGAGGTAGATATAAAAACCGCAATATTTTATCCTAGATAATCAACTGTGTTAAATTTTGTGGTGCTTTTGAATGAGCAATGTGGGGACATGATGTCAGCTAGTCCTGGTACTGAGGTCCATTGATGGACCCAACAATATACAGGAGCGGTTCTATAGATTCATCAAGCTACCCAACAGCTGTGCGGATTCAATAGCTGGTGTCTTATTGGAGAGGCTGCACAGCATCCTTCCGGAGGGACAATTTACCCCTTGATTGTATAGTATTTGATAGCATAAAGTCTAATATAGCTGTAAATTGTTACTTCTTCGTATGTGAAACTGGAAACTGAAATTAAATTATTATTGTGGACCTGTAGTCATTTTCCGACTGTTCATTTTAATGCTTATGCTAGATTAGGCAGGGAAAAATGTTGACACACCAGCCCCAAAATTTTCTTTCACCAGCCGCCACTGACTCCACCGTAGTTTGAAAAATGACAATCATGATGTGGACGAGCACCTTTAAACACTTTCAAACAGAGATTTCTGCATTAAAACAACCCCAGGACACCTTCTACCATGAAACAGCAGAGCCAGAATTTTATTTATCTCGTTCCATGTTCTTTTCAAGTGTCATCATTTGCATCTTGTCGCGAGCGTACACGAATGCAGCACAGCTCACATCACAAACAGAGATGTACACGTGTTGAAGGCCTTCAGCCGAAGGACTAGTAGACTGGAATGATCTCGGTGGTGCATCTACATGAAGCAGGGCACCAGGAGGACACCAGCGGGTTTTTACATCCAACAACGGCTTTCAAGGTTGGGCAGTTGATGAAGCTGTTTATATACGGGCAGGGGTTAGCTGGAAGAAAGAAAGACAAGCAAAGCAAAGCGATGAAAGAAACATCGTCCTCTGTACGTCACGGATGTCTCCGGTTTGCTGTGAACTGGTTCTTACTGCAGAGTTTGTCCACGCAGTCGTTGGGACAGGAAGCGCACGGGGCTCCGACCTTGTAGGGCGGCCACGTCTTAAAGTTTCCACTGTTCAGAGAAGGAGAGGGAGGTCAGTGTTACAGCGCTCTAAACGAGTTTTCTCTGCTGCTGATTCACACATCACGGGCCCGATCGTACACCTCCCGCTAGCCGCTATCCCGCAAATCCGCGGATTTAGGTTCCTCCGCTAACCGCTATGCAATCTTCCGCTTCCCTAAAGCCGCTATCCGCTTTGCCGAACTCCCTTATTCACCTTGTAGGTGTGGCAATGGGCGTGTCATTTGCGCTTTCCGCAAACTCGGTAACTTGCGATCGCGGGTTTAGGATAGCAGGTAGCAGGTGGTCAGACCACCAGAAGAAATCCTGGATTCTGGATCACTTTCAAATTTTCGATAACATTGCGGTCAATGGGGCCGGAAATTTTGTTTCTCAATATCTGTTAATTATTGCCCAAAACTCATGAAATTTTACCCAGGGATTGACAATAGAAACCTCTATCAAATTTCAGAGGCTGATCCGGATCTGATCCAGAACATGGATTTTATCACAATCTGTAAATCACTATATGGGAGAACTGTTGTGTTTGGCGGAGCTCTGCGCTCTCCGAGTGCTTTTCTAGTTAAGAAATGTTTTCCTGGAAGCTCACTGGCTCTTTTTTTTCTGAGCAGTTTGTTGAAACTTCTTGGAGTATTTAAAAAAGTGATTAAATCATTTGCTCCACATTAGTTAGAGCTAGTTATGTATATATTAGTGCAGAGGTGGAGGAGGAAGGAAGTCCCAGACGAGCTGCCCATGAGAGCTGCTCTGATCTGGATGAAAACGCTCCATAGCGGTTTGCGGGTAGCGGCTTTAGGGAAGCAGAAGATTGCTAATAGCGGGTAGCACAACCTGCTCTTAAAGGCAATGGCTACTGACACACTGATTGGTTAAACAGGTGGAACGCCCTAACCACTCCCATGCGTAATATATGCATAATATAGCAGTTAGCGCAGGTAAGATCGCGGGTTTAGGGAGGTGGAAGATTGCGTTTTTTGCGGGGGAACGCCCCTCCCGCTACCCGCTATCCCTTAATAGCGACTTTAGGAGGTTTGCTGGAAGATCGGGCCCCACATGTCAAACAAAATCTCCTCGTGGATTTGGGAGGTGTCACCCACGCTCGAAAGTAGTGGCAGCTGTAGAGGTAGATGTTGCCAGGGCACAGAGCTACTCCGCAGCCGACCTTGTACGAGCTGTTCCACACCACCTGGCGACAAAAAAAACACACATTTTCAGCGCTGCTGCAGTTCACAAACCTGTACTGACTGATGTCTTACCCCATTCCTGAAAACCCTCGTTGAATATGATCTGCTCTGCAGGTTACTTTGTGGAGAAATCTAGCAAGAAGACAGTTGATTTGGTTTTAACGTGAATGGCAAAGGCGTCAGCAAGGAGGAACCCCCAAGTATCAGACACACCCATCATCAAGACTTCAGGAGACTGTGTTCATGACAGTGTTTTTTTTTTTTAAACTAACTAATTAAGTTATTTTTTTGGCCCTTGCGGCCCGCCACTCAAACCTGTGACAGGTGCGTCGAGGACTGTAGCCCCTGCCCTAACCACTGCGCCACCTGGCGGCCCTCTTCATGACAATATTAAAGGTAGGGTGGGAGATCTTTTTTTTTTTTACAGCATTTTTTACAATATTGCCTGAAAACCTTTTCACATTCCCACTGCACCCATTGAAATAGAATGCTATAGAATAGAATTGCGCGTTCACAGTTTTGTTACTTGAGGACCTCCGTCAGCTCTGGCAATCAGGTGAGCAGACACAGCGTTGCTATTTGATAGCCAGAAATCAAATTAGCTCGCACAGATCATTTTAGTTGCAACAATGGCAGAGAAGAAGACGTCAACTGGCAGCAAAATCAAAGGGAAAACTGTTGTTGAAAAAGCAACAGCCATGCGGAAGCTAACCGAAGAACGAAACAGAACAAGAGTGGTTATCGGTATGGCTTTCCAGCGCTGGTGCCGGTTAAAAAAAAGAAAAGGGACTCCTGACTGACGCCAAGGCGGCCCAGTTTCTACAGGATAGGTAAGATGATGCCGTTCTGATTATATAATATTTCAACATACTGATTGGTTACG
This sequence comes from Hirundichthys speculiger, assembly GCA_018398805.1. NCBI lineage: Eukaryota > Metazoa > Chordata > Actinopteri > Beloniformes > Exocoetidae > Hirundichthys > Hirundichthys speculiger. Next base: position 622,509 of record JAGFBZ010001678.1, read on the forward strand.
GGTATTGTAGGCCTATTCACCCAGTCAGTGAGAAAATGAAAGATGATGACAAAATTATTGTCCATCGAGTGACATGACAAACATATTCCAGCATGTTTCGCTAAGCTACCAACTCTGTCAACTAGGCTACAGTACTATGTGTGACACCGTTAGCTAGGCTGTTGTTATCCTTGACGGAGAAGACGCCATGGCTTGACATATAAATCAACAACAGCATACAGGGCAGGATGACGATGCTGAGATAGATTTATTCAAACTCCAACATTCCGTGTTCTTTACACGATACAGACTTCAGGTGCGCAAAAGTGAAACCTAAACTCTTTAACACGTATCATTACAGAAATACGCTCCGGGGTGGCTTATGCATTTGAATAATCAGTAGGCTATGAAAATGTGATATTATTATTTAAAAATATTTAACATATTCACTCAAAACTTTTTTCCCTCAGAAAGAAGAATGCCAAGATGGGAACGAGTCGAGATTACTCACAATAGAGCTCTCGAAGATGCAGCAAAAAACTGCAAAAAAAATGGACACCTACTTCAAAATGTTATCATGGAATAGTTAATTGATAGATTATTATTATTATTATTATTATTATTATTATTATTATTATTATTATTGTTATTATTATTATTATTATATCCTTATGGGCCTAGGAAGACCCCAGGTTCTCCATCCTCATCATCAGATGACGATTTTAAATTAAATTTATGACTGTGTAATAACCTGATAAAAGTCAATGACATTGCCTATTTTGTTGTCTGTTTCCCTTTGATAAAAGTCCAAAAGTTGTGGTAGCCTATTAAAACTATCCAAGGTTCTGAATTCAAAAACTGTGTTGTGCCGTTTATTAGCATATCATGTCATAATGTGTTTTTTTTTTTATTATGGCCTTGTTGCCCTGGTATTTTCTTTGTGCCCTCAAAAAAATGCCTCTTTCAGGGCCAAGTGGCCTTGTCCCTCAAATCACAAAATTCCAGGCCTGGTCAAAGGGTATTTTTTCCAGAAAGGCTGAGAATAGTCTGCTGTTACCTGCGTGTAGTGGCCGATGGGCTGTCCATTGGTGGATCCATTGGGGTAAAGGTATTGTGACACCTCATCATGCCAGGCCTTAATAACGGTCGTCCATGGAAACACACTGGATGAGTAGAACAGATTCTCACCGACTTCATATCCTGGTTAATGGAGGGAAACATATTGCAGTGCTGATTAATGGGCACTGACATATTCTCATTTTATCTCTCACTACATTATACTGTTTAGATAAAATGAGGTTCATTAACACACCATGGCGTCTCCTTTGATGATAACACATCTTATGGGATGAAATTTGATATTAAAAGAAGATTTTGAGCATGAACCACAAGGACAGTCAGTTCACAGCAAACCGCGACGCTGAGTCAGATATTTAAAGCCCCGTTAGCTGCTGTATGAGACAGAAAGGAAACGGGACAAAAGTACCATCGATCAAGCGGGAGCTGGGAGGTCCGTGTTGCAGGATGCATTTGTCGGCCCAGGCCTGAGCGTTGTCCGCCAGCTCCTCATTGTAACTCTGGAAAAGCGAAACGACAAGTTACCAGTTCATTTTCAAGCCGACATCCATAACACATTCAAAGAAGGACCTAATTGTGATTTTAAAAATTTATTAAAACCCATGAATTACGAAAACAGGAGCTGCAGCACACACAACACGGCAGCAGATAATCATTTAACCAAAGCAGCGGACAGTCCTCAGCTGTGACGAACAGTCATGGTGATTATGGAGGAGAGCAGATCTGGTCCAGGGGCTTTAAGATTCATGCATAATAGACACAAATGTCTCGCCCAAATTAGACCTCTTCAACATTCATCTTTTATACATCATGTTAGACTGTTAATTCTGTGGTGCTAAAAAGTTCCAAAACAATCTAAACCAGGGGTCTCCAACTCCAGTCCTGCAGGGCCGCTGTCCTGCACGTCTCAGATGTTTCCCAGCACACCTGTTTCTCAGCACACCTGACTCAGATGAAAGGATCACCATCAGCTCGTCAAATAGGTCTGTTAGGTATGGAGTCAGGTGTGCTGAAGCAGGGAAACATCTAAGACATCCAAGACAGCAGCCCTCCGGGACAGACGCCCTCCAGGACAGCAGCTCTCCAGGACAGATGCCCTCCAGGACAGCGGCCCTGCAGGACAGATGCCCTCCAGGACAGATGCCCTCCAGGACAGACGCCCTGCAGGACAGACGCCCTGCAGGACAGCAGCTCTCCAGGACAGACGCCCTCCAGGACTGGAGTTGGAGACCCCTGATCTAAAGTCATCTTCAGGCCTCTTTAATTCCCGTAGGTGACATCAACTGTGATGAAATTACAACTTTGACATAATAATAATAATAATCCTAGTCCCAGCCCCCTCACAGCTACTCAGATTGTGAATTTTGTATTTTCTAGACTATAAGTGTCACTGGAGTTTTAGTTGTAAAATACGTTGTGAGGAGGAAAATAATATATAGAAGTCTCATTGGTCAATCAGAGCAGGTGATAATTGGACCGTTGATGAGCCCCTTCCACAGGAGCTGTTCAAGGACCCATCTGTGGACTCATTCCTCCATCTGTGGACTTGGTCCTTCATCTTTGGAGTCAGTCCTCCATCTGTGGAATCGTTCCTCCATCTGTAGACTGGTTCCTCCATCTGTGGACTCGTTCCTCAATCTGTGGACTTGGTCCTTCATCTTTGGAGTCAGTCCTCCATCTGTGGAATCGTTCCTCCATCTGTAGACTGGTTCCTCCATCTGTGGACTCGTTCCTCAATCTGTGGACTTGGTCCTTCATCTTTGGAGTCAGTCCTCCATCTGTGGAATCGTTCCTCCATCTGTAGACTGGTTCCTCCATCTGTGGACACGTTCCTCCATCCGTAGACTCGTTCATCCATCTGTGGACTTGGTCCTTTATCTATGGACTCAGTCCTCCATCTGTGGACTCGTTTCTCCATCTGTGGACTTGTTCCTCCATCTGTGGACACGTTCCTCCATCCGTGGACTCGTTCCTCCATCTGTAGACTCGTTCCTCCATCGTGGACTCGTTCCTCCATCTGTAGACTCGTTCCTCCATCTGTGGACTCGTTCCTCCATCTGTGGACTCATTCCTCCTCCATCTGACTCGTTCCTCCATCTGTGGACTGTTCTTCCAGTGTGGACTCGTTCCTCCATCTGTGGACTTATTCCTCCTCCATCTGTGGACTCCTCCTCCATCTGTGGACTCGTTCCTCCATCCGTTCTCCATCTGTGACTCCTCCTCTCTGACTCGTTCCTCCATCTGTGGACTCGTTCCTCCATCCGTGGACTCATTCCTCCATCTTTAGACTCGTTCCTCCATCTGTGGACTAGTTCTTCCAGCTGTGGACTCGTTCCTCCATCTGTGGACTTATTCCTCCTCCATCTGTGGACTCGTTCCTCCATCTGTGGACTCGTTCCTCCAGCTGTGGACTCGTTCCTCCATCTGTGGACTTATTCCTCCTCCATCTGTTTACTCGTTCCTACTCCATCTTTGGACTCGTTCCGCCATCTGTGGACTCGTTCCTCCATCCGTGGACTCGTTCCTCCATCTGTAGACTCGTTCCTCCATCTGTGGACTCGTTCCTCCATCTGTGGACTCGTTCCTCCATCCGTGGACTCGTTCCTCCATCTGTAGACTCGTTCCTCCATCCGTGGACTCGTTCCTCCATCTGTGGACTCGTTCCTCCATCCGTGGACTCGTTCCTCCATCTGTAGACTCGTTCCTCCATCTGTGGACTCGTTCCTCCATCTGTGGACTCGTTCCTCCATCTGTGGACTCGTTCCTCCATCTGTGGACTCGTTCCTCCATCTGTAGACTCGTTCCTCCATCTTTGGACTCGTTCCTCCATCTGTGGACTCGTTCCTCCATCCGTGGACTCGTTCCTCCATCTGTGGACTCGTTCCTCCATCTGTGAACTCGTTCCTCCATCTTTGGACTCGTTCCTCCATCTGTGGACTCGTTCCTCCATCCGTGGACTCGTTCCTCCATCTGTGGACTCCTTCCTCCATCTGTGGACTCTTTCCTCCATCCGTGGACTCGTTCCTCCATCCGTGGACTCCTTCCTCCATCCGTAGACTCGTTCCTCCATCTGTGGACTTGATCCTCCATCTGTGGACTCGTTCCTGCATCTGTGGACTCGTTCCTCCATCTGTGGACTCGTTCCTCCATCCGTGGACTCGTTCCTCCATCTGTGGACTCGTTCCTGCATCTGTGAACTCGTTCCTCCATCTGTGGACTTGTCCCTCCATCTCTGTCCATCTTTCAGTCCGTGGTTCTCCTTCTTTGATTGTTTCATAGCTGTCAGAGGTTCCTCTGCTTTTCTTCAGTCTCTGACTAGTTTCTCATCACTCCAAACTTTCTGCTGCTTCATAACTGTTTTCAGCTGCTGATTTTGTCATCTTCAGTTTAAATTCTGCAGTAGAGATTTTTCTTTCTGGTGTCATATCTGTGTTCTCTCAGTATTTATGGTTTACTCTTGTCATTTTTTCAATATCAGTGTTCAGTTGTAGTGAGTGTCGACAATGTGCTGTTGTTGTCATGGAGATATTTTTGATATATAAGTCGCAGGACCAGACTAACTAGTGAAAAAAGCACAACTTATAGTCCAGAAAATATGGTAAGTGCAAATTTTCTGTCCTAATATCAAGAACCTTTGCTGTAAAAATCGCAAATTTTGCAAAAACTGAACTTTTCCTTGTAAGAAGGACATTTTTTCATAAAATGTCACTCTTTTTGGATGTTAAAATTACCACTTTTGGTCCTTAAACCACACATTTTTGTTGTAAAATTGTGAATTTTACATTAAACAGCAGCGCGATCATGGCATCATGATTGAAAACGGGTACTGAATGACAGTTTTGACTCGATGGTATCGAAGTAATTTAATAATTTTTGTTGTTCAGCTCTAATTTCTTGTCAAGTAGAGCTTTCTTTTTTAAAATATAATATATATATATATATATATATTTCTGGTGTTTTTAGCAGTGGAGTTATTAAACGACATCAGTTCTGCCAAGAAAAGTGATGAAATATCCAACCAAATTAAATTCAGAAGCTCTTTATTGGCAAAGCTGCAGCTCTCTAAGCAACGTTAAACCTCAATATCGGGTCTTTTAGATTTATAAGATCCACTAAATAGAGCCTTTAAAGCATCAGGAAAGTTTATAATCAAGCTTCACTGTGTTTCATCAGGTCTCTGGAGGAGATCCAGTTCAGCCAGCGTCAATACTGAACATTTTCGTTTTTTTAAACTGGACTGACCATCATCAGCATGTCGGCAGCAGTCGGCTCAACTGCTCTCCTGAAGCCATTGTGCACATCTACGATCTCAGCCTGCAGCGTTGTGGTTCCCGGGCAAATATCTGCACACACATTGAAAGGTAATGGGCAAACATCGGATTAAAGGCAAATAAAGAACAACATTTACTCTGGCGCCTTAAGATATGAGTCACAAACACATCCTGGTTTACCTGATCTGAAATTGATCAATGTTACAAGTGAAAACACCAGCAGGACCAAGCCAAATCCCATAATCTTACTGGGAGCCATGCTGGAACTGAACCAGTAATGGAGTCAAAATGAGGCTTACCTTCCTGTGGACGCCCCGCGGCGCGCAGCAACGGGAACGTGAAATGAGAGGAAGTGCAGGTTAATTTCTCGTGAGTGACATAAAGAAACCATTTTTAAAAGCTTCCTTTACGCTGGATTACTGAAGGTTCTGCAATTTATTTTTACAAAAATAAATATGGGACTTTAATGTGAGCATCAAAAGTTAAATGCAACAAAACTGATGAACTCAAGATGAGATTTGTTTGACCTCCTTTTAGCACTGTGTCACATGACTAAAGTCAACAGCAGCTATTTTCAGAGTCATTTTCCATGAAACGGTAAACATTGTGACGTAACGATGTCGGGACGGCCGGCTCCTCTGTGGCGTTGGACTATCTGGGTCTACCTTGGACTGGTTCACATCCCATCTCTCTGGTAGGACGGGACACGTCAGCATGGGTGGTGGCCAGTCCCAGTCCCGGTCCCAGTCTCAGTCCCAGCCCCAGTCTCAGTCCCAGTATAGGTTCCAGTCCCAGTCCCAGTCCTAGTCCCAGTCCCAGTCCCAGTCTAGTCTCAGTCCCAGTACAAGTCCCAGTCTCAGTCTCAGTTCCAGTCCCAGTCCCAGTCCCAGTCCCAGTCCCAGTATAGGTTCCAGTCCCAGTCCCAGTCCCAGTCCCAGTCTAGTCCCAGTCCCAGTACAAGTCCCAGTCTAGTCTCAGTCCCAGTACAAGTCCCAGTCTCAGTCTCAGTCTCAGTTCCAGTTCCAGTCCCAGTCCCAGTCCCAGTCCCAGTATAGGTTCCAGTCCCAGTCCCAGTCCTAGTCCCAGTCCCAGTCCCAGTCTAGTCTCAGTCCCAGTACAGGTCCCAGTCTCAGTTCCAGTTCCAGTTCCAGTCTCAGTCCCAGTATAGGTTCCAGTCCCAGTCCCAGTCCTAGTCTCAGTCCCAGTCCCAGTCTCAGTATAAGTCCCAGTCTCAGTCTCAGTTCCAGTTCCAATTCCAGTCCCCAGTCCCCAGTCTCAGTCAGTCCCAGTCCCCAGTCTCGGTCAGTCCCAGTCCCAGTCCCAGTCCCAGTCCCCAGTCCCCAGTCTCAGTCAGTCCCAGTCCCCAGTCTCAGTCAGTCCCAGTCCCAGACTCCAGTCCCAGATTCTGCGATATATATCAATATTTTATCGAGTATCAATTTTTCAGCCGCAGGTATCGATATTTTAAGCATCTGTCAAAACCCTCGTGTCCCACCTTATAAAGCTTGAAAGCAACAATTTCCACTGTTTAAATAAATGAAACTATTTTTCTTAACAAATATTTTATTTAGGGCTGGGCAACGATTAAAATTTTAATCGTGATTAATCACATTATTTCCTTGATTAATCAGGATTAATCACTTTGTATACGAAAAATCAAATAATGAATTCAAAAGTAGTGTAAAGGTCACTTTTATTAAATGTTCTGCTGCCATATGAACTAAAGTGCCATAACATTTGTTGTTCAAACACTTTTAACATCAGCACTTGTCAATAACACATATTTAGTGTAAATCTCATCTTAAAAAAATGTAAAATAAAATAAAGCTTATTGCCACTGCCAGGACATTAATGTCATCCTGTTTTTATAAAAAATAAAAAAAAAGTCTACAGACAAAATCCAACAAAATGATTGTGTCTCAGCACAATCAGAACATTAAAACAGGTAATTTCTGAGGTAACAGCAGAAACTTTTAACGGGGAGTTCAACTTGTCAGTTGTTACAAATAACCTTGTTTCTGTTGAATCCTCCGTCTGGGAGAATTTTAAAATGAAAATGTCCATGTTAACGTTCAGTAACTTTATCAATCTGTGTATCATTTATTCTTTCCATTTTCAATTGTCTATCAAAAATTAAAAAAAAAAAAATTAAAAAGTGAGATTTTATAACATTTTTCGTTTTTTAATCTAACACAAAAAAATGTCTGTTTTTTTTTTTAATATTTCAATTTTAGACTTGGATCAAAAATACGAAATAAAAAAAGGGCCACAGAACTGAATTTGTTTTATAATGGAGGACTGGACTTTCTGTTGTCATTACACATCTGTGCCACTAGATGGAGCTGCACTGCAGTAACCAGCTAGAGAACAGCAGGACAGTGAACACATGGAGCAGATCTGATGGAACATGGAGGAATGACGACAAAGTTTTGTTGCAGTCCAGAATTTTTGTTTTCAGACAGAATTGTTAATATTGCTACCTGAGTTGCTACCTGAACTGTAAAGTTCACGGATTTTTACCGTTCTCAATATCTGTTTTAGCTTTTCCGCATGTTTCCTGCAAATTCTTTTCCAGTTCCGCAGCAGCCAGTAACAGACTTTTCAAAACAAAAGCATGTGAGCAACATGCGGTAACGCGCGATAAAATAAATGTCGACGTTAATAAATTAATGCGTTAACGTGATAATAACGCGTTAACTTGCCCAGCCCTAATTTTATTCATTTTGTCCATCATTTGCAAGCTGCCTGTCAGCCATATAATGTGTAATTGATGCTTTCAGTTCAATTATTTCAAACAAAGTCATTGGAACACTCACAAGATGTCACCAAAATCACTTTGTCGCTTTAAAATCTTTTGGAAAATGATGTAAATGTATTGTAAGATGAATATCAATATATATCGTATCGTGAGCCGAATATTGTGTATGGTATCGTATCCCAAGATTAGTGTATCACTACAGCCCTAATGTGCACTCTTAAATTTACCATGAATATGTCTTTTAAGCCGTTAATAAGTCTTAAACGTCAGTAGCAGAGCTCCAGCTTTAAACCGGAAACATCTTGTTTCTCGTAACCACATAAACACGCCCTCCTGACGTTATGTAACAACCTCCTTATGAGTTTGTTTACTTCACAAGCTGAAATACAAGAAATAGACACTAAATATGGTCAACCCGACTCGACAGCAGAACTCAATCATCCGGGTCTTTCTGTGTGACGGCTCCCTGCAGTTGTCCCAGTAGAAGCAGACGGGACCGCCGGTCCGGTCACCGCCGGTCCTGATCTGTTTCCCTGCTGGATCGACGGGAAAAGAAACCCTGGAAGCTCTTTGAGGTCCAGCCCGTCGATCTTCTCCCCCGTCTCGTCCTCACCCTCGCTAGTAAATCGGCACCTTGCTAATCAGCGGCATTCTGGGTCGCTTCGAAACCGGACATTTACGTGTCGACGGTTTCCGCTGGCGCTGCCCCCTGGTGGACACCATCTTTGTGGTTCTTGTGTTTCCTCAGTTCTGGGTGAAAATGACTCACTTGTCCTGAAATATCTGCTCAGCAACATGTTACTGTTCTGTTTGTTTGTTTTTTACATTGATTTTATTTTGTTTGAATTCTTATTTCTAATTGATTATATTTTTATTCTATTTTCACCTTGGTCTTTTTTTTTTAAAAGCTAGAATTTAGAATTATTCTCTAAATTCCAGTGTCTTTTATTTGCTCCTGTATTAACTCTGTTTTTAAGTCATTTGATCTAAAACATCTACCAGATCTGAGCTGGAATCAAACACACTGCAAATTATTTGGTTCTTACCAAGAAAAAAAAACTTACATTTAGAAGCTTTAGATATTTTTTCTTGTTTTAATAATTATTTTCTTATTTTTAAGTCGTCAATTAATCGGTATAATCTTATATCAAGTAAAACTTTACTTTTTTGTCTCAAACAGGCAGGGAATCCTAAAATGAGACAATTACCACTTAAATAAGATATATTACGTTTTTCTTCCTCCTCATCAAAATAAATCTTGTTTTAAGATTCAATAACAAACTATACCTTTCTTAAATCTAGAAACAAGTGTTCCTACAATCTTAACTTTAAGAAATCTTACCAAGTGAAATTATTTTGCTGCATGGACAGATTTTTTCACTTGTTTTGAGAACCTTTTTCCTTAGTTGTAGTGTTTTTATCTTGTTTGAAGACCCCCTTTTTTGCAGTGTATTTCTTCTATTTCAGTCGGTGTTTTCTTTTTTTTTGTCAGTGAAACCTCCTGAAACTCTTTTACACCAAACTCCACATTTTTTCAACTTCCAGGAACTTCTACTCACCAAAACACAGGCGGCGTGCGCTTGATGAAGAGTCAAGATGAAAACGAGGGCGGCAAACATTTTCCCGACAGCGAGAAAGATAAATCTGTGTGGTTGAGCAAAGTGTTTTTAAAAAAAAAAAAAACTGCTTTTTTTTTTTCTTTTTTTAACCAAATAAATTATATTGAGATATAAACATCACAGTCACCTGAATCTATCTTTGATTAAATACTCTTATATTAATTTTCAAGTATTAGGAAATGCTACATACATTTTTGTGTAACAGTGAAAATACAACGCCGTTCTCATTCTTGGTTGCTGGATATTCTCCTGAGTTAAATAAATTTCATCCAAACACCTGCGCTGAAGGAAAGCTCCGACCTGACATACCTGCTCTCAGCTGCCCTGGAAGAAGATGTGAGCTGGACCTCTGGTCCTCATCCTTTTATAGCTCCGGCTCGGTCAAAACACGACAACGATGCAGCGTGTGATTTATGGCTTCGCACAATGAACGGAGCTGTCAGACTGAAGAGGCTTTGTCTTCTGCAGAGCGCAGCCACCAGGGAGTAAACAAGGAATTACTGAGGCCCAGGGTGTAGCGACTACCTGGTATATTAACCTGTGTTTACTCAGCATAGAATAGAAAGACTCTTGAGTTCAAGGTAAATAAAAGAAAAGGAGCATGTGTAAAATACATTATTGACATCAACGTCACGTATGGAGACGGATACGCCTCTTGTGGGCTGAAGTCGCGCCCATCGGCTGCTCCAGCTGTTCAGGTGTGAAGGTGATTCTGGCGGCCAGCAGAGAACAAACGGGAGGATCCTTTAAAGCTCCTTTATTGGTTCAATGCACATGTGTCAAACACAAGGCCCGCGGGCCACATGTGGCCCGTCACGTCATTTTATGTGGCCCTCCAGAGCTTGTGCATTATTGACTTGAATTTTAAACTAATATTTTTAGACTTAAATATAGCTTACGCCGCTTTAAAGCGCATATTGACAATAAACTACATCTCCCATCATGCATTTCGTCGTTACCCACAACGATAACGGTAGCTATGAGCAAGATGATTTTTGAGAATTGATGAACTTAAGAAAAACCTTTATAAACTAACCTCAACATGTCCAAGAAAAGAAAAATTGATGCACAAGGAAGACAGTTTCATGAACGATGGGAAAACAATTACAAGTTTGTACCTCAAGATGAAATAACAGTACGTCTTTTGTGTTATGAGGCGGGTGTCAGTCGTGAAAGAGTTTAATCTACGTCGGCATTTTGACAGCACAACGGAGCTAAGTATGCTAAATTTAGCCTACAAGAAAAACAAAGAACCGCTTCCACTTCTGAAACCAAGGTAATGGATACTCTCAGTGATGTTTACCACAAACCCTGAGTTTGATCTAATAATGACTTAAACATTTGAAACTTGAATACATAATAAATACAGAAACCGTTATTTAACAATATAATAAGGTGTAGTTTAATTTATTTTGATTTTCATTGCATTTTGTTACATTCATGCTGTCAATCTGGCCCTTGGAGGGCCACCATGATGCTGATGTGGCCCTCAGTGAAAATGAGTCTGACACCCCTGATTTAATGAAACGCACAACTGTTTTGTAACAGCAGAAACACGCGGGTTGTTTCGAGCTCAGAGCCTCTGCAGAAGATTACAACGAACACCAGGAGCTTCGGTTGAGGGGCCACATCCGGCTGGAGAGTCAGTTCCTCAAATGACCACCAGGGGCTGGATCCATGACGACTGAGCAGTATAAATAAACAGCTACAGCCTGGTACAAAGAGACAGACCTGGTCTCTGCAGACAGATGTGCGTCCATAACGACATTACGGGGGGTGAGTTTGTTTTACGGCTCATTGGGTAAAATAATGTAAACCCACAAATTCATGTATAATTAACATCATTTTTATTGATGCAGTATCTTTCAAACACAAGTGTAACTCAAAGTGCTTTACAGAATGAAAGGAAACATAAAGCGGCAGTGGATGAAAAGTAAAAATAAGGAAGAAAATTTAAAAGAAAAGAATAACAACAGCCAAAAAAAGTGTAATAAACAATGCTAGTGTCGTAAAACCAGTATGATTGAGTGAAAACAAAAGAGCTGCAGCTGGATCTACAACTGGATCTGCAGCTGGTCCCACAGCTGGATCCACTCCTGGTTCCACACCTGGATCCACAGCTGGTCCCACAGCTGGTCCCACAGCTGGATCCACTCCTGGTTCCACACCTGGGTCCATAGCTGGTCCCACAGCTGGTCCCACAGCTGGATCCACTCCTGGTTCCACACCTGGATCCACAGCTGGTCCCACAGCTGGTCCCACAGCTGGTCCCACAGCTGGATCCACTCCTGGTTCCACACCTGGTTCCACAGCTGGTCCTACAGCTGGTCCCACAGCAGGATCCACGCCTGGTTCCACACCTGGATCCACAGCTGGTCCCACAGCTGGTCCCACAGCAGGATCCACGCCTGGTTCCACTCCTGGTTCCACAGCTGGTCCTACAGCTGGTCCCACGCCTGGTTCCACAGCTGGTCCTACAGCTGGTCCCACAGCAGGATCCACGCCTGGTTCCACAGCTGGTCCCACAACTGGTCCCACAGCTGGATCCACTCCTGGTTCCACACCTGGATCCATAGCTGGTCCCACAACTGGTTCCACAGCAAGATCCACACCTGCTCCCTGAGCTGGATCCAATTCTGGTCCCACACTTGGTTCCACACCTGGATCAACAGCTGGTCCTACAGCTGGTCCCACAACTGGTCCCAAGGCTGGATCCACTCCTGGTCCCACACCTGGTTCCACACCTGGATCCACAGCTGGTCCTACAGCTGGTCCCACAACTGGTCCCACAGCTGGTCCCACAGCAGGATCCATGCCTGGTCCCTGAGCTGGATCCAATCCTGGTCCCACACCTGGTTCCACACCTGGATCCACAGCTGGTCCTACAGCTGGTCCCACAGCTGGTCCCTCAGCTGGATCCACTCCTGCTCCCACAGCTGGTCCTACAGGAACAGAGCTTGAAGACTAAAATCTGTGTCCCATTCACCTTAGTCCACTAACCCATGATGCAGTCTTGTCCTGACATCTGAGCAGTGAATTTTCTTGCCACTGTTTGGCTTAAAGGTTTTTTTTCTCCCTCTGTGGGAGTTTTTTACCTGCCATTATCATTGATTGGATTTAATATTATATTTTCAGTTAATGATATTTGCTCAGGGGTCATGATCTGGGTCTCTCTAAAGCGCCTAGAGACAATTGTCATTGTAACAGATGCTATACAAATAAAACTGAATTGAACTGAATTGAATAAAGACCCAACAGAACATGATGTGTGATATGGGGTTAGTTTCCAAGAAAGTCTAAAATTCACTGTCAAAAAACCCAGCGTGGAAATGACAAACTGCCAGAGTAGAGCAGCCCGAAAGTGAAAAGGAGAAACTTTTTCTCTAAACTGTCATAGAGCCCAGAGTTTTTCATCAACAGAACTCATTTATACATAAAAACGGAGGTCGACCTGTCACACAGTCTACAGTGTAGCTCGCTGAGGAGAGAGAGACCTGCACTTTTCATGCTCAAAACCCTCCAAATGACAAAAACCTGCTCCTCTGGCCTACGCTTCACAATACAAAATCACAGCCGGGTTTCAAAACACTAGTGTTCGGGTCCCACGGTGGGAACCACATTTCCTCTGAAGCCACTCCTGATCAGAGCTGCTGAACCAACACTCAGACCTCAGGACCATAAAATCCTCCCAGATTTAACATCTAAAGCAGCAGAGACCAGGGACTGGCAGCAGCAGCAAGTTCTGCAGGAACTGCTTAATCTTCTTCTAAAAAGAAAACCCTTTACTTCGACTTGAAAATTAATATTTGTGTCACCCTTAAAAGTTTTGGCCACGGCTGAGTGCCACATGCCAGCAATGGTGAAGCGTCACAGCAGAGGAGACTAAGATACTCGAGGAAGTCGTGATGGAAGGGACCGAACATTCGGGACAGCGTCGTTAAAGCGTTAAAGCGGGGCACGTTGGGGTTAAATGCTAAAAGTGGCTTCATGCTCCTTTATAAAGAAAAGAATTTGCTGGTTTTCAGTTGCCTAATCTTTGGCCCCGCGTCCAGAACGGCCCGTCAGACTCTACGCTGACGAGCCCTCTTCGGTGGAGGGCTGCAAACGATGCGGGTGGATGCAGAATCATGACATCGGGACGTCGCTCTGCTGCAGCTTTTATGTGCAGGAGACGCTGCAGAGGAGTCGTGGTTCGGGAGAAGAGGTGCGACCTGGGATAACGTTCCTTCACGTGTCGCCACATAAAGTTCTCGAAGGATTTGGGGGTGCGGTCATGGGTCCTGGCCACTGGGGCGTGTCCCTGTTTTTGGGGGGGCCCTCCACCGGTGGGTGCCTCCCTGCGCCAATGCGTGGTCCCAGGTGAGCCCCCTGCTGGTGGGCTGGGTCCCCGGTGTGGCTCCGGGGGGGTCTTGGGTCTGTGTGTGTGTGGGGAGGGTGTTGGCTTGCTGCGGGCTGGTGCGTGGTGGCGTGGGGGGTGCTGTGCGGCCTTCCTGGCGCGGCCCTCTGGTGTGGGCCGCTTTCCCGTCGTTTGTCGCCGCTTTTCCTCTTCTTCCCTCTCTCTGTCCCGCCCATCTCCCCTTTCAGCTCCCTGCCAGCGGTTGGTGGGGGCGGGGGGAGCTCGGCTGTCCCTGGGCTGCATGAGGTGATGGCTACCGGGTCTGCATTTTCTGCGGTGCTGCTGCCGCTGTGGGCTTGGGGCCTGGTAGGTGTGGGGGCTGGGGGGTGGGAGGGCCTCGTCGTGGTTCTGGCCTTCTGGGGCCCTGCCTGGCCCTCCTGTCAGTGGACATATGCCTCGGAGATGTTTGCCCCCTGACCTCTTGGGTCGGGGGGCAAAGGGCCCTCTCGGGCCAGTCTGGTCCTGGGATGATGGGAGTTAGCTGGCGTTTCTCACCTGCGGGAGGACTTGAGATGGACTAAGATAAGGAGAATGGTGGTAATAATGGTAACAGTTTCCTTGGTATTTGGGTAACTTACATGTGAGTGTATATGGGCACAGACACATTTATTATTTACACCCCTCCCCCAACACCTCCCCTCCACTGTCACCACAATCAATCAATAATGTTTACATCAATTCTCCATATACAGGTCTATAGCTTGGTAGAAGGTGTTCATCCAGTTTTCTTGTTAGTAGTTTCTGCTTCTTACATATTATCCTCTGAGATTGTTCACTGTCACAACACAATCCACTACACAACACCCCTCACTGTTGTGTCTCTTTAACTGTCTTGTCTTTAAATGTTTCACTGCTGGTGTTTTTTGGTCCTCTCTGATGGAATCAGGATTTAAGATGTTAATAAAGACGGTTTAATAATAAGGACTGAAGGACACATTCACCCTTTACACTCCCACAAAAAAAAGTCTGCTATAAGATTAAATTGCATATACATACTAGATGGTTTTGCTAGACAATGGCACTAACCATGAATGTAAATGCAGACACAAAAAAAATAAAAATAAAAGATAAAAAAATAAAGTGCTCGAAGGACTCAAAATGAGCGTGCAGGTTGCGTGCGAGCCCAGCTCTGACATAAGTTCACTTTACATTGGGTGGTATTTGATGTGTGGGACTGTAAACTGTTGGTTTGAAAAGAAACACAAACTCCAGTCCGTCTTCCCACCGCTGTCAGAGCTTAATTACCGCTCAATGCAATGGTGCGTGTCGTGGGCGTAGCTCTTTATGTACCAATGGCGTTTTTGTCCATCCATATGCTTTTCTCTGAACAAAAAGCCTTTCTGTGGAGCCAGACTGAAGCAATAACAGAAGGCTGAGCAGCGATCAGTGCAGATATGCAGGAGACTGGATTTGACAGGAGTTGAAGGAAGTCTGATGCTGAGTTGACAGTTGAAATCACCAGAAAGAATCAGAAAAATGCTGCTGAGGACACGTGGGGTCTCAGGAGGGTCTGTCTCCAGGCTGGACGTCGTTTCCGTCACGTCTGAAGGTGTTTCTGAAGATCTCCTGAGTCGCTTCTGGTTCAGAGCTCTGTTCAGAGCGTATTAAATAGTCAATGAAGCTTTTACACTCAGGTCCAGACAGGTGCAGCACCACCACAGATCGGAAAAAAAAAACGATGAAGATGTGATCAAGACATAGACGTTAGGGGTGTGAATCTTTCCCTCACAAAACGATCCGATTCAAATCTCAATTCATAGGCTATGATCTGATTCAGGGACCATTCATAAAAAATAGTAAACAATTCGATTCTGTACGATTCGATACGGTTTGGTTCAGTTCGATTCAATAAAAATTTACAATTTTACCCCAACTACTTATTTGGCTTTATTACTGAGAAGAAAAAGAGAAACAGAAATTTAATTTCAAAATAGTATTCTTTTGTTTATTTAATGTCCAAGGCCTACTGAACATAAATTCAGACATTAACTTAAGCCTTTACAATGTACCTGGGGGGATAATTGACATTACATAATGAAACACAAAACTCGTAGTGAGGTGTGAGGTGTGTCTCACTTCACAGGTTTGCAAAACTCTGCTCATACCTAAAATCCAATTCTTACTTTTCCTCAAGAGAAAATAAAAGATAAAAATGGCACAAAGTTTAATTATTTCTGCTAATGTGAGAATACACTGAGCATAAGGCTGAGGTTAGATATCAAAAATAAAAGTAGATGTTATGAAACAATTAAGTTGCCTATTAAAGGCAAAAATTCAGAAAGACTAGTGATTCAGTCACTGGTGAACTTCAACAGTAAAACATCACTGACAACAAGATACATGGATCCAAACTTTAGTAAGCAGTTATAGAAAATAGCATGTTAAATTCAACATGTCTACTTGATGCCTGTAACTCTGAACATTAGCTTTTCTTAAAAAAAAATCACAAAAAGCTCTAAATCTGAATAACTAATACTTCAGGCATGAAAATCCCTCACCTTTTGGTGAAATTTGCCGTTTTGAAGTCAAAAAGGGTGACTACGTGAATCGTTTAGATCGGAGGAGTTTCCTATTTTTTTTTTTTTTTTTTGGGGGGGGGGGGGTTGTCGGAGTCGGGAGATTTTTTTTTCAAATTTAATTATCATATAATTGCCCTAATAAGCAAACAGATCACTTCAGAAATCGGCAATCATACACCAAATTGTTCCATTATTCTAGTCAGATGAACGTTCTTCATTCATGTGTACTTGGAGGTTACATTGCTAAGCGGGACTAGAAGGAGGACCTAGTGATGTCCACGCCGGGGACGAGGCAGATGAGCGAACGTTCACATTTACTACCTACATTTTCCAGTGGTGAGAAGCGCTGTAAATTTCATCCACGTTGTCTGACATATTGCTAGCCGCTCTCTCCAGCTACATAGCTGACGTCACGACTCTTACAGGTAAAACGTGAACACTGGAGTCTCACACGTCCGTTGGCACAACAATGGCAGCTCTGGGTCGCTGGACCTCAGGAAAACCGATTCGCGGCCGTAAATATGGGACATCGGACTGTTCGTAGTGCATTTTTAACCGATCCAGTTCTCCATTGACCGATGCACTCGGATCTCATACGTTACAGACCGATAACCAATTCAAATCGGTTCATCTTTACACCTCTAGTAGACGTTCAGCTTTAACTGAAGAGGTTCCACAAAAACATGGCATCAAGTAAAAAGCAAAGCACCTCCATTTTCTGGACTTCAAAGGTTGTTGGACAATTAACTGAAAATAAGGTCAGTGTCCAGGAGTGGTCCACCCTCTCGTTACCTCAGCACTAACGAAGCAGAGCAAAGGTCTGACTGCAGCTACTGTTGAGAAGTTCAGGGAGTCTGGTCTGAGTCTTCTTGTGGACATCGTCAGTGTCTCTAGTTCAGTCTGGTCCATGTCTTCTTGTAGACATCATCAGTGTCTCCTGTCCAGTCTGGTCCATGTCTTCTTGTAGACATCATCAGTGTCTCCTTTCCAGTCCGCTCCATGTCTTCTTGTAGACATCATCAGTGTCTCCTGTCCAGTCTGGTCCATGTCTTCTTGTGGACATCGTCAGTGTCTCTAGTTCAGTCTGGTCCATGTCTTCTTGTAGACATCATCTGTGTCTCCTGTCCACTTCTCTGTGTCTCTGACTTTGACCGGGGAGATGCAGCAGAATTAGAAGACTTTAGTGCTGAAATGAGTCGTTATTTTTCCTCATCGTGTCTCAGTTTCTGTCAGAGAAACTGTCTGCAAGGATGAAGAACCAAAATGAAATTAAAATAATCTCAACCATTTTCAGTATGAAAGACATCATCATAGCTCATTATGAGGCGCTAATTTAAATCAGAATCACCAAGAGAAATGAATTGTTTTCATTTGGTGATCTGGAAGCTGTGTTTCCCTCTTTGAGCACCGGGGGGCACTGTCACATCTGCAGTGAGGAGGAAGCTGCTGAAGAGGCTGAGCTGCAAACAGCAACCCAGCAGATCCAGTAACTGAACAGCCTCATCACTTTTCTGCAAAATTAGAGTCGGCCGTCTGTCTGAGGCGCTCATTTAAGACGAAGACGCTCTGCATAAACGCCACGCTTGGCTGCCCAGCTTCATGACTGGTTTCACTCAGGTGGTCACACACCAGTCTGCTCTCCAGTCTCTCCAGTCTCCCCAGTGGGAAAAGCTGTTCAGCAGTGTGATCTATGCAGCTATTTTAGGTATTAAGGTCAAGCTTCCCACCAGGTTACGCAACATTAAACACGTCTAAACAATAAACCCACTAAAGTGGAAGAATTAAAGTGACATACAATGAGCTTTGTCTTTCTTCACATGTTGTTTTTCACTGTAAAACGAAACTAAATAATGCTGACAGCAACTGGGGTTGATCATCAGAGATTTCGGAGTCTCAGTGAAAAGGGCTCCATCATTTTTATCATGATGTTTATCATGTATCTGAGTTTCGCATGAATGCAACTTTACATCCCAGAGTCAAGAATCTTTGCTGTAAAATTGCAAGTTTTCCTATGTTGCAACTTTCTCCTGTAAAAAAACTAAAATTTAATTTCAAAAATTGTCACTTTTTGAAGTAAAATTACAAATTCATGTTGCAAAATTTAGATTTTAGTATGACTGCGCCTTGATATTACAACTTTTAGTAATAAAATATTCACTTTAATTATGACTTTATGTCCTAAAATCTGATTTTTTTTTTGTTCTAAAATTGTGAATGTTGTTGTGTTTTTGTTGTAAAATTACAACTCTTTCAAAATCAGAAGTTTTTTAAATTCACATTTCAACTTTTTGTCATAAAATGTAGATGTTTGCAAAACCTTTTGACATAAAATTACTAAAATCTCATTAAAAAAAATTGTTGCAACTTTTGTGTAAAAATCTAAAATTTCACAAAATTCTGATTTTTATTTTTTTTTTTTTTTACATAAAATTGACTTTATGACTTCAACTTTGTCGAATAATCACAACATTTTCTCATAAACTCAAAAATTTTGCAAAATCCCGACTTTTTAATTCTCCAACTTTTTGTTGCAAAAATTCTACTTCTGTCAAATTGCAACTGTTTGACATAAAATGAATAAAATCCCATTTAAAAAACCCTTGCAACTTTTGTGTAAAAATCTAAAATTTCACAAAATTCTTAATTTTTTACATAAAATTGTGACTTATTGACTTTATGACTTCAACTTTGTCTAATAATCACATTTTATCATAAACTCAAGAATTTTGCAAAATCCCACCTTTTTAATTCTCCAACTTTTTGTCGTAAAATTTCAACTTTTGTCAAATTGCAGCTGTTTTATGTAAAATCACTAAAAGCATCAATTTTTAGTTCTAAAATCAAGAATTTTTCAGTATTGTATTTGTTCTAAAAAGCAGATTTCTGATATAAAATCAAAGTCTTCAAAATATCAAGAACTTTCTAACTTCAAATCTCTACTTTTTATTGTAAAATCCCCAAAATTAACAAAAATTGTGATTTTTTTTTTTTTTTGGACAAATGTTCAGTTTTGTAGATCTGCGTGTTTTTGCTGTAAAAATCACAAACTGTTGTTGTATAAATCGCAACTTTTTAACTCAATATTACAATTTTTTGTTGTAAAATATTTACTTTAGGAAAATTTCCAATGTTTACTGAAAATTGTGGTTTAAATAAATGCTCATTCATGTCCTAAAATCTTTTTTATTGTAAAAACCCAAATTTTGTGAAATTGCATGTTTTTGACATAAAACTTCATGAAGCCGCTGTTGGACTGTCGCTCTGCAGAAATGTTCATTTGGAGGGTAAAGGGGGAGGAGCTTGAGCGCCACCTGGAGTCCCCCCGTGGACGCGTCTGATCAATAGCGTTCCAGATATCTGATCTACCAGAACCTGGAGCTTCCCTGGAAGTTGAGCCGATGATGAAACGCATCCTTCAACACTTCCACGTCCACGTCTGCGGTCTCTGCTGGAGGGACTGGTGATTACAGTCTCAGAAAACAGGCAGGAACTCTGCGTGGTGGAAGTAGACGTGTCATTAATTTCAGCCTTGCGGTGAGATTCCCAGAAAAAACTAGGACTCCCTGTTAAATGAGCGACCGGCTCCCCTTTTAGGCTACGAATGACTTTGAGAGGAGCTGAGGGTCACGTTCACCCTTCATCATCTTCATCAGGAGTTAATCCTGCTGGGTTTCCACTTGTCACTAATATATTTTTGATAAGATAAGATAAAGATAAGATATTCCTTTATTTGTCCCACAATGGGGAAATTTATGGAGTAATTCATAGTAATTCATTTTACTCCATATTTGTTATTTATTATTGGACGGTGAGGCATGTAAACTTTTGTTAGGTGACATGAATTCAAGCAGATCTGAATGAGAACAGACTGTGTTTGCAGTCAAACGCAGAAGAATCTTGATTTATCTTGACGACTACAAGGGCCGTTTGTAGAATCTCGGTCTCAAAAGAAATGTGAGATGAGTGCAGGAGTGTCAGAATACAGACGGAGTTTATCATCCAGAAATCAGTACAACAACATCTGATGAGTAACTGTGCAACAGAAGGAGCTAAAAAAGTGAACCTGAGCAGTTTTACAGATGTTTTAACAAACGTATGTCCAGGAGGGAAACACCAAATATACGATCTGACCTTTCTCAGGTTCCAGACTGAGAAAACTAACGATATTTCTCCGATGAATCACTGTGGTTATTGATTCCATCCAGACATGTCTTACACAGCCCCCGTGATGATGAGGTAGTATAACCTTCTGACATGACTCAACAAAACTATCTACACTGTACAAAAATAGACTGTGGTTTTACATGTCAAATGTAAAATAACATTAAATCACTGTAACTGTGAAAACACAATATTTCTGTTATTTTACAAAAAACATTAAAATACATATGTTTATTGTTAAAATACGTTCACAGATATATCGTAATTTCACAGAAGTTTGTCATTTAAGGGAATAGACTGTAAAATTCAACTTTAAAACTGTAAAAAAAAAAAAAAAAGGAAAAAATCATTTAAAATCACTGGAATTAATAGTAAAAATTTGTAATTTTACTACAATTTCTTTGTTAATTGACTAATATTTTCATTGAAAATAACTACAATTACTCTCATTTCTAGATGGTAACATTTATTAACATTATATTAATAAATTATTATTGATTATATTTATTTTGAAAGGACATTAAAGAGACATAGGGAAAGGGGAAAGCTTGAGAAGGTGAATAATAAAGAGTTGGACTTGAACTTAGGGCTGCTGCCTCTGCTTATGGAGCATCAGCTCTACCAAGTGAGCTGCAATTAAATGCTTTCAATAAAGCATTTCTCTGATAGATATGCTGCTAGTGATCTGGCAGGTCCTTTTGGGTCGTTTCCCAGCATCCTTTGCAGCCCTGGTTGTTTAGGTGCTTATCTGTGTTTATTTGTTAGCTATTTGATTTAATGCTGCCATGTGAAGTCTGTTGCTGGTTTGAACCCCTGTTGATTCATACCACTTACATTTAACATGCTACCGTTGATGGACCAGGATGGATCCATGCTCTCATGTTGGTTCTATCTGGATGTTGCAGCTGAAATCCAGACTCATCAGACCAGACAAGGTTCTTCCAGTCTTCTGTGGTCCAGTTCTGACAGAGACACCTGCTGTGGTCTTCTGCTGCTGGAGAACATCTGCTTCAAGGTTTCAGTCTGTCCATCCTCCTCTGACCTCTGACATCAACAGCTGGATATCTTCTCTTTCTGGGACCATCCTCTGGAAACCCTGGAGATGGTTGTGGAGAAGATCCCAGTAGACCAGCAGGTTCTGGATCACTCAGACCAACAACCAGGACACGTCCAGAGTCACTTCAGTCCTCTTGCTGGTTTGAGCTTCAGCAGGTCATCTGGACCAGGTCTACATGGATAAACGTGATCGGCTGATCAGATATTTCTGTAAACCAGAGACTGAACAGGTGGATTAGATGAGTGTACACTGTAAAAAAAAATGTAATATAACAGAATTTTACTGTCTATTTTACAGATTTTTTTTGTATTTTTAAAATATCATTTAATTTACAAAAATAGACTGTGATTTTACATTTCAAATGTAAAATAACATTAAATCACTGTAACTGTGAAAACACACAATATTTCTGTTCTTTTACCAAAAAAACCCATTAAAAATACATATATTTATTGTTAAAATACATTTACAAATATATCGTAATTTCACAAAGATTTGTCTGTTATTTAAGGGAATAAAATGTAAAACTGCTAGTGATCTGGCAGGTCTTTTTGGGTTGTTTCCCAGCATCCTTTGCAGCCCTGGTTGTTTAGGTGCTTATCTGTGTTTATTTGTTAGCTATTTGATTTAATGCTGCCATGTGAAGTCTGTTGCTGGTTTGAACCCCTGTTGATTCATACTCCTTACATTTAACATGCTAATTTGTGTCACCGTGAGTTAAGTCTGTCTGTGTTTTAATGAGTACCCGTGAGTTTGTTGAATAAAGTGTGTAAAACAAAACTTGTGCAAAAACAGGAAGTTGATAAAATACTCCTTTTGCTAGTGCCATGGCTCTGTCAGGTGTTGCAGACCAGGATCCACTACAAGGCAAAGGCTACAGTCCTTAAAATTGTAGCAATTTTAAACGCAATATCTACTTTTTCAACAATTTTTTTGACATGTTTTGAAAGATGAATCACATTATTTTTTGTGTCATATACTGTTATATTACATCAAACACAAATTATTATACAACTTCTTTACATAAAATAATGTCATTGAAACCAATTAATAACAGCACATTTCTGTAAGTTTAAGCATTATTATTCGTAATACAGCATTTACTTACCATATTTCTAGGTAATTTAATTGTTTTAAAATGTGAAGTAAAAAAAAGTAATTTTCTGTTATTTCACTGTATTTTTCTGGTGCCCCAGCTGCCGGAAGATTACTGTTTTTTTACGACTTTTTTTTACAGTGTAGCACCGATCCAGGTCTGTGGAAGCAGAGGACATGAACTCTCCTGCTTTGGCGTCTGTTGGCAGTGGTAACATCCTCAAGACTATCATTAATGGATTCAGTCCCAGGTGAAGGTTCACACTTCTCACCATGAAATGACAGTTCCCAGGGTTGATTTGCTTTGCAATTCATTCAGGTCAGATCTGTCACTGAAACAACGTTCTGAATCAACATCTGAAATGAGCGGGGCCGAAACTGAAACCGGGACCAGCAGAGCTCTGCGGGGGCCTCCTCGGCCTTCAGGGTTAGACCTGATGCAGCTGGAGAAGCCGACCAGCGTCAGCCTGGTCGCTGTATCTGAAATGATCCCGGAGGAGCTGCAGATCCCAAAACGTGTCTTCTCAAAGACAGCTGGAGTCTGGGAACTTTGGAGCTCCTGGTTCCTTTCCTTGGTGGTGAAGGTGAGGTGTCTTCACTCCTTGTTGCAACATGTCGTCCTAAATCACAAACTTATGTGTAAAATTTGACCTGTCAGCAGTTTTAAAGTGGCCGATCAGCGTGTACGTCACCATCATCTGTGTCCTTCTACACTGTAAAAAATAAATCGTAAGAAAACGGTAATTTTCTGGCAGCTGGGGTGCCAGATAAATACTGTGAAATAACAGAAAATTACTTTCTCATAAAAATACAGTTTTTTCTATAATTAAATTACAGTTTGTTGTTGTAATTTTTAAATTTATTTTTATTTTATTTTTAAGGTTGAATTTTACAGTTTATTCCCTTAAATAACAGTATATCACAAATATTTGTGAAATTACAATATATTTGTGAACGTATTTTAGCAATAAATATATGTATTTCTAATGGGCTATGGGCTAAATATTGTGTGTTTTCACAGTTACAGTGATTTAATGTTATTTTACATTTGACATGTAAAATCACAGTCTAATTTTTGTAAATTAAATGGTAATTTAAAACTACAGAAAAAATCTGTAAAATAGACAGTAAAATTCTGTTATATTATTATTATTTTTTTTTTTACAGTGTGGGTTGAAAATGACACCTGCATCAACAGATGTCTTTGGTCCATTTGGGGGCAGCAGAAACAAGCTGTGAGCACAACGCCAGTTCCAGGGAACCCATCAACACCAGTTTCCTCCTTCACACCTCCAACAGGTGCAGAGCAACATTAGGATTCATGTCAAAGTGTCTTTCTCTGTCCACCTGATGCGTCCACACTTATTCAGCCGTCACTGAACCCTGAAGGATCTATCTGTCTGTTTAGCGACTAAACGCTCTGTCTCCTTTTCATCACACTTTGTCCTCTTAACGCCGAGGTGGCAGCCTCAGCGGGTTTTAAGCCCAAGCGGCGAGAGTGAAGCAAAAACTGTAAAACTGCAGTCCAGAAAACGGCGACAGCTACCTCTGTCACATGTCCTTTTAAAAAGCCCACAGGATTTCCTGAGATCTTAATAAAACGCTCGACACGCATTTCGGTCAAACTGCCACAGAGATGCGCTGAAGCGGCTCCTGTTTCAAAGATCAGCGCCGCAGCTCGACGCAAATCTGGGTGAAGATGAAGACGGCTCCAACAGCGACACATTTTCAGGCCGAGAGGTTTTTGAGACATTCCAGACATCCAGATGCACGCTGTGAAGCACAGATTTTCTCTTTTCCATACAGATAGACGCATATATACATATAGATGACTAGGGATGCACGATAACTGTTTTTAAAAACCGATACCGATAACCGATAACTTTCAAGCTCCTAAAGGCCGATACCGGCCAATAACACACACATATACCTAAGATCATTACATCAACACTATGAACAAAATCAAAAGCAGTTTCGACTCTTTAAATAAACAGATAATTATTTTTCCAATAAAAACTATTGGCAAGTCTCTCAAACATTTTCATAAAGCTATCAAACAAAGCTATTTGATATCTCACATTAACTTAAAGTTGGGGTAGGTGATCTTTGAAAAAAACGGTTCCAACAATCCAACTCAAGTGAGATTTTGAAAATATACACTCCCTCCCTCCCCCCAAAGGCTCCGCCTCCTCCTCTTCAGCTCACCCCTTGAAACCACGCCTTCACATGATTCACGACTACATGAACCACAGGGAGGGAGGGAGGGGTGGGGGGGAGTGCATTGATATTTGATGGATGTATTAGGCAGCCAATGAAAGTAATGATGATCACTATTTTGATTGGTCAGAGTTTTTCTCTGATTATAACCTCTAGACCGGACCAAAACGTTTCGGTTTTTTTTGCAAACATTTTATTTCAGTGGGTGTAAATGGGAATGTGAAAAGGTTTTCAGACAATATTGTAAAAAGTGCTGCAAAAAAAAGAACACCTACCCCACCTTTAACTAGGTGCATTACTGACTGATATAAAAAAAAATAAATCCTCCTTGAACTGATGGAAAAACATGCATCAAAATTACAAACTGAAAAAGATTAACATTTAAAGGATTTTGGCTTGTGGTTCCATTTAAATTAATACCTTTAATTAAAGTAAATGAGGTTCAGTAGTTTTTATTTTTTTTTTTTTAATCTCATGGAAGCTTTAGATGAGAGCAATGAGGGAGATAAGAGGGGAGGGGAGACTGCTGCTGGCTTGCGCACGTTAGCATTAGCTTCCGTTAGCTCACGTTAGCGCAATTTCAAAACTCTATGAGTTTGATATGTTGTAGGTGGTCGATCGGGTTTTACGTATTAAAGCTTGTGCTTCCCTCCTCGTAGAATTCACTCGGAGGATTCATCACATATAAACACCAAACTATCTTCTTCTGAAACTTTAACGAAGTTCCACACCGCCATGTTTGTTGTGATCAGCGCGCTGTGCTGCAGGCTGCATTCAAGGTGTAACGTAAATTCCCACGTTCCCTCGTTTGCTAGTCGTTCTTTCAACCTTTTCTATTTTTTCTTTTTTTATGTGTAACATGTGAGAGAATACTGCGAATATCAATTAAAGTCAGCAACTACTAAAATTATGACCGAGTTAACAAGTTGTTTTCTGGCATGAGGGGTTATTCTTGATTTTTTTTAATTGAGTAATCGTTTTTCTGATTATGCCGACAACACTTGAACATAACATTCACTGCCGGTCATTCAAGGCTCAGAGGGAGCGAGGCACTGCTGTGTTGACAAAAATATATATGTTATCGGGGCTATTCGTCATGATATCGGAGTTATCAGGATGACGTCATAATTTCCTGTATAGGCCCAATAGTTATCGTGCACCCCTAGATGACCTTTGAAAAGATCAAATGTGCTTTTATGGAAACCATCCGTCATCTCAACTCACCTCTTCTCGTTCAGGCTCACGGGGTGTCTGCAGGAGCTCTTCTTTGCTGCGCCCTGTACACGTCGCCAGTCCACCGCTGTTCAGAGCAACCGCAGATATTAACCAAAGAGCGGCAAACACACATCTAATTCTGACCGTGTGCCACATGACTTTGGAAAACCTTCAGAGAGATTCTCACCTAAAGACTGTGAGCCTGAATTTGAAGACGCAGACGAAAGAGTTGACTCTGGGAATCTCCAGTTGTTCAATCACAGCTAACTGAAAACACTCCTGCTGTCATGTGACTGTAATTCCAACAACAAGATTACAGACCTGTGATGACATCTGTCACCTTCAGGTCCCGCGGGAGAGCACGACCTGCGCCGACACCAGGACTCTCAGTCCGTGACGTTCGTTGAAGGTATCGTTGTGGTAGAAGTCACAGTTTATGTTTCAAAGAGCTGCTGTGTCTCCACTTCATCAGTCCCTCTTAAAATCTGGCTTAAATAATAGATGCAGCGCTGTAGAGGGTCCTGACCGGGCCGTATTAAATATGCATCTCCTCCATGGGGGAGAAAAGTGCTGATCATCACACGTTCCTACTCATTCATCTACACTGTAAAAAAAAGAAATCATAAAAAAAACGGTAATTTTTTTTTGGTTGGGGCCATTTTTCTGGGGCGCCAGAAAAATACAGTGAAATAACAGAAAATTACTTTCTCATAAAAATACAGTTTTTTCCATAATTAAAATACAGTTTGTAGTTGTAATTTTAACAAGATTTTTGCCTTATTTTTAGGTTGTTTTTAACATTTAATTAGAAACATTTTCACATTTAAAAAAATTAAATTACCGAGAAATATGGTCTTAATAATGCTTAAATTTACAGAAATGTGCTGTTATTAATTATTAATAATTAATTATTATTATTATATGTAAATAAGTTGTATAATAATTTGTGTTTGATGTAATATAACAGTATATGACACAAAAAATAATGTGATTTATCTTTCAAAACATGTCAAAAAAACTGTTTAAAAACTAGATATTGGGTTTAAAATTGCTACAATTTTAAGGACTGTAGCCTTAGCATTGTAGTGGATCCTGGTCTGTAACACCTGACAGTCATGGTACTAGGTAAAGGAGTATTTTGTCAACTTTCTGTTTTTGCAGAGCACAAGTTTTGTTTTTACACACTTTATTAAACAAACTCACGGGTACTGATTCAAACACAGACGGACTTAACTCAGGGTGACACAAATTAACATGTTAAATGTAAGGAGGTCTGAATCAACAGGGGGTCAAACCAGCAACAGACTTTACATGGCAGCATTAAATTAAAATAGCTAACAAATAAACACAGATAAGCATCTAACAAGCAGGGCTGCAAAGGATGCTGGGAAATGACCCAAAAAGACCTGCCAGATCACTAGCAGTTTTACAGTTTATTCCCTTAAATAACAGACAAATATTTGTTAAATTACGATATATTTGTGAATGTATTTTAACAATAAATATATGTATTTTTAATGGGGTTTTTTTGGTAAAAGAACAGAAATGTGTGTTTTCACAGTTACAGTGATTTAATGTTATTTTACATTTGAAATGTAAAATCACAGTCTATTTTTGT
Source organism: Hirundichthys speculiger (assembly GCA_018398805.1). Classification (NCBI taxonomy): domain Eukaryota; kingdom Metazoa; phylum Chordata; class Actinopteri; order Beloniformes; family Exocoetidae; genus Hirundichthys; species Hirundichthys speculiger. The sequence continues at coordinate 650,491 of JAGFBZ010001678.1, forward strand.
AAATTAAATGATATTTTAAAAATACAGAAAAAATCTGTAAAATAGACAGTAAAATTCTGTTATATTACAATTTTTTTTTTACAGTGTACTCATCTAATCCACCTGTTCAGTCTCTGGTTTACAGAAATATCAGATCAGCCGATCACGTTTATCCATGTAGACCTGGTCCAGACGACCTGCTGAAGCTCAAACCAGCAAGAGGACTGAAGTGACTCTGGACGTGTCCTGGTTGTTGGTCTGAGTGATCCAGAACCTGCTGGTCTACTGGGATCTTCTCCACAACCATCTCCAGGGTTTCCAGAGGATGGTCCCAGAAAGAGAAGATATCCAGCTGTTGATGTCAGAGGTCAGAGGAGGATGGACAGACTGAAACCTTGAAGCAGATGTTCTCCAGCAGCAGAAGACCACAGCAGGTGTCTCTGTCAGAACTGGACCACAGAAGACTGGAAGAACGTTGTCTGGTCTGATGAGTCTGGATTTCAGCTGCAACATCTAGATGGAACCAACATGAGAGCATGGATCCATCATGGTCCATCAACGGTTCAGGCTGCTGCTGGTGGTGGTGATGGTGTGGAGGAGATGTTCTCAGTACCAGCTGATCCTGGTTTAACCACCACAGTCTACCTGAGGATCGTTGCTGACCATCTCCATCCCTTCATGACCACAGTGGACCATCTTCTGGTGGATACTTCCAGCAGGATGATGGTCTCCACAGTCTCCAGATCTCAGTCCAGTAGAGCAGCTCTGGGGGAACTGGAGGTTCTCATCATGGTGATGCTGTCACGTCAACATGGGCCAGAACCTCTGAGGAACGTTTCCAACACCTGGTTGGATCTACGACACCAAGACTTAAAGGAGGTCCGACCTGCTACTGGAGAGGAGGAGCTGATGAAGCGGGTGGAGAGTGAACATTTTTAATAAACTCATAGTTTTTTTCCCCGCCTACTTCTAAATTTCGTCCATCTCTGACTACAGGAGTGTGCCCCCCCCCCCCCCCCCCGCCCTCTTAAGTCCTTCACTCCCTAAAACAGCGACCCTTCCTCCTCCTGTTTCCTCCAACCTCCTCTTCCCTTTCTCTTACTCTGGTATTTCCCAATAATAAAGCCCCCCCCCCCCCCCCCCCCCCCCCCCCCCCCCCCCACTCCACCTCTGCCACCCCCCCCCCTCCCCCTCCCCCCTCAGATGGATTCTTCGGTCAGTCGTGTGGAACCGGTGCGGCTGCCGGGGAGGCTGCCGTGAAGAGACGCCGGCTCGGAGCGCTGCGCTACCGCCGCTTCAGACAATCACGGGGGGGCAGCGGGGTGGGGGGGAAGACACAGGAAAAGGAGGCAGAGCACCGCACAGAGAGAAAAGGGGAGGGAGGTAAATATGTGACAGGATGTGGTTTCCCCTAAGCTTGCAGAACATACTTTGACTATGACCTAAACGCGTGTTTGGAGCGTGTTTTGGAGCTCCCGTTAGGTGAACGGAACCGCTGGAGCCGCCGAGCAGACGGACTTGCGTCTCTGCCCGCCTGCCGGAGGGGGGAGGGGGGGAGGAGGACCGTGTTTCCTCGCTCCTCTGGTAACCTCGGTCATCTCACCGGACCGGGATCTGCGCCGGTTCCTCCGTCCATCTCTTTGCGCCGCCAAGTAGAAGGCGCTTTTCTGCGGGAACCTCTGGCCCAGTCGCTGGATCCGCCTCCATGCACTGAACTTTTTTTTTTTTTTTCCTGGATTGCAAAACAGGTAAGCTCCCCTTCCCCTTGTTTATCTGGACTTCACTCCCGCCTGCTTCCTGAGAGCAGCGGCCGCGGCAGAAACTTGGCCCCGCCGCGGCGGGGACTCTTTACCGGAGCGGATCGATTCATCCGATCCGGAACCGCGAGTCACAAGTTCGGCTTCAGACCCGCGGAAACAGCTCCGGTGGGTCTGACAGTGTGGCTGGGTTACCGGATCCAGTCTCGGATCCGGTCTCAGACCAGTCGGGGACGCAGCGCACCGGTTACCTCTGATCGGTCCGGTTGCGCGTCTGGACCTCTTTAACCGGTTCTCCTTTTTAGATCCTCCATCCCTGTCAAACACGCAGGTTTGCAAATATTCATCTAATTTTGAGTTTTACACTTAACGACTGCGAAAAAAAAAAACTTTAGAAAGACTAACAGACAGCCTCTGTTATCTCTAACAGTATAAACCTGAATCCAGACTACAGAACCACAACCAGCAGACATCACTGCTGTTGTTAGTTGAGACTAATTCCATCATGAAATGATGAAATTAAGGACTTGTGATAACATCAAGCATGTTTAATTCCGTCCCAACTGCCCTGATTTGCTCAGATCGGTTCCTCACACCCAACAACTGAGGAAGGCTGAGGAGCATCCAGATTCAAACACCAGATTATTTATTTCCAGATGTGGAAAACTGTCCGTGACCCTGAAATCTTTCGGTAGATCTTGAGGTCAGTGGAGGTCAGCGGGTCGGCCTGCGATGCAGGGAGGGTGTTCGTCCGGTAGGTGGTTTTCTACCCTCAGGGTTAGGGGTTAGGGTTGAGACCCCATGCATGCTGCAGGATTTCGCCGTCGTGAAAGAATCGTGGCGGTTTGACGACAGCCGTCGCTCCACTGTTTGGTCTTTGATACCAGGTAGCCTTTGATCTCACAGCCAAAAACGACCTGATATCATCACATCAAGCCTAACGACTCCATCTACTCTGTAATTAAAATTAGGGCTGGGCAACGATTAAAATTTTTTATCGCGATTAATCGCATGATTTCCCTGATTAATCACGATTAATCGCATGGTATATGCAAAATCAAATAGAATCAAATTCAAAAGTAGTGTAAAGGTCACTTTTATTTAAATGTTCTGCTGCCATATGAACTAAAGTGTCATAACATTTGTTGTTTAAACACTTTTAACATCAGCACTTGTCAGTAACACATATTTAGTGTAAATCTCATCTTAAAGAATGTAAAATAAAATAAAGCTTATTGCCCCTGCCAGGGCATGTCATCCGTTTTATACAAAAAAAAAACAAAACAAAATCCAACAAAATGATTGTGTCTCAGCACAATCAGAACATTAAAACAGTAATTTCTGAGGTAACAGCAGAAACTTTTAATGGGGAGTTCAACTTGTCAGTTGTAACAAATAACCTTGTTTCTGTTGAATTCTCCGTCTGGGAGAACTTTAAAATGAAAATGTCCATGTTAAAGTTCTGTAACTTTACCAATCTGTGTATCAATCAAAATTAAAAAATTAAAAAGTGACATTTTATTACATTTTTCGTTTTTTAATCTAACACAAAAAACAAAAAAAAAAGCCTGTTTTTTTTAATATTTCAGTTTTAGACTTGGATCAAAAATACGAAATGAAAAAACGGGCCACAGAACTGAATTTGTTTTATAATGGAGGACTGGACTTTCTGTTGTCATTACACATCTGTGCCACTAGATGGAGCTGCACTGCAGTAACCAGCTAGAGAACAGCAGGACAGTGAACACATGGAGCAGATCTGATGGAACATGGAGGAATGACTCGAAAGTTTTGTTGCAGTCCAGAATTATTTTTCTAGACAGAATTGTTAATATTGCTACCTGAGTTGCTAACTGAACTGTAAAGTTCATGGATTTTTACCGTTCTCCATGTCTGTTTTAGCTTTTTCGGATGTTTACCTGCTAATTGTTTTCCGGTTCCGCAGCAGTCCAGAAACAGACTTTTCAAAACAAAAGCATGTGAGCAACATGCGTTAACGCGCGATAAAATAAATGTCGGCGTTAATAAATTAACGCGTTAACGTGATAATAAAGCGTTAACTTGCCCAGCCCTAATTAAAATGAAACCTGAAATGACGCATTAATTAACAGGACCTAGCGCCGCTGCAGAGAATAATAAAAATCCTCAAGTTCTCCTCTTTTTCACGATCGTCTCTTTCACAGCTTCTTTTTAAACACGACAACGGAACGCTTCATCTTCACATGTTGTTCGTTTACCGTTTGCACCCGTGACGTATTTAAACGTCGACTGTCATCTTCGCCGTCCTCGCTTAGCGAGCTTCAACTTTGACCCCGACCGGGAGTCTTGTGGCTTTCACACCGTTACAGCTGATGAAGCACTGTGACATCATCGGACATGTTTGATTTCTGTGGCAGGGACCCGGCTTATGAACCTAGACGAGGCGGTTTGTGAGCCCCAGGAGGGTCTGGACTCCCCTGGCTGTCATGTGGATGTCTGAGCATGTTCACACCATGTTCTCCGAGACACAAGTTCATCTGAGAGAGAGAGAGAGAGAGAGAGAGAGAGAGAGAGAGAGAGAGGGAGAGGGAGAGAGCGAGGGGAGGAATTTTAAAGGGAAAACATGTTGAGGGATGGCAGGAGGTGAAGGAGGAGTGGCGTATGGGGGTGGTGGGATGTCAGGGAAAGGAAAGGAAGACGAGGGCATGAGAGAGAGAGAGAGAGAGAAAGTGAGCGAGAGAGCTCAATCTTCCCTGAACTGCCGGTAATTAGTTCCAGCTGGTGGGATGTGGAGCGCTGTTAACGCTGCTGGAAGGTCAGCAGTCCTCTCTGACTCAGCGGCGCTCACATCTGTGGTCTGAGCCTTGAACTTTAAAACCCTTCGTTATCCTCGTCCACACAGCGCTCCGCCGTCGCTCCTGTCCCTTTAAGAGCGGCGTCAGGAAGAAGGCCTCGCTGGGCTCCGACTGGTCGGACGATTCGCCCGGAATAGCTCCTGGTGGAGCGACCGGGTGGTTCATGTTTCCGTCAACCCCTGAGTCAGTGACGGGGGGTAAATACTTTCTCTCTTCTGGTCACCCGGTCACATCATTTTTCATTATTCAGCTCAGTTCACAGTTCACATAATGCTGCTTTCCCTCCAAAGCAAACGCGGCACCGCACGTCACGTGACGATGATCAGGGCTGTCATTGGTCAGTAGTTGCCTTGGCTGAGCGTCGTAGGCCGACCAGAGCAGGGCCGCCGCGAAGATGACCTCAGAGCGACCCCAGAGCGACCTCGTGAACCGCCACAAAGGTCACTTGACCTCTGACGCCATCATTAGCTCCGGTTAGGGGCGCATGATAACTATCGGGCCGATAACAGGAAATTATGACGTCATCTCGATAACTCAGATATCACGACGAATAGCCCCGATAACATATATTTCTGTCAACACGGCAGTGCCTCGCTCCCTCTGAGCCTTGAATGACCAGCAGTGAATGTTATGTTCAAGTGACGTCGGCATAATCAGAAAAACGATTTCTCAGTAAGGAAAATCAAGAATACCTCCTCATGCCAGAAAACTACTCGTTAACTCGGTCATTATTTTGGTAGTTGCTGACTTGAATTGATATTCGCAGTATTTTCCCACGTGTTACATATAAAAAAGAAAAAAAAATAGATAAGGCTGAAAGAACGACAAACGAGGAAACGTGGGAATTTACGTTACACCTTGAATGCAGCCTGCAGCACAGCGTACTGATCACAACAAACATGGCGGCATGGAACTTCGTTGAAGTTTCAGAAGAAGATAGTTTGGTGGTTATTTGTGACGAATCCTCCGAGTGAATTCTACGAGGAGGGAAGCACAAGCTTTAATACGTAAAACCTGATCAGACACCTACAACATAACAATCACTTCCATGGAGTTTTGAAATAGCACTAACGTGAGCTAACAGAAGCTAATGCTAACGTGGGCAAGCCAGCAGCAGTCTCCCCTCTCCTCTCCCTCATTCCTTTCATCTAAAGCTTCCAATAGATTAAAAAATAAAAAACAAAAACACTTTAATTAAAGGTATTAATTTAAATGGAACCACAAACCAAAATCCTTTAAATGTTAATCTTTTTCAGTTTGTAATTCTGATGCATGTATTTCCATCAGTTCAAGGAGCCTTTATTTTTTTTTTAAATCAGTCAGTAATGAACCTTATTTAAGTTGATGCGAGATATCTTTTTTCTGATTATGCCGACGTCACTTGAACATAACATTCCCTGCTGGTCATTCAAGACTCAGAGGGAGTGAGGCACTGCAGTGTTGACAGAAATATATGTTATCGGAGCTATTCGTCGTGATATTGTAGTTATCGGGATGACGTCATAATTTCCTGTTATCGGCCCGATAGTTATCGTGTCGATAGTTATAGGTCGATAGTTATCGATATCGATAGTTATCGGTCGATAGTTATCGTGCACCCCTAATATCAGGATACGGTACAAAACAGTTCCTTCGCACCTCACTGCAGAAATAAGTTTTCTGATCTGTGACTTTCGTCACTTCAAAATTCTCCAGCACACACGCTTCTGTCATGAAACGTCTCTTTAACAGTACGTGTTCAGCCTCGGCCTTATCAGCGTCAGATCAGCGTCAGGACACGAGCAACAGCACACTGAAACGTCTCCGGGACGGTTCGGTCCTGCAGGGCGGCTCCGGCCAACACATTTGTGGACGGTTAGTTTGTGTGAATCAGGAATTCTGGGAATGTCTGTTGACAGAGAAAGCAAGTCCTCAAATGCTGCCGTGTTGCACCGTCATGTTTCTGCATCTCCAGGAATAGATGAAGTTTGCTCTCTTATGTGTGTTTCTTTCCTTCTTGTTTTGTTTTTCTTCCTCTTCTTCTTCTTGCAGCCTCTGCAGCTCGTCACGGTTGCTGGGAAGCTGTAGGTGAAGCACATGACACTGAGCTGTCGTCATCTTCCCCAAAATATTGCCTCCCAAACTCAGAGTCGGTTTGGTTTCAGCCTTCAAAGACTCAAACCGCCCACTGACAGTCAGATCTGACTCGCACAAGTAACCAAAACACACGAGAGCCCGTAAAGTGAACGAAGAAATTAGGGATGCACGATAACTGTTTTTTTAAACCGATACTGATAACCGATAACTTTCAGCTCCTAAAGGCCGATACCAATACAGATAACACACACATATACCTAAGATCATTACATCAATACTATGAACAACTGACTGATATATATATAAAATAAAGGCTCCTTGAACCGATGGAAATATATGCATCAGAATTACTAACTGAAAAACTGCATTCCTAAATGACAATAAAAAATAATGCAGAGAGTATAATGTACAGTACTGACACAAGTTAGACTTGTTTGTGTAAATAAACTGAAAAAGTGCACTCCATAGTAACAAAGAAATTACATTTAAAGGATTTTGGCTTGTGGTTCCATTCAATGAATGCCTTTAATTAAAGTAAATGAGGTTTAGTAGTTGTTTTTTTTTAATCTCATGGAAGCTTTAGATGAGATGTTAGCTCATGTTAGCTCATGTTAGCTCACATTAGCGTGATTTCAAAACTCCATGGAAGATGGTTAATGTTTCAGGTGGCTGGTCGGGTTTGACGTATTAAACCTTGTGCTATTTTTCCCTCCTTCGCTTGGAGCATTTGTCACAAATAACAAACGAACTATCTTCCTCTGAAACTTTAACAAAGTTCTACACCATCACCGCCATGTTTGTTTTTATCAGCGCACTGTTCCGCAATGCTGCATTCAAACAGTAACGTAACGTAAATTCCTCCGTTCCCTCATTTTCTAGTCGTTCTTTTGGCCTTATCTATTTTTCATGTGTAACATGTGGGAAAATGCCAAACTATCTTCTTCTGAAACTTTAACGAAGTTCCACGCCGCCATGTTTGTTGTCATCAGTACGCTGTGCTGCAGGCTGCATTCAAGGTGTAACGTAAATTCCCACGTTCCCTCGTTTCCTTGTCGTTCTTTCAGCCTTTTCTATTTTTTCTTTTTTTTATGTGTAACATGTGGGAGAATACTGCAAATATCAATTCAAGTCAGCAACTACCAAAATTATGACCGAGTTAATGAGTTGTTTGTTGGCATGAGGGAGAATTCTTGATTTTCCTTACTGAGAAATTGTTCTTCTGATTATCTGATTATGCCGATGTCACTTGAACATAACATTCACTGCCGGTCATTCAAAGCTCAGAGGGAGCGAGGCACTGCCGTGTTTAAAAAAAAAAAAAAAAAAAAAAATTTAATCATAATTTCCTGTTATCGGCCCGATAGTTATCGTTCACCCCTAGAAGAAATGCATCTTTGAAACGTGCAAACGCTGGAAGCAGCAAATATAAAGATGAAGAGAAGTAGGTAGGCAGGCGCAACGCCGGCGTTTCACAACGTAACAACCAAGACAGCACGTGGACATCCAGCGGGTCGGAGCGTGCAAGTACTGACATGTGTCACTACACTTCACACCCACGTTCACCACAGGCGCACAGCGGACAAACGGACATGTAAGGGGAGCTGCAGGCGGTCCAGAGAAGCCCCTCGAGGTCGGTGCTTCACAGTTCTTCACTGAGGCTTTTTATTTTTGCCTTCACCTCTTCCGTAACATTCATCGTGACTTTTCTCCGTCTCGATTCAGCCGTTGTGGTTCACGTGCTGCTCGAACTTCCTTCTTCTGTGTAAAAACACTTCCTGAACTTGGTCTTAATTTAACTTCAGGCGTCAGTGGTCTCAGAGAGAGAAACGACCCCTCTCAGGTTGAACTTGTGACAGGGTTAAAGTCTTTCTCCTGTTGGACACAATTTGGTGTTTCAATCATAAACTTTAATAAAAAACCCTTTTCATAATTGCAGCTTCGTGCCTGTTAAGGAGGATAAAAGTGATTATAGTGATGAACAAACCTCTTCATGTCTCTAACAGCCTCCAGTGGAAGTCTCTCTGATTCTTCATATTTATTTTCTTCCCTGATCAGTTTTCTGATGCTGTGCTGATTTTGTTTTTTTTTTATATTATAATTTTTTTTATCCATACATGCATTTTAATTAACTTATGTTTGCTATCTGATCTTGGCAGTCGGTTTCCGTGTGAGCTGTGAAACTTGATTAATGTGAGTGACAAGCGTTGGCTGATGTTTGCAGATAAAAAAATGACAGAAAATATAACGTTTAAGGTACATCTAAGCATCTAAAATTGTATTCATGGTGTGAATGTCTGATTCCTCTACCGACCACTAGAGGCTGCAGTTCCTCTATTGACCACTAGAGGCTGCGGTTCCTCTATAGACCACTAGAGGCTGCGGTTCCTCTATAGACCACTAGAGGCTGCAGTTCCTCTATTGACCACTAGAGGCTGCAGTTCCTCTATTGACCACTAGAGGCTGCGGTTCCTCTCATGACCACTAGAGGCTGCAGTTCCTCTATTGACCACTAGAGGCTGCAGTTCCTCTATTGACCACTAGAGGCTGCAGTTCCTCTATTGACCACTAGAGGCTGCGGTTCCTCTCTTGACCACTAGAGGCTGCAGTTCCTCTACTGACCACTAGAGGCTGCGTTTCCTCTACTGACCACTAGAGGCTGCGGTTCCTCTATTGACCACTAGAGGCAGCGGTTCCTCTGTAGACCACTAGAGGCTGCGTTTCCTCTACTGACCACTAGAGGCTGCAGTTCCTCTATAGACCACTAGAGGCTGCAGTTCCTCTATTGACCACTAGAGGCTGCGGTTCCTCTATTGACCACTAGAGGCTGCAGTTCCTCTAGACCACTAGAGGCTGCAGTTCCTCTCTTGACCACTAGAGGCTGCGGTTCCTCTATAGACCACTAGAGGCTGCGGTTCCTCTCTTGACCACTAGAGGCTGCAGTTCCTCTATAGACCACTAGAGGCTGCGGTTCCTCTCTTGACCACTAGAGGCTGCGGTTCCTCTCTTAACCACTAGAGGCTGCAGTTCCTCTACTGACCACTAGAGGCTGCGGTTCCTCTCTTGACCACTAGAGGCTGCAGTTCCTCTATTGACCACTAGAGGCTGCGGTTCCTCTCTTGACCACTAGAGGCTGCAGTTCCTCTACTGACCACTAGAGGCTGCGGTTCCTCTATTGACCACTAGAGGCTGCGGTTCCTCTCTTGACCACTAGAGGCTGCAGTTCTTCTACCGACCACTAGAGGCTGCAGTTCCTCTACCGACCACTAGAGGCTGCAGTTCCTCTATTGACCACTAGAGGCTGCAGTTCCTACTGTCCACCAGGGTCTGGTTCCAACAGTGAGTCAGTCTCCATTGACCTCCACGTTAAGGTGCTGGCCAGTACCCTCCCGTGGATTCTGGGCTGATCTGCTTTCTGGTCTCTGGTCTTGGTCCGGTCTGAGGTGTGTCTTGTCGCCTTGGTCCTGCTTATGGCTGGTGGGGTCCTGTCTGAGCTGGACGGTTCCTGTTGGTCCTGGAGGGACATCCAGTGCACTGGTGGAGGCCTGCTGCATGACACTGACCCAGCACACCTCTAGCAGCTGAGATCCAGGCTGTGGTTGTGGCTGACGTCACCGGTTGATGCTGAGGAAGCGTTGGAGGTCAACGTGACTCCTTCATGTCTGTTGGACCGCTCAGGCTCTGGGGTGGACACATGGAGGGTCACATCTGACATCATGAACACACACCACAGGTCACCACACGAACACCACCTGCACCAGCAGACTACACACACTGGAAACAAGACTTTCTGGCTCAGTAAAGACACATTCATGATGACGAACAAGATAAATAATCTCATATTTCTTAGGGTGCACGATAACTATCGAGCCAATAACATGAAATTATGACATCATCCCGATAACTCCGATATCACGACGAATAGCTCCAATAACATATATATTTTTGTCAACACGGCAGTACCTCGCTCCCTCTGAGCCTTGAATGACCAGCAGTGAATGTTATGTTCATGTGACGTTGGCATAATCAAAAAATGATTACTCAATAAGGAAAATCAAGAATACCCCCTCATGCCGGAAAACAACTCGTTAACTTGGTCATAAGCTGCTGACTTGAATTGATATTCGCAGTATTTTCCCTCATGTTACACATAAAAAAAGGAAAAAAAAGAGAAAAGGCTGAAAGAACGACTAGCAAACGAGGGAATAAGGAATGAACCTTATTTAAGTTGATGTGAGATATCAAATAGGTTTGTTTGATAGCTTTACGAAAATGTTTGAGAGGCTTGTCAATAGTTTTTCATTGGAAAAAATAAATATCTGTTCATTTAAAGAGTCAAAACAATTTTTGATTTTGTTCATAATATTGATGTAATGATGATATTGATGTCAGCAACATAACAGTTTGCAGTTTCTTCTCATGTCAGAAATAAAATCTGATTGACTGGTTGAAGGCGACTGGTGGCCGTGTTGACTGGGCGATGTCTGACGTGGACGTGTCGATAGGACGCATGAAAATCTGAGATCTTTGCTCTGGATGGCCTTGATAAAAAAAAAAAAACCTGCGAAAAAAAAAAAAAAAAAAAAAAGAAAAATCCCCTCAGAGGAGTTTTGGTCTTAGTCAGCTTCTTTCCGTCTTTGCTCTTGAAATGACAAACCATCCTTCTTTGTTTGGCCGCAGCTCGAAAGCAACTCAAGCGTTTTTTTTTTTTTTTTTTTTGGTCGCAGGGCGAATCGAGTAACGTTAGGAGAGGGGGGGGGGGGGGGCACGAGTGTTTGCTGCTGGACTAAAGGAAAGAAAAGACGAGGAATGGGTCCAGGAGGAGAGAAGAAAGAGAGAATTCGACGATGAAAGAGGGGGCAGGCGGAGAAAGATTGGTGCCATTCTTCTCCGGAGAAGGGAATAGTCATGGAGGGGTTGGTTCCCATGGCAATAGCTCCGTCATGTGAGCATGAGGACAGACTGTAACCGGGCCTTGAGACTGGAGGATGAGGCGGGCCAAGGCTGCCGCGGACCCATTCATTTATTCAGCTCTCCTCTCTGCTGCACTCATCATCCAGCATCCCACGTTTTTTTTTTTTTTTTCGCCTCCATCCAGGCCAACGCGTGCCGTCCTTGCACATTCAGAGCAAAAATAACCGATTCAGGGAACTGGAAAAATACAATTCCACCTTTAGTGCTCACGGCTCTGTCGTTGGGAGGTTGTAAATGTTTTCAGGCAGAGATGTTGAAAAAAAAAAGAAAAAGCGTTTTTGTAAAAGTCTTCAGTGTAAAAAAAAGCTTTTGAGAGCCACCCATTAAAGCTCATTGAAAGTTGAATTACTTTTCCTTTTTGTATTAATTGATTTTTTTTCTTCTAATCAGCGGAGCGCCGAAGCCGTGATGTCAAATCTGGGTTGGTCTTTGTTCATCTGGCGTCTGTACTTTGAGTGCCGTCTCTTGATTAGGGATTTCTTACATCTCACATCTGTGAGATGTAAGAAATCAGATCTGTAATTTCCAAATATCTTTTGCTGCACACTCTTGATTTCTAAAAAAAAAAGTGCCCTCCTAGAATAAAAGCTTTCAGTTCTCTGTCCTGCTGTTCCTCGAGATGCTGAGAAAAAAAAATACGACTCTTCGCTGAGTCGGTCGTCTTTATAGCTGTGAACGTATCATAGACTGTATGAGGAGAACTGGACAAATCCTCTGTGACGTCACACAGGTTTCTACAGAGTGAGTTCTTTCCCCTCCCATGGCGTGGGTGGCTAGAGCACGCCCACCTTAGTTCAGTCACAGCTCTCTATTTTAACTTGGCTGGATTAGCCTACGCTAACCTATTATGCTAATCAATATTGCTTTACATTGATTCCCATCAAATCTGTCCAAAAGTCCTCATCTCAAGTGTCGCTACATCTGACATGAGGGCTGAAACTGGGACTAGCAGAGCTCTGCTGGCACCTGTTCCCGACCGATGAAGGTAACAGAAGCGCTGCAGTCAGGTTAGCCTAGCACTGTGGCCATGCTAGCTTAGCGCTGCAGCCATGCTAGCCTAGCGCTGCAGTCAGGCTAGCCTAGCACCGCGGCCAGGCTAGCACTCTGGGACCACAGGTGGCCTGTTTAACACAACAAAACTGATTTAATTTTTCCAATATGAGCAACTACACTCTCTTACATCTTTATTCAAGGCTCAGAAGTCACTACGATGCTAAGTAGCTACAGTGATGACGGCTAGCTCTTGGCTCTGTCAGCTGCCCATCAACTAGTGCCACCATGAATTTGTAGCTTTATATAACTTTACCTGACGTGGTACAAAAAAAAAAAATGCTGCCCATACTGTTGTCGTAGACGTGAACTCTAACTCTGGAGGTCGGTTTTTCATACCAGGCTGGAGGTATGTTTATTCCTGCTGTAAAGGTGAACAGTTATTACGTATGGATTCCAGTTTGGGTCATAATTCAATGAATAAATGAGTCTATTATTATGAAATACTGGCGTTTATTATTATGAAATACGTATCCATTATTATAAAATGTTTCCCATTATTATGAAATATATGTGTATCATTATGAAATATTTCCCATGATTATGAAAATCTTTCATAATAATAATCCTTTTTCATAAGAATGAGCTTTTACATAATGGCTTCGTTTTTCATAAGAATGAGTTTTTACATAATAATGACATTTTGCCAGTGGGCGGGACCAGTGGTTGACCTGCACGCTCATTGGCTGATCCTTCTCCATTCTACGCTCTGACATCGACTAGTTTTGGCCGTGAGGTACCGTTAGCAGCGGGCCGTGGCGTCATCAAGGTGCGCTCCTAGTCCGATTGTAGCTATGGCAGCTTGGACTGAGCTACAGGAAACCTTGACGTTTCTTAGTCGATGTCAACTTTTAACCATAAACTGAGGTGCATTCTGCCACCTACTGGCCTGGAGTATATACATTGCACCTCTTGCCCGCTATCGATATTCACTGTTCTGTTGCTTATGCCTGAATGAAAGAGCAGCCAATCACATAAATGGCTCCGCCCTCTCTGCTGTGATTGACACACAAATTATTCTTATGAAAAACAAAGCTGTTATTATGTAAAAGCTCATTCTTATGAAAAACAAAACCATTATCATAATAATGGGAAATATTTCATAATAATAAGCATGCATTTCATAATAATAGACTCATTTATTCATTGAATTATGACCCAAACGGGGCTCCATAATTACGGAGGTCAGTGCAGATCTGCTCTGCTGTAGAGCCTAGTCGTCAGTAGAGGAACTGCAGCTTTTCATATCTCCACGGAGGCTCCAGGCTGGAGGTGGGATGTTCGCTCGCGGTTGACACCAGCAATCTGGAAGGTTTTAGCACATTTAAGGGTCATAAAGTCTGGTAAATAAACACAAGAAGATTCTGAGACTGTAAGTGAGTCTGAGCGACGAGTCGACGTCTGCTGTCTACTTTGACACGTCAACTTTCAGCCTGAACAGCGGTTTCATACGTTACATATTTGGGTTGAGAAAACACTTTGGCTTTTGTTGAGCGGATAATGTCATCATGTATCACATCAAAACATACTTTCCTGGGAAACCAGCGGTCCCTGGGGCGAACGCGCAAAACGTGTTCGACGCAAGAACAAGGCAGACGTCCCACTGATGCGCTCTGAATAAACACTCAGTTCATCTTTGTCAGAACAAAAGCAACATTTTCTCCTTTGAAACGTGGCTGCAGCATCGCTGTGTCTCGGCACATAAATTTGATTGTCTTTTATAATTTGCTCAAGTGTCATAAAAATGAACTAATAAGCGGTAGCGGCTGGTGGCTGATGAAGTGAGCCTGCACTGAAGTCACTCGAGTTTGTTCCTGGAGCTTTTTACACTTTAGTTTCAAGACCACAGCGATGCTGATCGCTGTCTGGTAGAGAACGAATCTGCTGCTGAGGGAACGATGACGGGCTCGTGCACAGGTGGACTCCAGGATAGGGATGGGAATTGATTAGATTCTTCCGATTCCGATTCCATTATCGATACTGTTTAACTATTCGATTCTTTATCGATTCTGTTATTGATTCTTATTTGGGGAAAAAGGAGAACAAACTGTTTTATTAGCATCAGTTTTTTTTTACTTAGAAGTCACGACCTTACAAACTCAACAGCGAGGTCAAAAGAGGCCCAAAGCCTGGATAACGTGTTAACTGTTGTAATATGTAACTGTGCAAATACACAAGAATGTGTAACATTTTACTAACAGATTTTTCCTAATAGAAATGAAAAATTCTCCCTTTTAAAAGGATATATGAGCTCACTAAGCACTCAAAAATAATAATAAAGAAAGATAAATACTATCAAATACAACGGAACAGTGCATAGTACAAATCTGCAAATACTATGAAGAATTAACAATTATTTTGCAGAAAAATAATCATGTCTTCCAGACTCTGAACCAGCCAGACTCTCTCTCTCGTCACGGTCATCTTCTAAATATAATGCAGAAGGCATTTGTTTAATAGCATAGCATTAATGTTACAGCGTGTTTTACAAAGAAGCACATAGGCAGTGGGATAGCTACTAACCAGAGTTATCAGAGGTGATCTTAGCTTGGCTACTGCTCCTGGGTTGAGATCCATCACTGAAGCGTCAAAAACATGACACTCGTTATCGCATGTTGTATGCATAAATGTTTCTGCATGTTAGTCGTGTTTCCTCCCGACGCTGTTATCTCCACTTTACAATGACTGCAAGTTGCCTTGTTGCCATCTTTCTTTGGTGAAGTGAAGCCAAACTTTGGAGCGTTTGAACCTGGTGGGCGTCATTGTTGTTTACAACTCCAATGCGCGTGCTAAACCGACGTAACTTAATCACGTAAGTGTTTTCTGGAATTGACTGTGCGCAACTTGCGCAAATTACGTGAGATTCGTGCTGGTTGGAATCGATAAGAGAATCGCTAGATAAACTGCCAAACGATTCCATGGAACTGAAACACATGGAACTGGTTCTATACAGGAACCGGTTCCTGTAGAGCAGTGGTGCGCAAACTGTGGTACGCATACCACTGGTGGTACACGAGCGCTCTCTGGTGGTACGCTGGGGGAACTTGTCAATGCATGACAATGCATTATAAAGACAACGTTTCAAATGAAATTCAGGTAACAAAAAATAACCACAACAAGGAATAAACATCGCTCCTGTGTGTTTAAAGCTAATTGAGGAGGTATATATGGCTATATTTTAAAATTGGTCATCATTGTTTCAATAGTTTCTCAGGTGGTACGCAGCATTAAAAGTTTGAGAACCACTGCTGTAGAGAACCGGTTCTCGATTCCTAACCCTACTCCAGGAGGTGCACAAGCTCCTCCCCCTTTGACCTTTGAGCATCATTTCTGTCTCACCATCAAAAGCAGCAGTCTCGTGTCAAAACGTTGTCATTATGCAAGTTGCAACAAAAAACTGGGATTTTTCCACCAGAAAGTTGCAATTTTGTAAATATTGTAATTTTTTAATGATAAAATTGTTATTGGATGTCAAAAATGCACGATTTTTTAATTTTTTTTCTATTTGAGACTTTACGGCAAAAATTACTTTTCACAACAAATTATGAAGAATTACGAAAAAAATTGTGATTTCTTTTTTTTTTTTTTTTTTTTTTTTTGGACATAAAGTTGCAGTTTGGCAAAAGTTGGTTTTTCATGGAAAAAAGTGGCAACACTGAGTAAAAGAGCTGCAGATCTTTTCTGCAAAATGAGTGAATTTATCTGAAATCTGTGCAGGGAGAGGTCTGGTCTGCAGTCACATCTCATAGTCGGGAGCAGGTTCAGTTCTGGTCCTGGACCGGGTCTGGACCCTGGTCAGGGTCCTGGAGAAGCTGCAGGGGTTCGTTCAACCAAACGCATGTGTTTGGAGGACTGGGTGAAGGAGGTACCAGTCGGGCGGTGTCAGGATTTCACCTCTGCTGTTTGCAGATGATGTGGTCCTGCTGGGCCCAGTGGGCGGGGATCTTTGGGGATCTTTGGGCAGGGTTAGGGTTAGGGTTAGGGTTAGTTTTAGATTTTCCATTAGTTTTAGTTTTTAGTTTTAGTTTAGTTTTTCAAATTCAGTAAGTTTTAATTCATTTTTAGAGTAGTTTTGCTAGTTTTTATTCGTTTTTGTTTTGAAATACTTGGTTTTAATTTAGTTTTTATAAGTTTCAGTGTTAGTTTTAGTTTAATTTTGTAAATCAGGGTTGTAATTTTGGTTGGAGTGAAGAACTGAACTTTTTGAAGGCTATTGAATCACAAAGTTGTGTTTACATTCTGGTCTCAATAAACATATTTATAAATGCGCCTTCCCGCTTGTGGTGTTCCTGCGTATTTACTGACCAGCAGCTATCTGGTCTCCATGGAAACAGTCCATTATAGTTGCTGTTTTCTCCCGTTCCTTCCCAACGCTGACTGGCCTGCAGCTGTAGCGTCTCTTTCCAGGGGGCTAGCTTAGGCTAGCTTATCCAGGTAGTCTTGGTTAGCCTTCTTTCCAGGGGGCTAGCTTAGGCTAGCTTATCCAGGTAGTCTTGGTTAGCCTTCTTTCCAAGGGGCTAGCTTAGGCTAGCTTAACCAGGTAGTCTTGGTTAGCCTTCTTGTGCGAGCTTTTCAAATGGATTTTCAGATTCGTGGGTTTTTTTCTCCTTCAGAAGTATTCCACACATTGTATCACCTGCTTCTACAACAAGGCACTTATTTTTGTCGTTAACACAGTCATAATCAAAGAAATCCCAAATAGGTGGCGCTTTTCTCCCAACTTTTGCTGCAGCCATCACTGCTGATCACTTTTTTTTTTTTTTTTGCGGTTGTTGTTGTACGGCGGAGCGAAGTTTAATAGATTTCAAACGTTTATGAGGAAAAAATTACAAACACGAAAACGAAGGACGTTCTTGATATTATTATAGTTAATTTTAGTTTGTTTTATAAACACATAATACAGTTTCAGTTAGTTATCGTTTTTTTTTTTTTAAATCTCGTTTTTATTTTATTTCAGTCAATGAAAATGTTTTTCAATTCTAGTTTTCGTTATTTCTAATATCCCTCTAGCTGGGAAAGAGTCGACAGGGAGGTTCTGCTTCAGGTGGAGAAGCTCACGTGTCTCGGGTTCATGAGTGAGGAAGGTCTGGAACGGGTGATTGAAGGGCGGCTCGGTTCTGGGCAGGTCCAAATGGAAGAAGGCCCAGGACACACCAGAGAGATTACAGTACGTCTCTCCAGAGGAAGGTCTGGGTGTCTCTGCTTCAGCTGCTGTCTGGTCACCTGATCAGTGGATGCTGACGGATCGATGGACATGAATGTATTGACTGATAACTGGTCTTGTAGTTTGTGATGTTCATAAAATGTTTAAAGCGACATTATCTTGGTAAGGAGTCTCTGTGCGCTGCGGAGCAGAGGACTCAGACGACCACAGGCAGGGAATCACGAAATCACTTCTCTCTCATCAAGGCTGATTTCTTAATTGCTCTTAATTGGCCTCCGTGGTTTCTGTAATCAGGCTCAGAGACTGAGGGAGGCAGATTGCTCCAAGGACGGTGAGATATTTTCAGTTTTATGATGTCAGGCTTATGTTTCATACAAATGTCCTGAATAAAACAAGCAGGCAGTAAAAAATACAAAAAAAAAAAAAAATCTATATATGTTAGCAGAGAGCGCTGTCTCTTGATCTTAGATGAGCTCGCTGAAGTCCATGTTTCAGTGGTCTGGAAGTTTGAGAAAGTTGCTTTGCTGCAGAACATGCGGGTGATTCTGCATTCTTTCTGTCTGTCTTCCTTCCTGTCTGTCTTCTCTGACCCAGATAGACGGCAGCGTCGCCGTCTCTCACGGTTGAAACCAGTGACGAGGAACAAAAGTCTGCTCTCCGTTCTGCTGAACGTGCACCCGGACGCTCTGCCGTCCAGCTGCTGAGGTGAATGCGTCCCCCTGATTACCCGTGTCCCCGATTTGTCCGTGTAAGCTGAAGTTCATGTAAATGGACTCAGTGACTGCGACTTCGCCAAAGGTCACAGCATTAACGTCCTGCCTCGGTGCCCATTGTCATTTATTCTCTCCTCTTTTTTTTTTCCATCCTCTGAGCCGAGAACTCAAGGTGGCACGGCTGGAGGGAAGGAAGGAAGGAAGGAAGGGAAAAAAAGGGGGATTTCCAGCAGCTGTAGTATGTGAACGCTTGTCAGTTGTTCAGCTGAGGTTGACACACGTCTGCAGGACAGCCATGAGCTCTGCGAGGCTTCATGTGGGCGACTTCTGGTGCCTCAGTTAATGATATTTGCTCGGGGGGTCATGATCTGGGTCTCTGTGAAGTATGGCAAGCCATTTTAACATAAAATAGTTAGGTTTTACTATCCGGAATTAGCATTATAGATATCAATAATATAATTTGGACTAGTCGTAATTATATTATGACTAGTAGGAATATTGAATTAAAGATATCTGTAAATTCATTCTGCCTAGTCAAAAGTACATTAAGAGATATCTGTAATTCACTTTTGTCTAGTCAAAACTGAATTACAGATATCCGAAATGACGTCACTTAACGCCCTATGGCAAGCCGTTTTAACATAAAATAGTTAAACTTGGATATGCATTGGAGATATCCAAAAATAACATTTCAGATATCCACAAAGTAATTTCTCCTATCCACAATTGTAATTTCAGATATTCACAACATCATTCTTAATAGGACAAATGACGTCACTTTTCTTCATTCATGTGTTTGGGGTTTGATATTACAGATAGTCGTAATCCATTAACAGATATCCATAACTCACAATGCAGATATCTGCAACTGATTTACGACTATCCTTATTTCCATTTAAAGATATCTACGTACAACATAATTTTGACTAGTCGCAATTCCAATTCCAGATATCTCCAAACTCTGTTAATTCAAGATATCTGCTTTTGTATATCAAGATATCTTAAATTGAATTTTACCTAGCCAGAATAACATCATTGATATCTTGAATTGGAATTACAACTAGTCAAAATTAAGTTGTTGATATCTCTAACTGGAATTATGGGTAGTCATAATTCATATGTATATATCTATCATCAGGATTGTAGATATCTCGAAAGGAACTTTTATTAGAGATATCTCGTATTCAGAATATCTTTAAACCTGATTCTTCCTTGTCAGAATGTAATTGCAGATATCCTGTATTAGAGTTTTGACTAGGTGAAATGACATTGCAGATATCTGTGAAAAGTGAGGCGGGGCTTGGTACCGAATCAAAGCCATTAAATAAAATTAAATAAAAACCATCGACCACTACTGTAACCCTGTCTCTCCAGCTAGCCAGCTGAAATACTAGTAGGACTTTTTAACTGTTTCTCACGGTGTCCGAGCAACGGGGGGCTGAAGTTGGTGTGTTTGACCGGGTTTTTAACGCCGGCAGCCTGAGCACGACAGGAGCTAACGGCCAGAAATGGAGAGGAATTACTCTTTGGTTGACGGAAACTTTGGTTCACTGAGCCAATAGCCAATAGAAAGCTTGCCAATAATAAACAAAGAATTAGGATCTGAATATCTGAAATTACAACTTGTCGGATAGGAGAAATTACTTTGTGGATATCTGAAATGTTACTTTTGGATAGAAAGAATTGAATTATGGATATCTCCAATACATATCCTGTTTAACTATTTTATGTTAAAACGGTTTGCCATAGTAAAGCACCTAGAGACAATTGACATTGTTACAAATAAAATTGAATTGAATTGAACTGAATTTTAGTTCAATTGTACTAGTTTGCCAGTTTGGATCAATTCATTCTGGCGTCTCTGCGTCTTTTGGTCCGGGTTTGAGGGCGACCGTGTCGTGAGAAGTAACGCAGACTGACGGCAGGTGTATCTTTCTTAGCGTCGTTTCAAACGTTAAACCGCCGATGAGCACTTATGAAAGCATAAACTGCACGCCATGTACGGCTGAACTCCTACACGCGAGGGACGGGATTTTCTCCGACATGCCACAGACTGAAACCACTGAAACCAGAAGCGTGCCAGGCGTGTGTGCTGCTCGTCTGCTTCAACGGTTTTCTTGTAAAAATGAGTGAAGTGCAGAGACATGTTGTTGTTTTTCCCCCCCTCAACTGGAAACCAGTGAGTTTTGTTCTGAGGCTGTAAACCCCGTAAAACTACCCAGCAGCATCTGGCTCAGATTGACTGTGGCTGTGGCTGGTGGTGGAAACAAACCTTGTTTCTTGAGTCTTTATTTTTTTTTTTTCCAACAGGACTTCATCTTGTCAGAGAAAACATGAACTGAAAGCTCATTGGTTCAGTTATCAGTTCAGATCCAGGTTGAACTAATTCAGTGAAAGTTAATCACCCTGCAGAGCATGAGCAGTGTTGATGGTCATGTGATGTAAAAGACGAGGCTCCTCCTACTTCTGTGAACCCCCCAATCAAGCGCGTCTCTTTGCAGATTTTGGTAGATTGAAGTCTCATCTGACTCGTCTGATATCATGCTGTATAATTACTTATAGTCATTTTTTTTTCAAGCGTGTCAACCATAGATATCAATCATAGAGATGCTCGTCAGACTTTTTAGGGGTGCACGATAACTATCGGGCCGATAACTATCGGGCCGATAACAGGAAATTATGACATCATTCCGATAACTCCGATATTACGCCGAATAGCCCTGATAACATATATATTTGTCAACACGGCAGTGCCTCGCTCCCTCTGTCTTAAATGACCGACAGTGAATGTTATGTTCAAGTACGAACTCTTAACAAAGTTCCGCGCCACCATGTTTGTTGTGATCAGCAACAATGCATGCTGCATTCAAGGTGTAACGTAAATTCCCACGTTTCCTCGTTTGCTAGTCGTTCTTTCAGCCTTTTCTATTTTTTCTTTTTTTATGTGTAACATGTGGGAGAATACTGCGAATATCAATTCAAAACCGCAACTACCAAAATTATGATCGAGTTAATAAGTTGTTTTCTGGCATGAGGGGGTATTCTTGATTTTCCTTATTGAGAAATCGTTTTTCTGATTATGCCGACGTTACTTGAACATAACATTCACTGCCGGTCATTCAAGGCTCAGAGGGAGCGAGACACTGCTCTGTTGACAAAAATATATATGTTATCGGGGCTATTTGTCGTGATATCAGAGTTATCGGGATGACGTCATAATTTCCTGTTATCGGCCCGATAGTTATCATGCACCCCTACGGGTCGTTGGTTGCTGGTTTGACCAGTCGATACCAGTCTGGTTGCTGATTCGACTAGTTGATACCAGTCTGGTTGTTGGTTCCACCAGTCGATACCAGTCTGGTTGTTGGTTCCACCAGTTGATACCAGTCTGGTTGCAGGTTCGACTAGTCGATACCAGTCTGGTTGCTGGTTCCAGCAGTTGATACCAGTCTGGTTGCTGGTTTGACCAGTCGATACCAGTCTGGTTGTTGGTTCCACCAGTTGATACCAGTCTGGTTGCAGGTTCGACCAGTCGATACCAGTCTGGTTGCTGGTTCCACCAGTTGATACCAGTCTGGTTGTTGGTTCCACCAGTTGATACCAGTCTGGTTGCAGGTTCGACCAGTCGATACCAGTCTGGTTGCTGGTTCCACCAGTTGATACCAGTCTGGTTGTGGTTTGACCAGATACCAGTCTGGTTGTTGGTTTCCACCAGTTGATACCAGTTCTGGTTGGTTTGACCAGTCGATACCAGTCTGGTTGCTGGTTCCACCAGTTGATACCAGTCTGGTTGCTGGTTCCACCAGTTGATACCAGTCTGGTTGCTGGTTTGACCAGTTGATACCAGTCTGGTTGTTGGTTCCACCAGTTGATACCAGTCTGGTTGCTGGTTCCAGCAGTTGATACCAGTCTGGTTGCTGGTTTGACCAGTCGATACCAGTCTGGTTGTTGGTTCCACCAGTTGATACCAGTCTGGTTGCAGGTTCGACCAGTCGATACCAGTCTGGTTGCTGGTTCCACCAGTTGATACCAGTCTGGTTGTTGGTTCCACCAGTTGATACCAGTCTGGTTGCAGGTTCGACCAGTTGATACCAGTCTGGTTGCTGGTTCGACCAGTCGATACCAGTCTGGTTGCTGGTTCCACCAGTTGATACCAGTCTGGTTGCTGGTTCCACCAGTTGATACCAGTCTGGTTGTTGTTCCACCAGTTGATACCAGTCTGGTTGCTGGTTCCACCAGTTGATACCAGTCTGGTTGGTGGTTTCTCTGACTGGCTGATGTTCTCTCTGGTGGCGTTGAGAAGCTTTTTGTTCTGGTTCCACCTCCTGGAAATCAAAGTCTGGATCCAGAGGAACCGGAACAATCCTTTCCCTTGAAGAGAACTAGAGTTGAGACAGCTGGTCAGACGACTTGATGTTGGACCATCAGCACCATAAGAGTTCCACGTTACCAGTCAGAGGAAAAAAAAGATCAAAAGTCAGACAAAAGCAGACAGAGTAAAGGAAGATAAAGCATCTAAAGAGAAAGGAAGTGAGCAGGCTTGAAAGGAGGCGAACACAAGAACATAGTGTCCTAATTAATGTCTCCCCCCATTAATCCAGTCTGAAGCTTGCCAAGCTGCTGGGTTTGATCTCAGCAATGTTACTATCAAAGCCTTGTAACACGGCTCTGTAATGTGGGGAAGAGCTCAGTCAGACGGCATTAAGTGCCGTCGCTAACGCAGAAACATCTGTAAGCTGAAGATGGGCTTTTTGTACGCCGGCGTGCGGTTTCCTAATTAAAATAACTGCAATTTAAAGCTCTCCGTGGTTGCATTTCCACGTGGATGGTGGATCAGAACATCCATCTCTGGCAGGTTCACTGGGACCAGCTGTGAACGTCCGCACGGCTTTTGCAGCCTAATTTCCTGCATGTTTGGCTGTTTGGTGTTTATGGCTTCAAGATTTTTGCTCTCGCTCTAAAAAAAAAAAAAAAAAACGGCCTCATTTGTTAACCACACAAAATCTTTAGAGCGCCAGACTGTGAACAGGCGAGGTGACACAAGCTGCTGGCATCAGGAAGCTGGCGTGTCAGAGGTCTCCTGCAGGCAAACTTTACTGCTGCAGACCAATAAAACCTGGTTTCTCCTTCATACCATGAATTACTCACCGGTTTTAAGCAACGAAAACATTTCCTTTCCTTGCATCCTTTGCCAGAAACAGCACGATTGCCCAAACTCTTGTTTCCACGTACGTGTTTTCCATCAACAGAAATCTCTGTAGTAAATCAGTTTTCTTCCACTAGTGAAAATCTTCATCCTTTGTGGAAGAATTTGGATGAACAGCAGTGATATAGATTCACTTATAAGCTACTCATACGTTTATAGTTGGGCTGGTAAAGGTCACTTTTATTTAAATGTTCTGCTGCCATATGAACTAAAGTGCCATAACATTTGTTGTTCAAACACTTTTAACATCAGCACTTGTCAGTAACACATATTTAGTGTAAATATCATCTTAAAAAATGTAAAGTAAAATAAAGCTTATTGCCACTGCCAGGACATTAATGTCATCCTGTTTTTATAAAAAAAAAGTCTATCAACAAAATCCTGAGCCACAATCAGAACATTAAAACAGGTAATTCCTGGGGTATCAGCAGAAACTTTTAACGGGGAGTTTATTGTTTAAATATATGTTAATTGCTTTTCAAAATAACACAGAACAAACAAAACAAAAAAAAAAAAAAAAGAAACAAAAAAAACCCCCCCCCAAAAAAAACAAACGAATAACTCATGAACAGAATCAGCTCATCTCATAAATAATAAATGCCACTGTCGTTATAATAAACTAAACATATTTAAAACAGTTCAAAGAAAAAAAAGTAAAATAAGAGGTACACACAGCAAGATATTTCATATAAACTCATCAGTCTATACTTTGAAGCAACTGCAGAACAGGGTCCCACATTTTTTTTTAAACATTTCTTCTCTGTTTTCATCACAAAGTCTCAGTCTCTCCAGGTGGAGCATATTTGCCATTTCTCTTAGCCACATATCGTATGTGGGTGCAGCGTCCGCCTTCCATGTCTGAAGGATTAACTTTTTTGCAATCACAGTTCCAAATAGAATAGCCTTTTTCTGATATTTATTAGTAGAAGACAAAGGGGTAGTTGCTCCGAGAATGGCCACAAGTGGATCAGGCTCCCAACATTTCCCATAAGCCATAGAAAAGCAATGAAAAATACCTTTCCAGTATGTGTACAGTTTACTACATGACCAAAAAGAATGGACTAAGTTACCAGTTGTAGATTTGCATCTGTTACAGACGGATGAAACATCAGGGAAGAAACTGTGCAGTTTTTCTCTGGAATAATAGAGTCTGTGCAATGTCTTAAACTGCATAGGGGAATGTCTGACATTTACAGAGCAGTCATGAATGCTTTCCACACATTCGTCCCATACTTTTTCTTCCAATTCTACTTTTAGCTCATCTTTCCATGCCTGCCTGATATATTCTGTATTCAATGGAGTACTGTTTTGCAGGGTTCGGTAAAAGAACGAAACAGCCCCTTTAGTAACCGGGTCAAATTTATTTATTGTTTCCAAGGTCTCGTGCTCTGTCAGAGTTTCAAAGTTGGGCAGATGCTTCTTAACATAGTTACGGATTTGAAAAAATTGAAAAAGATCAGATTTAGGAATGTCATATTTAGCCACAAGTTGTAAGTATGATCCAAAAAAGCCATTAATGTATAAATCACCAATATTGCAAATGCCTTTCTGTTTCCAGAGGAGGAAAGCACTATCTGTCAGGCCTGGCAAGAAAGAATGATTTTCACATATTGGGGCATCCAGGTAGATTTTTGGAGCCTCAATGTATTGCTTTATCTGTCTCCAGATTCTTATGGTATTACTAATTACAAAACTATTATTAAAATATGTCTTTTTTACAGCAGTGGGGCTGTTAAGGAGAGCCAATAATGAAGTTTTTTTTACACAACCACGCAGGGCAGGAATCTGCCTCAGAGGGGGGGCCCTTTTTCCACCATGACAAATGACTAAATGCGCTGCTAAATAATATAACTTAAAATTTGGCAAAGCAAAACCTCCCAAGTCCTTTGGCTTTGATAGATGTTTTATTGACGGGGAGTTTAACTTGTCAGTTGTTACAAATAACCTTCTTTCTGTTGAATCCTTCGTCTGGGAGAACTTTAAAATGAAAATGTCCT
Organism: Hirundichthys speculiger; assembly: GCA_018398805.1. Taxonomy (NCBI): domain Eukaryota; kingdom Metazoa; phylum Chordata; class Actinopteri; order Beloniformes; family Exocoetidae; genus Hirundichthys; species Hirundichthys speculiger. The sequence continues at coordinate 676,238 of JAGFBZ010001678.1, forward strand.
CGTAAAAGTTCAGTAACTTTATCAATCTGTGTATCATTTGTTCTTTCCATTTTCCATTATCAATCAAAAATTTAAAAAACTAACATTCACTGCCGGTCATTCAAGGCTCAGAGGGAGTGAGGCACTGCCGTTTTCACAAAAATATATGCTATCGGGGCTATTTGTCATGATATCAGAGTTATCGGGATGACATCATAATTTCCTGTTATCGGCCCGATTGTTATCGGCCCGATAGTTATCGGCCCGATAATTATCGGCCTGATAGTAATCGTGCATCCCTAGCTTTAAGGTAATGTTGACAACATGGCGGTGGAGAGATCCCACCAGGACGACTGCGAGAAGCTCGCTATGCGAGGCTGCTGTCTCCAGAGGTGGCGCGAGTGTTTGTTAACCTTAACTCGAGTGATGAAGCGCCATTGTGTGGAAAAGTACGAGAACTTTGATTCCTGGACTTGGTCACGTAATAGATATCTTTAGTAATTCTTTGAAAAGAACATCGGATGAAGCGGCAACGCTGATGTGGGATCAGGACTCCAACGTCCAGGTATCAGAAAGAAAGAAATCTTGTTCTCGTCCTCTCAACTGTCTAACAAGCAGCTACTTGCCAGGATTAGAGCTATATCAGGCGATAACATGTCAGCGGAGTTCTTCTCCCCACAAAAAAACTCCCAGAAAAATCAATCAATTCAACTTTAACGGTGCACCGACTCCCCGGAGATAAGAGACGGCGACCCCAGTGATCAGTGAGAAGGCAGAGTGGACCTGACGGACGGTCGCTGATTGACACACAGAAAACTCAGCAGTCGTGTTTTCTGTCACATTCAGCAGGATACGAAGCACTTTGGGATGTTTCGGTTCAAAGGGCCGGAGCCGAGTGCACCCGGGCGGGTCGACGGGGGAAAACTTATCGAATAAAACCTCAGAGCGCCATTAGCATGAGACGGAAGATAGAACAAAATGGAAAGAGGATCGTTGCTAATTCAGGAAAAGGGAGATCAATGGCCCTCTTCCTGTTTTTGTTTGGTTTTATTTTGTTGTTTCCCTCATAGACCGTCCCCAAGCCCCTGCCAATCAAAACCGCCGGGTCGAAGGGAGGCAGACTCGAGCCTCTCCGAAGGCCGCTCTCCCTCCTCCACCCCATCGTTCTGACGGCCTCGTCTCCGTCTCTTGTAGGCGACGTCTCAGCGCCTTTTCTCCCCGGGGTTGAGGCAGAAATGATAAAAGCTGTTTACAAGTAACTACAGGCAGCAGAGGAAGACTCGGAGAAATCCTCCGTCTCCTTTGATGGAGTCGTTTGTGCTGCTGCGTGTTAAACTGCTGCTCGCCATCCTGAGCGACGGTTTAAGGAGGGACTGAAGTCCTTTTAGGCACGTCGGCTGTGAAAGCTTCGGCACATTTGGCTCGACACGTGCTGAGAGGGAACAAAAAAAAAAACTGTATTTTTCAGAGACATACGCTGTAAAAGACGAAGTGGATGAAAAGTGCTCATCGCTGGTGAAATTATCCATCCGTGCAGCGGGATGTTTTTACCTGATGAGAAATCCAGTTTCCAGTTCAGATAGATGCTCGAGGGCTGGAAACAAGCGGGAAAAAACCTGCATTTTAGACGATTTCGCTTCAAAACAGACCTGCTGCAGCACAGGAACGAGTGAAAGATGCTGAAAATGAGCAAATAATGCTTCATTTAACATCCCTGTAAAAAAATTAAACCCAGGAAAGAGAAAATAAATCCATAAATCAGAGCGGATATTCCCGAATGTCTTAATGAGGTAGGGATGTCACGATATAGAAAATCTGATATCTCGATTATAGTGACCAAATTATCACGGTTTACGATATCGCGGTATTCTTAATTGCTGTACAAATGTCCAAAAAACACATACATTTAAATAAATTCACAAAATCTTGTGATTTTCTTGTCGCTAAAACATCAGAAGCAAAAATTTTATCAAAATAAAAGTTTTACATTAAAAGGGCAACCAACTGGCACAGAAAGAGGTTTTATTTTAAATGAACAAAATTAATAATAGGAACAAAGCTTATTTGTCTGGTGCAAATTTAAAATAAAACACTTTAACAACCATACTAGGTCAAAAATATGCAAACAATTATCAGGAACAACAATTATAGTGAAGTTCAAATGAAATAAACTTTGGACTTTAAGCTGAACCTTAAATAAGTATAAATGTGCAAATAAAGAAACAGTTGTTTAGGAGCCAAATATGTTGTTCTGAATTGTAGTTCACTCTGTGTGTCTGTGGGTGTCGCTGTGTTGTTACCTGAGGGTCAGGTATAAAGGTAGCTGCCTGTTATTGGTTAGCTGTTGGACCCGGAAGGACAAAAGGTTTTTGACCGCTGTGATGCTAACTGCCGGCGTTATGGTTTGTCGAATCAGTTAATGGAATAAATTAATATTTTAACTGCATCAGTAGAACATCATTCCGGTCCTTTTTTTCGATCAACACGCAACAGTAACGTTTACGTAATGTGAGTTAGCGAAGCGCGTCGACCAGGTTCCTCTTGGTCAAACATCTCAGTAGCTTGAAGCATTAGCCTTAGCTCCTTTAAGTTGCTTCTGCAAATTACAATAAAATGTAAACAAGTGCTCTGCAGACAGGATAATTGTCCTCCAACCAGTTGTCCCTCTGCATTCTTAAAAAATGAAAGTAAAAATATGTCCAGACCTTGGTCCTTTTAGTGGGTTGATAAATGTCCTGCGTGCTATCACTACTTTCCGCCATGTTTCTGTTACGATGCCGATGCTGATGTTACGAGCTACATATTCACGCGAGACACAGTCACGAGTCGCTCACAGACTTGAATGAGGCTGATATTACATATCCTGGTAATCAATAGCGATAATAAGATGAAGTCAAACATAAACGGTAATCGTTATCACGTAAAATTTTACCGTGCTTTACCGTAATACCGGTAACCGTTCCATCCCTATAATGTGGTTATTTCTTTTTAGTGAAAGAGAAGGTTTAAAAGCTGCAACTCTGATACTGATGCTTGTTTTTACAGTAAATGATTCCCTGGCTAATTAAGGCGCGTTAATGGTTAATTTAGGAACGCTCGTGGACTCAGTCTTGCCCAGAACAGAAGAGTTTGTCGGCGTCGGAGCTTTTGTTCGCACTGGCTGGGTTGCTGGGAGCGTCCACGTGACCCGGCATTTATTATGGGTCCGTCTCCAGCGCTCGTAGAGATACGATCGTGATTCATAAAGCCGGACAGACGGATTCATGTCGGCGCCGCTGGAAACGCTGCCTTTCATGGCGGCTGTAATGAATCTCCTTCATCTCTCACGACGCCCTTTTCGAATGCTGATCACCGCTTTTCTATTCAGCAGACTCTAATTGCACACTCTTTCTCTTTCTCTTTCTCTTTCTCTTTCTAGACTCTTTACATTACCTGCCACCCCCCCACCCTCCTTTTTTTTTTGCAGATGAACAATCTGCCCCCCCTCATTTCCTCTCTCCCTCTCCCCTGATTGATTCTCACCTTTTCCATTCTTGCAGTTCACCTCATTAACAGAGCCCCCCCCCCCCCCGTTTCCTCTTACGCCTCCCACTCTTTCCTACATCCGACCTCCCGCCCTTCCTCACTTCCTGTCCTGTTGTCTCTGAAGCGCTCCTGCCGAGGCGACGCTCTGTAATTAGGAGGGAGGGTAATGAAGTAACAGAGAGGTTTGCTCATCAGCGGTGGTGGAATGACACGCCGTCCGTCCATCCGTCCATCCGTCCATCCTTGAGTTTAATCAGGTGCTAACACACCAGGATGTCACCTGCTCCCGGGCGCAGCTGCCGGAGGAGACCAGTCACGCTGTCACAAACCATTTGAGCGAAGAGGGGTCCGCGGCGATCGCTCTGTGAGGCCTCCTCTTCCTCCGTTAATTTGGTCTCCCTGGGAACGAGCAGAGGCGAACCAGCTCGTTTGGCGCCTCTTTGGACTGATCTTCAGACGCTCATCAACCGCTGTCCTTTGTCGGTTTTTCCCCACTGACGTAGCAAAAAGAAACCCGGAGAGGTGATTACAGGCTTTCATGTGGGAACGTAAGCAGGATGTCCCATTGAGCTCACAGCGCTGTTGGTTGGCGTGTGTTTTTTACCTTAGCTGGACTTGAACCATCCTGCTTCTGGGCTGAAGCCAAGACTGAATCAGTTCATCTCTGTGTTAAAAAATGTAGACCAGAACTGTTTTCTGTAGGGATGCATGATAACTGTTTTTTAAAACCGATACCGATAACCGATAACTTTCAGCTCCTAAAGGCCGATACCGATAACACACACATATACCTAAGATCATTACATACAAACTATGAACAAAATCAAAAATAGTTTGGACTCTTTAAATGAACAGATATTTATTTTTTCCAATGAAAAACTATTGGCAAGTCTCTCAAACATTTTTGGAAAGCTATCAAACAAACCTATTTGATATCTCACATTAACTTAAATAAGGTTCATTACTGACTGATATAAAAAATAAAGGCTCCTTGAACTGATGGAAATACATGCATCAGAATTACTAACTGAAAAAGATTAACATTTAAAGGATTTTGGCTTGTGGTTCCATTTAAATTAATACCTTTAATTAAAGTAAATGAGGTTTAGTAGATTTTGTTTTTTATTTTTTAATCTCATGAAAGCTTTAGATGAGAGGACTGAGGGAGAGGGGAGGGAAGACTGCTGCTGGTTGCGCACGTTAGCATTAGTTTCCGTTAGCTCATGTTAGCACAATTTCAAACCTCCATGAAAGCGATTGTTATGTTGTAGGTGGCTGATCAGGTTTTACGTATTAAAGCTTGTGCTTCCCTCCTCGTAGAATTCACTCGGAGGATTCATCACAAATAACCACCAAACTATCTTCTTCTGAAACTTTAACGAAGTTCCACGCCGCCATGTTTGTTGTGATCAGCGCTGTGCTGCAGGCTGCATTCAAGGTGTAACGTAAATTCCCACGTCTCCTCGTTTGCTAGTCGTTCTTTCAGCCTTTTCTATTTTTTTTTTCTTTTTTTATGTGTAATATGAGGGAAAATACTGCGAATATCAAATTAAGTCAGCAACAACCAAAATTATGACCGAGTTAACGAGTTGTTTTCTGGCATGAGGGGGTATTCTTGATTTTCCTGATTGAGAAATCGTTTTTCTGATTATCCCGACATCACTTGAACATAACATTCCCGGCCGGTCATTTAAGGCTCAGAGGGAGCGAGGCACTGCCGTGTTGACAAAAATATATATGTTATCGGGGCTATTCGTCGTGATCTCGGAACTATCGGGATGACGTCATAATTTCCTGTTATCGGCCTGATAATTATCGTGCACCGTAGTTTTCTGGACCAGGTTGTAAATGTGTTTGTTCCAGTCTGGTTTGTTGCAGGACATAATCATCCAACATGTCGCTCCAAACATTTCAGTTTTGCTCACCAAAAATATCACGTGATCTTCCCAAAGTTCAGTCCAACACAACAGCAAACAGCTGAGGTTTTGGTGGTTGATGAAGGGGAAGACGGGTTGCAGGGGAGCCACTTTTCTCCGTCTGAAACCGGCCTCACGAAGCTTCAGGCTGCGCTGCTTTTGCACCAGACTCGCGCGGTCCGGGCGCCGCCGTGTAACATTCGGCGACACGTTTTCAGCAGATCCAAGCCGGCGTTCGCGCGAGCTGCAGTGAAATTTACGAGGTGTGAGTTGTTACGGGGGGCTCTTTTACAGACCTCGGTCTAAGTAGCTGTTAACCGAGCCTCCCTCCAGAAATCCTCCCAGCGGACCGGGGGATTGTCTTCCTCCTTAACTTCATTTCATGTTCTCCCTGCACTCTTAATAGGTTAACAGAAATCCCCTAAATTTTTAACGGAGATTTAGTGGAAAGGCTCCCGAGGTCTGATGAGTCCCCTTAATCACAGAGAAACAGGTTATGAAGGAAATCTATCTTCCACAACTGTTTCGGGATCAAGAGATTAAAGTTGTTGTATAAGCAGGACGACCAAGAACAAGGGATTTCTCTTCGCTTTTAAATCACTTCTTCTCCACTTTTCCTTTCTTCTAATTTTTTTTTTTTTTACTTCTTGTGTCCTTGGACGTCTCTTGCGGACTGTTTAATCTTCTTATCTCTGTGTGTGTTTTAAAGCACTTTGAACTCCGAATGGATATGAAACGTTCTACAAACCTGAAATAAAGCTGATTCTGTCCGCTGAGAGCAGACTAGAGGTCTTCGGAACAACCCGAAAACCCGAGGTTCTGACCCGACCCGAATCGGGTCTCAGGTCCATTCAAAAGACGTGACTCCGGGTTCGGGTCTGAATTGGTACAGTCAGTCTCGGATCCGGTCGGTGCTCTCTGACAGGCTGGGTCCATGTTTACTCCAGAGAGGTAAAGATGTTGGCGTGTCAGCCAATGTCAGGACTCGGGGCAGTTAATTAATTATTCATTAACGTGGCGTATTTGTCATGAAATAATCATGTTGCAGTAGCGTGTTATTAGCGGTTTGCCCGGCAGCTGTAAAGCACAACGGATCGCCAACATGACAACGCTGGATGAGAGAACATATTAACGACACGTACTGACTGGTGTAGGCTATTAGCGTTAGCAGTTGCTACCAATAGCATCTGTATCCACAAAGAAAATAACGACGTGGATTTATTGTTGTTTACATCACGTAGCCTACGTAGCAACTGAACCGGGTAGAAGAAGACAACTTTAGGTAAGAAAATCAAGTTTTAGTCAACGCTAGACAACTTTTAACATGAGCAACTAGAGGCTGGATTGTCTCGGTTCTATTCAGGTAACTCGGTTCGGTTCTTGGTCGGAAACTGAAGACTCGGGTCAGGATAAAAAAACACATTCTTCATTCCTATTTCTCAGTCTGTGGTCCAGCAGTTTTCTGTCCTCAGTCTCTGGTCCTCCAGTCCTCTGTCCTCAGTCTCTGGTCCTCCAGTCCTCAGTCCTCAGTCTCTGGTCCTCCAGTCCTCAGTCCTCAGTTTCTGGTCCAGCAGTTTTCTGTCCTCAGTCTCTGGTCCAGCAGTTTTCTGTCCTCAGTCTCTGGTCCTCCAGTCCTCTGTCCTCAGTCTCTGGTCCTCCAGTCCTCAGTCCTCAGTCTCTGGTCCTCCAGTCCTCAGTCCTCAGTCTCTGGTCCAGCAGTTCTCTGTCCTCAGTCTCTGGTCCAGCAGTTCTCTGTCCTCAGTCTCTGGTCCAGCAGTTTCTGTCCTCAGTCTCTGGTCCAGCAGTTCTCTGTCCTCAGTCTCTGGTCCAGCAGTTTTCTGTCCTCAGTCTCTGGTCCAGCAGTTCTCTGTCCTCAGTCTCTGGTCCAGCAGTTCTCTGTCCTCAGTCTCTGGTCCAGCAGTTTTCTGTCCTCAGTCTCTGGTCCAGCAGTTCTCTGTCCTCAGTCTCTGGTCCAGCAGTTCTCTGTCCTCAGTCTCTGGTCCAGCAGTTCTCTGTCCTCAGTCTCTGGTCCAGCAGTTCTCTGTCCTCAGTCTCTGGTCCAGCAGTTTTCTGTCGTCAGTCTCTGGTCCAGCGGTTTTCTGTCCTCAGTCTCTGGTCCAGCAGTTTTCTGTCGTCAGTCTCTGGTCCAGCGGTTTCTGTCCTCAGTCTCTGGTCCAGCAGTTTTCTGTCGTCAGTCTCTGGTCCAGCGGTTTTCTGTCCTCAGTCTCTGGTCCAGCAGTTTTCTGTCCTCAGTCTCTGGTCCAGCAGTTTTCTGTCCTCAGTCTCTGGTCCAGCAGTTTTCTGTCCTCAGTCTCTGGTCCACCACAACTGCAGAGTCCTCTGAGTATTTCTGCAGATGTCAGGACTCTGACTGGTTCTGGAGGTCTAAGGTGTCCAGACTGAAGATCAGTGGTCAGAGTACAGTCCCCTGTGGTTCTCCTGAGCTGCTGACCACCTGCTCAGACACTCAACCATTCAGTCTCTCCAGCTGTGGTCTGTTAGTCAGGTAGTCAGTGGTCCAGGTGATGGTGGAGACATCCAGCTGGGTTTTCTGGAGGTTCTTTAATGGTGAAGCAGCTGGATGGAGTTAAATGTTCTGGAGAGCGTTTCCGTGAGGTTCATATGAAAGACACGCACCTTGTCTTTTTGTATCTGTAACATCACACACGCTGATGACTCTTTCTCCCTGCTCGGTCTTCAGCAGGACCCGTACGCCGAGTGACTGAAAAAACCGTGAGGCCATGGGCTGTGGGCTGCGGAAGCTGAAGCCGACCTCGGAGGAGGGAGGTCCAGGGAAGATTTACTCCACCCTGAAGAGACCACAGGTGGAGACCAAGACGGGTGTGGCCTACACGTACCGCTACCTGGACTTCTTGATCGGGAAAGACGGTAAGCTGGACTTTTACCAAGCAATCGTGGGCCTTAGATGACTTTTACTGACACTGTCGGTAGGGTTGGGCATCGTTTGGATTTTAACGATTCTGATTTCGATTCTCTGTTTCGACTCCTGTTCAAAACGATTCTGGATTCAGATTCTTTGATGTGTAGGTCAACAGATCGCGACTTATCTAACAGTAGAATTTTTTCATTTAAAAATTGTGACACATTTACACAGGCAACAGGCCATTTTTTATTCTTCCACATGCTTGCATGCACATAAACATACACAGAATTCACTACAGCCTACATGTTAAACAACTTACAGTTGGCAGTTGGCCTCCAAAATACATTTTGCCCAACAAAAAACAAAATCAACAGTTTTTGTTTAGGAAGATGACCATATCTGCTCTTTCAGAAACAGACAGATTAACGCTGACAAAAACATAACCTCCTTGGCGGAGGTAAAAATTATTCGTTTACTTGAGTTGCTGGGTTACGCTTATAATGACAAGGGACCCTCCTAGCCAATGGGATGCCAGGAAGATGCTAGCCGATAGCCAATGGCAGAGCAGCTACAAGTATGTTTACGTTCGGTAAACTCTGGGAGCTGCGAGAGTAGCAGCGCTACTGTATTTTTGCCTTTCGTATCCTGAAATTTCTTTCGTAACTAGAGGCAATATTTTCCCATTGATGCGTTTTGTAACCTGAAAACTTCGTATGTAGAAACGTTCGTAAGTAGAGGTACCACTGTATATGAGAAGGCAAGAGTTTCTGGATGAAGACAGACTATGTTGCAGTCGAAGAAGCGACGGGAGCAACGCAGTGAATTAAATACGCTACACTCATTTATTTTTGTGATGCCATGCAGGTGAAGGTGTTTTGTCATATTAGTCGTGCTCCCTCCTTTGGCAGTAACACGCTTCCTGCAGGTGTTTCACTGTGCCAGGTAGCCGTCATTTCCCGGACTGAAATGCAGCCAAACTCGAGAGCGACGTCTCTTGGGATCCATGTTGTGGCGAGTGAAGTCTCGTCAGCGACGGGCTAGCACGGAGTTGAGTACGCCGGGTGGAGTAACATCAACAAACTAGTATAGTAAATCAAAACAAAACAAACAAAAAAATAATAATTAGCGCGGACATTTAGGAACTGAAAAAAGGAATTGGAATTCAATCTTCTAAACGATTCCAGATCCGGACGGAACCGATTCCTACTTGGAATCGTTTTTCTGTGCCCAACCCTAACTGTCAGTCGTGTGAGATGGATTCGTCTCTGTTTGAGCATCACTGCCGTTGACCCTCAACTTTCTTTCAAAGACACGTTGTGGTCATTTTGTCCTGCTGAGTTGTAGACGTGAACTACGGCTCCTTCCGCGGCTGAGACTTTGTGAACGGCTCCTGGCTTTCGCTGCATGGCGTTACTGGATCACAAGCGTGCCTCACATGTTTAACAAGCTGATCTGCAGCACAAAATACGACTCTGTGCCGTGTTTAGTATTTTACTTGGGAGCGCCGGCTCCGGTGCCATTAATTTGTCTGCTCAGTGCCTGAAAATGCTCAGGAGAACAACTAAGTGCACAGATGCAGAGAAGAAGTAGGAATGAGAGCACACTTTTCCTGTAATGACAGAGTTTTAATTAGCGCTTGTTGTCTATAGAGCTCCATCTATAATATCTTCCCTAACAGTCAATCATGCTTGCACTAATGAGAAACTGAGAACACTCATGATATCCACCAAATGTTTCAGTTTGGTGTTACAAAAACAGTTTCTAATGAGGTCATTCTGCGATTTTAGTGCTTTTAGATCCATCTGCAGCATTTGATGCTGTGGACTTGAACATCAAAGGTCCAGTTCTGGACTGGTTCCAGTCACACCTCACAGAGAAGACTTGTTCTTGTCCATGGTGGTGAATACTCCTCTTCTGCTGCTTCTTTCATTTGTGGTGTACCTCAAGGTTCTATACTGGGCCCGGTGCTTTTTTTTCCTTATATATGTTGCCTCTGGGGTCTATTTTCAGAAAATGCAATATTTATTCCATTGTTCTTCTTGCAACTTCAGGATTTATTTGTCTCTTATTCTGGATTGCGGCAGTGAACATGGATGGAACTGGTTCTATGGCTTCATGTTGTCAGAAATCTGGATGTGACTTTTGACAGCACTTTTAAGATGGCCAAGCAGATCAGAGGAGTTGTTAAATCTAAATTTTTGGTGAAGCCTTATCTAATTTCCAAAGACCTGTAAAAAGTCATCCGCACTTTTATTTTCTCCTGATTAACTCGTCTCTTAACTGGTCAACACATGACGCCAGTCTTGACATCCCTTCGTTGGGTCTCTATGTTTACAAATTGATTTTAAGAGTTTATTGCTCACTTTTAAAGTTTTAACTGCACCGGCGCCATCTTACCGATCAGATAACTATGTGGATCAAACTGTTCCCATATTTGAGTTGCTGCTCAAGAGCCTTTTTTCCTTGATGTCTGACCCAAGTAGGGTATTATGCTTTATATTTGTTAAGCACTTTGTTGCTTTAAATGGGAGTCTTTCCAGACCAATCCATGCCACAGGTCCTGCTGTAGATCTTGTGAGGCGGAGCTGAACCGGGTGCAAACAAAATAAAAACACCTGGCACCTGTTTAGGTGAAGGTCACAACTTTGAGAAAACGATGTGTGCTCATTTCTGAGCAGCCTGATGAGCGTTAACTGTGGAGATGTTTCTGTGGTGTTGAGAGATTATGGAGCTGCCTGTGTGTGGCATGAAGATACAGAAATGAATCAGCTCGATTCACAGAGAAATCAGGTCTCTAGTCAGAGAAGGAGAGCTGCTGGGGTCTGCTGCCCTCCTTCCTCCCCTCGATCTGGAGTGATTTTCACGTGGAAGGTGGACGCTGCTTCCTGAGATGCAGAAAAGGCTGCATGGCTCTTTAGTGATTGAAGAGGAGCTCTGATGTGCTTTTGCATCAGAAAAGATTATCAGAATACTTTAATGTAGCTGAAATGTTGTCACGGCATTAGGACTGCAGGCTTTCTGCTCAATGACATAACCTCCGTAATAATAAGAATAATAATAGAAACAATAATAATAATTAAGGGTGCACGATAACTATTGGGCCAGTAACAGGAAATAATGACGTCATCCCGATAACTCCGATATCACGACAAATAGCCCCGATAACGTATATTTTTGTCAACATGGCAGTGTTGACAGAGGACAGAGAACTACTAAACCTCATTTACTTTAATTAAAGATATTAATTTAAATGGAACCACAAGCCAAAGTCCTTTAAATGTTCATCTCTTTCAGTTTGTAATTCTGATGCATGTATTTCCATCAGTTCAAGGAGCCTTTATTTTTTATATCAGTCAGTAATGAACCTTATTTAAGTTAATGTGAGATATCAAATAGGTTTGTTTGATAGCTTTATAAAAATGTTTGAGAGGCTTGCCAATAGTATTTTATTGGAAAAAATAAATATCTGTTCATTTAAAAAGTCAAAACTATTTTTAATTTTGTTCATAGTATTGATGTAATGATGTTAGGTATATGTGTGTGTTATCGGTTATCGGTTATCGGTATCGGCCTTTAGGAGCTGAAAGTTATCGGTCATCGGTATCGGTTTTAAAAATCAGTTATCATGCATCCCTAAATAATAATGATACTGATAATGATGGTAATAATGATTGTAATGATAATAAGGCATTTTATTTATAGGCACATTTCAGGGCGCTCAAGGACACCTTACAAAAGCATCAGTAGTAAAAATAACTACAAAAAAGCAATACATTAAAACACAATTAAAATTAAAATAAAATACTGAAGTTATAGAAGTTAGAGAAACCAGCAACGTCTGGACAATCAAACTGAGTCACTTTGTTTAGTATTTTATCAGAGGTGTATTTGGATTTTTGGAATAGAAACATTTCACTGAAGACTATTTTTATGGATTTACTTTCTGTAATTATAATATAGTTGCAAGGAAATCTATTCTGCGGTTCCAGGATTTTGTGTGTCTGCCTCATCAGCTCTGGACCCCGGTCCACATATCTAGCTGTGGTCCTGGTGGGTTACAGCAATAAAAGCTCCAATTCTCTTCTGTTTACCTGCCGTTTCATGGTAATTCACAGTACCGGAGCTCCATCGATGATGTACTTTTCATTGCCGCGGTAACTCGGAGTTGATAGAACCAGCTCTAAAGCCCAGATTTGAAACCAGAAACTTTAAAAAGCCAGTTTATGGCTACTTTTCTCCCTAAAACTGGATCAGAAGGACCATTCCTGGAGGCCTTGAACGCTCCTCCTTGTTCTCCATGTTTTGGCTGCAGTCGTCGATTGGTACGGCAATTAAAATACGACCCTCCTGCACAAATAGTCCTTTTTTTATACACTTTTTTATACACTGACTTTGTGTGGTTTTTTGGGACCCGGTCCACACTGACGTTGAGGATGAGTGGCGTTTAAGGGCAGAGGATCGTTTAAACTCCAGAACATCCCTTTAACTTCCAACACGCCTGCAGGATAAAATATCAAAATATGTTTGCATGCACTCAAAGTTTTCTTTTTGCCTCGGGCTCCTAAAGTTACAAGTGCAAACATGTTCTTTACGCAGCGTGTACCTGATGTCATTGGATGTAATCAGAGAGTCTTTTTTTTTTTTTTCTTAATTACGTCACTCATTTTTAAGATATGCACTGCTTAGATTCCAGTTCTTTCTTGGGACATTTTTCAATTCAATTCTAATTCAATTTTATTTGTATAGCATCTGTTACAATGTCAATTGTCTCAAGGAGCTTTACACAGACCCAGAGCAAATATCATTAACTAAAATGATAATATTAAATCCAAATCAAGGATAATGGCAGGTAAAAAACTCCCACAGAGGGAGAAAAAAACTTTAAACCAAACAGAGGCAAGAAAAAACTCCACTTTGAGAGGGAGAAACCTTGAGCAGGACCTGGATCATATGGGGGGAAGACCAGCTGGATAAAGAAAGAAAAAGAGGGGAGGAAAAGGGGATTTTTGCCCCCAGAACCAAAACAAAGACAGAAACTAAACTTGGTTCATCCGAAGCCATTTAAAGACCATCAGTCACCACCTGGAGGAGCACCTGTAAACACACGGAGCCTGATTGTCAAAGGCACAGATTCGCAAGGCGGAAAGTCTGCCGACCTCGACAAAAGGTTTGGGTTAATTCAAGATTGGGTACGAGACTTAAATGAGCTTCAGGTAAAATATATAACAGTGGTCAGCGAGGTTAAGGAGAGCTAATGGGAAATAAACGTGTGAACGTTATGCGCTGGAGTGCTTTATAAAGCCATCACTCAGTTATTTCAGCCCGTGACAGGTTTGAGCTGAGAGTGGGGGCTGGGAGGGGGCTGGGTTAATATTAGCAGTGGAGGGGGGGGGGATGCTACGGGAAACAGGGAGATGTAGTGGGCAGCTTGTTGGCGGTGACAGTTGATTAGTCTCCATTAGTCTGGCAGGCGGACAGTTGTGGATGGATGATGGAGGCGGGGGGGCCGGCAGACCTCCCTGTCCTCCGTCAGGTCCTCCAGGACCTGCCGTGGGGGCGGTGGGTGTGTTTGTGTGTGCCTCATGGCCATGTCTTCATGTCTTTATTATCATCTTCAGGTTATCTCTCTGCCGGTGGGGGTGGCTACTTACTGTAATCAGGTTCCCGCTGCCTCGTCCCTCCGTCACTGTCAGGACGCCTCCGGCTGGTCTGCCCGTCTCCCCCAGGAGCACATTAATTTCCTGATTCAGTCTGTACGTGTGGCCCGGCTGTGAGAAGTACTTGGTTGCATCAGCAGATTTTGGGGTTGGAGGGTTAGTGTGTTACTCACAGCTGTAATTACTTTGTACCGTGGATGAAGGTAATGATTCATGCGTCTGGCCTCCTTCTGCAAGAAAACCTGTAAAATATTTAAGATTATGAATAAGGAAATAGTCTGCGGTACAGTAGCAGAGCTGTAGGCCATAAATACAGACACTTATATTGTTAGTTTCATTGATTTTTTAAAAATATATTTTCTTTTTTCTCCCTCAACACTGTGAATAAATGCTCACGTTTCTTCTTGTGTTATTCGGGTCTTGAATACCCCTCCCCTTGACACCAGCTCTGGACTGGACCGGTTCAGCCCAGAACTGCTGTGTTTGGGGTCGTCCTCATGCCTCACGACCCAGTTTTCAGTCAGTCTTCAGACGTGACGACCTCAAGGTTATTATCGTTAACGAAAATTAAAGAAATAATGAAAACTAGAATTTAAAAAATATTTTCGTTAACTGAAATAAAATAAAAATGAACTAAAATTAACTATAATAATATCAAGAACGTCCTTCGTTTTAGTATTAGTAATTTTTTTTTCCTCAAAAACATTTGAAATCTATTAACTTCGCTCCGCCGTACAACAACAACCACACAAAAAAAAAAACCTAGTGATCAGCAGTGATGGCTGCGGCAAAAGTTGGGAGAAAGCGTCTCAGTCCTATTTGGGATTTCTTTGACTATGACTGTGTTAACGATAAAAATAAGTGCCTTGTTGTAGAAGCAGGTGATACAATGTGTGGAATACTTCTAAAGGAGAAAAAAACCCACAAATCTGAAAGTCCATTTGAAAAGCTCGCACAAGAAGGCTAACCAAGACTAGCTGGATAAGCTAGCCTAAGCTAGCCCCCTGGAAAGAAGGCTAACCAAGACTAGCTAGATAAGCTAGCCTAAGCTAGCCCCCTGGAAAGAAGCTACAGCTGCAGGCCAGTCAGTGTTGGGAAGGAACGGGAGAAAACAGCAACTATAATGGACTGTTTCCATGGAGACCAGATAGCTGCTGGTCAGTAAATACGCAGGAACACCACAAGAGGGAAGAAGCATTGATAAATATGTTTATTGAGACCAGAATGTAAACACGACTATGTGATTCGATAGTCTTCAAAAAGTTCAGTGCTTCACTCGAACCAAAATTACAACCCTAATTTATAAAATAAAACTAAATCTAACACTGAAACTAATAAAAACTAAACTAAAACTAAGTATTTCAAAACAAAAATGAATAAAAACTAGCAAAACTGCTCTAAAAAGGAATTAAAACTAATTGAATTTCAAAAACTAAACTACAAACTAAGTAAAAACTAAAACTAATGGGAAATCCAAAACTATTATAACCCTGGTCCGACTCCAGGAAACTCGCCAGATGAATCAGAGTCACCATCCTCCCACCACCGTGCTTCACAGCTGGTGATGAGGTGCTGACGCGTCTGATTAGGCTGCTGAGCATCTCAGAGGAACATCTCCACCGTGAACTTTGCTCCAGAGGTCTTGTGGTTCTTTGCAATTCTGAGCTGCGCCGTCATGTTTTTAAGTGTCAAAGGTGAAGAAGCTAAGCTGCTTACACGCCTTGGCAGAAAAAAAAAAACCCAGCTGCTATGAGCAGAGCTACAGAGATACCACGTCTTCACCATCTTCATCGTCTGAACATTCAGAGATTTCTGGGCTTCACTCAGTGATTTAAAATCCAAAGCTCAGCTGTATTTCATTCTCTTACAGGAAATGGAAGTAAATGAATTAACGTCAGGCACTGTGCTGCCAGCCAGAAACATCAGGAACCGTTTAAGAGGAAAGGGCGGTGAAAACCGCCTTATCGCACTTTTGTTTTGTTGTAAAAATTTGTAGGGATGCACGATAACTGGTTTTTAAAACCGATAACCGATAACTTTCAGCTCCTAAAGGCCGATAGAGAAGTAAATGCAGAAGATTTCAGCCTCAGCACGTTTAGCGTTTCATCTCCCTCTTCTTTGGAGATGCAGCCCTCGTGACGCCGACTCCACCTCACCGCCGCGCCGTTAATAACGTTTGCAGGCGTTTCCCGCCCTGGCGTCGGTCCGGGGAAGTTTCCTCGCCAGCCGCCAGAACTGAAATAAGGCCTTTCAGCGGAGGGATGCTGATGGAGCGGCGGAAAACCTGCATGCTATGAAGCTCTTTTTAAACGACGGCGTGAACCCAGCGGCCTTCTGTTTCTCATTTCTCATTTTGGAGCTTTGTGGTCGTTCTTCTGCGACTCTTTCACCTCTGAAAGAACTGGACAGAAAAAAAAAAAAAAAAAAAACGGATGTTTGATATTGAGATCCTGACCCTGCAGGGAGCCGAGAGCGCCGGGCCGCCACTGCGTTAGACGGTCTGGAAAGAGCCCATTTCACTCTGAGTACAAGCAGAGCCGGGGATGGTGTTTTTCTGAGATGTGTTTTTTTTTTAATGTTTAATACATCGAGGGGGGTGAGACATTGCCCAGCATGCATCTGGGCTGCACCGAGGTAGAGAATACTGGGAAATAAAGCCGTCGCCCTTGACATCAAAGCCGGTTAGCAGACGTCTGAGGCCCACACCTGCACACACACCTGCGCACACACGTGCGCACACGTGCACGCACGCACACACGTTTGATGTGATTTCAGGGACCAGACACATCATTTATATGCAAAGCCCCGGGAGCCCTGCGTCTCCTTGTTAATGTGAGCTGTAGCATCGGCGGCAGGTGAGTGACACCCAGGAGAACCCCCCCACCCCCCACCCACCCACCACCCCCCTCATCCACCGACAGGACTGCTGGAGTGGCTTTCTGAGGGGAGATTAGCCCGTGGATGGCAGGGGAGCCGGGGCTTTATCCCCGTGGCTCCTTGGGCCGGAGAGGTGGAACTGAGCCTTTATCGGAGGGAAGTTTGACATTGAAGGCTGGATTCACGGTCGGCCGCTTCTTACTTTTTATTTCCATTCCACCCCTCCAAGCGCTGCCAACTGCTGGCATCGTTGAGACTTGAGCGGACTCATAGCCGTTTATTTCTTGAATTTTAGCTGGTTTTTTAAGCGGCGAAGGCGCTTCGAGACACGACCGAAGGTCCAACGGCAGGAAGGAATCAAGCCGAGCGGGTTTTTGGGGTCTGCAGGAAGGAGGTTGAACTTTTTAAAGCAGGTCAAACAACTTTATTTTGTCAAGTTGAAATGTGGGTTTCAGCTTCATTTGAAGTTGGTGTTTGCTAACTTTCCCGAAGCGTCACCCAGCTGCAGCTAGCATCCATGCAGTCGACCGTTAAAAAACTTTATCTCCCTCAGATAGGGATGCTGGGAACTGTTTTTACAACCGATACCGATAACTTTCAGCTCCTAAAGGCCGATACCGATAACACACACATATAATCTAAGATCATTACATCAATACTATGAACAAAATCAATAATAGTTTGAACTCTTTAAATGAACAGATATTTATTTTTTCCAAAGAAAAACTATTGTCAAGCCTCTCAAACATTTTCATAAAGCTATCAAACAAACCTATTTGATATCTCACATCATTTTAAATAGGTGCACTACTTACTGGTATAAAAAATAAAGGCTCCTTGAACTGATGGAAATACATGCATCAAAATTACTAACTGAAAAAGATTAACATTTAAAGGATTTTGGCTTGTGGTTCCATTTAAATTAATACCTTTAATTAAAGTAAATGAGGTTCACTAGTTTTTTTTTTTTTAATCTCATGGAAGCTTGAGATAAGAGGAATGAGGGAGAGGAGAGGGGAGACTGCTGCTGGCTTGCGCACGTTAGCATTAACTTCCGTTAGCTCACGTTAGCGTGATTTCAAAACTCCATGGAAGCGATTGTTATGTTGTAGGTGGCCGATCAATAGTTTTTCATTGAAAAAAATAAATATCTGTTCATTTAAAAAGTCAAAACTATTTTTGTTTAATGTTGGTGTGTTTTTATGTTTTTTATGTGTGCTTTTTGGACCTCGAGTCTGTAATAAAGTTTATCTATCTATCTATCTATCTATCTATCTATCTATCTATCTATCTATCTATCTATCTATCTTCTTTTGGTTTTGTTCATAGTATTGATGTAATGATCTTAGGTAT
The DNA here is from genome assembly GCA_018398805.1 of Hirundichthys speculiger. Classification (NCBI taxonomy): domain Eukaryota; kingdom Metazoa; phylum Chordata; class Actinopteri; order Beloniformes; family Exocoetidae; genus Hirundichthys; species Hirundichthys speculiger. The sequence goes on from JAGFBZ010001678.1 coordinate 694,429, forward strand.
ATGTTTGTGTTATCGGTTATCGGTATCGGCCTTTAGGAGCTGAAAGTTATTAGTTATCGGTTTTAAAAAACAGTTATCGTGCATCCCTAGTTAAAAGTTGTGCCACAGTAATTGATCGATTTGCTCCGCTGTGGCGATCCTGAACTGGGGAGCAGCCGAAAAGGAAACTGTTACGTAATCGCATATGTGATGTAAGATTTCAAGAACAGAAAGATTTTGCATCGTTTGATTTTTATTACAAACAGAAACTGCCAGCGAATCAGTCAGCGACCAGATCTGAACACGTCTTTTCAAAGACTCGGTTTATCTGTCAACAGTGTGTCTCTCAGAAACGGATGAGCGAGTCCACCGACTGATCCGGGAGGAAACGGACCTCTTAAAGGAGCCAGACTGCACGTTCCCAGTCAGCTGAGGAATGTTCCAGACACGTGCATCAAATATGCATTAGCAGCCCTCCACGCAGACGCTGCCGTTTCGTCTCAGGCGGGACGATTCAAAGCCAGAGCTGGTTGGGACGCAGATGTCGCGGCGCTCAGCGGCTTCAAACGCCCGACAAAGTTTTCAGCAAAAGGAAATGCAGATTTCTGCTCAGTTCCTCCCACTGGCTCTGCCCTTCACTGTGACGTCACAAGCTCTTAACACGATGCAGAAAAATGCAAAATAACAAGTCGTGTCGGAAAAAAAAGAGAGCTGCGTAATTTAGAGATTGCAATGCTGAAAATTAGCCTCCAGTAATAAATGATGAGAGACGTTTCATGTATTGAGAGTGGATACGCTATTTACATTAAAACAAGAAGTTACAAAAAAAGATTTTTTTGTTTTAATTAAAAGCCTCTACAGCTGTGGCACGTATGTCTGTGTCAGCCTTTCAGAATCAATATTTAAGTGTTTATTAAAATGTAATATTTATATTTGTTGCTGCTTTGATCAGGTGATCAGGTGGTAGACTCCAGTTCTGCTCCTCCTCCATCAGTCATTAGTATCATAAAACTATAAAAACACTGATGGACATGAGCCTTGTTGTGAAACATCCAATCAGAGGACGGAAGAAATGTGATGCCATCGTGGGCCAACCAGCTGTGAGGTGAATCTGAATGCTGATTGGTTCAAGAAAGTTTGAAAAAAAAAACCATTCTATTACATTGGCATAGAGCTGCAATAACGATTCTGAAGCTCCGGGGCAGATTAGACCGCCCCCCCGGCAACAGAGAGAGAAGAAATCTGATTGGACGAAACACTGAACACCAGGAGAAGTGAACAAAAGAAAAGTGACCAAAAAAAAAAAAAAACAGAGCTTTTTTATTTTATTTTATCAGTTTTGGAAGAAAATTAATATAATTTATTTTTAAAAAGTCATTATTCGGTTATAGATATAAGTTATTATGTTAGTGTTTGTTTAGGCCGAGCTGCCCCTGATCAACTACCACTGACCACTGAGTTAGAGATTATATAAACTATATATAAAAATCGCATGATTTCCCTGATTAATCACGATTAATCACATTGTATACGCAAAATCAAACAATGAATTCAAAAGTAGTGTAAAGGTCACTTTTATTTAAATGTTCTGCTGCTATATGAACTAAAGTGCCATAACATTTTGTTGTTCAAACACTTTTAACATCAGCACTTGTCAGTAACACATATTTAGTGTAAATCTCATCTTAAAAAAATGTAAAATAAAATAAAGCTTATTGCCACTGCCAGGGCATTAATGTCATCCTGTTTTTTATGAAAAATAAAAAAAAAGTCTACCAACAAAATCCTGAGCCACAATCAGAACATTAAAACAGGTAATTTCTGAGGTAACAGCAGAAACTTTTAACGGGGAGTTTAACTTGTCAGTTGTTACAAATAATCCTTGTTTCTGTTGAATCCTCCGTCTGGGAGAACTTTAAAATGAAAATGCCATTTAGAGTTCAGTAACTTTACCGCTCTACATGTCTGTTTTAGCTTTTCTGCATGTTTTTCCGCCAATTCTCATCCTGTTCTGCAGCAGCCAGAAACAGACTTTTCAAAACAAAAGCATGTGAGCAACATGAGTTAATATTATATACAATAAAATGTTGGCGTTAATAAATGCGATAATAACACGATAATATCTTGCCCACTACTAATGTGTATATATATATATATATATATATATATATATATATATATATATATATATATATATATATATATATATATGTACAGTCATGGAAAAAATTATTAGACCACCCTTGTTTTCTTCCGTTTCTTGTTCATTTTAATGCCTGGTACAACTAAAGGTACATTTGTTTGGACAAACATAACGATAACCACAAAGATTGCTCATAAGAGTTTATTTAAGAGCTGATATCTTACCATTTTCCATGGTTTTCTTGATTATAACCTGAATCACTTAAAGTTTTTACATCAATAGCTATGGCGTTGTACTGCCAAAAACACTGCTTTTATGCATTCAGTGTTTTCTTTTCTGTCTGTTTTAGTCACATGATGACGTTTAGTGGTACCAGGTATTAAAATGAACAAGAAAGTGAAGAAAAAATGGTGGTGTCTAATAATTTTTTCCATGACTTTATATATATATATATATATATATTATATATATATATATATATATATATATATATATATATATAGTATAAATACCACCCCACCCCCCATCCCCTCTGACGCCAGAAACCAAAATTCTGTTGACCAAGTTTAATTTTCTTGTTAGAAACATTCCCAGGTGCACGGCAGCGAGTCAGCGTCAGGGACGCGTGGACGTTTGCTGAGCTTGGAATATTATCTGCGCTCCTCCTGGACGTCTGATCTTTCTAAACGACCCTCTTATCGACCATCGCCGAGCTTCGGCGAAAACAACACGTCCTGAGGCGCTCTGGGTTTTATTTTGAAGATATGAAATGTGGGCGGAGGAGCTGCGTTATTAGATGGGCGAGTAAGTGAGCGTCTTGAGGGGAGAGGAAATGAGGGGGAGGAGATGGACACGGCGTCGACTTCGGACCGCTGCCCGGGTTTGTTTGTACGCCGCTGCGTCCCGTCCGGCCTCACACACCGGCCGCCACTGGTTTCCTGGTGGACGGCGGCCCCTCGCAGCTTTATCAACTCTTATTGCTCCCTCACTCAGATCCAATATGCCAGTATTGATTGTGTTGAAATGCAATCAGGCCGCCTGCAGCAGAGGAGCGAACCCTCCGCCGGTCTTCATCTCCCCCCCTCCCCCCACGGAGGAACAGATGTATTCACGTGTGCGGGGAGGAAAAGGAAAAGAGGAACCTTGACGGTTATTGTTAGATGCGGGGAGGCCTTTGAGGCGGCGGCGTGTACAGGAAGTGACCTCAGCCTTGGCCTCGCTTCCTCACTGCTGGAGTGAAGCAAGACGTTGCTTTAGCTTTGGGTTCAATGGCAGAAAGGACATTCAAATCTGAGTTAACAAAAACGAACCCGAGAGAAGAAACTCAGTTCCTGGTTTTAGGGTGGAGCGAGTCACTTTGAAGGAGTCTGCTTTGAGTCAGAGCTTCTTTTAGCTTTTTCTGTTTTGGTCACGTGACGCGTTTGAGCTCGTCTTTCTGCAGAATGATGGCGGTGAAGGAAGGACGTGGGAGAAATTACAGAGTGGGGATGTTTTTTTTTTTCTTTTTTTGTGTCTGCATTTACATTCATGGTTAGTGCCATTGTCTACCAAAACCATCTACTATGTATATGCAATTTAATCTTATAGCAGACTTTTTTTTTGTGGGGGTGTGAAGGGTGAATGTCTCCCTCAGTCCTCTCTGGCAGTCATTTCTAACGTCTTTATTAACATCTTAAATCCTGATTTTGTCAGAGAGGACTAAAAAACACCAGCAGTGAAACATTTAAAGATAAGACAGTTAAAGAGACACAACAGTGAGGGTGTGGTGTGTGCTGGGTTGTGAAGTGTGAGGGGTGTTGTGTAGTGGATTGTGTTGTGACAGCGAACAAACTAAGAGGATAATATGTAAGAAGCAGAAACTACTAACAAGAAAACTGGATGAACACCTTCTACCAAGCTATAGACCTGTATATGGAGAACTGATGTAAACTTTATTGATTGATTGTGTTGACAGTAGAGGGGGGGTGTTGGGGGAGGGGTGTAAAGAATAAGTGTGTGCGTGCCCATATACACTCACATGTAAGTTACCCAAGTACCAAGGAAACTGTTACCACTATTACCATCACCACTCTCCTTATCTTAGTCCATCTCAAGTCCTCCCGCGGGTGAGAAAACGCCAGCTAACTCCCATCACCCCGACCCGAGAGGTCAGGGAGCAAACATCCCCGAGGCATATGTCCACTGACAGGAGGGCCGGGCGGGGCCGCAGAAGGCCAGAACCGCATAAACAGGGACACGCCCCAGTGGCCAGGACCCAGGACCACACCCCAAATCCCCCACAGAGCAGGGAGGGATAAAAAAAAAAAAGAGGCAATACAGCCGGCCCCGCCCCCCATCCTCCCCCCGACATGTGTGTTATGTGTATGTGTCTTCTTCAGTATTTTATTTTTTTTATTATTTTGTGTGTATAAGCTAAGTGCATTAAAATCGACTTGGGGTGCAGAGTGTTGATGGTCTCCCTGCACCCCAGCTTCTAATTCACTTTGTATTTTATGTATTGGGGAACCAGGGCAGCCATCGGAGCCCCGCCATGGGGCGCACCCCCGCCCCTAAAGGGCGCGAGCGGGTGGATGTTTAATTTAAACGCCGAACGACGGGCGTGTTGGAGCTCAGGCGACGGGCGACGGCACGTAGATGCGTTAACGCTGAGGCGGACTCTTCATCCTGCCGGTTTAAGGTTTAAAACAGGTAACTGGTGTGTTTGTGACCCAGTTACAGCTGCTGACTGAAGACAGAAACCAAACATCCCGTTTCCTCTCCAACAGGCTGAGAGCAGCATCCCTGTCATCCTGGAGAAATTTGCAAATGAATAAATCCATCTGTTTATTATCTCCACCCACTAATTCCTGTTTGACGATCACAGGTTGTTATGTCATGAAACAACCTGAGCTGCTGAAAGGAAAAAGAAAAATGTTTTTGTCCTCAAAAACACAACAGCCTCGTAAACAACGATGACTCACGCTGCAGCATTTAGAGTTCTTCACTTTTTTATTTCTTTCGTGCTTTATCCAGCTGCCTTTAATGAATTTATCCTCCTCTTACCTGAATGGGAAATGATGTCAGCCCAGAATAATGTTTGCTTGTTTTGATGAGGGGAGGAGCTTCCAGGTGAATCACGTGACCGCAGGACGTTTTCACAGGACGTTCAAGTGGGGCAAAAAAAAAGTCCAATTTTAGATCGATTTACTTAAAAACAGACACAGAAACAAAGTGAAAGGTGCTGAGAATAAGCAGAATAAAATACACAATGAATATATTTTAAAAGATGTTTGACTGTTTTACAGTTAGTGCCTGTTTCTGTATTTTAGTCAGCTTTTTTTTTTTTTTTTTTTTTTGCGGTGCAGGAACAAGAAGATAAACCCATAACTCAAAGCTGACATGAATTCATGAATTTATTTATGTGGTTACTGAAAAAAAAAGAGAAATTTAAATGCTGGGACTCTGAAACTGATGCTGCTTTTTTATCTAGGGATGCACGATAACTGATTTTTAAAACCGATACTATGAACAAAAGCAAAAACAGTTTTGACTTTTAAATGAACAGATATTTATTTTTTCCAATGAAAAACTATTGGCAAGCCTCTCAAACATTTTCATAAAGCTATCAAACAAACCTATTTGATATCTCACATTAACTTAAATAAGGTTCATTACTGACTGATATAAAAAATAAAGGCTCCTTGAACTGATGGAAATACATGCATCAAAATTACAAACTGAAAAAGATTAACATTTAAAGGATTTTGGCATGTGGTTCCACTTAAATTAATACCTTTAATTAAAGTTAATGAGGTTCAGTAGTTTTTATTTTTTATTTCTTAATCTCATGGAAGTTTTAGATGAGAGAAATGAGGGAGAGGAGAGACTGCTGCTGGCTTGCGCACATTGGCATTAGCTTCCATTAGCTCTCGTTAGCGTGATTTCAAAACTCCATGGAAGCGATTGTTATGTTGTAGGTGGCCGATCAGGTTTTACGTATTAAAGCTTGTGCTTCCCTCCTCGTAGAATTCACTCGGAGGATTCGTCACAAATAACCACCAAACTATCTTCTTCTGAAACTTTAACGAAGTTCCACGCCGCCATGTTTGTTGTGATCAGTACACTGTGCTGCAGGCTGCATTCAAGGTGTAACGTAAATTCCCACGTTCCCTCGTTTGCTAGTCGCTCTTTCAGCCTTTTCTATTTTTTTCTTTTTTTATGTGTAACATGAGGGGAAATATTGCGAATATCGATTCAAATTAGCAACTACCAAAATTATAACCGAGTTAACGAGTTGTTTTCTGGCATGAGGGGGTATTCTTGATTTTCCTGATTGAGTAAACCGTTTTTTTGATTATGCCGACGTCACTTGAACATAACATTTACTGGCTCAGAGGGAGCGAGGCACTGCTGTGTTGACTAAAATATATATGTTATCGGGGTTATTCGTAGTGATATTGGAGTTATCGGAATGACGTCATAATTTCCTGTTATCGGCCTGATAATTATCGTGCACCCCTACTTTTAACGGTGAATGATTACATCTGAGACCTCCGGGCTGTTTGAGGCATAGAAGACGTTGTCGGTTAATTTAAGGGTGAAATGAATGAATAAAGTGAAGCAGCAGTTGTGTGACCACAGTTACGACCCGGACAGAGACCTCTGCTCCTCTCTGCAGTCGTTTCTCATCCAGATCTCGGCTCCAGTGGATCTGTCGGTGGGAAACAGCGTTTCTAAGTGAATCCAAACGGCTGATAATGTTTGGCTCTCTCTCTGCCAGGCTGTATTCCCGCTCCCATTAACCGGCTGCAGCTCAGACTTCCAACAGCCTCTGAAGTCGTCTGCAACCCTCCCGGTGGACGTGTTCGGGTTTGGAAGCCAAACATTTTATCAAAAGCACATTTGAGGTTCTCTGCAGATAGACTGCTTTGGCGTGAAGGGTTCCTGTTTCTGCAGCTCCGCCCCTCCGCTGCACGCAGAGACCTTCAGGCCTCGGCGCGCCAATGAGCCAAGAACGCAACTGTTTTATTTCGCTGCATCTCACAGACGGGTTTAGAAATCAGATGCAGTCGGCTGACTGTATGAGGGGTCCTTCGGGCCTTCGAGCTCCTGCAGCCCAGGCTGCACACTTCACCCAAACCCGTCGTCAGAGCTAAATCGTGACTAAATGGTCGCCAAATGCGACCAAAATTTCACCATTTCGACCGTTTTTTTCTGCCTTGTTGCCAGTCGCGAGGGCCACAAAATCCACCGTCAACTTAGAAAAAGAAGAATCTGCACATGTCATGTCATATGTCACCAAGGCAAACATATCTAAATAATTTAGAAACAAAGTTTATCTGACGAAACAGATAAACAGATGGACAAAACTGAAGGAGGACAAATGCAAAAACCTATCACTGAATCTACTCCACAACGAAATGGATCGTTTTGGTAAATAATCTCATAAAAATACACAACAGAATAGTTAACACGAAAGAAATGATATTAGTTTTCATACGTAGCATCATGCAAAGAGAATAAAATGCACTTTCGTGCTTGTAAATCATACCTGTCAAGTATCCCGTTTTGGCTGGGAGCGTCCATGATAATGTCAGCAGTCTACGGAGGCGACGAAAAACACTGGCAACCAAAATTGCTAGCTGGCTACCAACTTCAGAAACCTGGTAGCCAGGGGCTACATGGTAAAAATTCTAATTTTATGCCCTGCGCGTGTGTTTTCAACCCATCACATCGAGATGCGGCGTTCAAAAACGGGGGCGCTGATTGGGGTCGATCCGCGCTCACATTACGGTTTGATTGCACCGACGCCCACGTGGGACGCAGAAATCGAGTCGCCGGTGTGATGAATCCGCTTTGATGGAGGGGGACGAGGGTAAAGCAATCAGAGTTCATCATCCCCGGCTGCAGCGTGGATGTAAACCTCTGTGTTGCTTTGTGATGAAGGGCGACGGCGTCCTGATTAGGTGCAGTTGACTCTGGATGATGTGTGCAGACATTCAGGAGCATCAGCAGCAGAGGAATCAGCTCATTTACAGCTTTGGCTGCTTGAAGCTGAAGGTTCAGACGCCTTCTGACAACAGTTCGTCCAGGTTTCAGGTCCAGTTTTCAACCACACGGTTAAAGGACTCCAACTAGTTTCTTTTTCTTTAGAAAGGGTGAAAAAGTTCTGATAAAATGAGTTATTGTCTCATTATTCCATTTATTTTTTTTTTTGCTTATTGCAGCTGTCGCTTTATTCAACTGGTTGTCACCTTATTATACTAAATTTTTTACTTAATTTTAATTAATCTTAAATTATTTGTTATGTATTTATTAAAGTTTAATCTAGTTTATATATTTTTCGATTTCATTTATTTTATTTTATTTATTCTTGATTTATTTTTGATTTATTGAAATTGTATTAATTTATATTTTATTTTGATTTAATTTTTTAAAATTTTAATCTTTATTTTATTTTCTCTATTTTTTTATTCTTAATTTTTATTTGAGTAAAATTTTATCAAATTTGTATTTTATATTTGATTCATTCAGGGGTGCACGATAACTATCGGGCCGATAACAGGAAATTACGACGTCATCCCGATAATCACGACGAATAGCCCCGATAACATATATTTTTGTCAACACAGCAGTGCCTCGCTCCCTCTGAGCCTTGAATGACCGGCAGTGAATGTTATGTTTAAGTGATGTTAGCATAATCAGAAAAATGATTACTCAATCAGGAAAATCAAGAATACCCCCTCCTGCCAGAAAACAACTCGTTAACTCGGTCATAATTTTAGTAGTTGCTGACTTGAATTGATATTCACAGTATTTTCCCACATGTTACACATAAAAAAAGAAAAAAATAGAAAAGGCTGAAAGAATGACTAGCAAACAAGGGAACGCGGGAATTTACGTTACACCTTGAATGCAGCCTGCAGCACAGCGTACTGATCACAACAAACATGGCGGCGTGGAACTTGGTTAAAGTTTCAGAAGAAGATAGTTTGGTGGTTATTTGTGACGAATCCTCAGAGTGAATTCTACGAGGAGGGAAGCACAAGCTTTAATACGTAAAAAACCTGAGCAGCCACCTACAACATAACAATCGCTTCCATGGAGTTTTGAAATCGTGCTAACGTGAGCTAACGGAAGCTAATGCTAACGTGCACAAGCCAGCAGCAGTCTCTCCTCTCCCTCATTCCTCTCATCTAAAACTTCCATGAGATTAAAAAATAAAAACTACTGAACCTCATTTACTTTAATTAAAGGTATTAATTTAAATGGAACCACAAGCCAAAATCCTTTAAATGTTAATCTTTTTCAGTTTGTAATTTTGATGCATTTATTTCAATCAGTTCAAGGAGCCTTTATTTTTTATATCAGTCAGTAATGAACCTTATTTAAGTTGATGTGAGATATCAAATAGGTTTGTTTGATAGCTTTATGAAAATGTTTGAGAGGCTTGACAATAGTTTTTGATTGGAAAAAAATAAATATGTTAATTTAAAAAGTCAAAACAATTTTTGATTTTATTCATAGTATTGATGTAATGATCTTAGGTATATGTTTGTGTTTCGGTTATTGGTATCGGTTTTAAAAAACAGTTGTCGTGCATCCCTAGATTCATTTTTATTTCATTTTATCTTTATTTCATTTTCAACTTTTTTACTCTTCTTATATAAGGAGGAACAGTTGCATAAAAGCATTTCACTGCATGTCACACTGTGTATGATGTGACAAAACTATGTGTCAAATAAAATTTGTATTTGATCATGTTCCCATTATGCCACAAAGAATTTTTAAAAGTGCAGCTAAAAACAGTCCGACGCTGACGCTCCCTGCAGGTGCAGGTTTTGTTCTGTTCGCTTCATAAAAACAGACGACGACCTGAAAACGTCGGCGCTGAGAGGCTGGCGGCTCGTTTTCTCTCCATTGTTGTAACCACAGACCAAACACAAAGACAGGTGTCACAGTCGGCGGTTAATTATGAAATAGATATCGCTCACGTACGCTCGCTCCGTCATAATTACACACGTGTCTCATTTTTCACCGGGATGTCTGGCTGCTACGGCCCACCGTTGTTTCCGGGGGAACCGGGACGACGGCGGTGGGAGGAAGGTTGACGTGGGGCGAGGCCACCTGTTGATCAGCGAGGTCCCCATCTGGAGGGAGATTAAAAACGTCGCTGTGAGGGCCGTCTATGATTTGACTTAATTATTTCTGGAGAGACCGGTGATGGATTAGCCACGTTCCTATTAGCATACGCTCAGCCTCCGGCTCCCAGCGGCCCTCCAGCGCAGCCCGGTGAAAATCTCAATTGTCTGAATCCATCCATCCATATTCCTGCACTTCAAAGAGTGAATTAGGATTAGATGATTTATTTTTGTTGGTATGAAACTAAAATTAACTTCCGTGGTGCAGGAGTGAAGCTTTGAAGCAGGAGCAGCTGCTGGAGCTGGTGGAGACGGCAAAGACCCCGTGAGACGATCAGACTTTAAGTTAGAGGCCTTAACGCTCAACAGTTATGTTTCTAATTAACATTTGTGCGCAAGGTTTGTCACGGTCTGTGAGTTTTTCTTCCATTGACCTTGAATTTAGCACTTTGTGCGTCCTTGACGTGTCTTATACAACACACTGGATGAGGACTGTACGCAGCGCTTTCTCATTTGCTCAGTCTTGGGTTCGGATGTCCAGAATGTTCTGTCAGACTGGACAAAGATGAACCTCCTTGGATCGTAGGATTGTCTACAGAGAAGCAGACAGATGTAGAACTGCATGAAAGAAAACACTCGACTGCAGGCGTTTATGCACCAAAGTGTTCAAGTTTCAAGTTGGACCTTAGTTGGCTGGAAAGTAGGCGGAGTCTCCAGACCAGAGTGACGCACCGTCATCAGGCTGCTGACATTGTAAGACGGAGGACAGCTCATGTGGTCCAACGACATCGACACTGTTCTTCCACAACATTGGTCCTTTCATCTGTGACGACCAACTTTAAAGTCATGTATGAAGAACCTGGAGCCACGCGTGAAGAACCTGGAGCCACGTATGAAGAACCTGGAGCCACGCGTGAAGAACCTGGAGCCACGCGTGAAGAACCTGGAGCCACGCGTGAAGAACCTGGAGCCACGTGAAGACCTGGAGCCAGAAGAAACCTGGAGCCACGTGAAGAACCTGGAGCCACGCGTGAAGAACCTGGAGCCACGCGTGAAGAACCTGGAGCCAGCGCTGAAGAACCTGGAGCCACGCGTGAAGAACCTGGAGCCACGCGTGAAGAACCTGGAGCCACGCGAAGAACCTGGAGCCACGCGTGAAGAACCTGGCCACGCGTGAAGAACCTGGAGCCACGCGTGAAGAACCTGGAGCCACGCGTGAAGAACCTGGAGCCACGCGTGAAGAACCTGAAGAACTGGAGCCGCGTGAAGAAACCTGAAGAACCTGAGCCACGCGTGAAGAACCTGGAGCCACGCGTGAAGAACCTGGAGCCACGCGTGAAGAACCTGGAGCAACGCGTGAAGAACCACGCGTGAAGAACCTGGAGCCACGTATGAAGAACCTGGAGCCACGTGGAGCATAAAGAACCTGGAGCCACGCGTGAAGAACCTGGAGCCACGTATAAAGAACCTGGAGCCACGCGAGAACCGGAGCCACGTGAAGAGCCACGCGTGAAGAACCCGGAGCCACGTGAAAGAACCTGGAGCCACGCTGTGAAGAACCCGGAGCCACGTATAAAGAACCTGGAGCCACGCGTGAAGAACCCGGAGCCACGCGTGAAGAACCCGGAGCCACGTATAAAGAACCTGGAGCCACGCGTGAAGAACCCGGAGCCACGCATGAAGAACCCGGAGCCACGTATAAAGAACCTGGAGCCACGCGTGAAGAACCCGGAGCCACGCGTGAAGAACCCGGAGCCACGTATAAAGAACCTGGAGCCACGCGTGAAGAACCCGGAGCCACGCATGAAGAACCCGGAGCCACGCGTGAAGAACCCGGAGCCACGTATAAAGAACCTGGAGCCACGCGTGAAGAACCCGGAGCCACGCATGAAGAACCCGGAGCCACGTATAAAGAACCTGGAGCCACGCGTGAAGAACCTGGAGCCACGCGTGAAGAACCTGGAGCCACGTATGAAGAACCTGGAGGAATGTGAAGGCTGTGGAGCTGGACTAGGACTCTAAGTCTGCTGTATTTCAGGTTTTAAAGCCTGATTGCATCAGAGCAAAGTCAATTTCAGACCACTTAAAGTATTATTCTGCTTTAATGCTGCTCTTTAACTCTCTGTAATGTTTGTTTGTGAGCTGAAGTTTACGGCCACATCTACATCAGCGATGCAGATGTGGCATTGATGCAGATGTGGCAGTAATGCAGATGTGGCATTGATTCAGATGTGGCAGTGATGCAGATGTTGCATTGATTCAGATGTGGCATTGATGCAGATGTGGCATTGATTCAGATGTGGCAGCGATGCAGATGTGGCATTGATGCAGATGTGCCATTGATGCAGATGTGGCAGTAATGCAGATGTGCCATTGATGCAGATGTGCCATTGATGCAGATGTGACAGTGATGTAGATGTGACATTGATGCAGATGTGGCAGCGATGCAGATGTGGCATTGATGCAGATGTGGCATTGATTCAGATGTGGCAGCGATGCAGATGTGGCATTGATGCAGATGTGGCATTGATTCAGATGTGGCAGCGATGCAGATGTGGCATTGATTCAGATGTGGCATTGATGCAGATGTGACAGAGATGCAGATGTGGCATCGATGCAGTTTCGTGCTATTGAATTGCAATAAAAGACTTTTCTTCTGCGCTTTTGCAACAAAAGCACTAGCTGAGACTGTCTGCACACACCTGCCATCACAGTCACAGTTAAGGAATCATTTGAACACTCAGTTCATTTTTTTCCTTTTTTTTTTCAACAACTACGCCGGCTGTTCACGGTGCACGGCTGCAGCCTGGAGACATTAGAGGACATTATGCACCACAATCAGCAGTACGAGCGTTTAATGACAGACCTGAGGTGCCACCGCCGCCCGCCAGGCCCATCGGATGGCTTCATCATTTCAGAACCCCGTGTTTTAAAATTCAAATTTGCACCATTTTGCATCGCTAATGGAAGGAAACCCCCAATCAGGCTGACTGCTCTTGGCAGAATATGCTGTAAATGGGATTTTTTTTTTTCTTTTGACAGGAGGCTAATGTCAGGGTGCTTAGCATGGAAACGGCAACTTGTTGTGAGTTAGCAGGAAGTGAGAGTGGAGTGGAGCCCCCTTCCCCCGCTTTGATCAAGAACCTGCCCGTTCAGTGTCGTACCTGAACGCGTTCATTGAACGAAAGTTCACGAACTAGTTCATATTTTGTGTGAACGTGAACTGAGCGCGCTCTCTTTCTCCTTCACCAGCGTGGGGCGTGAACGAGTTCATTTGGGCAGTTGTGAACGACGCTCTTTCAAAGTTCACGCACGGTCAAAACCGTTCCAGGTTTCCAGAGAACTCCATTTAAAATCCACCACAAACGAGCCTGATATGTATCTGAGGAAATCAATCAAACATGGCAACACGGCTGTCGCGGTTTGACATATTGAAATGGAGGGAAAAAAACATTTGCACCGTAAATACCTGTTTTTGTCTGATAATAAAGACCATTTGGCAGCATGTTTCTCCTCATATTTTTAATCTACTGTAGAGCAGTGATTCCCAAAGTGTGGGCCGTGGCCCCCTGGTGGGCCGTCGTGGGACTGCAGATGGACCGTGAGAGGTCATTAAAATTAAACAAATGTGTTTTAAATCCTCGATCTTTTTTAAAATATGTTTCTAATTACTGTAAAATGTTCATGACATGATTAAAAAAACATTAAGAAGTAATAAAAACAAACCCAGTTAAGTGTTATTCTACCGTCATCTGATTTTAATATGACAAGTGTCACCTTATTTGTTGACCCCTTACATTAATATGGGATCATGGTTCCTGGTCCTGTATGTTGATCACAGTTGTGATTAAAGGTTTCGGTGGGACAAGGAGATTTTTCACATTTCAAATTGGGCCGTTGGTATTCTGAAGTTTGGGAATGGCTGCTGTAGAGAGAAGCTGAAATGGAAATTACAGTTTTACATGGACTGTTCCTTCAATGCTAATGTGTGATTCAGAATTGGACCAATAGTTTTCAACAGTTAAAATGGATAAAATAATTTCCGTTTGTGGTGGGGGAGTATATGGGCAGTGGCAATCATTTTGACAAATAATTGCTTGCAGCAAAATTAAAAAAGAATTAAAAAAAAAGAAAACTAAAAATGAACTATCTAGTTCATTTTTTGAAATGGTGAACTGAACTAGTATATTTTAATTTCTGTGAACTATGAACTGAACTAGTTCATGTAGAAAGAGAACTTGCCCAACTCTGGGCCCGTTTCACCACAGCCCGTCTCTTGAGCAGCTCCAGGCAACTGACGGCTGTCAGCGGAGGAGGTGGCGTCGAGCGGGCAAAACGCACCCCGGAGGCTTCCTGTCAGCCTGAAGACTGTCAGCCCCGGAGAGAGGGAAACAGGGAAGACACAGATAAAAGAGACAGAGACCTTTTATTCCTCCTAAATATAAAACCTTTATACCGGCTGAGCAAATTACAGGTCGTTCTGGCCCATCAGGAAACCCCGGGCCTGTTCACTTAGACGAGAGGAGACGAGGTGAATCTGGCTCGCTTCTTTTTTCTTCCCTCCATTCCCGGTAAAAGGTTCCTGCAGGAGCGCTGCACACACATTTAGAGATGTGCATTTATTACAGATTTTGGTCCAAGTGGACTTAAATGACCCGTCCAGGCAAACACAGAGGAGACGACGTGTTTCTGAATTAGATTTGCCCAGAAATGCTTTTATTCAGCAGCAGCCTCCAGTCTCTCAGCTATGGACGTGAAGAGACTGGGAGCTGCCCAGTACAGCCGTCTGCTGGTGCCAGTCAGCACCAGACTGGCTCTGTTGGGGCAGCCGACCATAAAGCGCCTCGGTCCGGGCCGGCTTTTAGTTTTTGCGAACAGAAAAGCCTGTCTGTGTTCGCGTTTTCCTCAAGAGTTTCCCCAAAGAGCAGACACTTGGCCAGATTTATGTTTTTCATTGTTTTTACCGTTTTCTTGAATTTTCAGTAGGGATGTATGATAACTGTTTTTTAAAACCGATACTGATAACCGATAACTTTCAGCTCCTAAAGGCCGATACCGATAACCGATAACACACACATATGCCTAAGATCATTACATCAATACTATGAACAAAATCAAAAATAGTTTTGACTTTTTAAATGAACAGATATTTATTTTTTCCATTGAAAAACTATTGGCAAGCCTCTAAAACAAAGAGCTATCAAACAAACCAATTTGATCTCACATTAACTTAAATAAGGTTCATTACTGACTGATGGAAAAGGTGTAACGTAAATTCCCACGTTCCCTTGTTTGCTAGTTGTTCTTTCAGCCTTTTCTATTTTTTTATTTTTTTATGTGTAACATGTGGGTTTTTCTTAAGTCCATCAGTTCTACTGTTATCGTTGTGGGTAACAATGAAATGCATGATGGGAGATGTAGTTTATTGTCTAAATGCGCTTTAAAGGGTCATAAGCTTATTTAAGTCTTAAGATATTGGTTTAAAATTTAAGCCCATAATGCCCAAGCTCTCGGGGGCCACAAAAATGATGTGACGGGCCACATTTGGCCCGCGGACCTTGTGTTTGACACATGTGCTGTAGATGGTGGTAGTGACCACAGACATTAGATTCAATCAGGAGCAGAAGGGTGCAGGACGAACCCCAAAAGACATCAGTCCTTAAAAGTGACGCACGACAAGTCCTCAAAGCTGCTGAGAGAGATGTTTTGTCTCCCACTAACAATATTGTTCTGTACAACCATGAAGATCCCCCCCCCCCCCCCCCCCCCCCCCCCCGCACCCACGTCCAACAATCACATGGATTCCAACGATTTCTTGTTCCCAGTGTTGCGTTTATGATCTATGAAGCCAGTCCCACGCTCTGGGACTGAAGCCCAGCCGAAGCCGTTCGGTCACACGTTACGAGCGCCGCCGCGAGTGTCACCGTATCCACTCGCAGCATCTGTGAAGGTGACGAGGAGCAGGCCGTCGAGCTCTGCGCGCAGGTGCGATCCCACCTGCGTCTCTGCCAGAACAAGAAGCGAGAGAGCGCAGGAGGTGCGAAAGCGCCTTCAGTCTGCGTGACTGCGAGGAATACCGATCTGTGGCACGACTTCATTTCAAATCGCGTCCCTCAAATGTTCAGCGTTTAGTATTCAGGAGATTTGATGCTCTTGACTGCTTGTAGAAGACGCTGATGAAGCAGGGAAGACTGATACAAAGAGGCTACTGAAGATTAAGCTGTTCAGTGATTGATAAACAGCTGTGAGTGATTCAGATCTAAAACTGTGCCGTTAGGGAGATTAGTTTCAGATCAGTCAGACCACACTCCAGAAAGTCTGCTTTAGATGACTCATCTCAGTCTTTGACGCTGGTAAAATACCTCTCGGTGGCCGAGAATACTGTAAAGAAGCATTGTTCAGCTGATCAATAACAATAATAATCTCCTTTTTTATCCTTTTATATTTGCTCTGGCTTTAAAAGCCCGTCCTCTCAGTTTCAGCCCTCCAGACGCACTAAAACGGTATTTTCATTTCAACCAGGGAGCAGAGATGTCTGAATAACAGGAAGCGTCACCGCTGAGTTCTGTGAGGCGGAAAAGTGAAGACAGACAACAGCCTTTACTTTTGTCAGCTGTTGTAAGTGTCACTGAAGTTCAGGATCTGAGCAAAGTTCTGGTAGTAATAGACAGTAGAGCTGAGCGAATTTCTGCGATATATATCGATATTTTATTTCCCCAGAGAGTTTCAATTTTTCAGCGGCGGGTATCGATATTCTAAGCTCCCTTCAAAACCCCCGCGTCCCACACGGGTGCTCTTCCTGCAAAGTACAGGAAGAGCCATTAAGTCCTCCAGCCGCTAGTGTCGCTGTAGAGCATTTCTAACCAGTTATCCAGAAGCAGCTTCTTTCTCAGCTACAGCTGAGCCAGTCAGGAGAATGGCGGCGAGTATAAATCCAGCGCCTGCGTGCTTAAAAGCAGATGTGTGGGAGCAGTTCGGTTTTAAAAGAAGGAAAGCGAAGATTTATACAAAAGTATGGCGGTTTGCAAGCTGTGTCACACAAACGTGAAGTACCACAACCTGCGAGCCCACCTGTAACGTCACCACCCGGACAAGCTAATGCTAACTGAGAGCGAGCCAAACTTTATTTGTCAGGATTTGAGACCGTATTCAACGGTGGAAAACACCGGCTTTAAGGGCTGTGTTTACTCTTGCGGCAATGTGTCGCAGTTAGCTTGTCGCCGATATGCCGCAGTTACTTTTGATTTATGATCAATTTTGAAGCGTGTCTGCGCTATGTTATTCCATGCTACAACTTAAGAGGGACAATCACGATCTAGCTAAACTTACTACTTGCTTACCTCTTGCTTTTTCCACTTCCTCACCATCTCGGCCGTATGCAGATCCACATTCATCGCAATCTCCCTCCATGATTTACTAGAATATGTGCTGTCTTTGTAGTGTGGAGATCAAGAATCGTACAGATGTGGGTACTTCCTCATTTCTTCAATGACGTGCTCTTTTCTACGCGGATGTAGAATCGACCAATCAGAGGCCTTTTTTCTCTCCTCTCTGTGACACTCTCTGAGGTCACCTACCTTTCAGTTCAATTAACTCAAAGTAATTGGAACACTCACAAGATGTCACCAAAATCACTTTGATCCCTTAAAATCTTTCAGAAAATAATGTAAATGTATCTTAAGATGAATATCGATATATATATCGTATCGTGAGCCGAGTATCGTGTATCGTATCGTATCGCGAGATAAGTGTATCACTACAGCCCCAGTAGTCAGGGCTGAACCAGGTGCAACCTCTCTGAAGATGATCCAGGCGGTACCTCTTGACCTTGCGCATCATCTCGGGTTCCTTCCCCACCCAAAGACGTGACGTTCTGTGTCTCAAGAGCCAGTTTTGGAAGCTTCAGCTGCTTCTGAAAACCCGTTGTACCCGACCAGAACAGCTCCGGTCCCTACGAGACGACTGAACTGACCAATGTCTGCCCAACCAGGGGAATCACGGTTGTATTTCTACTCTAAAAAAACTCACCTCATGGGGTTATATTGGAGTTTTTAAGTAGGTAGACTACACCCCCATACAGGCACTCAAGCAAAGAAAAATATATATATTTTCTTATTTTATAATGTGTCACCTTTAACTGTGATGGAGTTTTGGCTCGTCCAGGTCGTGTCCCACTTCCTGCCTTGTGCCTGCCACTATTGTCTCCAGCAGACCCTCCCTTTACTCTGATTAGGATTACAGGAAACTGAATTAATCAATAAATTAACCCTTTCATTCTGTTAACTTCGTTGAGGTGTTTCCGCTTGCCTCGTTAAACTGCGTGAACTTGTAAGCGTAGAGTAAGTCGTGGGTATCCTGATCCCAAACCGCATCAGTCATTGCTCCGGCCAATCACTAGAAGGCTTGAGAGATTTCACGGCGGGGAGTGTTGACGCCATCCAGAAATCGCTTACCCTACCTTTAAGTGAGGGACCACCGGGGGAGCCGAGTGGGTACCGTAGACGGAGGTGTAAATCAGGGTGAGGAGAGGCCTCGGCTGCAGTCATTAAGTAGACGGAGTGAGTGCAACGGTACAAATGTGTGTCAATGAGCGAATGAGTGATTAAGCATACAAGTCAAAGGGGAACGAGGTGAATGCAGTGAGTGTGTGTGGGCGGGAGGGGGGGGAGGGGGAGGCACCGGTGGGGCCCCGTGACTTTCCCACCGACTCATTAGGTGGGTAATTAAGGCGCAGAGCTCTGGCCCCAGGGCTCCGGCGAGCATCACTCTGAGCCGCGACTGCTAATGACGGCATCCCGGACCTGAGAGAGACGGAGGAAGAGAGAGAGATGAGTCCTCGCAGCGGGAGCTCGATTAGCTCGATACCGTTAGCGGGGAAGCGCTGGTTTTCATTTTCGCAACAATGTACAGCTCTCTCAGCTTTTTTGTTTTGTTTTGTTTTGTTTTGAGGCAGTAAAATAAAACCTGGCCAAAAAAAATAATCTAAAGAAAGTCTCTGAGGCACACTTCATATTAGGGATGCACGATAACTGTCTTTTAAAACAGATACCAATAATCGATAACTTTCAGCTCCTAAAAGCTGATACCGATAACCGATAACACACACATATACCTAAGATCATTACATCAATACTATGAACAAAATCAAAAATAGTTTTGACTTTTTAAATGAACAAATATTTATTTTTTCCAATGAAAACTATTGTCAAGCCTCTCAAACATTTTCATAAAACTATCAAACAAACCTATTTGATATCTCACAATGACTTACATAAGATTCATTACTGACTGATATAAAAAAAATAAAGACTGCTTGAACTGATGGAAATACATGCATCAGAATTACTAACTGAAAAAGATTAACATTTAAAGGATTTTGGCTTATCTATCTGTCCAAAAATGGACAGATAGGTGGAAGGAGAAGGTCTGGAAGATGGCTGGAACACGCCCACCTTAGCTCAGTTACTAGAACCTTTCTTATTTTAGCTTGACTGCTTGGCTTATGCTAACCCATGATGCTAACTAATGATTAAATCTGTCCAAACCTCCTCATTTCAAGTGTTGTTCCCAAAACAAACACCTGAAACGGAGGTCAATGGAAACTGAGACTAGTGGAGACTAGTGGTTGGTAGAGGAACTGCAGCCTCTACTGGTCGGTAGAGGAACTGCAGCCTCTCGTGGTCGGTAGAGGAACTGCAGCCTCTACTGGTCGGTAGAGGAACTGCAGCCTCTCGTGGTCGGTAGAGGAACTGCAGCCTCTACTGGTCGGTAGAGGAACTGCAGCCTCTAGTGGTTGGTAGAGGAACTGCAGCCTCTACTGGTCGGTAGAGGAACTGCAGCCTCTTGTGGGTCAGTAGAGGAACTGCAGTATCTAGTGGTTGGTAGAGGAACTGCAGCCTCTAGTGGTTGGTAGAGGAACTGCAGCCGCTAGTGGTCGGTAGAGGAACTGCAGCCTCTACTGGTCGGTAGAGGAACTGCAGCCTCTAGTGGGTCAGTAGAGGAACTGCAGTATCTAGTGGTTGGTAGAGGAACTGCAGCCTCCAGTGGTCGGTAGAGGAACTGCAGCCTCTAGTGGGTCAGTAGAGGAACTGCAGCCTCTAGTGGTTGGTAGAGGAACTGCAGCCTCTAGTGGTTGGTAGAGGAACTGCAGCCTCTACTGGTCGGTAGAAGAACTGCAGCCTCTAGTGGGTCAGTAGAGGAACTGCAGTATCTAGTGGTTGGTAGAGGAACTGCAGCCTCTAGTGGTTGGTAGAGGAACTGCAGCCTCTAGTGGTTGGTAGAGGAACTGCAGCCTCTAGTGGTCGGTAGAGGAACTGCAGTCTCTAGTGGTTATTAAAGTAACTGCAGTCTCTAGTGGTCGGTAGAGGAACTGCAGTCTCTAGTGGTCGGTAGAGGAACTGCAGCCTCTAGTGGTCTGTAGAGGAACTGCAGCCTCTAGTGGTCAATAGATGAACTGCAGTCTCTAGTGGTTATTAAAGGAACTGCAGTCTCTATTGGTCAGAAGAGGAACTGCAGCCTCTAGTGGGTCAGTAGATGAACTGCAGCCTCTAGTGGTCGGTAGAGGAACCGCAGCCTCTAGTGGTCAGTAGAGGAACTGCAGCCTCTAGTGGGTCAGTAGAGGAACTGCAGCCTCTAGTGGTCGGTAGAGGAACTGCATTATCTAGTGGTCGGTAGAGGAACTGCAGCCTTTAGTGGTCAGTAGAGGAACTGCAGCCTCTAGTGGCCTGTAGAGGAACTGCAGCCTCTAGTGGGTCGGTAGAGGAACTGCAGCCTCTAGTGGGTCAGTAGAGGAACTGCTGCCTCTAGTGGTCGGTAGAGGAACTGCAGCCTCTAGTGGGTCTGTAGAGGAACTGCAGCCTCTAGTGGGTCAGTAGAGGAACTGCAGCCTCTAGTGGTCGGTAGAGGAACCGCAGCCTGTAGTGGGTCAGTAGAGGAACTGCAGCCTCTAGTGGGTCAGTGGAGGAACTGCAGCCTCTAGTGGTCGGTAGAGGAACTGCAGCCTCTAGTGGTCGGTAGAGGAACTGCAGCCTCTAGTGGTCGGTAGAGGAACTGCAGCCTCTAGTGGTCAGTAGAGGAACTGCAGCCTCTAGTAGTCGGTAGAGGAACCGCAGCCTCCAGTGGTCGGTAGAGGAACTGCAGCCTCTAGTAGTCGGTAGAGGAACCGCAGCCTCTAGTAGTCGGTAGAGGAACTGCAGCCTCCAGTGGTCGGTAGAGGAACTGCAGCCTCTAGTGGTCAGTAGAGGAACTGCAGCCTCTCTGACAGCTTGTTAAGCTGAATTCATATACGTATATGCAAGATTCAATGTTTTTTCTTTATTATTCAAGCTGAAATTGGTCACCTCTGCACCACTTACTCAGATGTTTTTAAATAAACTCAACATCTGGAATTATTCATCTTCACTCTCCAAGGAGAATCCTTTTTTTAGCACCAGAATAGCAATGTCTCTTCAATGCTTCTTGGCAGCATTTAAAGCAAATTCAGACCAAATATTGATTTGTATTGGAACAAGTCAAAGAGCTGCCGGAGGAAAGAACCACCCAGGGAGCAGGACTGAAGACGGATCCAGGTGAAGGTTTATCAGCTGCAGAACCACCGTGAGAGGGAGGATTTTACAGTTGTGGTTGGTTCTCACCAGCCTGCTCATCTGGCAGTCCAGGTCCATGCAGGGACCAGTTGCTCAGCAGTCCAGGTCGTCAACCTGGAGGGGAGCCTGAAACAATCTGAGAAGAAATCCCTCAACTGGAGACCACAGGTCGGGCCAGACGTCCTCCGGTCAAGTCAAGTCCTCGGCTGAACCCAACAACATCCGGAACCCAGAATAAGAGGAGGAATCGAATCACCCTCGGGTAATCCTGTTTCCTGTACGGCAGATATTCGGTTCCAAGACAAGGGAGCGGAAAAGACGGGATTGGAGCTGCAGCAGCGTTGTGCAACGTCTCTGCAGAGAGCCGACTCCATCAGAAGTCAGTGACTGTCGTAAGTTCATCTGCTGAACGCCCCCAGAACCTCTTTGTGTTGACACCAGTGAGCTTATTGGCATTTGAAAGGTGAGAGTAAATAACGGCGAGGCTTTGTTGGTTTAGCTCCAAACTAAGCAAGTCAAGAAGCCACGTTTGCTCAGGCAACTTTCTGAGGATGATGCCCACTTTCCATGAATAATGATGGAGGGAAAAAAAACTCTGACACTGGCCCACTTCCCCTCATAAACCCATCTGCCTCGTAAGCACCTCTGAGCTGCAGCCCGACGCATTTCCATCACTCCCCGCATTTAAAAATAAATGAGTAAATATGAAATTAATAAGCTGAAAGATTGAAGTGCCGAGGCGCCGCACGCACACGCGCCACGCGTGGCAGAGGAAAAATAACCCAGCATACATTATCCACCCACTGCAGCTGATTTCTGATCTCGGCGATGCTGCCTCGCCTCATCATGATCAGAGAATTGTTTGTTTCTGATAATACTAACGACTCAATTAGCTGCTGATTCGTTCACGCTGGCGAGGAGGACAGATCGTTTTCTTTCAGTGAGGAGAGGCTGATGAAAATGCCCCCCCGCCACCGGGGTTAGGAGGAAATTTACGTCTGGCACGACAACGGCGAGACTCGCGGAAACCATCCAAACACGTCTAATCAGGTTCAAAATAATATCAGAGTCCATTTGTCTTTCAGCCGACGCACCTAGCCAAAGCTCCTCCGTATCTGAGACGACGGCTCTCCTGGTCCGGCGTGAGGTTCTGCCTGAGTTACCATCTTGAAGTTAGCATCAAAACCTCTCCTTTGTTTACCCGCTCGTCCTACTTTAAACCGCTCATGTCTCACCATCTTCCTGCATCTCTCAAACCTCCTGAAACAGTTGCGATGTTGTGTTGAAATTTCCAGTTGTAACAGACACATTCAGGTTGGAAAATGACACACCAGCGCACGGAGCATTAGCTTGTTAAATCAGTGGATCCTGCCAGGTCCGTCACTATGAATTAGGGATGCACGATAACTGTTTTTAACCGATAACACACACATATAGCTAAGATCATTACATCAATACTATGAACAAAATCAAAAATAGTTTTGACTTTTTAAATGAACAGATATTTATTTTTTCCAATGTAAAATTATTGGCAAACCTCTCAAACATTTTCTTAAAGCTATCAAACAAACCTATTTGATATCTCACTTTAACTTAAATAAGGTTAATTACTGACGGATATAAAAAAAAATAAAGGCTCCTTGAACTGATGGAAATACATGCATCAAAATTACTAACTTAAAAAGATTAACATTTAAAGGATTTTGGCTTGTGGTTCCATCTAAATTAATACCTTTAATTAAAGTAAATGAGGTTCAGTAGTTTTTATTTTTTAATCTCATGGAAGCTTTAGATGAGAGGAATGAGGGAGAGGGGAGACTGCTGCTGGCTTGCGCACGTTAGCATTAGCTTCCGATAGCTAACGTTAGCGCGATTTCAAAACTCCATGGAAGCGATTGTTATGTTGTAGGTGGCTGATCAGGTTTTACGTATTAAAGCTAATGCTTCCCTCCTCGTAGAATTCACTCGGAGGATTCGTCACAAATAACCATCAAACTATCTTTGTCTGAAACTTTAACGAAGTTCCACGCCGCCATGTTTGTTGTGATCAGTGCGCTGTGCTGCTGGCTGCATTCAAGGTGTAACGTAAACTCCCACGTTCCCTCGTTTGCTAGTCGTTCTTTCAGCCTCTTTTTTTTTCTTTTTTTATGTGTAACATGTGAGAGAATACTGTGAATATTAATTAAAGTCAGCAACTACCAAAATTATGACCGAGTTAACGAGTTGTTTTCTGGCATGAGGGGGTATTCTTGATTTTCCTGATTGAGTATTCGTTTTTCTGATTATGCCGATGTCACTTGAACATAACATTCACTGCTGGTCATTTAAGACTCAGAGGGAGCGAGACACTGCCGTGTTGACAAAAAAATATGTTATTGGGGCTATTCGTCATGATATCGGAGTTATCAGGATGACGTCATAATTTCCTGTTGTCGGCCCGATAGGTATCGAGCACCCCTAAATTGTTTTAAAAAGTCCTTGGTTCTGTTGGTCAAATTTAGTTCATTTCAAGGTCTATGGCTCTCCTTTAACTTTATTATTTTATCTTTTAACCTTCCAGCATCTGGTGGAGTCAAGGACGAAAACACTGAATGAAAATACAATTCATCATATTTAAGCCTCAGATATAAATGATGACTCCTTCAGAAACTTTAAAAAAAGAAAAGAAAAAGCTGTTGACATGAATGTTCCGTAATTGGCCCTGTGGAAGTGAAGGCACCACCCTGTTATTGTCTCTGTGAGGTAGTCATATCGTTATTCAGTGTCCAATTAAACTGGCCTCCGTCTCCTCAGGAGCTCTGGTCCTGTGAGGACCACCTGCAGCATCCTCGCTCAGTGTCAGCAGCCCGCCTTGAGTCATTAGCCTTCATACGGGCTCAAAATGGAAATGCCAGGAACTCCTCTGAACATTTCCTCTCTTTTTTTCTCCTTTATTTTTCCTCTTCTCTGCCTCGGCTCAGATCCCTCTCCAGCCTATTTTTCTGCTCACGCTCTCAGTGGGGACTCTGCCCCTCGCTCCATCACTTTCTCCTTCTTGTTTTTTTCCCAAAATAAAAAAAAAATATATATATAGGCTCCATCCATTCCCTACTGAGCTGAGAAGAGCAATATCTTTGAAGGGTCTCTTCTGCTCTTAACCTCCTTCTCTGCCTCTAAAAGTGAGTCTATTTTCTGCTCTTGTCTCACACCTCTGGTCCTTCCTGGCTGGACAGGAGTGCAGTCGTACGAGTGAAGAAATGGGTGATTAAAACATCCTGCTGATTTGCTTTGCGGCGCTGTTATCATGCGAAAGCAGTGAGCCGTAAAAATTTCATTAAGTCCTTCTTAAGACGTTCAACTCGATCTCAAGGACGACATCATGGACGACAGCGTGCAGCTCTGCTGATCACACCGATGGATCAGTGGACTTTCTTCAGATCTGCTCGGACCAGCAGATCTTGACGTTTTTTTTTCTTTTAATCTCTGTTTTAACATTTTTGTTTTGGTCGGTAATATATATATATATATATATATATATATATATATATATATATATATATATATGTATATATATATATATATATATATATATATATATATATATGCATCTCAATACTTAAGCCTCCTTTGGGACTAGTAAAGTCAAAAAGGCGTTGGAAGAGTGTTTGGTGTGTCCGTTATACTGACACCGTGTTTTTACGACGGCTATAAAACTGCTGAAATGAGGTCCATGATTGAGGGACCGTGAACGCATCGCTGTGAGCTGAGGGACCAGGGAGCATCTCGTCTTTGATAGACAAACATTATGAAAACAGTCGCTTGGGAGCAGGTGTGACATAAAACACGACCGTTAGGAGTGAAAACGCACCTCAGAGAGCTGCTCAGATTGCAGCATCACACACCCAGATCAAAGTCCAGTTAGAAAGTGTTGCTCTTCTTTAGGTTCACTAAATTTAACACCACGTGCCTTTGCTGAACATTGGAGACGGGAAACACAAAGACGAGACTCTGGCTGACTCCGCCTCTTAAACAGGCTGTTCTGGAGAACTCGTTAAAAAAAAATCAGTTCCTCTACTGACCACTAGAGGCTGCAGTTCCTCTACTGACCACTAGAGGCTGCAGTTCCTCTACCGACCACTAGAGGCTGCAGTTCCTCTACCGACCACTAGAGGCTGCAGTTCCTCTACTGACCACTAGAGGCTGCAGGTTCCTCTACCGACCACTAGAGGCTGCCAGTTCCTCTACCGACCACTAGAGGCTGCAGTTCCTCTACCGACCACTAGAGGCTGCAGTTCCTCTACCGACCACTAGAGGCTGCAGTTCCTCTACTGACCACTAGAGGCTGCAGTTCTCTACTACCGACCACTAGAGGCTGCAGTTCCTCTACTGACCACTAGAGGCTGCAGTTCCTCTACCGACCACTAGAGGCTGCAGTTCCTCTACTGACCACTAGAGGCTGCAGTTCCTCTACCGACACCACTAGAGGCTGCAGTTCCTCTACCGACCACTAGAGGCTGCAGTTCCTCTACTGACCACTAGAGGCTGCAGTTCCTCTACTGACCACTAGAGGCTGCAGTTCCTCTACCGACCACTAGAGGCTGCAGTTCCTCTACTGACCACTAGAGGCTGCAGTTCCTCTACCGACCACTAGAGGCTGCAGTTCCTCTACTGACCACTAGAGGCTGCAGTTCCTCTACCGACCACTAGAGGCTGCAGTTCCTCTACCGACCACTAGAGGCTGCAGTTCCTCTACCGACCACTAGAGGCTGCAGTTCCTCTACTGACCACTAGAGGCTGCAGTTCCTCTAGACCACTAGAGGCTGCGTTCCTCTACCGACCACTAGAGGCTGCAGTTCCTCTACGACCACTAGAGGCTGCAGTTCCTCTACCGACCACTAGAGGCTGCAGTTCCTCTACCGACCACTAGAGGCTGCAGTTCCTCTACCGACCACTAGAGGCTGCAGTTCCTCTACTGACCACTAGAGGCTGCAGTTCCTCTACCGACCACTAGAGGCTGCAGTTCCTCTACTGACCACTAGAGGCTGCAGTTCCTCTACTGACCACTAGAGGCTGCAGTTCCTCTACCGACCACTAGAGGCTGCAGTTCCTCTACCGACCACTAGAGGCTGCAGTTCCTCTACCGACCACTAGAGGCTGCAGTTCCTCTACCGACCACTAGAGGCTGCAGTTCCTCTACCGACCACTAGAGGCTGCAGTTCCTCTACTGACCACTAGAGGCTGCAGTTCCTCTACTGACCACTAGAGGCTGCAGTTCCTCTACCGACCACTAGCACTCTACCGACCACTAGAGGCTGCAGTTCCTCTACCGACCACTAGAGGCTGCAGTTCCTCTACCGACCACTAGAGGCTGCAGTTCCTCTACTGACCACTAGAGGCTGCAGTTCCTCTACTGACCACTAGAGGCTGCAGTTCCTCTGACCACTAGAGGCTGCAGTTCCTCTACCGACCACTAGAGGCTGCAGTTCCTCTACTACCACTAGAGGCGCAGTTCCTCTACCGACCACTAGAGGCTGCAGTTCCTCTACCGACCACTAGAGGCTGCAGTTCCTCTACCGACCACTAGAGGCTGCAGTTCCTCTACCGACCACTAGAGGCTGCAGTTCCTCTACTGACCACTAGAGGCTGCAGTTCTCTACCGACCACTAGAGGCTGCAGTTCCTCTACCGACCACTAGAGGCTGCAGTTCCTCTACCGACCACTAGAGGCTGCAGTTCCTCTACTGACCACTAGAGGCTGCAGTCCTCTACCGACCACTAGAGGCTGCAGTTCCTCTACTGACCACTAGAGGCTGCAGTTCCTCTACCGACCACTAGAGGCTGCAGTTCCTCTACCAACCACTAGAGGCTGCGGTTCCTCTCATGACCACTAGGGTCTGGCTCCAACAGTGAGTCAGTCTCCTTTAACCTCTATGTTAAAATGTTCTGCTTTGCAGCAGAAATAAACATATTTGCAGCCTGTTACAAAAAAAACAAAACAGTTTTGGTTTCCATAGATAGATTTTAGTCTGGTAGCAGCCTGGGAGCTCCTGTTTTTTTTTTTATTTCTGGACATGATTTTTGGTTTAAACACCAGAACTACCTGGTAAATGCTGGAAAATGATCAGGCGTTTGGCTAAAATAATCTTTTACTTGGCACCGGTGACTCAGAATCCACATGCGCTGAAGCTCACATCCAATCAAGCCGCTGAGTTTTTGAAACAATTGTTATCGCAGCTTGTACCAACACGCTGTTGTTCTGTGGCTGGAGGATCTCAGACATCCTCGGCAGCCGCTGAAAACACAATTACCGCAGCTGACTCGATGTCATGTCCCATTCATGTCATGAGCTGCTGCGCGTTCGGGTCTTTTACTGTGCAGATAAACACAGATTTTATTTGCGTCTTTTCAGTTCTATATTGATTTTAGTCAGAGACACGTGACTGCTGCCGCGACCGCCGAGTGATGAGTCGGTTAAAACATGCACAGTCATGTTCCTGAGATGAACTCTTTCATGCTCCCGTATTCAAACTGAACGTTTTGCATCCGGATTCTGAAATCACGTTTTCCGATGTGTTTGCCTTTTTACAGCGCCAAGAGAAAGTCGCTCCTCTGTGACTCTTTGGTTTCCTGCATTAAAATGTGATCTAATCTTTATCCAGGTCACAAAAACAGCTAAACTTAAGCTGATGGAACACAAACAATTATAATTTGTCAAGTTTATCCTGAACACGTTCATTAAATATTTCCAGTTCCAGAGGAAAGGTTGAGTGAAGCCCTGGGGTTTGGGGAACTTTGAGGCTGGTTCTGTTTGGTGTTGGAAGTTGTCTCGTTTGGGTTTGATTAGTTTTTAATCACTGCCTCACTTGAAGCTCGCCCCAATCATGATGCTCTCTCCACCGTACTTCACTGTTGGGGCCATGTTGGCCATCCATCCACCCATCTTCTATACCTGCTTATTCCTGTTTTAGGGTCATGTGGGTCTGCTGGAGTCTGTCTCTGGGCCAGGGGGCGGAGTTACACCCCAGCTGGGTCACCCTGGTCAACGTGGTCATGAACACCACCAAGACCACAGAGGTAGCAGTGGACCACCACAGCTGTCTGAGAAGCAGCCGGTGTGAAGAAACGCTTGGTTCGCCGACTCAGAGGAAGACTCGGGTCAAGATCAGGGCACATTTTGATGTGAACTGATGAAGGAAACCAGTTAATTTCAAAGCGTTCACATACTTGAACTGTGCGCCGTCATTCGTCCTTCAGGTTTCAATTCATTTCGCCGCACTCCTGCCCTCCGCTTTGACTTTTGTTGCTCTTAAACGAGCGAGGTCTCCTTGCCGTGGATGTCGTGGGGCTGCAAATCATGTTGGCGCGATGGAAATTCTCCAGGCTGAGAGTTGATCTACTAGAAAAGAAAATGTGACCCGTAGGGGTGAACGATAATTATCGGGCCGATAACAGGAAATTATGACGTCATCCCGATAACTCAGATATCATGACGAACAGCCCGACAACATATATTTTTGTCAACACGGCAGTGCCTCACTCCCTCTGAGCCTTTAATGACCGGCAGTGAATGTTATGTTCACGTGATGGCGGCATAATCAGAAAAATGATTTCTCACTCAGGAAAATCAAGAATACCCCCTCATGCCAGAAAACAACTCGTTAACTCGGTCATAATTTTAGTAGTTGCTGACTTGAATTGATATATGCAGTATTCTCCCACATGTTACACATGAAAAAAGAAAAAAATAGAAAAGGCTGAAAGAACGACTAGCAAACAAGAGAGCATGGGAATTTACGTTACACCTTGAATGCAGCCTGCAGCACAGCGTACTGATCACAACAAACATGGCGGCGTGGAACTTCGTTAAAGTTTCAGAAGAAGATAGTTTGGTGGTTATTTGTGACGAATCCTCCGAGCAGAATTCTACGAGGAGGGAAGCACAAGCTTTAATACGTAAAACCTGATCAGCCACCTACAACATAACAATCACTTCTATGGAGTTTTGAGATCGGGCTAACATGAGCTAACGTGAGCTAACGTGAGCTAACGGAAGCTAATGTGCGCAAGCCAGCAGCAGTCTCTCCTCTCCCTCATCTCTCTCATTTAAAGCTTACATGAGATATAAAAAAAAAAACTACTGAACATCATTTACTTTAATTAAAGGTATTAATTTAAATGGAACCACAAGCCAAAACCCTTTAAATGTTAATCTTTTTCAGTTAGTAATTCTGATGCATGTATTTCCATCAGTTCAAGGAGCCTTTATTTTCATATCAGTCACCTTATTTAAGTTAATGTAAGATATCAAATAGGTTTATTTGATAGCTTTATGAAAATGTTTGAGAGGCTTGACAATAGTTTTTCATTGGAAAAATAAATATCTGTTCATTTATAAAGTCAAAACTGCTTTTGGTTTTGTTCATAGTATTGATGTAATGATCTTAGGTATATGTGTGTGTTATCGGTATTGGCCTTTAGGAGCTGAAAGTTATCGGTATTAGTTTTAAAACAGTTATCGTGTATCCCTAGCGACCGGTCGTTCTTCGTACAGGCGAGTGAAACGTCTCCTGCTCTCAGCATAAGTCATCCCGACCTCTGATCTGTCATCTGCAACAAAGCGTTTGGAAAATTACAGTGCAGCCTCCCATCAGCCAGAAGACATCGCCGTCTCCCCCTCATACATTCATGCATACCCCCCCCCCCCCCCATGTCTTCTCCGTGTCTCTTTGACGGCTTTGCACCAACACAATTCTCCAGAAAACCAATTTGTTGTTTGTCAGCCAGACGCCCCCCCCACCTTCTTTTTTTCCCCTCCCTCCCTTATTATTTGTCACAAAGCGATTTGTTCCTGTGAGTTCCGGGCTCTTCTCCGTTGACATGTGCCAGAGTTTTATTGCAGGGGTGAACAGAAAGTAATTGGCTGCCAGTTTGCCGTTGCAGGATTTACCCGATCGGCGGTCTGATCGAACGGAGACTCCTTCAAAAAGGCCCGAACATCTGCAGCACTGAAACAGCAGCTCATTTATCCTCATCCGCACAAACAAAACCGTTCTCCTCGGATAACATGATTTCAGGGCGACGCGTACATCCGAACAACAGCGAGAGATTCAGAGAAACCCGGCGCCTGCCGGCTCTTTGCTCAAGGGACCAGATGATAAATAAAACTTGGTCTGATAAATAAATGTGGACTGTGTGTGTTTTGGAGCCTCTGGATGAGATTATTAGCGGCGCACACGCTGATTAAAGCCAACCTAAGAAGGCGCCAGCGGCCGTGTTCCTGCCGCCTAATTGAAACCGTTCCTTATTTACTCATCTCAGCGACAGACGAGTAAATCCACCGCCTCGCGAGCCCTCCGGTGAGAGGACGCGGCGTCCGCGTTGCGCCGAAATTAAAGTGGAAGGAAAGAAAAATAAACAGAAATCGCAGATCACAGAAGGATTAGTTCAGTTTCTAAAGGAAGGAAATGGTGGGGGAAGGAAGGAAGGAAGGAAGGAGATCAGAAAGTGAGGAAGGCGAATACATTTCACTCGTTTGCTGTGGTGGCCTATTTCTTTGTGTTAATTCCTCCACGCCTTTTAACTTCCAAAGCTCCTGCGTCGTGGCGCAGTAGGACTGAGCGTGATTGAGAAATTTGGAGGAGTATTTTTAGCCAAAGCACTCACTTCCCCTGAGGGAACGGCATATGATTTTCCTTTTTTCTCCTTCCACTCTGGTGGTTTCACAATGAACCTCTGGATTTGTACCTGCAGGCGGGAGCTTGGACTGAATCAGCTCTCTATCTGCTGCACAGGAGCTGCCTCCTGATTGGCACAAGTACGGTTGTTCCCCACATCCTCCCTTTGCTTTTTCTGTTTTTCATTTTGTTTCTTCTATGACAGACTTGAGGATGCAGAGTAACGGGCCTAAAATGCACCACGTCATCGACGTGCAACCAGCCAACCAAACCAACCACCCACCAACAAACCCAACAAACCAACCCAACCACCGGCCAACCAACCAACTCAACCAATCAACCCAACCTAACCAACAAACCCAAACAACCCAACCAACCAACCAAACCCCCAACCCAACCAACCCAACCAAACAACCCAAACCAACCCAAACCCAACCAAAAAAAACCAACCAAACCAACCCAACCAACCAAACCCAAAACCAACCAACCCAACCCAACCAAAAACCAACAAAAAACCAACCAAAAACCAAGCCAAAATAAACCAACCAAAAACCAAAAAAACCAAACCAACCAACCAACCAACCAACCAAAAAAACAAAACCAAAAAAACCAAAAAAAACCAAACAAACCAACCAACCCAACCAACCACCAACCAACCAACAAATCCAACCAAACCAACCCAAACCAACCAAACAAACCAAAAACAAACCAACCCAAAAAAAAACCAAAAAAAAATCAACCACCAAAAAACCAACCAACCAACCAACCAACCAACCAACCAACCAACCAACCAACCAAACCAACCCAACCAACCCAACCCAACCAACCAACCAAACCAACAACCAAACCCCACCCAACCAACCAACCAACCAACCAACCAAACCAACCACCAACCAACAAACCCAACCAACCAAACCAATCAATCCAACCAACCAACCAACCAAAACCAAAACCAACCAACCAACCAACCAACAACATCCAATCAACGACTCAACCCAACCAAAAAAACCAACTAAACCCCAACCAAAACCAACCCAAACCACCCGGCCACCAACAAAATCAACTCAACCAATCAACCCAACACAACCAACAAACCCAACCAACCAACCAACCCAACCACCCACTAACAAACCCAACCAACCAACCCGACCACCGGCCAACCAACAACAACAACCAAAAACCAAAACCAAAACAAAAAAAAACCAAAACCAACCAACCAAACCACCGGCCAACCAATCAATCAACCAACCAACCCAACCACCGGCCAACCAACCAACCCAACCACCGGCCAAGCAACCAACCAACCCAACCACCAACCAACCAACCCAACCAACCCACCCACTCATTCACCACCAAACCAACCAACCAACCAACCAAACCACCCACCAACCAACCAACCCAACCAACCCACCCACTCATCCACCAACTAAACCAACCAACCAACAAACCCAACAACCAACCAATCAACCAACCAACAAACCAACCAAACCAACCAAAAATCAACCCAACAAACCAACCAACCCAACCACCGGCCAACCAACCAACTCATCCAATCAACGACTCACCCAACCAACCAACCAACCCAAACAACCAACAAACCAACCAGCATCCAAACAGTTAATTCTGTGTTGGCCAAACAGCATCCCAGAAATAACATCCTGCCTCACTGAGACCAGCATCTGGTCCACATCAGGGACACTGGTCCCAGTCCAGCCCAGTGATTTACCAAAAACAATTCCAGCAAGGTCTGAAAAACAAGAAGACGCAGACGCGCAGACACAGATTATCCTCCTGTCTGCTCCGCCCATGCTCGCCCGCTCCCTGACCCCCCGCTGAACTTTGGCAAATTGACTTTTCCCATGAATCAGAACCTTTGGTTCTGTGTGCCCTCGTTGACTCCAATTAGCCGTCGCAGCGTTTCCCACGTCTCGTGACAGCTCGTTCAGACAAGCGGACCCTCTCTTCCCACCTCCCTCCTCTCCTCTCCTCTCTGCTCTCTCTCTCCTCCGCCGGCTCTTTCTCTTGGCGCTCTCCCATGCGACCCAGCTGTTTGGCCCGCAGTAAATGCTACCACATACAGCGCGCTGCTGGGATCCAGCCCATCATGCATCTGGGCCTGAATGCTGGATCCCCCACCACCAACTTCTCCTGTTTTCACCTCATCGGCAACTCCTCCTCTGCCTCTCCTGTCCATCCTCCTCCTCCTCTCCTTGCCAGTAAGGAGCTCTGTTTCTCTGAACCCGAGGCGCGCTGCTTCCCACGCTCATCAGCGTATCTCCCGATCGCCTGATGTTGCCTGACAGGAGCTGCGTGTGGTTTGCTGCAACACAGCTGGTTGCTCCCTGAACGGGGCCGTCACCAGCGGCCGCCTGCTGCAGGTTTTCGTCGCCACTCACTGCTGCTCATGACTGTCAGAAGCTCGTCGACTCTGTTCGGACATTCAAGTTGAATCAGAGCAAATCAGCTCTGATTTAATTTTCGAGCTAATGGCCAGATTGAAAGAAAGGAGCGACAAAGCTAATTTCCAAGCCTGAGTGACACTTAAATCAGTCTGGGTATCTCCACCTCCGTGGTGCTAGGTGAATGAGTGATGTGGGCGCGTTCAGATGAAGTGACGGTGACGAAGAGCTCCAGCTCCAGTAGGAATGTGTGATCACTCTGGTTCTGCTGCAAAGGCTCCCAGTCATTTCTGTTGGTGTGACAGATGTAGACAGAAATACCAAGGAAGTGCCGTGGAAATATTTCTCGTTTCTGTCATCACTCTGCATATGAATAACATGAGGCTGGATATCAAGCTGCTCTGCCCACAGAGCTGTGGAGAAGAAATGTGAGAAACAGAAAAATCACAACTCTGCCGAGCAGCCTGTAGGGTGACGATACGGGCTGTTCACGTTTGGAAACGTGCATACAGTGATCCTTTGCAATTCACGCTTTAAGTTCTGCTGTTTTAGTTATTCATGGATTTTTCCAGAAATATATAATATAATAAAAAATCAAGAAAAAAATCACAGAAACATCACAGGATGTTGTGTGCGTTCTCTCACAGTGAAGAAATGTTGTGAGCCAGCCTGACCCCTTTAAGAAGGTGGCCTTATGGGTAATGTAGTGTGTGTGTTGTGGGACGGCAACGAGGTTAGATGAAAAGTGTAGTGAGCATCAACAGCAGCCCAGCGTGTATAGATTTACATTCTCTGTTAACCGACAGGAGCCCAACAATACAACCTGTGTGATGTTACAAGTTCCTGCAGTGCCAGAATAAAGTGCTCGTTCCATGCAGAGAAAAACTGACTTTTTGTTTTGTTGTTGTTAGCGTGTTAGCCCGCTAATTACGAGCCAAAAATAGCACGATACCAACTGTTTGTTTAATACGGTTCAGAGACCAGAGGCTGTGAAGGTAACAGAAAGACCACAGTTGAGCCTTTGTCTTGTTTCGCTGCAGTGCTTTGCTACTTTTTTGCAGTTTTTAAACATATTTTAAACACATTATTGAGGCTTGGAGGGCTCCGGTTCAGGTTCGCGGATTTTGATTTTCATGGAGAGGTGCCAGTCCCCATTAACCACAAAAAATAAGGGATCACTGTATAAGTATGTGCATTCAGATCGACAAGCTGTCAGAGGCAGAGGCTGCAGTTCCTCTACTGACCACTAGAGGCTGCAGTTCCTCTATAGACCACTAGAACCAGGAACCTTCTAGCTGTGAGGCAACAGTGCTAACCACTAAGCCATCGTGCAGCCAGGGAAGAAACAAACATCATTAAAATTTTTGTCTCCATGACAACTGTGTGTGGGGGATTTGTATTTGCCTTGCCATGTAAAAAGTATAACATTATATTGAGCCACAAATATTTGTATAATTATGGGTGTTTTTTTTTGAGTGACAGTTGCGTTTCAGTCTACGGCATTAACAGCTAGTCATGACTGTGGCCTGTACGCCTTTTTGTGCTGTTTTGCGACCACTGTGACAGATTCTTGGTTGGCCCCAAAGGTTTCAGGCACAAAGGCCGCCAACTGGCTCGTGGCCTTTGTTGGCATGAGCTAAGATGAGCTCAAGTAGCTAGGTTCCTGCCAGCGTAAAAGAATTGTCCAAATCAGCTGTCCTACATCCTACAATGTGAGCGATTTGACAGCGGCTGACTAACTGATATAATTATCCGACAGTGACTCTGACTACTTACCAGCCAATCAAAATGAGGCTTCTTCTCTCTAATCATGACCAGGACCACCTTTTTCTCCCTTGCCTGCTCAGATTAAGCAAATGAAACATCTCACTCTGATTTACAATCTTATACAACTGCAGAAATCGTTCGGCGTAGAGAAGTTTTTAGGGACAGCCTTCCTACGCCGTAGGTGTGAAACCTGTGGGTGACATCACAGAGGCTTTGTCCAGTTCTTTTATGATCCCACTTGAAAGCGTTGCATCCAATCGTCGATATCTGCAGCTAAAAACTAATTCTTCCCTAAATTTTTGCAGGTTGCTCATGCAGGCGACAAAGATGAGTGAAGGAACGTTCGTTTTAAATCTCAGCTTGCACACTTGTATATCTCAAGCTGGCATTCTGTGTACATTTTTACGCGGCACGGTAAACTGACGTCACTGGAAAAACAGACGCTGCAGGAAATTAAATGTTTTTCCTGAGAGCAAAGAAAAAATGCTTTGCAAAAGCAGTGATTGCTTCGGAGTCTCATAATCTGTGTCGTATAAATGGAGGATGAGCTGAGTAATGAAGTCAGTGACCACCAACAAAGCGTCGGAAACTCTAATTTCATTAAGAGAAATCCAAACAGTTCTGTTCTGCAGCCAGATTATATTTGTCAGTATTCCTCCAGAAGGTTTCGATGCAACAGAAAGTAAAGATGCGCCCACGTGAGCCCGACGCATCACTAATGGTTCCCTCCCCTCCGCAGGCGGCACCTCCACGCTGCACCTGTCGTCGGTGCGCCAGCTGCCCGGTCAGCTGCTGGACCTTTACCAGCAGGGCTTCGTCCTGGCGGCCATTCACCCCTTCATCCACCCCTGCGGACCCGAGTCCAACAGCCCGCAGCACCAGCTCTACCGGGCCATCCTGGTCCGCCTCAGTGACGGGTAAGAGTTCTGGGTGGGGGGCGGGGGGGGTCAGAAGACCTCTGCAACTTTGTTGTTTGCTGTGCAAAGATAAAAAAGAAGCAACCGGCATAAAATTAGTTTGAGTTAAATGATAGTTAAAATTAGGGCTGGGCAACGATGAAATGTTTTTAATCGCGATTAATCACATGATTTTCCTGATTAATCACGATTAATCGCATTGCATACGGAAAATCAAATAATGAATTCAAAAGTAGTGTAAAGGTCACTTTTATTGAAATGTTCTGCTGCCATATGAACTAAAGTGTCATAACATTTGTTGTTCAAACACTTTTAACATCAGCACTTGTCAGTAACACATATTTAGTGTAAATCTCATCTTAAAGAATGTAAAATAAAATAAAGCTTATTGCCACTGCCAGGGCATTAATGTCATCCTGTTTTTATAAAAAATGAAAAAGTTTACAAATGAAATCCAACAAAATGATTGTGGCTCAGCACAATCAGAACATTAAAACAGGTAATTTCTGAGGTAACAGCAGAAACTTTTAACAGGGAGTTCAACTTGTCAGTTGTTACAAATAACCTTGTTTCTGTTGAATCCTCCGTCTGGGAGAACTTTAAAATAAAAATGTCCATGTTAAAGTTCAGTAACTTTACCAATCCGTGTATCAATCAAAAATTAAAAAAATTAAAAAGTGACATTTTATTCCATTTTTTATTTTTTAATCTAACACAAAAAACAAAAAAAAATGCCAGTTTTTCTGTATTTCAATTTTAGACTTGGATCAAAAATACAAAATTGAAAAACGGCTCACAGCTTGGTGCATTTGTCACAAATAACCAGCGAACTATCTTCTTCTGAAACTTGAACGAAGTTCCATGCAGTCGCCTCCATGTTTTTTTTTTTTTTTTGTTTTTTTTATTTTAATCAAGGCACTCTGCTGCAATGCTGCATTTAAGGTGTAATGTAAATTCCTCTCTTCCCTCGTTTGCTAGTCGTTCTTTCTGCCTTTTCTATTTTTCCTATGTTTGTATCGTCATCTCGGACTTATCGAGATGACGTCATAATTTCCTGTTATCGGCCCGATAGTTATCGGGTCGATAATTATCGTGCATCCCTAATAAAAACTCTTTTTTTTTCCGGTTCCAGAAGTGAACTCGGAGCCCCACAGTTATCTGACAGGAAAAAGGTGACAACTGAAGGGACCGGGGCCTCATTAAGGAAATGTATTTGACTAAAAACAGAGGGCTCCGGTCCTGAGGCAATCATCGTTTACGGGTCCTCAGATGTCTCAGCTACACTCCTGAGAATAAGACCTTTACGAGCACAAAGTAATGACGCTATTACCGTCGCTTAAGAAGGCACGTTGAGATTACTAATGCACCTTAATTGGTGTCATTATGCAGAAAAAGACTCGGTGGGAATCAGATTGTAAACGGTGCAAAAATGTTATTCTGCCTGGTCGGCGTCTGACTCCAGGGCCTGCATGATAATGTCCTTCAGAGTTATTGTGTTGTGGCTCAGAAGTGGTTGTTATTTTGGGACACTTGCGAACGGATAAATGTCCGTAACCTTTGTGAGTGAACGGCGGAGGTCAGGCGGTCCTCCAGCGCTGCTTCACAGCATCACCACAGCATCTGTCAGCATCTGTCTGCAGCGCAGCAGGCTGTCGCGTCGGCCCTTTCAGCGCCGCGGCCAAAACCGGCCGCCAGGCCCAGTGTCGCCGCCCCCCCCCCCCCCCCTTGCATCTGCCCTCCAGCTCTGTGCACCACCCCCTTATTTTTTTCACAGGAAACACAGGAGTGGGCGTGCAACTCAGTCGGGTCAGGGCACCGGGGAGCAGCGTTGAAGGGCATGACAGTTGCCTTTTTCCTCTCCAGAGACAGACTCCCTGTGAACATCTGGACATAAAAACGAGGGCCTGTCAGGCGTTTATGTATAACTTTGGCATCCAGGGGGGTCGAGGAACCTGAGCAACATACAGAGACGACGTCAAACTACGAATCTGAAAATATTTAAGCCTCTCTGACAGCAGCGGCGACGTGCAGAGGCCCAGCGGCTCTGAAACACCAGCAGGGACTCCAGGACGGTTTCCAGACACGATGCTGCAGCGTCTGGACTGTGAGGGGTTTCTTTTTTTTTTTTTTTAAATATACTGATGAAGACGCCCCTCCTCACAGATCTCTCCTAAAGCTGCGTCTCTGCCCCGAACTGCAGTCAGATTTCCCCCCAGATGAAACCTTGTTCCTGATTGCTGGAAAACGCTCTGCAGCTTCTTTACTGATGAAGGAAAGCACGGCGCCGCCGCTGCCAATCCGAATCGACATTTCAGTCATTCAGCTGACTCGTTTCGCCCCCGGCGACAGAACAACAACCGCAGAAAAGCCAATATTACAAGCAACCAGGAGTAAGGAGGGTAATATTCAGAACATCTGTGCAATCAGACGGATCAAAACTAGGAGGCGGCTCAGTCTGAAAGGGATTTATTGCTTTCCTTTGAAAAAGAAAAAAAAACCAAAGATGAAGATGAGGGTTGTGCTCCAGCAGGGAGATGAATTTGAAGATCCCCCGTGGAAGCTTTAAACAGAAAATCTTAAGACTCAACTCAGAAAAGAGAATTATAGAGCAAAGTGATCAATAAACGCGTCTCATCGCTGCGGCCATCGGTCTGTTTTCATCCTCGCAAACCATCTGCTGATTTTTCTTCTCAGCGTGAGATCGCTCATCTAGACAAACGACAACTTAATTCGGGTTCGTCAGGCTCCGTTTTATCGGCGGTTCCTGTGATCTCAGTGGAGTCGAGCGCTGACGGGCTTCGCCGCGGGCTCTGCTGTCAGTCAGCGGCAGATCCAGGCTGAAGAAGAGAGAGTCTTCACCGAAAAACCTCCAGGAGCAAACCGGCGCTCAAGCCGTCTGTCCTAGCTCTGGAAGCTCTGGAAGCTCTGGAAGCTCTGGAAGCTCTGGAAGCTCAGGAGAACGAGTTTAGTTTCTAACATCGACGGGGTTTCCTTTACTATCAGCTAGGGATGGAACGGTTATCCGGTATTACGGTAAAGCGCGGTAAAATTTTACATGATAACAATTATTATTTATGTTTGACTTCATCTCATTATCGCAGTCGATTACCTGGATATGTAATATCAGCCTCATTCAGGTCTGCGAGCGACTCGGGACTGTGTCTTGCGTGAATATGTAGCTTGTAACATCGGCATCGTTAGCATGGCGGAAAGTGGTGATAGCACGCAGGACATTTACTAACCCACTAAAAGGACGAAGTCCAAGTTCTGGGCATTTTTTTTTTTTTAAGAATGCAGAGGGACAACTGGTGGAGGACAATGATCCTGTCTGCAGAGCACTTGTTTACATTTTACTTGTAATTTGTACAAGCAACTTGAAGGAGCTAAGGCTAATGCTTCAAGCTACTGAGATGTTTGACCAAGAGGAACCTGGTCGACGCTCTTCGCTAACTCACATTTCATAAACGTTACCATTTCCTGTTGATAGAAAAAGGACCAGAACGATGTTCTTCTGATGCAGTTAAAATATTAATTTATTTCATTAACTGATCCGACAACCATAACACCGGCAGTTAGCGCCACAGCGGTCAAAAACCTTTTGCCCTTCCGGGTCAAACAGCCTAACCAATAACAGGCAGCTACCTTTATACCTGACCCTCAGGTAACAACACAGCGACACCCACAGACACACAGAGTGAACTACAATTCAGAAAAACATATTTGGCTCCTTTAAACAACTGTTTCTTTATTTGCACATTTATACGAATTTAAGATTCAGCTTAAAGTCCAAAGTTTATTTCATTTAAACTGGCACTATAATTTTTGTTCCTGATAATTGTTTGCATATTTTGATCTACTATGGTTGTTAAAGTGTTTATTTAAATTTGAACCAGACAATTTAGCTTTGTTCCTGTTATTTATTTTGTTCATTTAAAATAAAACATCTTTCTAGTAGTTTCCCCTTTTAATCAGTTTCATTTTGATAAAATTTTGGCTTCTAATGTTTTAGTATGACAAGAAAAATACAAGATTTTGTAAAATTATTTAAATGCATGTGTTCTTTGTACAGCAATGAAGAATACAGAGATAATATCATAAACCGTGATAATTTGTTCACTATTAATCGAGATATCAAATGTTCTATATCGTTAAATCCCTGCTATCAGCTAAACAGAAACTGGACTCGTCATCGTCCAAGCAGACGGTGACGAGCCTGTTTCCAACCCTGGAAACCCAAAATAACTGTCCACAGAAGAATTTTTACATCAGCACAGAAAAATTCACATTTCAGAAGCTCAGACATCCACGACGCCCTCTGTGTCAGCTTAGTAATCAGCTCACATCCTGCTCATCTTCAACATGCGTGGATGCATCCGCCTCCACCGCAAGAGAAGATAGTGAAAAAGAATTGATTCTTGGAGGAAAAAAGAAGAATGGACCGCATCTCTGCTTTATTTATTAGATTCTGTTAAAAAAAGACACCATGAAAGGGGAAAGAGATATCAAAGCGAAGCTCAGCTGGATAGAGTGAGGAAGACAGTAGGAGGATGAATGTGATAATAAAAAGACGGCCAGAGGTGGAACGAGGAGCCTGCCTGGCCAAAGACGGACATCCGTCACCACTGAGACAGCTGCCCACGCCCAGGAATCCACGTTTCCATCTGGAGATAAAGGAGGACAGATAGACGTCCAGGTGGAGCCTGAGAACTGTTTTGGTTTGTTTGGGAGCGTCAGGCTACACACAGTGGACATTTCTGAAGATGCCACTGAAACATCCAGTCCAGTTGCAGATGTCCAGCTGTGGATGTTAGGGGAGAACAATAACTATCGGGCCTATAACAGGATATTATGACGTCATCCCCATAACTCTGATATCCACGACGAATAGCCCCGATAACATATATATTTTTGTCAACACAGCAGTGCCTCGCTCCCTCTGAGCCTTGAATGACCGGCAGTGAATGTTATGTTCAAGTGACGTCGGCATAATCAGAAAAACAATTACTCAATCAGGAAAATCAGGAATACCCCCTCATGCCAGAAAACAACTTGTTAACTCGGTCATAATTTTGGTAGTTGCTGACTTGAATTGATATTCGCAGTATTCTCCCACATGTTACACATAAAAAAAGAAAAAAATAGGAAAGGCTGAAAGAACAACTAGCAAACGAGGGAACATGGGAATTTACGTTACACCTTGAATGCAGCCTGCAGCACAGCGTACTGATCACAACAAACATGGCAGCGTGGAACTTCGTTAAAGTTTCAGAAGAAGATAGTTTAGTGGTTATTTGTGATGAATCCTCCGAGTGAATTCTACGAGGAGGGAAGCACAAGCTTTAATATGTAAAACTCGATTAGCCACCTACAACATAACAATCGCTTCCATGGAGTTTTGAAATCGAGCTAACGTGAGCTAACGGAGGCTAATGCTAACGTGTGCAAGCCAGCAGCTGTCTCCACTCTCCTTTCCCTCATTCCTTTCATCTAAAGCTTCCATGAGATTAAAAAATAAAAACTACTGAATCTCATTTACTTAAATTAAAGGTATTAATTTAAATGGAACCACAAGCCAAAATCAGTCAGTAATGCACCTTATTTAAGTTAATGTGAAATATCAAATAGGTTTTTCATTGGAAAAAATAAACATCTGTTTATTTAAAAAGTCAAAACTATTTTTGATTTTGTTCATAGTATTGATGTAATGATCTTAGGTATATGTGTGTGTTATTGATTATCTGTATCGGTATCGGCCTTTAGGAGCTGAAATTTATCAGTATCGGTTTTTAAAAACAATTATCGTGCATCTCTAGTGGATGTCCAGCTGCAGATGTCCAGCTGTCCAGCAGCTCCACAGCTCCTCAGGAAGAGAGACTTAAAAATGACTCTGTACAAACCTACGGATGATTTATTGTTGTCCAGTAGCCATTCGGCTCAGGAGAAGATGATGAAGAGGAAGGAGCGCAGCGTTGAGGATGGCTGAGTGTATTAGAGAGGCCCGACAGCGAGGAGCCACTTATCTGTGCAGAAGTTGTTAGTTTTTTTTTTTTTTTTTTTTGCGGCTCTGAAGATGAAGCAGATTAGCTGACGAGTGTGCAGCAGCTGCGTTTGTTCCAAAAGTGCAGAAGAAGCTCTGT
Organism: Hirundichthys speculiger; assembly: GCA_018398805.1. NCBI lineage: Eukaryota > Metazoa > Chordata > Actinopteri > Beloniformes > Exocoetidae > Hirundichthys > Hirundichthys speculiger. The sequence continues at coordinate 737,128 of JAGFBZ010001678.1, forward strand.
AGTGGCGTCCTGGTGTGAAGGACCCAGCCAGCGAGACACTTCACTTGGAGGCTGCGATGCTGCAGGAGTTGGTGCGCCGCAGGAGCAGCACAGAGGTTGTGTTCATACAGCGGCGTGTCAGCTGCAAATGTTAAGACACTTCCAACACTGTCGCATCCGGTTAAAGCGGGTCATCAGCCGTGGCTACAACCGACCGAGAGGGAGACGGGGAAAAAAAAGACCTAAAGACCTGCAATGCAGATAGGATGGATTAGATTGAATAAAAATTTAAAATGTCAACTGTCAAATTTCCTTGCCTTCAATTTGGTTGTGATGGAATAGGGTTACAGTTCAGCAGGAAATGTCTCATGGGATATATTCATCATTACTGGGTAATTGGAGGGAGCGCCTGCCTGGGCAGAGAAAAAGCCTATCCTAACCTAAAACCCATCAGAGTGGATTCACTGGGCCAAAATTATTCATAAATATATGAAAATGTGACATCAGAAAAGGTGCTCCGCATTAATAAAGGGCCACAGTGGCAGAGAGCTAAAGATGAGTTCAGGTGTCACCGACTGTGTCGTCACAGGTGACACCCACCGGGCATCTAACATCTGCATCTGGGTTCTGTGAAGAGACCTGAATGAACGCAGACCTCTTCTGCAAACATGCATGAAACATTGAGCTGTAGATACAAGGAGATAAACAAGGAAATACAAAAGGAGATATAAAAGGAGATACACAAGGAGATGTACAAGGAGATATACAAGGAAATACAAAATGAGATATACAAGGAGATATACAAGGAGATACACAAGGAGATACACAAGGAGATGCACAAGGAGATTCAAAAGGAGATGAACAAGGAGATACACAAGGAGATACACAAGGAGATGCACAAGGAGATATACAAGGAGATTCACAAGGAGATATACAAGGAGATACACAAGGAGATGCACAAGGAGATACACAAGGAGATGCACAAGGAGATATACAAGGAGATTCACAAGGAGATATACAAGGAGATACACAAGGAGATGCACAAGGAGATATACAAGGAGATGCACAAGGAGATATACAAGGAGATTCACAAGGAGATTCACAAGGAGATTCACAAAGAGATGTACAAGGAGATACACAAGGAGATAGACAAGGAGATGCACAAGGAGATATACAAGGAGATGCACAAGGAGATTCATGAGGAGATATAAAAGGAGATGAACAAGGAGATGTATAAGGAGATACACAATAAGATGCACAAAGAGATATACAAGGAGATTCACAAGGAGATGAACAAGGAGATTCACAAGGAGATGTAAAAGGAGATACACAAGGAGATGTTCAGGGAGTTGCAAAAGGAGATTTACAAGGAGATACACAAGGAGATATACAAGGAGATGCACAAGGAGATACACAAGGAGACACACAAGGAGATTCACAAGGAGATATACAAGGAGATATATACAAGGAGATGCACAAGGAGATATACAAGGAGATGCACAAGGAGATATACAGGGAGATGCAAAAGGAGATTCACAAGGAGACACACAAGGAGATTAACAAGGAGACACACAAGGAGATACACAAGGAGATACACAAGGAGATGCACAAGGAGATACACAAGGAGATATACAAGGAGATGCACAAGGAGATACACAAGGAGATATACAAGGAGATACACAATGAGGTGCACAAGGAGATACACAAGGAGATATACAAGGAGATACACAAGGAGATATACAAGGAGATTAACAAGGAGACACACAAGGAGATTACCAAGGAGACACACAAGGAGATACACAAGGAGATACACAAGGAGATGCACAAGGAGATACACAAGGAGATATACAAGGAGATGCACAAGGAGATACACAAGGAGATATACAAGGAGATGCACAAGGAGATACACAAGGAGGTGCACAAGGAGATACACAAGGAGATATACAAGGAGATACACAAGGAGATATACAAGGAGATTAACAAGGAGACACACAAGGAGATACACAAGGAGATACACAAGGAGATGCACAAGGAGATACACAAGGAGATATACAAGGAGATGCCCAAGGAGATACACAAGGAGATATACAGGGAGACACACAAGGAGATACACAAGGAGATACACAAGGAGATGCACAAGGAGATACACAAGGAGATGCACAAGGAGACACACAAGGAGATACACAAGGAGATATACAAGGAGATGCACAAGGAGATACACAAGGAGATATACAAGGAGATGCTCAAGGAGATAGACAAGGAGATGCACATGGAGATGCACATGGAGATACACAAGGAGATATAAAAGGAGATAAACAAGGAGATGTATAAGGAGATACACAATAAGATGCACAAAGAGATATACAAGGAGATTCACAAGGAGATGAACAAGGAGATTCACAAGGAGATGTAAAAGGAGATACACAAGGAGATGCACAAGGAGATAAACAAGGAGATTCACAAGGAGATACACAAGGAGATATAAAAGGAGATGAACAAGGAGATGTATAAGGAGATACACAATAAGATGCACAAAGAGATATACAAGGAGATTCACAAGGAAATATACAAGGAGATACACAAGGAGATGCACGAGGAGATATACAAGGAGATGAACAAGGAGATATACAAGGAGATGCACAAGGAGATATACAAGGGGATACACAAGGAGATAGACAAGGAGATGCACAAGGAGATATACAAGGAGATGAACAAGGAGATTCACAAGGAGATTAACAAGGAGATATAAAAGGAGATGAACAAGGAGATGTATAAGGAGATACACAATAAGATGCACAAAGAGATATACAAGGAGATTCACAAGGAAATATACAAGGAGATACACAAGGAGATGCACGAGGAGATATACAAGGAGATGCACAAGGAGATATACAAGGAGATGCACAAGGAGATTCATGAGGAGATGCACAAGGAGATACACAAGGAGATATAAAAGGAGATGAACAAGGAGATGTATAAGGAGATACACAATAAGATGCACAAAGAGATATACAAGGAGATGCACAAGGAGATTCACAAGGAGATGTAAAAGGAGATACACAAGGAGATGCACAAGGAGATGAACAAGGAGATTCACAAGGAGATGCACAAGGAGATACACAAGGAGATATTCAGGGAGTTGCAAAAGGAGATTTACAAGGAGATACACAAGGAGATATACAAGGAGATGCACAAGGAGATACACAAGGAGATACACAAGGAGATATACAAGGAGATGCACAAGGGGATATACAAGGAGATACACAAGGGGATACACAAGGAGACACACAAGGAGATTCACAAGGAGATACACAAGGAGATATATACAAGAAGATGCACAAGGAGATATACAAGGAGATGCACAAGGAGATGCACAAGGAGATACACAAGGAGATATACAAGGAGATGCCCAAGGAGATACACAGGGAGACACACAAGGAGACACACAAGGAAATACACAAGGAGACACACAAGGAGATACACAAGGAGATACACAAGGAGATGCACAAGGAGATACACAAGGAGATATACAAGGAGATGCACAAGGAGATACACAAGGAGATATACAAGGAGATGCTCAAGGAGATAGACAAGGAGATGCACATGGAGATGCACATGGAGATACACAAGAAGATGCACAAGGAGATTCACAAGGAGATTCATGAGGAGATACACAAGGAGATATAAAAGGAGATGAACAAGGAGATGTATAAGGAGATACACAATAAGATGCACAAAGAGATATACAAGGAGATTCACAAGGAGATGAACAAGGAGATTCACAAGGAGATGTAAAAGGAGATACACAAGGAGATGCACAAGGAGATGAACAAGGAGATTCACAAGGAGATACACAAGGAGATATAAAAGGAGATGAACAAGGAGATGTATAAGGAGATACACAATAAGATGCACAAAGAGATATACAAGGAGATTCACAAGGAGGTGAACAAGGAGATTCACAAGGAGATATAAAAGGAGATACACAAGGAGATAGACAAGGAGATGCACATGGAGATTCACAAGGAGATTCATGAGGAGATGCACAAGGAGATACACAAGGAGATATAAAAGGAGATGAACAAGGAGATGTATAAGGAGATACACAATAAGATGCACAAAGAGATATACAAGGAGATTCACAAGGAGATGAACAAGGAGATTCACAAGGAGATGTAAAAGGAGATACACAAGGAGATGCACAAGGAGATATACAAGGAGATGCACAAGGAGATACACAAGGAGATATACAAGGAGATACACAAGGAGATGCACAAGGAGATATACAAGGAGATACACAAGGGGATACACAAGGAGACACACAAGGAGATTCACAAGGAGATACACAAGGAGATATACAAGGAGATGCACAAGGAGATATACAAGGAGATGCACAAGGAGGTATACAAGGAGATGCACAAGGAGGTATACAAGGAGATGCACAAGGAGATATACAGGGAGATGCAAAAGGAGATTCACAAGGAAACACACGGAGATTAACAAGGAGACACACAAGGAGATACACAAGGAGATGCACAAGGAGATGCACAAGGAGATATACAAGGAGATACACAAGGAGAAATACAAGGAGATGCACAAGGAGATGCACAAGGAGATACACAAGGAGATACACAAGGAGATGCACAAGGAGATACAAAAGGAGATACACAAGGAGATGCACAAGGAGATACACAAGGAGATACACAAGGAGATACACAAGGAGATTCACAAGGAGATACACAAGGAGATATACAAGGAGATATATACAAGGAGATGCACAAGGAGATATACAAGGAGATGCACAAGGAGATATACAAGGAGATGCACAAGGAGATATACAAGGAGATGCACAAGGAGATACACAAGGAGATACACAAGGAGATATACAAGGAGATACACAAGGAGATATACAAGGAGATGCCCAAGGAGATACACAAGGGATATACAAGGGAGACACACAAGGAGATACACAAGGATATATACAAGGAGACACACAAGTAGATACACAAGGAGATACACAAGGAGATGCACAAGGAGATGCTCAAGGAGATACACAAGGAGATACACAAGGAGATATACAAGGAGATTCACAAGGAGATATACAAGGAGATGCACAAGGAGATACACAAGGAGATATACAAGGAGATACACAAGGAGATGCACAAGGAGATACACAAGGAGATACACAAGGAGATACACAAGGAAATACACAAGGAGATGCACAAGGAGATACACAAGGAGATACACAAGGAGATTCACAAGGAGATATACAAGGAGATGCACAAGGAGATACACAAGGAGATATACAAGGAGATGCACAAGGAGATACACAAGGAGATATATAAGGAGATGCACAAGGAAATACACAAGGAGATACACAAGGAGATACACAAGGAGATACACAAGGAGATACATAAGGAGATGCACAAGGAGATACACAAGGAGATACACAAGGAGATATACAAGGAGATACACAAGGAGATACACAAGGAGATACACAAGGAGATACACAAGGAGATACACAAGGAGATATACAAGGAGATGCACAAGGAGATACACAAGGAGATACACAAGGAGATACACAAGGAGATGCACAAGGAGATCACAAGGAGAGATACAAGGAGATACAAGGAGATACACAAGGAGATACACAAGGAGATACACAAGGAGATACACAAGGAGATACACAAGGAAATGCACAAGGAGATGCACAAGGAGATGCACAAGGAGATACACAAGGAGATACACAAGGAGATATACAATGAAATGCACAAGGAGATACACAAGGAGATACACAAGGAGATATACAAGGAGATGCAAAAGGAGATACACAAGGAGATACACAAGGAGATACACAAGGAGATATACAATGAAATGCACAAGGAGATACACAAGGAGATATACAGGGAGATGCAAAAGGAGATTCACAAGGAAACACACGGAGATTAACAAGGAGACACACAAGGAGATGCACAAGGAGATGCACAAGGAGATATACAAGGAGATACACAAGGAGATATACAATGAAATGCACAAGGAGATACACAAGGAGATACACAAGGAGATATACAAGGAGATGCCCAAGGAGATACACAAGGAGATATACAGGGAGATGCAAAAGGAGTTTCACAAGGAGACACACAAGGAGATTCACAAGGAGATACACAAGGAGATACACAAGGAAATACACAAGGAGATGCACAAGGAGATACACAAGGAGATGCACAAGGAGATACACAAGGAGATTCACAAGGAGATATACAAGGAGATGCACAAGGAGATACACAAGGAGATATACAAGGAGATGCACAAGGAGATACACAAGGAGATATACAAGGAGATGCACAAGGAGATACACAAGGAGATATATAAGGAGATGCACAAGGAGATACACAAGGAGATACACAAGGAGATACACAAGGAGATGCACAAGGAGATACACAAGGAGATACACAAGGAGATGCACAAGGAGATACACAAGGAGATACACAAGGAGATACACAAGGATACACAAGATACAAGGAGATACACAAGGAGATACACAAGGAGATATACAAGGAGATGCACAAGGAGATGCACAAGGAGATACACAAGGAGATACACAAGGAGATGCACAAGGAGATACAAAAGGAGATACACAAGGAGATGCACAAGGAGATACACAAGGAGATACAAAAGGAGATGCACAAGGAGATACAAAAGGAGATACAAAAGGAGATACACAAGGAGATGCACAAGGAGATACACAAGGAGATACACAAGGAGATACATAAGCATAAGCAACCATCTGTTGCAGCAGCGATATATGAGAGCAGGATCTTTGTCCTGATGCAGCAGGTCTGGAAACGTTCTGGTGAGTCCAGCGGGCTGGAAAGGCTGAATAAAACCTCCGTCTGCTGCAGGACAGAAAAGCTTTTATCGTAATCAGAAAGTGCAATTAAACCGTCTTCAAGCAATTTTCTGAGACAGGTGGCATTCAGGTAATAATGCAGAGCACTTCACTGAGTCTTCTCCGCTAACGTCTGCTTTATTCTACCAGAAGAAATGTGCTTAGTATTTTAGAAAATGGATAGAGATGTGAACTGGTGTTGTTGCCAAGGTGACGCTTTCACACATTTCTTTCTTTTTTTGCCTGAACCATACAGACTTCCTAAATAACAATCATTATAATAAAAATAGTCCATGTTTTTATCTACATTTGTGGCTGCTGTTGACGGGATTCTGACTGCAGACAATGTTTGCATTATTTCTGTTTGCATCTTTTTTTCTTCTTTTAATTTGTAAACCATCCTGAAAGTATATTTTTTCTATCATTTAATCTCAGAGTTTGTCACGTTTGTGACAGAAGTTTAGGTTTTTCCGCATGTTGGTTACCGGCCATGTAACCAAGAAAAAAAAGTGAATTATATCAGACGTATGTTTCTGCTTCCTACATATTATCTTTTAAGTTTGTTTGCTGTCACAACACAATCCACTACACAACACACCTCACACACTTCACAACCCAGCACACACCACACCCTCACTGTCGCGTCTCTTTAACTGTCTTGTCTTTAAATGTTTCACTGCTGGTGTTTTATGGTCCTCTCTGACAAAATCAGGATTTAAGATATTAATAAAGATGTTAGATTTTACTGCCAGAGAGGACTGAAGGACACAGTGGCCACGGTTACATGATGTTTTTTAATTCTGAATTAATTATTCTGAATTAAATAATTCTGAATTAAACAATTTCCCTTCGAGTTTACATGGAAATAGTAATTCTGAATTGAGGTTTACATAGAAAACACGTTTGATCAGCTTTATCCAATTCCGCTTAAGGTCTGGGGGTTGGGAAGGGTTCTGATTGGATAGGGGGCAGACGTCTTTACGTATTTACGTCTACCGGAAGAAAACAAACTTACTCGATTGAAAAGCTCACAATTTTTATGTTTCCTGCCATCTGTTATTTTAATTATTTCCAGTTCGTCCAAGCTATTTATTAAATAAATCGTCTCTGCTCTTGACCACCGTTTACTGCCTGCTGCCATCTTGAAACTTTGTTTCGAAAACAAGCCCAGCGCAGAATATAAGCGTCATCGCGACAGACGGGCAAGAGAACGAGCATGCACAGAAAGACAGGAATTAATTTAAAGCTGAATGAATATGTATATGACCGAGGAATTATTCTATTTGGATTTAAAATCAGAATAAACCAGTCACTTACTTCGGAATGAAGTTTAATTCAGAATGGACATTTTCATTCGGAATTAGGTGTTTACATGGTAATTTTTTAATCATTTTAGATCGGATTTAATTTTAATTCTTCCCATGTAAACGCACTAATTCACCCTTCACAATACCACAAAAAAAAGTCTGCTATAAGATTAAATTGCATGTACATACTAGATGGTTTTGCTAGACAATGGCATTAACCATGAATGTAAATGCAGACACAAGAAGAAAAAAAAATATATATATATCTATATATATATATATCAGACGTACGTAAGAAAAAAACGGTTATTAGCAGAAAAGAAAAAGAAGTTAGAATTTCAACTCATCATGTTCTGAGAGGATTTGTGGTGAAAACGATCAAATATTAAACCTGGACCTCCTTTATTGCGCCGCGGTGTCCGCTGAAAAACAACAACGCATCACCAGAACCACTTTTCATGCTTCGGTGACCGCCGTGTAATTGGAAACCACAGATTTACAAGCGGTGCTGCCGTCAGGCCGCTGAAACAAATCCCAGAGCGAGCCATTAGTAGGTAACGCACAATTAGCTTCAACGTGAAGGTCTGCGCTCCGGCGGGAGGGACGGGGTCCAACACGAGGCGTCTTACGGTGAAACAAAGCCAGCGACCCCTCTGTGGAGGGGGGAGGGGGGAGGGGAAGAGCAGAGCAGGTGCGCTCTCACCCGGGAGGGGAGAGGAGGGGGGGGAGGCGTCTAACCGCATGAGGCCTCTGAGGCTGACAGCTGCAGCTGCATGCAGGTGAAGCGACCGCTGTTTTAAAGGCAACGCCCCCCTGCAGGTCCGGACTCGCTCCTCCGTCTTTCTTTTCTTTCTCTCGCCAACACGTGAAATCTTGGATCCTCGTCTTAAATGCAATTTACTCGCACTCATGTGTGCTCTTAAATGGGTCACGAATGTGTCTCTGATGCCTTAATTAGGCGGGAAATCCTAAAATGTAGTCATTTACTGTTAAAACAAGCATCGGTGCCAGAGATGCTGTTGGCTTCTTGTTCACTATAAAAATCTATTAAAAAAATAATAAAAACCACCAGCTAAAATACAAGGAATCAACTCTAAATTCTAGTTGAAAATGATTTAATTCTAGTAAAGTATTTGTCCAAGACATTTTTATTAGTTATTGTTTTTTTTTTATCAGATTTTTTGAGGGAAATTAGGATCGTGTACTCGAGGTGGTGCAGAGACACGTCCAGCACTGTAGAGTCCTGGGGCCCAATCTTCCGCCAAACCTTCTAAAGCCGCTATTTAGGGATAGCGGGTAGCGGGAGGGGCGTTCCCCCGCAAAAAACGCAATCTGCCACCTCCCTAAACCCGCGATCTTACCTGCGCTAGCCGCTATATTATGCATGGGAGTGGTTAGGGCGTTTCACCTGTTTAACCAATCAGTGCGTCAGTAGCCATTGCCTTTAAGAGCAGGTTGCGCTACCCGCTATTAGCAATCTTCTGCTTCCAGATCACAGCCAAAATGAAATCAGTTCTTCCTTTTCACATTTCTGACAACTCCTGAAAATTGCACAAATAGAGCCGTTTGTGCACGTCCACATGTGACCAGGTGGACGCACATTTATGCCATTTGGACGCGCTCTTTTACGCGCCGACATGCGGGTTGCGCTTTTCGCAAACTCGATATCTTGCGATCGCAGGTAGCGGGTTTAGGATAGCGAGTAGCAGGTGGTCTGCTATCCTAAACCCGCGATTGCAAGATACAGAGTTTGCGGGAAGCGCAAATGACACTCCCATTGCCACACCTACAATGTGGGTAATGGAGTCGCCAAAGGGGGTAGCAGCTTTAGGGAAGCGGAAGATTGCATTGGCGGTTAGCGGAGAATCTTAAATCCGTAGTTTGCAGGTAGCGGCTAGCAGGAGGTGTACAATCGGGCCCCTAGTACTGAACCAGATGCGTCTTCATTCCTCATCTACCTGGGATGATTCATTGTTTTTCCTGCCTGGTTGAAACCATTGAAAGATCTCCCAGATCTAACCTGGAAACAGGAAGCGTCCTGGACCGTCTTGGACTTAGGTCTCAGTTCACAATCACGTGTTCACATTTCCCTCTAACAGTGACACATTCTTTGTGACGAACAGGCACGAGATGAAGTCAAATTATTGCACGGCTAAGTGGCAGATTTGAATTCAAAATGTCCCACAGAGAGTGAATCATTTTGAATGATTAACTTTTCATTCCTAAACTAAATTGCTGGTCGTTAAGAAAAAGAGATTTTCTTTTCTAATTTTGAGGCCGCCTCAGCACTCAGAGCACAAAGAGACACCAGGAAACAGAGACCCTCTTAGACCGGTTCCAGTAAGGGACCAGTAAGGAAGAACCGGTTATGGGCCTTTGTTTCCGACACGGTGGTGAGCGGGTTTCAAAAATCAGACTGCGCCTGAAACCAACATCACAAATGCGTTCCGGCACCATCACCGGCCAGATAAGATGTTTCATTTTTATTAATGAACCAGCAGCGTTCAGTGTCTAAAATCAGCAGTCAGTGATGTGAACGTCGGTCAACTCGCTGCATCAAGTGGAATTTGAAGTTTTAACTGAAAAGTTTTTGTGTCTCAATCGATAAATGTTGAGTTTATGGATCCTGCTCAGAGCGGCAGCTACAGATCCTGTAGAGATCAACGGGCTTTTTTGAACGTCAGGCCCGCGAGACGACGAGCCTCCTCAGACGTCAGCTGGCATTCATGACAAGCGTTACGAGCGCAGCCTGGTCTTACACCTGGTGTTAACGTACCGTCCTGAGCGATCAGCGTTCAGGTGTAAAACTGCATTTCTGTTTTGATCCTCTGAAGCCTTTGAAGTGTTTTTAGATGTTTTCTCATCATCATTATACCTGTATGTACGAACTGTTCATTTGTTTCATTCCTTTAATGAAGTTGGACAAAGATTGGACGATACGATAACCGATAACTTTCAGCTACCTAAAGGCCGATACCGATAACACACACATATACCTAAGATCATTACATCAATACTATGAACAAAATCAAAAATAGTTTTGACTCTTTAAATGAACAGATATTTATTTTTTCCAGTGAAAAACTATTGTCAAGCCTCTCAAACATTTTCATAAAGCTATCAAACAAACCTATTTGATATCTCACATTAACTTAAATAAGGTTCATTACTGACTGATATAAAAAATAAAGGCTCCTTGAACTGATGGAAATACATGCATCATTTTTACTAACTGAAAAGGATTAACATTTAAAGGATTTTGGCTTGTGGTTCCATTTAAATTAATACCTTTAATTAAAGTAAATGAGGTTCAGTAGTTTTATTTTTTATTTTTTAATCTCATGGAAGCTTTAGATGAGATGAATGAGGGAGAAGGGAGGGGAGACTGCTGTTGGCTTGTGCACATTAGCATTAGCTTCCATTAGCTCATGTTAGCGCGATTTCAAAACTCGATGGAAGCGATTGTTATGTTGTAGGTGGCTGATCAGGTTTTACGTATTAAAGCTTGTGCTTGTGCTTCCCTCCTCGTAGAATTCGCTCTTGGAGGATTCGTCACAAATAACCACCAAACTATCTTCTTCTGAAACTTTAACGCCGCCATGTTTGTTGTGATCGGCGCTGTGCTGCAGGCTGCATTCAAGGTTCAAGTGTAACGTAAATTCCCACGTTCCCTCGTTTGCTAGTCGTTCTTTCTTTCAGCCTTTTCTATTTTTTTTCTTTTTTATGTGTAACATGTGGGAAAATACTGCGAATATCAATTAAAGTCAGCAACTACCAAAATTATGACCGAGTTAACGAGTTGTTTTCTGGCATGAGGGGGTATTCTTGATTTTCCTGATTGAGAAATCATTTTTCTGATTATGCCGACGTCACTTGAACATAACATTCACTGCCGGTAATTCAAGGCTCAGAGGGAGCGAGGCACTGCTGTGTTGACAAAAATATATATGTTATCGGGGCTATTCGTCGTGATATCGGAGTTATCAGGATGACGTCAAAATTTCCTGTTATCGGCCCGATAGTTATCGTGCACCCCTAAAAAAAACAGTGCAGGTTGAAATCAAACTGTTTGCATTTAGAGAGGAGGATGGAGATCAGATCATAGATGACCCTCAGACACACACGTTAGCACCAGGTGTGTTTGTAATTGCATCTCCTAGAAGGGATTTTAATACCAGGTGCAAACAGGGCTGGTGTGGATGAGAAACTAACTGACCATCTCAGTCGTCTCCTGCCACATCTGCGTCTCACGTCACAGTTCTGCACCGCTGTCAGGCTTTCAAGGCATCGACCCAAATGCAGAAGACCAGGAGGCAGAGGTTTCCAACTGAACCAGACAGTCAGGACAGATGCAACCAGAGAAGTAAAACGGAGCTCAGAAACACACCTTTAAAGTAAAACAGGAAGTAACTGAAGGAGGAGACGAGGAACACCAAAACTAAGAACGATCCCCAAAAACCACGAGAGAAACACGTCAGTGAACTAAGATTGTGACGGATTGAGAAAACAGAGATGGAAGAGAAAGTTAAAAGAATGTAACTTTAAATTGTAATTGTAAAATCCTGTATTCTGTATTCTGATGTAGATCAGCGAACCAGAGTGTTTTCACGCTGCAGCATTAAATCAGAAAGTAAAATGACATGAAAAGTAAAACGGGGCTCTTTTTTGGACAAAAGAAGAAAGAAAAAAGCAGAGGCTCATCAAGAGAACAATTTAAATGACACTGAAAGGGAAAGGAAATGAAAAGCAAGCTCATTGTGCTCACAGACCTCCTTTGAATCTATAAAAGAGGGTCTTTTGTTCCTTAAAACTCTGGCAGTTTGGACTTTAAAAGGGCTCTTGAAATGACATTTTTACCACCCAGAGGTCGAACGACTGACTGAGAATATTTCAGCCTGCTTCAGTTTCTCATGAATGGAGTGTTCATGTATTTCATGTGATACTAAAGAGAGACTTCGGTCAGTTTTCTGGACTGTTTCAAGTGCATTAATGTTAACGAACAGCAGAATAATTAGATGGAACGATGGTGTTAATAAACTCCTGCAGTAGCTTGGACCTGGACTTTAAAAGTTCAGGACATTCTTGCTCCTCCATCGAGGTCGTGTTACAGGACATTCCCCTGTCATGATGCTGCCACCGCCGTGTTTAACAGTCTTGTTCCTGTATAGGGGTGAGTATTGGCAAGGACCTCGCAATACGATATGTATCAATGATACTTGGGTTATGATACGATATTATCGCGATATCATGATATATTGTGATATTCTACTCAGTTAATATCAAAATTAAAAGTAGAGATGAAAAATCAAGTTGCTGTATATGTTCATCAGATGATATTGATCATTTAGAGGACAAATTGAGTCAAAACTATTTGCTTCAAAACAACCTATTTATTGTTTATTATTAGTGTTTCTGCACATTTAAGTAAATGAATGAATTTTCCTAAAAAAAATCGATATTAGAGGCTGAAAAATCGATATTATATCGGCTGGCCGAATATCGCGATATATCGCCAAATCGATTCACACCCCTAGTATTCATATCGAAACAATACTCATGAAAAAGATCAATACTTAAGTTCAATACTTAAGCTTTTTTTCTTTTCTTTTTTTTTTGTTCTTTTCAACAGAGAGTATCCAGGTAGATAAGAGTGCTCATCTTCAGCATCAACTCATATTTACTTTAAGTCATATGTTACTGGAGCGAACTATTTGCTTCAAAGCAACCAATTTATTTGTTTATTATTAGTGTTTTTGCACATTTAAGTAACCATTACAACATACTGACAGCATTGTAAAAAAAAATAAATCAATATTCGGAGCTGAAAAATCGATATTATATTGGGCGGCTAAAAATCACGATATATTGACAAATCGATTTTTTTTCACATCCCTATTCCTGTAGCGGTGATCTCCTCACCTCGACTCCTCCAAACATGTCCGTGTTCATCAGAGGTCCTCTGACCACCTAACTGTCCTCTAGAAAGCTGTTTTGTTGTCTGCTGTTGTGTAGGAGTGGATTAAGCATGCCTGGCTTCGGTTCTGCTCAGATCTGCTTTTCTTTGGACCACCAGAGTTAGTTTGGTTCCAGTTCTTGAACTAAACAACATGCAGCCAAATAAACCCTTTATATGTTAGTCTGAGGATGCTGCCAGCTGGTCATTAGATGGTCTTGGCTCTGGAGCTTTTAATTTACATTTTTAAAACCTACAAATATGAAGAATTCAGTCGCTCTTTTGCCTATTTTCTTTATTTTTTACCTTTAGGAATCTCAGTCATGCTGTGACATCTGTATCCCTAATGAGTGGAAATAAACCTCCATCAGATCCTGTATGTTCATTTTGTTCCTCGTCAGGGTTGAGATGAGATGTTTGTGAGCTCAATGGGAGTCAGAAGTTGGTTATTTTAGCTCAGGATGAATCCTGGCAGCTTGTGTGGCTTTGGATCAAGAGGGTTGTTTGTCGTGTTCTGGTCTCGTGACGGGCTGAAGTCTTTCCAGTCTGTCTTGCTCAGAAATGCGACCTGCTGAAGAAGCAATAAAGTTTTGAGTGTATCAGAGTTGAGACCGAGTCTTTGTTCTGCTTGTCTGAAGTGACTCTTGAGTCGAGTCCCGAGTCGGAAATTAAAGGCCAAGTCCGTTTAACAGTGGTGCACAAGTGCAAGAGCGCCACCTACTGATGAAGTTGGAAGTTTGTCTCATATTGCAGTTTGTTTTTGTTGTAAACCAGAGCCGTAGAGCAGCAGGGTTGCGTCGCTCCCATAGACTTGTATAGAACTGGGTCAGGTGGGTCGTGGAGCTGGCCGTGGTACCAAACGGTTCCATCCTGAAACTCTGTTCATTCTCTGAGTTTCTGAAGCACGTTCGGCTGTAAGTTGACTCTGACTTTTTAGTTTTTAATTTCAACAGTCCTATTTTTCATTTAGAACATTTTTGATTATGTTAATCGTTAGAATAATTAGCTGGTTACAGTTTAATTCCAGTTGGTAGCATCACTTCAGTAACTACAGCCAATCAGTCTGCAGGAATCTCCTTGACATCCATCCATCCATCCATCCATCTATCATCTACGCACGTTTAATCCTCTGCAGGGTCACTTCAGGTCTAGAGGCAGGGGTCCACCCTGGACAGGTCGCCAGTGCTCCTGGTTGTAAATACTAGTGCTGAGTTATCTGACGGAGACGGAGAGAGAGACAAGTAAAACGAACTGATTCCTGCACATTTTCATGAAAACAATTTAATCTTTGAGTTTTGGGTGAAATCTCCTAAAAGTGTTTTCAAATCAACAGGCTCGAGTCCAAGTGAGGTCACAGGTTATTGGTGTAAAAGTCCAAGTCTTTCTACATTTGGTCAAGTCGAGTCGAGGACCTTTACTGTGTCTGTTACTCAGAATGCTTAATGTATTTGCACCTGTTGTAAAGTTTGAGAGCTGTTAATTACCTTTCAATGCTCGATAGATGTTGCTAAATGCGTTGATGGTTTTCTTTTAAAACACTGATTAGATGGTGACAACTTACCTGCTGTCAACACATCAGATTTCTCTTTTTTATTAACAATAATTATCGTAAAAACTAGGGGTGCACGATAACTATCAGGCCGATAACAGGAAATTATTACGTCATCCCGATAACTCCGATATCACGACAAAATAGCCCTGATAACATATATATTTTTGTCAACACAGCAGTGTCCTCGCTACCCTCTGAGCCTTGAATGACCGGCAGTGGATGTTATGTTCAAGTGACGTCGGCATAATCAGAAAAACGATTACTCAATAAGGAAAATCAAGAATACAGTAATCCCCCACACTTCACAGTTAATGGGGGTGACCCCCCCCCCCGCGAATGGTGAAAACCACGATGTGGATGTACATGTACATACAGTATACATTTACGCGCGAACGCAAAATCTACGGAAGGTACACTCACTTTGACGATCTCTCCTCTGTGTGTAGCTGACGAAGAGCAAGAGATGGGAGATGCGGGGACGCGTGTCAGCCAATCAGCTACAGACAACTGATGGCACAGTAATGTCCGTCATAGCAGCCAATCACAGGTCTCGATATTCATTCACGGGGCCTCCCGTGTCGGCTCTTGTTGCTTCCCGAGACTCGTTCTTGATGTGATGGGTTTCGGTTAAGCCTTACACGATTCGTTTGAATTTTTTTTTCGAATACTTTTTTTCCATTAATATTTTTGAAACAAAGTGTGGGGGATTATTGTACCCCCTCATGCCAGAAAACAACTCGTTAACTCTGTCATAATTTTGGTAGTTTCTGACTTGAATTGATATTCACAGTATTCTCCCACATGTTACACATAAAAGAAGAAAAAAAAATAGAAAAGGCTGAAAGAACAACTAGCAAACAAGGAAACGTGGGAATTTATGCTACATCTTGAATGCAGCCTGCAGCACAGCGCTGATCATAACAAACATGGCAGCATGGAACTTCGTTAAAGTTTCAGAAGAAGGTAGTTTGGTGGTTATTTGTGACGAATCCTCCGAGCGAATTCTATGAGGAGGGAAGCACAAGCTTTAATATGTAAAACCTGATCAGCCACCTACAACATAACAATCGCTTCCATGGAGTTTTGAAATCGGGCTAATGTGAGCTAACGGAAGCTAATGCTAACGTGTGCAAGCCAGCAGCAGTCTCCCCTCTCTTCTCCCTCATTCCTCTCATCTAAAGCTTCCATGAGATTAAAAAATAAAAAATAAAAACTACTGAACCTCATTTACTTTAATTAAAGGTATTAAATTAAGTGGAACCACAAGCCAAAATCCTTTAAATGTTAATCTTTTTCAGTTTCTAATTCTGTTGCATGTATTTCCATCAGTTCAAGGAGACTTTATTTTTTATATCAGTCAGTAATGAACCTTATTTAAGTTAATGTGAGATATCAAATAGGTTTGTTTGATAGCTTTATGAAAATGTTTGAGAGGCTTGACAATAGTTTTTCATTGGAAAAAATAAATATCTGTTCATTTAAAAAGTACAAAACTATTTTTGATTTTGTATATAGTATTGATCTAATGATCTTAGGTATATGTGTGTGTTATCGGTTATCGGTTTTAAAAAACAGTTATCGTGCAAAGAGGAACATTTGAGTTTTTGAGTCATTTGTGTTTCTGTGCAAGACAGAAATGAACCATCCCTTAAATGCTTCGGTCGTTTACAGCAGACACATTACATCTGCACTGAAAGGATTCGGGAGGAGCTGCAACACGGACCGACACATGCTTGGGGGGGGGCGGGTTATCCTCAGAGGGGAGTCCTTGCGTGCTTCTGGGAAGCTTCCACCCTCAGAGGTCAGAGGTCACGCGGAGCTCACGGACTTGCAGACAACTGCGGCGCTACGCACAGGGGAAACGTGTGTGTGTGTGTGTGTTTGTGTGTGTGTGCGGGTGTGTGTGTGCGGGTGGGGGGGCTTCTTCGCCTTGTCAACAGGATGTGAAGCAGGTAGATAGAAGCTGGGCCACTGGCCTCCTCTGGGATGGCTGGGAGTTCCTCCAGAGGGCAGAAAGGGAAAATAAAGTGATGTATAAATAGATTCACGCTGCTCAAAAAATACCAATATGGCCCCAGCAGGGAGGGCTGGGGGGGGAGGGATGGGCAGACTGGATTTACATCGAATTTCCTGCTCTCTGTGCATGCTTTCTTTCATCCGTGCAGGTCTTTGTTTTACTTAAGTGTTATTGTATTTTCCCCCCAACCTCCCACAGGGCAACAATAACAGTAACAAAGCCTCTTGATGCTGCGTAATTTGTTGTTATGGGTTTTTCTGTCAAAAGCTGCCTCTTTGTGAAAGTATTATGACTCCAATTTGATCATTTTTGGCTCTGGATGTGTTTGCATGCGTGTAAATGCACCTTTTTTTGACTGAGAAGCTCCAACTCATTGTCCTCCCCTCTTCTTCTTCTTCTTCTCTGCTCTGGTACCCGCAGGGTGGAAAGGAGCACGCCACCGTACAAGCTGCTGCTGGAGGACTGTCTGTCTGCAGAGCAGGTGCCCACCCCGGAGCTCATCCAAGGATACGTCAAAAAGGTAGGGACGTCCTCTTTCAGGTCGTACGCGGCTGGAACCGCCGTGGGAAGAGGCCGCCGGGTAAAATGGCTCAGCATGTCAGCAGTCAGGAGGCTCAGAGAGCACATCGAGCAGATGCGTGAGGCTGAGTCGTGCCGTCGGCTGGACTGCAGATCATCAAACTGAGTGTGGTCGGGCTGAAGGGTCGCAACATTTGAAATGGGGATGTTTTGGTAGATGGAATCAGAATGAATGTAAAGTTGCATTAATTAGCATCATGGGTTAGCATAAGCTAAGTTGCACAAGCTAAAACAGCTGGAACTGAAACTGTACCCGAACCGAGGTGGACGTGGTTCAGCCGACTTCTCAGCGCAAGGTTATTATCGTTAACGAAAACGAACGAAATAACTAAAACTAGAATTGAAAAAACATTGTCGTTAATTGAAATAAAATGAAAATGAGAGTTTTTTAAAAAAAACGATAGCTAACTGAAACTGTATTATGTGTTTATAAAACGAACTAAAATTGACTATAATAATGTCCAAAACGTCTTTCGTTTTCGTGTTTGTAATTTTTCTTCCTCATAAACGTTTGAAATCTATTAACTTCGCTCCGCCGTACAACAACAACTGCAAAAAAAAAAAAAAGTGATCAGCAGTGATGCCTGCGGCAAAAGTTGGGAGAAAGCGGCACAGTCCTATTTAGGATTTCTTTGACTATGACTGTGTTAACGATAAAAATAAGTGCCTTGTTGTAGCAGGTGATACAATGTGTGGAATACTTCTCAAAGGGGAAAAAACCCACGAATCTGAAAGTCCATTTGAAAAGCTCACACAAGAAGGCTAACCAAGACTAGCTGAATAAGCTAGCCTGAGCTAGCCCCCTGGAAAGAGAAGCTGCAGCTGCAGGCCAGTCAGCGTTGGGAAGGAACGGGAGAAAACAGCAACTATAATGGACTGTTTCCATGGAGACCAGATAGCTGCTGGTCAGTAAATATGCAGGAACACCACAAGCGGGAAGATGCATTGATAAATATGTTTACTGAGACCAGAATGTAAACACGACTATGTGATTCGATAGCCTTCAAAAAGTTCAGTGCTTCACTCCAACCAAAATTACAACCCTAATTTACAAAATAAAACTAAAACTAACACTGAAACTAATAAAAACTAAACTAGAACTAAGTAGTTCAAAAAAATAAAAACGGATAAAAACTAGCAAAACTGCTCTAAAAACAAATTAAAACTAACTGAATTTGGAAAAACTAAACTGAAAACTAAATAAAAACTAAAACTAATGGAAAATCCAAAACTATTATAACCCTGGTTCAGCGGCAAATAGAGGCTTCAGTGTCATCCATAGAAACCAATGCACGACATCACAGAGAGCTTGTCCAGTTCTTCTTGTACAGTCTATCAGCTCCAGTCATGTTTGTCCAAGCTGACAGTCTTTAGGTGGGATCCAGCTGCTTAAATTCTCCAATCTGTGGCAACATGGGACCCTCTACAATACTGAAACCCCATGGGACCCGTTTGTCCCTCTCTGTACCCGAGTAGCCCACTTTCTCTGCAAACAAAGCCAGCATGGACCCGCCTGTTTCTGAATATATTTATGTAATAAAGTAAAAGCTCTTTAGCCAAGCGGGATGACAAAGATGAGATTTTTCAGGCTGCTCAAGACCTGGAAGCAGGAAGCGAGAGCTGCGGAGATCTGAAATCACATTAGCTGATTTAGTCATGAATCAGCTCTGTTAAAAAGAAAACCGCAAAGAAACCTGTTTGAAATGGCACTTTAGATCATATATCTGACATGCCCTCCTTTTCTGCATGCTGGTAATGCTGCATCGTCATCATTTTTCAGCCCCCCCGCCCCTGATGTGAACCTTTCTGTACGTTTTGCCCTTCGATTACTCATGCAGCCCTGTAGGACCTCATTACTGCTGCTTATCATTTTAATCTTCTGAGCTGCTGCAGGAACATGCAGCTGAGCTGGAAATCTGTTTAAGAAAATAGGGGGAGTTGGGCTCGGACGAGCGGTTGAGCGGTGAGGAGAGGAGGGAAACGACCGCTTTCTCTCCTGGATTCTGTTTGTTCGGCGGCGTTCCCTCTCTTCTCCCACTGTCTCAGTCTCCGTCATTATCCTTTCAGCTCCCCTCTCTGTCATCTCTGCCAGCTCTTTCCCTCTCCGGGGTTTTCATTTTGACCTTCAGACACCTCCTCCTGGTGCCACTTTAATAACTTACGAGGGGAAATAGGAAATGTGGTCTCAAGTCAAAATTGAAATAGGTTTTTCACCACGGGCTGTTGGTATTCTGGCGGCGCTACTCAGGAAGCTATTTTTCATCAAGTTTGTGCTCTGCATCATTTCTGTTAATGAAGAGAAATGATGCGAATTCGACCTCGAAACCTCATTTTCTTGACCTGGGGGAGGCTCCCTTTGAGCCGCGGCAACTTCTCTGTTCATTTAGACTAAGAGATTCAGAAGAATGCTAATTTTAAATTTTATCCTCCATTCACTGTATTGTTCCCTAGAGTAGCCAAAATCCTAAATAGGACATGTCTCTTGAACTAAATAATTTTCATCAAATCCCTTAATACTCAAGTTTATGCCTTTGTCTTTCCTTTAGCTTTAAGTTTAGTTATTGTCATTAAAAACTGTTTTACAGGTCATGTAGTGCAGACATTCATCCATTTCTGTCCAAAGAGTAGCTCTGACGGGGCAGGAGGACGCTCCCAGGAGCCAGAGGTCCAAGCGAATCAAAACAGAGCCCAGAAGCAGAAATCCAGAAAGCAAACAAACCGAGGAAGTAAGATGAAAGCGTGTTGACAGCAGGAGAAACCAGGAGACATCAGGAACACACAGGTGAAAGCTGGACGAACCGGCAGACAGGAGGGGACAAGACGACATATCAGACGTCATCACGGACGTTAACGTGAGGACGTCAAACAGAACAAGACGGAGCAGGGAAACAGAGTCAGAATAAAACAGGAATGAAAATCCTCTGAAACAGGAAAGGACAGAGACGAGACTCAGCGACACTTAAAAGAAAACGCAGAAAAAACCAAAGCAAACCCAGATGCTAACACACTTAGAAGATGTTTCACACCATTTCATAACCAGGAGTTATCTCTTTTCCTGCATGTTTGTTTAAACTTGATACAGGTGAGTTTTAAGAGTTTAACTTATGTCTTGAATGAAACTTAGACATGCTCAGCATCTCACTAGTAACTCACCAGTATCTCACTAGTATCTCACCAGTAACTCACCAGTATGTCACTAACATCACATCAGTATCTCATCAGTATATCACTAATATCTCATCAGTATCTCACCAGTATGTCACCAGTATATCACTAATATCTCAGCAGTATCTCACTTGTATCTCACCAGTATGTCACCAGTATATCACTAATATCTCATCAGTATCTCACCAGTATGTCACCAGTATATCACTAATATCTCATCAGTATCTCACCAGTATGTCACCAGTATATCACTAATATCTCAACAGTATCTCACTTGTATCTCACCAGTATGTCACCAGTATATCACTAATATCTCAGCAGTATCTCACTTGTATCTCACCACTATGTCATCAGTATCTCACTAATATCTCATCAGTATCTCACCAGTATGTCACCAGTATATCACTAATATCTCATCAGTATCTCACCAGTATGTCACCAGTATATCACTAATATCTCATCAGTATCTCATCAGTATCTCACTAATATCTCATCAGTATCTCACCAGTATGTCACCAGTATATCACTAATATCTCAGCAGTATCTCACCAGTATGTCACCAGTATATCACTAATATCTCAACAGTATCTCACTATCTCACAGTATGTCACCAGTATATCACACTAATATCTCAGCAGTATCTCACTTGTATCTCACCAGTATGTCATCAGTATCTCACTAATATCTCATCAGTATCTCACCAGTATGTCACCAGTATATCACTAATATCTCATCAGTATCTCACCAGTATGTCACCAGTATATCACTAATATCTCATCAGTATCTCATATATCTCAGTATCTCACCAGTATCTCACTCACTAATATCTCATCAGTATCTCATCAGTATCTCACTATATCTCATATATCTCATATCTCATCAGTATCTCATCAGTATCTCACCAGTATATCAGTATCATCAGTATCTCATCATCAGTATCTCATAATATCTCATCAGTATCTCACCAGTATGTCACCAGTATATCACTAATATCTCATCAGTATCTCACCAGTATGTCACCAGTATCTCACTAATATCTCATCAGTATCTCACCAGTATCTCACTAATATCTCATCAGTATCTCACCAGTATGTCACCAGTATATCACTAATATCTCAGCAGTATCTCACCAGTATATCACTAATATCTCATCAGTATCTCATCAGTATCTCACCAGTATGTCACCAGTATATCACTAATATCTCATCAGTATCTCACCAGTATGTCACCAGTATATCACTAATATCTCATCAGTATCTCATCAGTATCTCACTAATATCTCATCAGTATCTCACCAGTATGTCACCAGTATATCACTAATATCTCAGCAGTATCTCACCAGTATATCACTAATATCTCATCAGTATCTCATCAGTATCTCACTAATATCTCATCAGTATCTCACCAGTATCTCACCAGTATATCACTAATATCTCAGCAGTATCTCATCAGTATCTCACTAATATCTCAGCAGTATCTCACTTGTATCTCACCAGTATCTCACCAGTATATCACTAATATCTCATCAGTATCTCATCAGTATCTCACTAATATCTCATCAGTATCTCACCAGTATGTCACCAGTATATCACTAATATCTCAGCAGTATCTCACTTGTATCTCACCAGTATGTCACCAGTATCTCACTAATATCTCATCAGTATCTCATCAGTATTTCACCAGTATCTCACCAGTATCTCACTAATATCTCACCAGTATTTCACTAATATCTCACCAGTATCTCACCAGTATCTTACCATCATCTCACCCCTTCCAGCCAGACTGGGTTTCATGCAGGCTGTACCTTGCAGCCCTGAGCTTCTGATTCAGAGCTTCGGATTTATCGGTTGACAAAAGGGCTGCTGCTGAGTCAGGAGCTGCAACTTCAGAGCCAGCTTCAGCTTTGTGGGTTCTTCTGGTTTCCAACCAGTTTCCCTGCAGATCTACGGTTCTGTTTCAAAAAGGAGCTTAACTCAGAGTTAAGAAACTCTGAATGTCTCGTCTCAGATCGGGGGTTTAGAGTTGGCTCTGTCAGTGTGTTGATTCTGAGTTACCGTGACTGCAAATCAGACATAGTCAACAGAGCTCTGTTTCCGTGAGTCACCATGGCAACCGGGTAAACGGAGGAGATCCTCCTGCTGTTTATCGTTGTGTTCGAGCCTTTGTTGCGGTCATGTGGTGAGTTTGAACAGACGTCTCTACAGAGGTGAAGGAAAGACAGCTGATGTAGGAGAAATTACAGAGCAAGATGTTCATGATTCACGGAGCCTTGATGGGAACATTGGTGTCATCAACACATCCAACCGCCGATAAATCCTGCAGAAACTTTCTTTACTCACAGATGTGGAAGCAAGACACTGTTTAAAAGTTATTTCAAATCATTAATGCTGTCCAGTTCAGTTCAGCACTGGTTTATTGGTCCCCGAAGGGAAATTAGCTGTTGCAGTTACCGTCACTCTTCATGTCTCTTCAAAGACTCCTTCTAGATGGTTCCAGCTGTGGACGGATCTCCTGTAGCGACTTCTAAATCATTCAGGCCACCAGAAACCCTGTGAAATCCTTCTCTGATGACTCTTAAATAGCTGCTGAAAAACGAGGAGGGAAAAAATGGTAGAAACAGCGCTGGAGCCGTGCCGTTCCCGTCGGTATCGTTGTGGAGAAAACTAACATTTGCAAATAAATAAGTGGCTAATGACATAGAATAAAAACCCCAAGGCGCTTTGTGGGAAGTGAGAGCACTGTCACTGATCAGACGTCTCCAAAATATTTGTTTTAGGGTGAAATTAAAGCCGTTTCTGCTTCGCGGAGGAAAGGAGTGCGTTACCTTGGTTTATGGATCAGGCCTGACTGGTTAAGTTTCCCCGATAAAATGGAAAACCCTCATTTCAGGTTCAGAACGGTGGCAGTTTAAACTAGGGTTGGGCATCGTTTGGATTTTAACAATTCCGATTCTCTGTTTCGATTCCTGTTCAAAACAATTCTCGATTCAAATTCTTTGTGTAGGTCAGCAGATCGCGTCTTATCTAATAGTAGAATTTTTTCATTTAAAAAAAAAAAAACTGTGACACATTTACACAGGCAACAGGCCATTTTTATTCTTACACATGCTTGCATGCACATATGCATACACAGAATTCACTTACAACCTAAATGTTAAACAACTTACAGTTGGCAGTTGGGCTTCAAAATACATTTTGCCCGACAAAAAACGAAATCAACAGTTTTTGTTTAAGAAGATGACCATATCTGCTCTATTAGAAACAGTAATAACATAACCTCCTTGGTGGAGGTAAAAATTGTTCGTTTACCTGGGTTGCTGGGTTACGCCCATACAAACAATTGGGCCCTCCTAGCCAATGGGATGCCAGGAAGATGCTAGCCGATAGCCAATGGCAGAGCGGCTACAAGTATGTTTACGTTCTGTAAACTCTGGGAGCTGCGAGTAGCAGCGCTACTGTATTTTTGCCTTTCATATCCTGAAATTTCTTTCGTAACTAGAGGCAATATTTTCCCGTTGATGCGTTTCGTAACCTGAAAATTTCGTATGTAGAAACGTTCGTAAGTAGAGGTACCACTGTATATGAGGGACAAGAGTTTCTGGATGAAGACGGACTCTGTTGAAGTCGAAGAAGCGACGGAAGCAACGCAATGAATTAAATACGTAAATACGATGCCATGCAGGTGAAGGTGTTTTGCCATATCAGTCGTGTACCCTCCTTTGGCAGTAACATTCTTCCTGCAGATGTTTCACTGCGCCAGGTAGCCGTCATTTCCCGGACTGAAATGCAGCCAAACTCGAGAGCGCCGTCTCTTGGGATCCATGTTGTGGCGAGTGAAGTCCCGTCGGTGACGGATGTGACGTCGCCACTAGCGCGGAGTTGAGTACGCCGGGCGGAGTAACATCAACAAACTAGTGTAGTAAATCAAAACAAAACAAACAAAAATTAGCACGGACATTTAGGAACCGTAAAAAGGAATCAAAATTCAAAAATCTTCTAAACGATTTCAGAACCGGACGTTAGGAACCGATTCCTTCTTGGAATCGTTTTTCGGTTGCCCGACCCTAGTTTAAACAGACGCCAGCTGGACCAGTCCAAGCACAGCATTGGGTTAAAGTCAGACTGGTTCAGGGAGCCAATGTCATAGTGCAGTCTAACTGAACCATAATGAAACCAGAGAAGTCCAGTTTTCAGAAGAAGGAAGAGCTCTGAGCAGAAGATGGTCTGACCGGCGTTCCCATCGGGTCACTTATGCACTCGTAGTTGAGGCACTTTGATTTCTTTTGCTGTCCGGGTGAAAAACAAGTCAGAAGAGTCCCACATTGTTACGTGTAGGATGTAATGAAATAATGACGACAGTAACAATAACGGCATCAGCAGTAAATTCAGTCATTACAGCCTGTCATTTGAATCTATTGTTCAACCGACATCAGACAGCCGGAGCTCTGACTGCCTGCGATGCTCTGAAATGAGATGCAGCAGTTGCTCCCATTTATGTCAGCAATTTCCATTTCACCACATTGGTATGTTGGATGTGATGCGGAAGCACCCGCGGAGCATTCAGATGATATTAAACAATATGGCTGAAAACACTGCGACTGTTTTCCAATTTAATTTCATAGTGAATAACCTGCGATTTGATTTGATTTTTATTTTCTGCCATCAATGTGGCTCAAGGCTGAGACGGGAGGGGGGAGGAACGAGGCAAAAATGGAGAACGGCATCATTAACATTCCCTGACGGTTAACGTTTCAATCTCAGCCTCAGCGCCGACGCAAAATGCCAGATGACAACAAGACGGAGGAAAGGGGGAAAAGAAAGGAAAATATATTTGGGGTGAGGAGGACCCGGTCTGACTTTGGGTCATGCCTTCACTGATCTAATCAACAAATGCGTGATTGGAGGAGGCTGCTGGGGAAAGAGTGAAAAGAAGTAAAGGAGAAGGAAAAGCAAATATGTGACAGAAGCAGAGAAGCCCGGCGGTAAATCTCGTTTTACTTCAGGACGGCTGGTTTCAAACCAAACATGTTTGGGAAAGTTCTGCTTCATGCAAGTTGTTTTATTTCTTTGATTCTTGACTCTAGATAAGAGGTCTTCACGGGTCCACTTTCATGGACCCGAACCCGAATAGACCCGTGAAAATTCGACCCGAAATCGACCCGACCCGAGCTATTATCATAAGTTTGGGAGTCCGAACCCGAATGGACCCACAATATTTGGACCCGGAACCGACCCGACCCGAGTCTTTAGTGTCCGACCACGAACTGAACCGAGTTACCCGAATAGAACCGAGACAATCCAGCCCATAGTTGCCCATGTTAAAAGTTGTCTAGCGTTGAATAAAACTTGATTTTCTTACCTAAAGGTGTCTTCTTCTACCGGTTCAGTTGCTACATAGGCTACGTGATGTAAACAACAATAAATCAACGTCATTATTTTCTTGATGGATACAGATGCTATTGGTAGCAACTGCTAATGCTAATAGCCTACACAGGTCAGGACGTGTCGTTAATATGTTCTCTCATCCAACGTTGTCATGTTGGTGATCCATTGTGCTTTACAGCTGCCAGGCAAACCGCTAATAACATGCTACGGCAACACGAATGTTTCATGACAAACACGCCACGTTAATTAATAATTAATTAAACTGCCCTGAGTCCTGACATTAGCTGCCACCACCAATATCTTTAACTCTCTCGAGTAAACACGGACCCAGCCTGTCAGAGAGCACCGACCTGGACCCGAGACTAACTGTACCGATTCCGACCCGAACCCGGAGTCACGTCTTTTGAATGGACCTGACACCCGATTCGGATCGGGTCAGGAACCTCGGGTTGTAGGTTTGTAGGGTTGTAGGGTTGTTCAGAAGACCTCTAGTCTAGATATCTGACCAACCACCAGTCTCTTAAATCCGGTCAACACTGACCTGACCGACCTCCACACATCAATCCTCCCCAGTCAAATGGGTCTGGTTCTTGTGGCACCAAGGCGGGGGTGGGCTTTCTACCGTGACTCATGCAGTCCTGAAAGCTGCCAGTTTTGTGCTGCCTTCATGAGCGCCACAACGATGATTAAAGGTGGAAATCAAGGAACATAGGTAACTGCTGACAGTTACAAGATATTGACTTTCTCAAGGAACCAAGCATTTTTACACAGATAACAGTGGGGAGATTGACCCTTAACGGACTGTCAGCAGCACCGATTTTGCACAGACAGAAAGACAGACAGAAAGAATGGGGAACTACAGGAGGGAGGTCAAGGTCGCTCTTCTGTCCTGGATGAAGTCAACCAGAGGTTTAGTGCCACTGTTGTTGACTGTTCTTCTCAGTAAATGACGACTTTGTCAAAACCACAAAAACATCCGGATAGATCACTTAATCTGTCTTACCTCTGACCCACTCAGGGATGTGTTAGGATTTAGGGTTGGGTCAGGGTTGGGTCAGGGTTGGGTCAGGGATGGGTCAGGGTTGGGTTAGGGTTGGGTCAGGGTGGGTTAGGGATGGGTCAGGGATGGATCAGGGATGGGTCAGGGATGGATCAGGGATGGGTCAGGGATGGGTCAGGGATGGGTTTGGGTTGGGTTAGGGTTGGGTCAGGGATGGGTCAGGGTTGGGTCAGGGATGGGTCAGGGTGGGTTAGGGTTGGGTCAGGGATGGGTTAGGGTTGGGTTAGGGATGGGTCAGGGATGGATCAGGGATGGATCAGGGATGGGTCAGGGATGGATCAGGGATGGGTCAGGGATGGGTCAGGGATGGGTTTGGGTTGGTCAGGGATGGGTCAGGGATGAGTCAGGGATGGGTCAGGGTTGGGTCAGGGTGGGTGGGGTAGGGTGGGTTAGGGTTGGTCAGGGATGGTCAGGGTGGGTCAGGGATGGGTCAGGGTTGGGTCAGGGTTGGGATGGGTCAGGGAGGGTGGGTAGGGTTGGGTCAGGGTTGGGTCAGGGATGGGTCAGGGTTGGGTGGGAGGGTTGGGTCAGGGTTGGGTTTAGGGTTGGGTCAGGGTTGGGTCAGGGTTGGGTTGGGTTAGGGTTGGGTCAGGGTGGGTCAGGGATGGGTTAGGGTTGGGTTAGGGATGGGTTAGGGTTGGGTCAGGGTTGGGTCAAGGGATGGGTCAGGGATGGGTCAGGGATGGGTCAGGGTTGGGTCAGGGATGGGTCAGGGTTGGGTCAGGGATGGGTCAGGGTTGGGTCAGGGATGGGTCAGGGATGGGTCAGGGTTGGGTCAGGGATGGGTTAGGGTTGGGTTAGGGTTGGGTCAGGGTTGGGTTAGGGTTGGGTAGGGTTGGTCAGGGTTGGGGGGGGTTGGGTTCAGGGGGGTGGGTCAGGGTTGGGGGTTGGGGGCAGGGTTGGGTCAGGGATGGTCAGGGTTGGGTCAGGGTTGGGTCAGGGTTGGGGGGTTAGGGATGGGTCAGGGTTGGGTCAGGGGGTTGGGTTAGGGTTGGGTCAGGGTTGGGTCAGGGATTGGGTTAGGGTTGGGTCAGGGTTGGGTCTAGGGTTGGGTCAGGGTTGGGTCAGGGTTGGGTCAGGGTTGGGTCAGGGTTGGGTTAGGGTTGGGTCAGGGTTGGGTCAGGGTTGGGTCAGGGTTGGGTTGGGTCAGGGAGGGTGGGTCAGGGTTGGGTCAGGGTTGGGTTGGGTCAGGGTTGGGTCAGGGTTGGGTCAGGGTTGGGTCAGGGTTGGGTTAGGGATGGGTTAGGGTTGGGTCAGGGTTGGGTCAGGGATTGGTCAGGGTTGGGTCAGGGATGGGTCAAGGTTGCAGCTACTATTCTATTGCACTATATTCTGTTTTTACTGCTGTTACCGTTGGGGGTTTGACTGGGGGAAGTTTTAACTTACCGTTATGGCCTTTCTCCTCATTATTGCTGCTCATTGATGCAAAATGCATCAATCATTACCACCAAGGTCTGCAGAACACCTTCTCTGAACAACACTGGAACCTTGAAGCAGATGTTCTCCAGCAGCAGAAGACCACAGCTGGAGTCACTGCTGTCAGCTGAGAACAGGAAACTGAGGTTACAATTCACACAGACTCACCAGAACTGGACCACAGAAGACTGGAAGAACGTTGTCTGGTCTGATGAGTCTGGATTTCAGCTGCAATATTAATAACTATAGGAAATATAATAAGCAATAAAAGCATGGATCCATCCTGCCGGGTACCAACTGTTCAGGCTGCTGCTGGTGGTGTGATGGTGTGGAGGAGATGTTCTCCATGATTGTGCAATCTCCATATCTGCAGCTGCTGGTGATGCTGTCATGTCAATATGGACCAGAACCTTTGAGGAACGTTTCCAACACCTTGTTGGATCTATGACACCAAGAATTAAGGCAGTTTTGAAGGAAAAAGAGTCCAACCCTGTACTAGAGAGGTGTAGCTGGGCGGTCTATACAGAAAAGAACATCTACTGAGAAACATCCCTGCAGTTTCCGTCTTGGATCGTTCGTTAAAACAGATCTCACTGAAGGAACGGTGTGACATAAAAGTCTGCGTGTGCATCATTGGCTTTTAATTGGTAACACAAAATGCGTGCTAACCACTGTCACAATTATTCTAACTAATTACTAAAACTTCTTTTTAACTCTTCTTGTTCCCAACAGCAGATACCAAGATGCCGCTGATCCAGGGCGTGATGTTCGTCGGCTTCGTCCAGGAACCATTTGGGGCCCCCTGCACCCGGATCAGAGAAATGGAGACCCCGTCCCTCTCGTTGCACTCCAGCCCCAGCTCGGTGCTTGGATCCCTGGGCAGCTGCAGCCCCTCGAACCCCTCCAGCCCCACCAACCACGCGGAGCCCGGAGCTCAAGCCGACGCGGCGGACAGAGAGGCTGACGAGGTCGCCTATCGGCCCGGCGGGGAGAAGGATCTGAGCGAGGGCAACAGGTGAGAGCCAGTCGGGGTGCAGGGTGGGGTGCAGTCCCGACGGGGTCTCACCCGCTGCCTCTCCATCGTCTGGGGGAGATCCGGATCACAGCGGCGAACCGACAGAGGGCGACTCCTTGAGTCACAACAACAACAAAGACGGCGGCACAGACACAAAGGAGAGGCCAAAATACCAGCCACGGAGGAACGATGGTGAGTGGTCCAAACCAAAACTAAGAAGATCAGGATGGAAAAGGGGGCAAAAATATGAGTGCAAAACAATGTTCTGTTCAGTAGACTCATATAAAACCACCAAATTAATGCCCAATTAGGGACGTGTTTTTTCTGAGCCAACCAGATGTGTTTAGCAGAAACAAGGATGAATATAACGTTAGATGAACTTCTAACGTGAGCTGAGTTAAACTGAAGTAGCAAATTTGTGGTTTCTGATTCACAGTTCAGAAGTCATGCTAAGCTAAATGCAAAGCGCTAAATGGAAGAGAACTAGCCCTGGCCAATGGCCATTGGCAGACCAAAACCGACTAAATATATTTATTTCTGCTGTAAAATTGAACATTTTAAAACGGAGGTCAATGGACACTGTTGGAGCCAGACCTTAGTGGTCGATAGAGGAACTGCAGCCTCTAGTGGTCGGTAGAGGAACTGCAGCCTCTAGTGGTCGTTAGAGGAACTGCAGCCTCGAGTGGTCGTTAGAGGAACTGCAGCCTCCAGTGGTTGGTTGACTGTATGTTTTGGGGCAACCACGTTGTCTCCGATGATCCTGTGAACTCGTGTTCAGTCTCAGTTTGTCTTGTTTCAGGTTTCTGGGTTAGCAGGGTTGTCAGTTCGTCACAGGAAGTTCATTTTCCAGAATAATCTGGATCATCTCTCACAGTTACAGGTTGAAATGACATCAGAATTTTACTGTTAATCCCAATACTTGACTGCAGTTTATCAAGGATTTCAGTCATTTACATTCAGGAATCATAGGAGGATTGTTTCACAGATGTAATGTCATCCAGAAATCACTTACCCTACCTTTATTTTTTCTTGGTTACATGGACGTTTAGCCGGTAACCACAATGCGGAAAAAACCTAAATTTCTGTCACAAACGTGACACTCAGAGATGAAATGATAGAACATAAACTTTCAGGATGGTTTACAAATTTAATGAAGAAAAAAAATAATGCAAACATTGTGCAAATAATGCAAACATTGTTCTGCAGCCAGAATCCCGTCAACAGCAGCCACAAATGTAGATAAAAACATGGACTATTTTTATTATAATTATTATTATTTAGGAAGGCTGTATGGTTCAGGCAAAAAAAGAAAAAAAATGTGTGAAAGCGTTACCTTGGCAACAACACCAGTTCACATCTCTATCCATTTTCTAAAATACTAAGCACATTTCTTCTGATAGAATGAGGCAGACGTTAGCGGAGAAGACTCAGTGAAGTGCTCTGCATTATTACCTGAATGCCACCTGTCTCAGAAAATTGCTTGAAGACGGTTTAATTGCACTTTCTGATTACGATAAAAGCTTTTCTGTCCTGCAAGCAGACGGAGGTTTTATTCAGCCTTTCCAGCCCGCTGGACTCACCAGAACGTTTCCAGACCTGCTGCATCAGGACCAAAGATCCTGCTCTCACCTGATTTCACATTCAGCTCTCTGCCGTTGTGGCGCCTCAACGACACCTTCCCTGCTGTCACATTTTCACATATTTGTGAGAGATTTCAACCACTCTTCTGGTTTTTGGGTCTGCGTTTCTTCAGCCCAGGATGGGGGATGTTCAGAAGAACTCTTCAGAGAAGACTCTTGATTGCATCCTGCTGTGGTGCAGGCGGGTCGTAAACCGGCGCCTCTTGACTAGGGTTGGGCATCGTTTGGATTTTAACAATTCTGATTCCGATTCCGATTCTCTGTTTCGATTCCTGTTCTAAATGATTCTCGATTCCGATTCTTTGATGTGTAGGTCAACAGATCGCGACTTATCTAACAGTAGAATTTTTTCATTTAAATAATTGTGACATATTTACACAGGCAACAGGCCATTTTTATTCTTCCACATTTTTGCATGCACATATGCACACACAGAATTCACTTACAGCCTAAATGTTAAACAACTTACAGTTGGCAGTTGGCCTCCAAAATACATTTTGCCTAACAAAAAACAAAATCAACAGTTTTTGTTTAGGAAGATAACCATATCTGCTCTTTCAGAAACAGACAGATAAACGGTGACAAAAACATAACCTCCTTGGCGGAGGTAAAAATTGTTCGTTTACCTGGGTTGCTGGGTTACGCTCATCCTAGCCAATGGGATGCCACGAAGATGCTAAGCGATAGCCAATGGCAGAGCAGCTTGGATGCACCGCTTTCAAACAGAAATACAAAGCCGACAAGTATGTTAATGTTCTGTAAACTCTGGGAGCTGCGAGTAGCAGCGCTACTGTATTTTTGCCTTTCATATCCTGAAATTTCTTTCGTAACTAGAGGCAATATTTTCCCGTTGATGTGTTTTATAACCTGAAAACTTCGTATGTAGAAACGTTCGTAAGTAGAGGTACCGCTGTATATGAGAAGACAAGAGTTTCTGGATGAAGACGGACTCTGTTGCAGTCGAAGAAGCGACGGGAGCAACGCAGTGAATTAAATACGATACACTCGTTTATTTTTGTGATGCCATGCAGGTGAAGGTGTTTTGCCATATTAATCGTGCTCCCTCCTTTGGCAGTAACATTCTTCCTGCAGATGTTTCACTGCGCCAAGTAGACGTCATTTCCCGGACTGAAATGCAGCCAAACTCGAGAGAGGCATCTCTTGGGATCCATGTTGTGGCGAGTGAAGTCACCGTCGGCGACGGACGTGACGTCGCCACTAGCGCCGGAGTTGAGTACGCCGGGCGAGTAACATCAACAAACTAGGGATGTAACGATATGGAAAATTTGATATCTCGATTATGGCGAACAAATTATCACGGTTTACGATATTATCTCAGTATTCTTAATTGCTGTACAAATGTCCAAAAAAAACATACATTTAAAAAAATTCACAAAATCTTGTGATTTTCTTGTCATATTAAAACATCAGAAGCTAAAATTTTATCAAAATGACACTTTCACATTAAAAGGGCAAACAACTGGCACAGAACGAGGTTTTATTTTAAATGAACAAAATAAATAACAGGAACAAAGCTTAATTGTCTGGTGCAAATGTAAATTAACAATTATCAGGAACAAAAATTATAGTGAAATATAATTGAAATAAACTTTTGACTTTAAGCTGAACCTTAAATACGTATAATTGTGCAAATAAAGAAACAGTTGTAAAGGAGCCAAAAATGTTGTTATGAATTGTAGTTCACTCTGTGTGTCTGTGGGTGTCGCTGTGTTGTTACCTGAGGGTCAGGTATAAAGGTAGCTGCCTGTTATTGGTTAGGTGTTTGACCTGGAAGGGCAAAAGGTTTTTGACCACTGTGGCGCTAACTGCTGGTGTTATGGTTGTCGGATCAGTTATTGGAATAAATTAGTATTTTAACTGCATCAGAAGAACATCATTCTGGTCATTTTTCAATCAACACGCAACGGTAACGTTTACAAAATGTGAGTTAGCGAAGCGCGTCAACCAGGTTACTCTTGGTCAATTATCTCAGTAGCTTGAAGCATTAGCCTTAGCTCCTTCAAGTTGATTGTACAATAAAATGTAAACGAGTGCGCTACAGACAGGATAATCAAAACAAAACAAAAAAAAAATGATAATAATTAGCGCAGACATTTAGAAACCGAAAAAAGGAATTGAAATTAAAAAATCTTCAAAACGATTCCAGAACCGGACTTTAGGAACTGATTCCTACTTGGAATCGTTTTTTCGGTGCCCAACCCAACTCTTGACTGACTCTCTCATAGAGATCCAACCTGTTGGCTCTGATTTTCTGCTGATATCTGTCCACACGTCTGCGTCCTGCCGTGTTTTGTTCCCACCTTCTTTCCTCACCTTTCACCCTTGAAAGCAGCGCTGGCGTGTGCGGAGGTGTCTTCTCCTGCCGCTGCCTCAGCGTTACACAACGGCGTTCTGCTTTGGGATATAATCCCCTCTATCTGCCACACAAAGGGGAATCGTCTTAAACCGTGGCTGCGCCGCGTCGACGTTCACGCTCTCGCTTCATGCTGATGAGGCAGGGAGTCTTGTTTTAGGAAGCTCCGCATTTCAAGGCTTATTTCATTTTCTCGGGAAACGATCCTACACAGCTACACCCCTGAGTTATTCACAGCCCCCCCCCACCCGTCCTGGTTTTGAGGCAGCAGAGCTACAGTTTCAGCTTTATTTGAGCATCTCAGGCTAACAGATGGAGAGGGGCCCGTTTGTGTCGGCGCCGTGCTGCAAACCGAACGTTGCTGCACACGTCCCGTTGGGGGTGTTATCTTATAGGTGCAAACTGTGTGTTTTCATGTGCGTTTTCTAAACGCCTATTACGAGCTGTTGCGTAATGAATGTGCTCTTTGCCGTGCGAACGTTTTTGCTTTTGTCTGTGTGTGTTTTTTGTTTTTTGGTTTTTTTTTTGTGCTGCAACACAAACTTGGCATCACATGACAGCACGCCACCACCTGATGGTCCATCTGGGCCTTTTGCAGCGAGATAATCCCCCACTGACTCGTCCTCCACCTCCCTCAGCTTCACACCCCCCTCCTCCCCACACCTACACCCCCCCTTGAATCTCTGTGATGAAGCCAGCAGCGCCGGTGTCGGAGCCAGCCAGCGTGGTAGGGGATCCTGCCAAACCCCCGTGTCCCTCTCTACTAATGCCCAGCCTGCCGAGGAGGCCTGAGAGCCGCCGCCACCGCCGCTGGCTCGCTGTCACTAATCCCCAGATCTTGAGGTGAAAGCTGCACAAGTGCTGGCAGTGAAGCTGGCAGTGAAGCTGGCAGGAGTCGGTGGATTACAGCTGCAGAAGCAACGCCATCCCCGAGACCGAAGCTCTGTCTTTAAGTTCGGAGATGCTCAAAATGTGTTTTTATTAGGAGTGCATGATAACTATCCGGCGGATAATTATCGGGCCGATAACAGGAAATGATTACGTCATCTCGATAACTCCGATATCATGACGAATAGCCCCGATAACATATATTTTTGTCAACACGGCAGTGCCTCGCTCCCTCTGAGTCTTGAATGACCAGCAGTGAATGTTATGTTCAAGTTGTTATGTTCAGTAACGTTGGCATATTCAGAAAAAAGATTACTCAATAAGGAAAATCAAGAATAACTCCTCATGCCAGAAAACAACTCGTTAACTCGGTCATAATTTTGGTAGTTGCTGACTTTAATTGATATTCACAGTATTTTCCCACATGTTACACATAAAAAAAGAAAAAAAGAAAAAAGGCTGAAAGAACTACTAGCAAACGAGGGAAATTGGGAATTTACGTTACATCTTGAATGCAGCCTGCAGCACAGCGTACTGATCACAACAAACATGGCGGCGCGGAACTTGGTTAAAGTTTCAGAAGAAGATGGTTTGGTGGTTATTTGTGATGAATCCTCTGAGTGAATTCTACGAGGAGGGAAGCACAAGCTTTAATACGTAAAACCTGATCAGCCACCTACAACATAACAATCACTTCCATGGAGTTTTGAAATCGCGCTAACGTGAGCTAATGGAAGCTAATGCTAACCTGCGCAAACCAGCAGCAGTCTCCCCTCTCCCTTATTTCTCTCATCTAAAGCTTCCATGAGATTAAAAAATAAAAAATAAAAACTACTGAACCTCATTTACTTTAATTAAAGGTATTAATTTAAATGGAACCACAAGCCAAAATCCTTTAAATGTTAATCTTTTTCAGTTGTAATTTTAATGCATGTATTTCCATCAGTTCAAGGAGCCTTTATTTTTTATATCAGTAAGTAATGAACCTTATTTAAGTTAATGTGAGATATCAAATAGGTTTGTTTGATAGCTTTATGAAAATGTTTGAGAGGCTTCCACTCATTGGAAAAAATAAATATCTGTTCATTTAAAAAGTCTAAACTATTTTTGATTTTGTTCATAGTATTGATGTAATGATCTTAGGTATATGTGTGTGTGTTATCGGTTATTGGTATTGGTTTTAAATAACAGTGCATCCCTAGTTTTTACATTTAACCAATGCGCGCAGGGCTTGACGCTAACTTTTTTGCTCACCAGCCACTGTGGCTAGTGTTTTTCCTCAGTCATTAGCCATTTAGTCTTTATGCTAGCCACAGTTTTGCTGTCAGTTTTTTTCTTTTTCACAATATTCTTGCATTTACATTTTAAATACAAACAATTGGTACAACTATTGTGATGTGTCATATCAAAGAATAAATTACCAGCCAAAGTTGCTTGTGAGACAGAAATTGTTACTAGCCACAGCCCAATTTTACTAGCATTTGGCCAGTTGGCCGGTGTCAGTGTCAAGCCCTGAATGCGCAGTTAGAAATCACAGAATGATCTAGGCCGCTTAAGAACATAGTGAGCGTCTTCTTTCCACTGTAGTCACTTCTGTACTCAGTGCACGGCTTGAAGCATCGATGCATCTCACCAAATTTTAATTTGTGGCTCGTTGCAGATAACAGTTACATTAAACGCAGCCAATAGATCAATAAAAAGATATAAAGCTGTCTTTACGGACCCTAGCAGAGCGAACGCGAAAGTTTTTTGCTCTCTTTAGGAGCACCGTGGCGACATTTAGAGATGAGAATCAATTTCTTGAAGGCTTTGGATCCACGCGCCGCTGAACTCATCAGTCAGCGCTGAAATATGCACGCAGCAGACGAGCGGAAAGACGTGCTGCTGACAGGCTGACGGCTGTGTGCAGCTGCACTGCTGCTGCAGTTAAACAGAGATACTGCTGGACAGGGGCGCTGCTAGGGATTTTGGGCCCCATAAAAAGAATCTTTACCGGGCCCCCCAACACAGCGGCGAAATTTGTTGATGCTATTTTTGATCATCATTAGGGGCCTCTCTGGGCCCCCCTCAATCATGGGCCCCTATAATCCATATCCTTTACCCCCCTTTTCGGCGCCCCAGCTGCTGGAACCTGCACAGGTGTCAGGGCACCGACCCGATGTTCTGGGTCCTGCTGGGAACCTGAGGCGGTGAAACTGTTGTGTGTGGCTCAAAACCCGAGCAGATGAGCTCGTCTCCTCATGACATCGGCATCGTTTGATGCTGGTGACTTGCCAGGTAGCAAAAAGGTGGGATGGATAAGGACTCAGAGGACACACCGTCCAAACCTTCTCTGATTCAGGGTTCAAACTGCAGGTCAGACTTGAAACAGTCCACCAGGAAAACTCCATCCCAGTGGAAATCAGTGGTGTTGACTAGGGATGCAAGATAAGGTTTTTTTTAAACTGATACCGATAACCGATAACTTTCAGCTCCTAAAGGCTGATACCGATAACACACACATATACCTAAGATCATTACATCAATACTATGAACAAAACCAAAAATAGTTTTGACTCTTTAAATGAACAGATTTATTTTTACAATGAAATACTATTGGTAAGCCTCTCAAACATTTGCATAAAGCTATCAAACAAACCTATTTGATATCTCACATCAACTTAAATAAAGTTCATTAGTGACTGATATAAAAAATAAAGGCTCCGTGAACTGATGGAAATACATGCATCAAAATTAAAAACTGAAAAATGCATTCCTAAATGACAATAAAAAATAATCCACAGTGCATAATGTACTGACACAAGTTAGACTTGTCTGTGTAAATCAACTGAAAAAGTCCACTCCATAGTAACAAAGAAATTACATTTAAAGGATTTTGGCTTGTAGTTCCATTTAAATGAAAGCATTTAATTAAAGTAAATAAGGCTTAGTAGTTTTTGTTTTTTAATCTCGTGGAAGCTTTAGATGAGAGAGATGATGGTGATGAGCAGAGAGGAGAGGGGAGCGGAGGGGTTGACTTGCTGCTGGCTTGCTTACGTTAGCTCACGTTAGCTCATGTTAGCGCACGTTAGTGCACGTTAGCGCGATTTCAAAACTCCATGGAAGCAATGGTAATGTTTCAGGTGACTGGTCGGGTTTGACGTATTAAAGCTTGTGCTATTTTTCCCTCCTTCGCTTGGAGCATTTGTCACAAATAACCAGAAACTATCTTCTTCTGAAACTTTAACGAAGTTCTACACCATCGCCACGCCATGTTTTTTTTTTCAGCGCACTGTTCCGCAATGCTGCATTCAAGGTGTAATGTAAATTCCTCCGTTCCCTCGTTTGCTCATCATTCTTTCGGCCTTTTCTATTTTTTTCTATTTTTTATGTGTAGCATGTGGGAGAATACTGGAGTGAGTGTGAGTGGTTGTTCGTCTGCATGTGGCCCTGCGATGGACTGGCGACCTGTCCAGGGTGTACCCTGTCTTCCCCCGTAGACGGCTGGGATAGGCTCCAGCAGATCCCCGTGACCCTCCGGAGGATGTAACGGGTATAGATAATGGATGGATGGATGTGTTACTGACAAGTGCTGATGTTAAAAGTGTTTGAACAACAAATGTTATGACACTTTAATTCATATGGCAGCAGAACATTTAAATAAAAGTGACCTTTACACTATTTTGAATTCATTATTTGATTTTCCGTATACAATGCGATTAATCGTGATTAAACACATTTAATCGTTGCCCAGCCCCTAATTATAATAAAAGTAAATCTGCTGTGTATTCACGCCCAACTTTATTAGAAGCGTCCTCGTAACAACAGAACATCGGTTAACATCTTTGCTGCGCTGAGACACTTTCTGAAGACGTTTATTTTCTACTAATTGTTCCAGTTTGGGGGTTTAAAAGTGTCATGTGACCCAGACTCAGGTCTGGAAGTCTGGTCATGTGTCAAGAGTCTTAGACGTATGTAAAAGAGAGAATCTGGTCATTTTTCAAAATAAAAAATCATTTAGATTCAGATAATGAATCTAACGTTAATATTGGAAGTTATTTATTATTTGTGGCCTGGTACCAAATGACCCACGAACCAGTACCGGTACCGGGAGTTGGGGACTGCTGCTCTAAAGCACAAAGATTATCTCGGTAATTATCCTGAAACTGTGTAGTTACTCTGCCATGAGGTGAACTCCGGCTTTCACAGCTCATTCCTGGTAAAAGGCCAGGGAGCGAGCGGCTGCGCTGCTGTGTTCATCAGGTGGAACGCTGACATTTACAGACGCTGCAGAGCCAGAGGTCCCACTGGCAGCGGCTGCAGCCTGGCAGCAGACTGGTTTCAGGGGTTGGACTGGACGTTGGTGCCGTTTATAAGAGATTACCGTAGGGATGTAGGATAACTGTTTTTTAAAACCGATACCGATAACCAATAACTTTCAGCTCCTAAAAGCCGATACCGATAATACACACATATACCTAAGATCATTACATCAATACTATGAAAAAAAATCAAAAATAGTTTTGACTTTTTAAATGAACATATATTTATTTTTTTCCAATCAAAAACTAGCCTCTCAAACATTTTCATAAAGCTATCAAACAAACCTATTTGATATCTCACATCAACTAAAAAAAAAGGCTCCTTGAACTGATGGAAATAGATGTATTAAAATTACAAACCGAAAAAGATTAACATTTAAAGGATTTTGGCTTGTGGTTCCATTTAAATTAATACCTTTACTTAAAGTAAATGAGGTTCAGTAGTTTTTATTTTTATTTTTTATTTCATAGAAGCTTTAGATGAGAGGAATGAGGGAGAGGAGAGGGGAGGGGAGGGGAGACTGCTGCTGGCTTGCGCACGTTAGCATTAGCTTCCGTTAGCTCACGTTAGCGCGATTTCAAAACTCCATGGAAGTGATTGTTATGTTGTAGGTGGCCGAATCAGGGTTTTAGGTATTAAAGCTTGTGCTTCCCTCCTCGTAGAATTCACTCGGAGGATTCGTCACAAATAAACTATGTTCTTCTGAAACTTTAACGAAAGTTCCACGCCGCCATGTTTGTTGTGATCAGTACGCTGTGCTGCAGGCTGCATTCAAGGTGTAACGTAAATTCCCACGTTCCCTCGTTTGCTAGTCGTTCTTTCAGCCTTTTCTATTTTTTTTTTTTTTTATGTGTAACATGTGGGAAAATACTGCGAATATCAATTCAAGTCAGCAACTACTAAAATTATGACCGAGTTAACGAGTTGTTTTCTGGCATGAGGGGGTATTCTTGATTTTCCTGATTGAGTAATCGTTTTTCTGATTATGCCGACGTCACTTGAACATAACATTCACTGCCGGTCATTCAAGGCTCAGAGGGAGCGAGGCACTGCAGTGTTGACACAAATATATGTTATCGGGGCTATTCGTCGTGATATTGGAGTTATCAGGATGACGTCATAATTTCCTGTTATCGGCCCGATAGTTATCGTGCATCCCTAGATTACTGTAAAGAAGACCATAAAAATCCACTTCCTGGAAAACTACACTAACTTATGAACGACAGTTGTTCATAATCACACAGCTTCCATTAAAGAAAAGACCTGCTGAAACTGCAGCATTACAACAACTTCAGTGTTGCTTCCTGATGTGTTTCTGTTCATCGGTCTGCAGAACTCACTCACAATTTTTTGTGAAACACTAAATAATCTCAGATGAAAGCCTGACTTCTGTTTGACCCGCTATTATCTCACAGTCCAGGAGTGATGGACATCAGACGGCAGTCCTCCTACGCTGTTCTGCTTAAGTTGCCCTTCGGCGGCTCTTAATCCGCCTCCTGTGGTTTCTGCTGCTGAGAAGACTCTCGCCGAGCCACAAGATGACGTCCCTGCTTGTCCGCCTGAATTACGGCTGCGCCGGCGGAACGTAATTAGGCTCCAATAAGAAATAAAATAAAAAGAAAAGAGAAATGTATGGAAAACACCTTCAGATATGAGACGGAAAACTGCCAGCAGACTCTGACCGTCTGTGCTCAAAGCGGTTTTAGCGGTTTTATCTAATTACACCGGCTACAGAAATTTACGACTACGACCCAAAGGGTTTTTTTTTGTTTTGTTTTGTTGTTTTTTTTCCAAACCCTCTTCCTGCAGGCAGTTTTCATGGAGCAAACGCAGAGACAGAGACACCAATCCAAAAAAAAAAGAAAAAACAGATGAGAGAGCCTCATGAGGCTGTATTTTATCCACATGAATCATGGGTAAATGGAGGAAACGAGTCGTCTCATTTAGCAGCAGCACATCTCAGAAACATTAGCACAGCAAGATGTTCATCACCTCCTCTTCTTTTGTCAACATCTGGACCAGAGGAGAGCGGTCGGTGGAGGTAGTGAGGCACTGCCGTGTTGACAAACATATATATGTTATCGGGGCTGTTCATCGTGATATCGGAGTTATCGGGATGACGTCATCAATTTCCTGTTATCGGCCCGATAACACTATCGGTGTTCAGCTTTTCCTCTTTGCTGCTGATTTCACTTTTCTCAAGAGGGACAAATGAGGAGATTTATTTCAGGAGTTTAGTGGTCAGCTGTCACATCAATCAGTTGAGCCAAAGAAGAAGTGGTGATGAATGATTCATCCTTCCTGGTCGGCTGCAGGACGGATGGATGGATGGACGGACGGATGGATGGAGCGACCAAGCCTGAGCCACCCTCCCACCACCCCGAGCGTGTACGTGGGCATGCCGCTGTTGCACGTTCTGCTCATCCATCTGCTTCACGCTCACACTGACAGTCTGACATTTGCATCGGACTGAAAAGGAGGGAAAACGTTGCTGCTGCTGGTCCGAACCTCCGCTCACATCTCACGTTTTCTGTTTTTGTTTTTTTCTTTTTTTTCAAAGCAAATATTTCACTTACCCCCGTCACAGCAAATAAAAGTCTGCGCGCCCTGATTGGGTGTGACGTGAGCGCGGAGCGCCGACATACGTTCGGCACCGTGGGCGCGTTTACAGGCCCGTCTCTCCTCTCCAGAGGCCGCTGCATTATGCATATTTCTGCTTGATGTAAATAACAGCGAGCTGCCGAGCTTTTAATGCATTATTCAGGGCCACAATGTGAATTAACTCGGTTACAATGAAACGGCCCTTTTTAAGCTCTGCAGTATGGAGCCCCGTTTGGGTCATAATTCAATGAATAAATTAGTCTATTATTATGAAATACAGGCGTTTATTATTATGAAATATGTATCCATTATTATGAAATGTTTCCCATTATTATGAAATATATGTTTATTATTATGAAATATTTCCCATTATTATGAAAAAAATGTAATATTATGAAATATATTTTTTATTATTATTTAATCATAGTTTAATGCATAATTATTTATTTCAGAATGCCTTTTTTTAATCTAAGAATGAGTTTTTACATAATGTCTCCATTTTTCATAAGAATGAGCTTTTACATAATAAAGACATTTTGCCAGTGGGCGGGACCAGTGGTTGACCTGCACGCTCATTGGCTGATCCTTCTCCATCTGACATCGACTAGTTGGTGGGGGACTCGCATCGAGCCTGTTGGCTACCTCTCGGAGTAAGTCAGAAAAGGATCTTTCTCCTGTCGCCATGTTGTCAAAACCAAGTTTTCCCTACATTTCGCGCTACGTTTCTTAACCGTAAACTGAGGTGGATTCTGCCACCTACTGGCCTGGAGTATATACATTGCATCTCTCGCCTACTATTGATATTCACTGTTCTGTTGCTTATGCCTGAATGAAAGAGCAGCCAATCACATAAATGGCTCCGCCCTCTCTGCTGTGATTGACACACAAATCATTCTTATGAAAAACAAATCCATTATTATGTTAAAGCTCATTCTTATGAAAAACTAAACCATTATCATAATAATGGGAAATATTTCATAATAATAAACTCATTTATTCATTGAGTTATGACCCAAACGGGGCTCCATACTGCAGAGCTGAGTTGCATCACTCCTGAAAAGCAACGAGAGAACGACTCGTTGGGAGTAAAACGGCCAAATTGCTTTTGATTCGGTTCATGTTTGTTTTCCGAGGAAGCAGAAATCCTTGGAAGAGATTTTGCAGCGTGTTCGTGGGTCCAGCTCGGGGGCAGCGTGAATCTCATTTTCTGTTACTTTTTCATTTCTCCTGCAGTTTGCAGGCGTCAGGTGGAGGCTTTTTATCCTGCTGCTTCGCACACAAATTTATTCCACCTTCTGAGGCTGGAAAGGCGAAACGAGTTTGTTGTAAAACGCTGCAGGATGCAGCGACGCGCCTCACACGGGTTGGATCACACGTCCACCAAATTAACGTATTGCAGCCGTTACGTAAATGGTTTGGTACGAGCAATTATCACACAGAGGAGAAAACTCGTTAAACCCGAGAAGACCAGAGGAAGCAGAAACACGCAGACTGTGTCTTGTTTCTGTTTTAGGAGGAGAACTGATGAGCTGCTTGACCACAGCTGGATCTCTGGGTGGATTCCTGAAGTCCAGACTCCAGGAAATCAAATCCGAGAGCCCCTTAATCCCATTAGGGTCGTTTAGAAGACACTAATTGTTAACTTATGCTCTCAGAGGCTTGTTTGAAAAGGAGGAGTACCTGAACTGGCTCAACCTGTGTAAGGCTGTAGCGATACACTTATCTTGGCAGCTTATTCCACAGTCTGGGTCCAGCAACCGAGAAGGCCCGATCACCCCACAGTTTAGTCCTGGTTCTGGGGACTTCCAGCAAGAGCTGGTTTGAGGACCGTAAGGCTCTAGTAGGGTTCTGAACACGCACTTTTTCACATAAATAAGGAGGGGCAAGGCCATTAAGGGCTTTAAAAACAAAGATTAACATTTTAAAATCAATTCTAAAACAAACAGGAAGCCAGTGAATTTCAAATAAAACTGGGGTGATGTGTTCCTGACGTCGAGTGTTGGTTAAAAAGCGAGCAGCGGCGTTCTGGACCAGCTGAAGACGGCTGAGTAAAGACTTGGAGACACCAACATACAAAGCATTACATTAATCAATTCTAGAGCTTATATAAGCATGAATGGTTTTTTCCAAGTCTACATGATTTAAAAATGGTTATACTTTTGGTCAAACTCTACTTTTGGTAAAAAATTGACGCTGTCAATTTGTTTGTCGAATTTTAAGCTGAAAAAATAACTCCAAGATTCCTCACAGAAGCTTTCACTTTAAACGATAGATCACCAGAGTGTGCTGAATTACCAAAGAAAACATACTCTGTTTTATCTTCATATAAGTGCAGAAAATTTTGCCCTAATCACATTTTAATTTCTGCAATGCAGTCAGATAGGGTTTGAAGAGTACCACTTTTGTTTGGGAGCACAGGAAGATAAATTTGAAGGTCATCTGCATAGCAGTGAAATGCTAGGTTGTGCCTGGCTATATTAGCCAGAGGCAACATATAGAGTG
The DNA here is from genome assembly GCA_018398805.1 of Hirundichthys speculiger. Classification (NCBI taxonomy): domain Eukaryota; kingdom Metazoa; phylum Chordata; class Actinopteri; order Beloniformes; family Exocoetidae; genus Hirundichthys; species Hirundichthys speculiger. The sequence continues at coordinate 781,751 of JAGFBZ010001678.1, forward strand.
AAAACAATAAAGGGCCCAGTATGGAGCCTTGGGGCACACCACAGAACAAAGGAGCAGCAGAGGACAGGTCGCCAATCATTACAGAAAAACTTCTGTTTGTCAGGTACGATTTAAACCATTTCAGCACTGTACCACAAATACCAGCACACTGATTAAGGCGAGACAAGAGGATTGAATGATCCACTGTATCGAATGCTGCCGTCAGGTCTAACAAAACTAAAACAACAGGACATTTGGCATCGACGGAAAGAGCAATGTCATTATGCACTTTCAACAGTGCAGACTCAGCGCTGTGCCTGGTCCTGAACCCAGACTGAAATTTTTCAAGAACACAGTTACTTTCTCAGCTTCTTTATGTTCATGGCTGTTGCAGGAGGCCAGACTGCAGCTGCGGATCTGCCAGACCGCCGTCGTACTGTCGTCGCTCAGTTAGCAGCCTTTCCAGGTTTTTTTTAAGAGCCGAAGCATCAGCTGCCTCTGAACGAGATTGCTGTTGGTATTTATTCGCCTCGTCTTTCGAGCCTCGCGGCCATTATTTCCTCATTTTAGCGGAGCAATGAAAATGTTAACATGCTGACAAATTTGATTGTTTTTGGAGTGAAAAAAAAGAAAAACCCAACAGAGGAGGAACATCCAGATTTGAAACTGGACGTCTGAATATGCAGATATTTGATTTCTACATCCGTCTTTACGTTGTTGAGGACTCTGAAGGACTCGTGGAGTCCAGGTCTGGTTGGTGGCTGATCGCTGCTGAGGTGACCAGGTTCCTCCTGTCAGCTCCGACTCCATGGAAGAGGGTTGATGATGTCCGTCATCTCCGGTACCTTTGAGCCAAGCGGGTGAGGATTGATGACCTGCTGATGACCAGAAACGACTGAGATGCTTTGTTGACGGTTCACATGCCGACTGAGCTCCTCTGGTGCTTCTTCTCATCACGAAGACATCAGTTACGACCAAGACGGTGTTAAAAACGTCTCAGGAAACAAGGAGAAGTGAAAGCTTGCGGAGCGTCAAGTGCAGAGGTGGACGTCAGGTGGTGCACAAGCTCCTCCCCTTTAGTTCTCCAGCCTGACAAATGTCGTTTCTGCTTCATCGTCTCCAGCAGTTTTACCGCTTTTACAACAAAACGTTATGATGTTACAAAGTTTGAAGTTTTACACCAAAAAACTCAAAAAGTCGCAGTTATATAAATTTCCCCCTTTTAACGTTAAAGTTGTAATTTTTCCAGGAAAAATCTGGATTTTTATAATGGAAACACGTTTTTCTAAAGAAGTTTCAATTTTACAACAAGAAATTGAAAATTTCTATCAAATTGCAAATTTGTGAATTTCTTGATTTTTACGATAAAAATTTTTGTGATTTTAAGACAGAAATTAACTCTTTATGACGACTTTGTTCCTCTTTTAGAAAAGACATTTATGATTTTAGGATTAAAAAAAAATTGCAATTATACAAAATTCACAGTTTTACATCAAAAAGTCAGAATTTTACATGAAAGTTGAGATTTTAGAATATTATATTTTCCAACAAAGTTTGCAATTTTTATAACAAAAAAAAACTGGAATTTTTGACAAAACATTTTTGTTAAATTGAATTTTTACAACTGGAGATTTTATGAAAGAAATTCACTGTTTACATGAGTTACTGCAAAAATGTAACTCAGGCAAAAATGTTACTATTATAGGGAATTCACAATTTCACAACAATAAATAGTGGTATTATATTAGTGGTAATATATTAAAAAAGCTTCAGGTTAAAAAGGGTAAAGTCAAAAACGTCAGGTTTTTTTTTTTTTTTTAAAGTCTGATGAGAATCTCTGGTCTGGAAATTAAAGAGAAATCGATCATCGTTAAATGATTATATATATTAGTTTGTTAGTCTCTCATAAATGTCTGTGCACGGCCCTGGCTGTAGAGAAACTGCTCGTTCCATTTAGAAAAAAGAAGGAACCGTCTGTTTGTTGGTGAAGACACTGACGTGAACGTGTTTGTGGTTTCAGACCTTTTTTAGCTGAGTCTCCCCTCAGAGGAGCCGCTGTTTGGACTGTAGTGGTTTATTATCACCTGGTAAAACCTGAGTCTCCTGCAGAGGCGACATCTGTATCCGTCATGGGGCGAATCGATGACCCGGCTGTGTGTTTGTGTCTCACCTCCTCAGGGGTGGAGCTGCTGGCTCTGTTCAACCACCCGCCTGCGCGAGAGACCCCAGCCAAGTACTACACGGTCAAGGTGCCCCTGCGGGTCCAGAACTGTGACGAGGGAGTCAAGGGCGTGGAGGCCAACTGGCTGGATCACATGACGCAGCACTTCAACAACGGCGCCTCGCTGGTTGACGGGTACTTCCACCTGGGCGACGTGACGGGTAAGAGAGCTTGACATCCTGCAGGAAAATCACAAACCACATCTTTGTTTTCTGCACGAATCATTGTTGGACGCAGTTTACTCACAGTTAATAAACCCAAAAACACACATTTAAAGTGAGAGGTTTGTTGTATTGAAACGGCACAATTAACACATTTACACCTCGTTAAATCTAATGTTTGCTACTGTTATAAGAGTAAAAATGTCTAAACTCTCTGTGACCTCTTATTAATTATGCATTAGATGACATTCATTTTCCCTCCAGAAACCAATCAGAAATCTCATATTTAAAAGATAATATTTAAAAGAGACAGACACTGCAAAATAAAACTGTCTAAAACACAAGAAATAACCCCAAGATTCCTGGTAAAAATCATTCAGATCTACAGAAATCATCTGTTCGCTCAGCCAAATGCTTTTACTGGTTTCCAGTTTGGATCTGGATGCTCAAGGGTTTGAAACCAGTCAAAAAAAAAATCCTTTTATATTAACTTGCATTAAAAAAAGTTACTGCAGCGCAGTAATTTTCATCACAGCATCATCATTGCATCATCATTGCATCATCACCTCATCATCACCTCATGATCACCGCATCATCACCGCATCATCACCTCATCATCACCGCATCATCACCTCATCATCACCGCATCATCACCTCATCATCACCTCATCATCACCGCATCATCACCACATCATCACCTCATCATCACCGCATCATCACCTCATCATCACCTCATCATCACCTCATCATCACCGCATCATCACCACATCATCACCACATCATCACCGCATCATCACCGCATTATCGCGTCATCATCACCGCATCATCACAATATCACCACCTCATCATCACTGCATCGTCACCTCATCATCACCGCATCATGACCTCATCATCACCTCATCATCACAGCATCATCACCGCATCATCATCACCTCATCATCACCACATCATCACCGCATCATCACCGCATCATCACCTCATCATCACCGCATCATCACCACATCATCACCATCATCACCTCATCATCACCGCATCATCACCTCATCATCACCGCATCATCACCGCATCATCACCTCATCATCACCTCATCATCACCGCATCATCACCGCATCATCATCACCACATCACCACCTCATCATCACTGCATCATCACCGCATCATCATCATCATCACCGCATCATCACCGCATCATCACCACATCATCACCTCATCATCACCTCATCATCACCACATCATCACCGCATCATTACCGCATCATCACCTCATTATCGCGTCATCATCACCGCATCATCACCGCATCATCATCATCATCACCGCATCATCACCGCATCATCACCTCATCATCACCTCATCATCACCACATCATCACCTCATCATCACCGCATCATCACATCATCATCACCTCATCATCACCACATCGTCACCACATCACCACCTTATCATCATCACTGCATCATCACCTCATCATCACCTCATCATCACCGCATCATCACCTCATCATCACCTCATCATCACTGCATCATCACCTCATCATCATCATCATCATCATCACCACATCATCACCGCATCATCATCACCGCATCATCACCGCATTATCACCGCATCATCACCGCATCATCACCGCATCATCACCTCATCATCACCACATCATCACTGCATCATCACCGCATCATCACCTCATTATCGCGTCATCATCACCGCATCATCACCGCATCATCACCTCATCATCACCACATCATCACCACATCATCACCACATCACCACCTCATCATCATCACTGCATCATCACCTCATCATCACCGCATCATCACCGCATCATGACACCTCATCATGACCTCATCATCACCGCATCATCACCTCATCATCACTGCATCATCACCGCATTATCGCGTCATCATCACCGCATCATCACCGCATCATCACCACATTATCACCTCATCATCACCTCATCATCACCTCATCATCACCACATCATCACCGCATCATCACCGCATCATCACCTCATCATCCCATCATCATCACCGCATCATCATCATCATCACCATCATCACCGCATCATCACCATCATCATCATCACCATCATCACCACATCACCACATCATCACCACATCATCACCATCACCTCATCATCATCATCATCATCACCTCATCATCATCACGCATCATCACCTCATCATCACTGCATCATCACCTCATCATCACCGCATCATCACCTCATCATCACCGCATCATCCTCATCATCACCGCATCATCACCTCATCATCACTGCATCATCACCGCATCATCACCGCATTATCGCGTCATGATCACCGCATCATCACCGCATCATCACCACATTATCACCTCATCATCACCTCATCATCACCACATCATCACCGCATCATCACCGCATTATCACCTCATCATCATCACATCATCACCGCATTATCGCGTCATCATCACCGCATCATCACCGCATCATCACCTCATCATCACCACATCATCACCACATTATCACCTCATCATCACCACATCATCACTGCATCATCACAGCATTATCGCGTCATCATCACCGCATCATTACCGCATCATCACCATATTATCACCACATCATTGCGTCATCACGTCATAATCACCACATCATCACTGCATCATCACCACATCATTGCGTCATCACCTCATCATCACCACATCATCACCACATCATCACCACGTTATCACAGCATCATCACCGCATCATCACCACATCATTATTACATCATCACTGCGTCATCCCTGGTTGTGGATGGCCGTGATGAACAGGGTGGACGTCAGAATCCACATTCAGAACATCAGAACAGAGTCATGTTTTGTGTCAGTGTGTGATTGACAGGTTTGTTTTTCTTTTAGGTGTTTTTAGAAAAAGGAGGAAAAACAAACAAACAAACCTTTTTCTGTTTGTTTGTTTGTCCTGCTGTTTTCCCGGCAGCAGATGATCAGTATGAAACTGGTCACTGAGCTCTTGGTGGAGAACAAAGGGAAGGTAATTACTTGGCTGTGCAGCCAATCACAGAGCTGTTTGGTTTCCTCCTCTAAACTGTTTCTCGCCAGGCTCTTCTTCTGCCGTTCGGCCCCGGCGGCCCCGGCGGCCCCGGCGGCCCCGGCGGCCCCGGCGGCTCCGACACCAGAGAAATAAGCCAGCCTGAGTAAATAAGAGCCATAATTCATTAATCCGGGGAAGCGAACGCCTCAGCAGCCCTGGAACACAGATAATTAACCTGATAACAAATTAGTGCCTCCTTACATATTTAATGTCTTGAGAATGGAGTAATGAAGTGTATTATTATGATTCAATTTTTCTGCATATTAGGGTCCTCGAACATAGTTTGCATTTTTTATGCGCCGCTGAGATATGAATCTGCTGAACGGGGTGGAACGGCTGCAGCTCAGTGCTCCCGGTCAGTTTGATCTCAACTGCTTCAAAAAAAGAGCAGCTCTTTAAAGGTGAATGCTGCAGCTTTTTGTACATTTTCGGTCTCTGGAGTAACAGCTGGCATCAAAGCAGCATCCCATAATTACATCAAACAGCCTCAGGATCAGTATCCTCTCCTGCAGCCTCCGTTTTTAGCATCATCTTTGAGTCGAGTCTCTGAATCTGTGATCGGGCGCTCGACGTGATGCGGGAGGCCATCACAGGTCTCTAAAAACATCGATGACGCGTCTGACAGCGAAGCGGCGCTCTGGAGTCGGACGGGAGGCCGGCGGCGGCTGTGACAGGCGTGATGGGCGACGTGGAGTGAGCAGCTCGTCATGTATTGACAGGTCCGTGGGCGGTCTAATGAGTGTAATTGTGCTCTTTCAAGACTGAACCCCCCCGTGTGGTTTTTCAGTTTTATAACACGCTTGTGTGGCTTTTACAATATTTATTATTCAATCATGTTGAGCGGAGCTGAGCCGTCCCGATTTTTATCGCCTCTCTGCCTGCCTGAATTCTGATGACTCCGGCGATAGCTCGGCTTCGCCTGCAGCAGAAACTGATTGACATTTGTGATTTGCCTTAAAATGCAGTTTGAGTGTGTAGCTGTGAAATATTGGATATTTCATCAGGACAAAACTGTCTGCTGAGAAAACAGCACTTTCTGTCTGGTCCAGGAGCCGGTCTAGGAGCCAGTCCAGGAACTGGTCCCTGCAGAACCCAAAACACCCATGAACCTCAGTTGCACATCGTCGTCACAATGAAACAAAAACGAATGCGTTCGCAGAAGACTGCAATGGTGGCCACCATGGATGGTCAACAGCGGAGCCACAACCAGCGGTCGTCAGGCTCCGAGCAGCATCGCAGCAACAGTCGCTCACAGCTAATTGGTCATTTAAGTAGGGATGCACGATAACTATCGACCCGATAACTATCAGGCCGATAACAGGAAATTATGAATGACCGGCAGTGAATGTTATGTTCAAGTGACATCGGCATAATCAGAAAAACGATTACTCAATAAGGAAAATCAAGAATACCCCCCCATGCCAGAAAACAACTTGTTAACTCGGTCCGAATTTTAGTAGTTGCTGACTTGAATTGATATTCGCAGTATTTTCCCACATGTTACACATAAAAAAAGAAAAAAATAGAAAAGGCTGAAAGAACGACGAGCAAACGAGGGAACGTGGGAATTTACGTTACACCTTGAATGCAGCCTGCAGCACAGCGTACTGATCACAACAAACATGGCGACATGGAACTTCATTAAAGTTTCAGAAGAAGATAGTTTGGTGGTTATTTGTGACGAATCCTCCAAACGAATTCTATGAGGAGGGAAGCACAAGCTTTAATACGTAAAACCCGATCAGCCACCTACAAAATTTATTTATTTTTATTTAACCTATGTTTATACAGGTAAGACACATTGAGATCAAGATCTCATTTTCAAGTGTGACCATAACAATCGCTTCCATGGAGTTTTGAAATCGCGCTAACATAAGCTAACGGAAGCTAATGCTAACGTGCTCAAGCCAGCAGCAGTCTCCCCTCTCCTCTCCCTCATGCATTGAAAAACTATTGTCAAGCCTCTCAAGCATCTTCGTAAAGCTATCAAACAAACCTATTTGATATCTCACATTAACTTAAATAAGGTGCATTACTGACTGATATAAAACATAAAGGCTCCTTGAACTGATGGAAATACATGCATCAGAATTACAAACTGAAAAGAATGTACATTTAAATGATTTTGGCTTGTGGTTCCATTTAAATTAATACCTTTAATTAAAATAAATGAGGTTCAGTAATTTTTTTTTTTTTTATCTCATGGAAGCTTTAGATGAGAGAGAAGAAAGGGGAGGGGAGACTGCTGCTGGCTTGCGCACGTTAGCATTACCTCGCGTTAGCTAACATTAGCATGATTTCAAAACTCCATGGAAGCGATTGTTATGTTGTAGGTGGCTGATCAGGTTTTACGTATTAAAGCTTGTGCTTCCCTCCTCGTAGAATTCACTTGGAGGATTCGTCACAAATAACCACCAAACTATCTTCTTCTGAAACTTAAACAAAGTTCCACACCGCCATGTTTGTTGTGATCAGTATGCTGTACTGCAGGCTGCATTCAAGGTGTAACGTAAATTCCCACGTTCCCTCGTTTGCTAGTCGTTCTTTCAGCCTTTTCTATTTTTCTTTTCTTTTTTATGTGTAACATGTGGGAAAATACTGCAAATATCAGTTCAAGTTAGCAACTACCAAAATTATGACCAAGTTAACGAGTTGTTTTCTGGCATGAGGAGGTATTCTTGATTTTCCTGATTGAGTTATCGTTTTTCTGATTATGCCGACGTCACTTGAACATAACATTCACTTCCGGTCATTCAAGGCTCAGAGGGAGCGAGGCACTGCTGTGTTGACAAAAATATATATGTTATCGGGGCTATTCGTCATGATATCGGACTTATCGGGATGATGTCATAATTTCCTGTTATCGGCACAATAGTTATCGTTCACCTCCTATTATTTAGTTACCTTACAAAATACTTGTATGTTCCAGTTTTGGGGTTTTCGTGAGGATGATTCCAGAAATAATATATTTATTTACAAACCAGACGGTGCTGATTTGGATGAACAGGGTGAATAATAATCTGCAGCAGCTAATCTAGATCTGGAACGTACATGCTTCCATGGCAACCAGCTGTCAGATCAAGGCGGCGGCGGTGATGGCGGACCGGTCCTGTGTGGCATCGAGTCTTGCATATCTATGATGTGTTGGACTTTTTCTGATACTCCTCGCTGAAACAAACGGACTGCAGCTGCATCTGAACAGCTGTGCTGCTGTAATCTGAGGCACTAGAGAGGACAGACTTCCCATCAGCCTCGGTTTTGGGGCTGACGCCGCTGCGCTGCGAGTCAGCAGCAGCCATTACTCAGTAAACCATACATTCACCATTTCTCATCATCATACTGTTGCTATGCAAAGGCAATCATTTAGCAGTCGACTGATATTAATTATCCTTTCACCTCCGAGCTTCTGAGGCTTCAGTTTTACACAGTAACATAACTTTTAATCAACGTGAAAGCTCCCTGGGAGATGCAGATGTAAATCATGGAGGGAGGAGGGGTAATGGATCATGTGACTGGCCAAGTTTCAGTATTAATTTAATGTTCAGCGCATTTAACTTTGTTTTTCAAAAATGAATTTAGCAATTTGTGTTCCACAAACTCAGAGTTCTTCATGAAGCTGGAACTGGTTTAATTTAAGAGCTGAACTGGTCTGGAGGGGCTGAACTGGTCTGGAGGTGCTGAACTGGTCTAGAGGGGCTGGACTGGTCTGGAGGGATTGAACTGGTCTGGAGGGGCTGGACTGGTCTGTACAGGCTGAACTGGTCTGGAGGGACTGGTCTGGAAGAGCTGAACTGGTCTGGAGGGACTGAACTGGTCTGGAGGGACTGAACTGGTCTGTAGGGGCTGAACTGGTCTGGAGGGACTGAACTGGTCTGGAGGGGCTGAACTGGTCTGGAGGGACTGAACTGGTCTGGAGGAGCTGAACTGGTCTGGAGGGACTGAACTGGTCTGGAGGAGCTGAACTGGTCTGGAGGGAACTGAACTGGTCTGGAAGAGCTGAACTGGTCTGGAGGGACTGAACTGGTCTGGAGGAGCTGAACTGGTCTGGAGGGACTGAACTGGTCTGGAGGGGCTGGACTGGTCTGGAAGAGCTGAACTGGTCTGGAGGGACTGAACTGGTCTGGAGGAGCTGAACTGGTCTGGAGGGACTGAACTGGTCTGGAAGAGCTGAACTGCTCTGGAAGAGCTGAACTGGTCTGGAGGAGCTGAACTGGTCTGGAGGGACTGAACTGGTCTGGAGGGACTGAACTGGCCTGGAAGAGCTGAACTGGTCTGGAGGAGCTGAACTGGTCTGGAGGAGCTGAACTGGTCTGGAGGGACTGAACTGGCCTGGAAGAGCTGAACTGGTCTGGAGGAGCTGAACTGGTCTGGAGGAGCTGAACTGGTCTGGAAGGAGCTGAACTGGTCTGGAGGAGCTGAACTGGGCTGAACTGGTCTGAAGGAGCTGAACTGGTCTGGAGGAGCTGAACTGGTCTGGAGGGACTGAACTGGTCTGGAGGGACTGAACTGGCCTGGAAGAGCTGAACTGGTCTGGAGGGACTGAACTGGCCTGGAAGAGCTGAACTGGTCTGGAGGGACTGAACTGGTCTGGAGGGACTGAACTGGCCTGGAAGAGCTGAACCGGTCTGGAGGAGCTGAACTGGTCTGGAGATGGGTTATTTAATTTCATTCTGCAATCTATTTATTTATTTATCAAATGCCCACATGTGCATCACATGTGCATCACTGATTATAAACCTTCTGCTTATAACCAGAAGAACCTGCTCTAAAGTTTTTCTTTAAAAAAAAAAAAATCATTAGGAGGGGAGATCTTTAGTGGAGAAATCAATCTGATATCTGACACTAACATTAATTATTGATTAGTATCAAAGCATGGATGATTTTGCAATGAATCATTAATCAGACAGTAGACTGCAGTGGTGCAAACATCATCATCATTATTATTATTAGGATAGCATGTTTAAAGTCAGCAGCCGTACTGGCTCCCCTCCTAGTCGTTTATATTTTTGCATGTGTGTTTTCCATTCCTCCGTGGTTTCTGGAGATGCAGAGTGTCTCAGGTCTGTGGCTCATCGGTCCCGTCTCGTGAGCTCTAGGGGCCCCTGGACCGGCGTGTGCGCCTCACCGCCAAGTCACGGTCAGCGGCCGGATTCCTCCACCGTTGTCACACGCCCAATTAAAACCACGTGGCTGAGTGAACCCAGTCATGGGAGAGAAACCGCAAACGCACCCTGGAGGTTTGAGCGAAGCCACTCAGAGTCACTGTGCATCAGCCAAGCTGAACGAGAGAATCCACCGTCGGGCAAGATGGATAGATGGAGGTGAAGATTTTCAGGGGCAGATTCACCTCCATCTCAATGAGCTGTGACAGAGAGAAAGGTGGATGAAGTGACACTTATTTACCGAGGCTGTCATGAGCATGCAGATAATCCCTCTTTCATGCCTCTGTATCTCAGCAGGGATGAATCTGAACCTTTAGGGGGGCGCTGGAAACATCAGGGCTGAGAGGGGGGAAGCTCAGACACAAATGAGGGGCGCCAAGCCTTGAGAACTCTATTTTAAACTTCCACCGTTTCTCAAGGTTTTTTTTATAGTTCAAATCTATTTATTTTTCAATAAAAAATTGTGCTCAGATTTCCTTTCAAAAAATAAAGCTGCTGTCTGAGACCAAAACCCAGAGTCTGCTGCTTCCATGACCTGGTAAAATCTCCTTTTCTCTCTACGTCACAACCAGACGAGCTGGCCAGGATCGGTCGCCATAGTAACGCCCATAAACACACAGCAACAGAGAAACCCCTTCCCAACACATTGCGCAGGCTTCATTCAACAACCAATAAAAAGATACACAATCAAGACCACGTAGGGGTGCACGATAATTATATTGATAACAGGAAATTATGATGTTATTTCAATAACTCCGATATCACGACGAATAGCCCCGATAACATATATTTTAGTCAACACAGCAGTGCCTCGCTCCCTCTGAAACCCGAATAACCGGCAGTGAATATTATGTTCAAGTGACGTCGGCATAATCAGAAAAACAATTTCTCAATAAGGAAAATCAAGAATACCCCCTCATGCCACTAAACAACTCCTTAACTCGGTCATAATTTTGGTAGTTGCTGACTTAAATTGATATTCGCAGTTTTTTCCCACATGTTACACATAAAAAAATAGAAAAAATAGAAAGAGCTGAAAGAACGACTAGCAAACGAGAGAACGTGGGAATTTACGTTACACCTTGAATGCAGCCTGCAGCACAGCGTGCTGATGAAAACAAGATAGCGGCAATCTTATGGAACTTCTTTAAAGTTTCCGAAGAAGATACTTTGCTGGTTTTTTGTGACAAATGCTCCAAGCGAATTCCACGAGGAGGGAAAAATAGCAGAAGCTTTATGTGTCAAACCTGATCAGACATCTGAAATGTGACCATCGCTTTTCAAAGTTTGGAAATCGCGCTAACGTGAGCTAGCGCTAACGTGAGCAATCCAACAACAAAGAATTCACTGGGACTTACACACATCGGCGAGGCTTTTGAAAAATCCAAGAAATTTGCCAATGATGACCCACGGGCAAAGGTGAAATGGGTAGAAGGTAGAAATGTTTGAATCTAACTTGTGTCAGTACATTAATTTTGATGCATATATTTCCATCAGTTCAAGGAGCCTTTTTTTTTTATATCAGTCAGTTATGAACCTTATTTAAGTTAATGTGAGATATCAAATAGGTTTGTTTGATAGCTTTACAAAAATGTTTGAGAGACCTGCCAATAGATTTTCATTGGAAAAAATAAATATCTGTTCATTTAAAAAGTCAAAACTGTTTTTGATTTTGTTCATAGTATTGATGTAATGATCTTAGGTGTATGTGTGTGTTATCGGTATCGGCCTTTAGGAGCTGAAAGTTATCGGTTATCGGTATCGGTTTTAAAAAACAGTTAATCGTTATCCCTAATTATTCACCATCTCAACACTGTAGACATGTCAGAAAACACTCAAAAGTGTAATATGGCCACTTTACTTGCTTTAGTAAAAGTATTGACTGTGAAGTTGTAGGAATGTTAAAGACATGCAAAGTTTCGTGCTTGTAATTCTTCACACGGGTCCAGCACATCTGTCACATTTGTGTACGCCAGCTCTCAAGTTGTGAAACATTTCCTGCCTCGCCATAACATTTTTAGAATATTTAGAAATGCTCAGTTTATTAAGTGTGGATTTCTTTGTATGAATTTTCAAAGCATATGCAGCATAAACATCTCCCGCCGTCTGGTCACCGTCTCCTGTTCCAGCCAGCTGAAGTCTGCCCGGCAACCTGCAGGTGCCCGCCTGCCAGCTGCCCAACATCTGGCTCCACAGGTCCAATCTCCGCTCATTAGAGCGCCTCGCATCTCCCTCGCCCCGGCCCTCTCCGTACACGTCCATGCGTCCCGTTTGAATTATAGATGAGCTGTCAGCGGCCGTCTCCAGCTGTCTGAGCAAGGCGCCTGGCATGCATGTTTAAGACGTGTCGCCAGACATGCCCGGGGGGGAGCAGGGTCGCTCCCCGTCCTGCCAGCGGTCAGCTGGATTTAAACGTGCAGTTCCTGAGCGTGGACGCAGGTGCCTCCGCTGTTAATATTTAAAGTATTTTTATCCATGAAATATTTACGACTGTTGTTTTTTTTTCTTCTTTCTGGAAAAGACAGTTGGATTCACAGATGCTTTCGGTGGTTCGTTAACGAGAAAGAAGCAGGAATGTCTCCACAGAAACCCGTTAAGGCGCTCTTAATTAACTTCTCTGTTGAACATGTTCAAAGCTGTTCTTACGTTGATAAAGAAAAGCTTTTGAAGGCGTTAGACATCAAATATGAGTCGCGCCTATCGGAATAATGAGGTACAGATTCAGGACTGATGCTTCCAGTGCCTCCGTTGGCAGATCTAGTGAGAGTAGGGATGCATGATAACTGTTTTTTAAAACCGATACCAATAACCGATAACTTTTAGCTCCTAAAGGCCGATACCGATAACACACACATAAACCTAAGATCATTACATCAATACTATGAACAAAATCAAAATAGTTTTGACTTTTTAAATGAACAGATATTTATTTTTTCCAATGAAAAGCTATTATTGACAAGCCTCTCAAACTTTTTCATAAAGCCATCAAACAAACCTATTTGATATCTCACATTAACTTAAATAAGGTTCATTACTGACTGATATGAAAAAATAAAGGCTCCTTGAACTGATGGAAATACATGCATCAGAATTACTAACTGAAAAAGATTAACATTTAAAGGATTTTGACTTGTGGTTCCATTTAATTTAATACCTTTAATTAAAGTAAATGAGGTTCAGTAGTTTTTATTTTTTATTTTTTAATCTCATGGAAGCTTTAGATGAGAGAAATGAGGAAGAGGAGAGGGGAGACTGCTGCTGGCTTGTGCACGTTAGCATTAGCTTCTGTTAGCTCATGTTTGCGCAATTTCCAAACTCCATGGAAGTGATTGTTATGTTGTAGGTGGCTGATCAGGTTTTACGTATTAAAGCTTGTGCTTCCCTCCTCGTAGAATTCACTCGGAGGATTCGTCACAAATAACCACCAAACCATCTTCTTCTGAAACTTTAACGAAGTTCCACGCCGCCATGTTTGTTGTGATCAGTGCACTGTGCTGCAGGCAGCATTCAAGGTGTAACGTAAATTCCCACATTCCCTCGTTTGCTAGTCGTTCTTTCAGCCTTTTCTGTTTTTTTCTTTTTTTATGCGTAACATGTGGGAGAATACTGCGAATATCAATTCAAGTCAGCAACTACCAAAATTATGTCTGAGTTAACGAGTTGTTTTCTGGCATGAGGGGGTATTCTTGATTTTCCTGATTGAGTAATCGTTTTTTCTGATTATGCCGACGTTACTTGAACATAACATTTACTGCCGGTCAGTTAAGGCTCAGAGGGAGCGAGGCACTGCTGTGTTGACAAAAATATATGTTATCGGGGCTTTTCGTTGTGATATCGGAGTTATCGGGATGACATCATAATTTCCTGTTATCGGCCCGATAGTTATCGTGAATCCCTAAGTGAGAGGATCCATCAAGGGACCAACAACTGGCCAGTTTTAGGTCTTATTTTGATAAAACACTTCATGTAATTAAAAAAACGCAAAGCTGAAACAGTAAAGTTGAAGAAATGTCTTTATCAGGAACAATACCTGATGGAAACAGATCATCAAATTGCAAAGGTAAACTTAGATCTTTTCGATCTTTTATAACATTGTTAGAGCTGAGCGATTTTATCGATTCTGCGATATATATCGATATTTTATCAAGTATCGATTTTTCAGCCGTGGGTATCGATATTCTAAGCTTCTTCCCCCGTGTCCTACCTTTAAAAGCTTGCAAGCAACAATTTGCATGTTTTTAAATAAATGAAACTATTTTTCTCAACAAATCTTTTCTTCATTTTGTCCAGCATTTGCAAGCTGCCTGTCAGCCATATAATGTGTAATTTATGCTTACAGTTCACTTGATTCAAACAAAGTCACTGGAACACTCACAAGATGTCACCAAAATCACTTTGTCCCTTTAAAATCTTTCAAAAATGATGTAAATGTATTGTAAGATGAGTATTGATATGTATCGTACCGTGAGCCGAATATCGTGCACCGTATCGTATCATGGGATTAGTGTATCGCTACAGCCCTAAACATGTAGCTTCATGGAGGTGAACTGGCTCTGCAGGTGCATCTCAGGTGCATCGGGGTCCTCTGGCACCAGAAGACCTCGTTTCATGGTCGTGTTGTTCAGTACGCAGCAAGATGTTATTTTAATGCCATCGGTGTCTCCATGATGGCGGGAGCCGTTCCGTGGGCGCCATCAACCCACTAAAACTGTAAAAAGCACAGTCTGAAGCATAGATATGCAAAACGCCCATCGGCGGCGATAATTTTGAATATAAAACGGGTCAGTAGAAGCCTATCCATAACGACGTAACATTGTTATCCATCACATCTTGGCTGGAAATAATAAAGGAATAATATTTAACTGATAGCTTTGCGTTCTGTTTGTCTTAAAGGAAGTATATTAGTATACGCAATTTCTTGATGTCTTAATGAAACGTCGGTGACATGTTTTCGTCAAAGTACGTCAGTGTTACAATTTGACGGTTGTGTCTTCAGTTTTCTCTTCATACCAGCTGGTTTTTAGGACCTGGACCGACGATCTCAGCTTCTCTTCACCGCTGATGCCTCTATTAAAAATCATTCATACAGCTTTGTGATATCCAAAAAAGAGATGATGTCACAGAACCCCGCAAATCTGAACCGCTTAATGGAAGACACAGTAGGAAGGTTTCTGTTAGCCGGGGGGTCCGGGGCCGTTTTACAGGGTCTCTGGTGTGTCTCAGTAGCAGAAACAGTAAGGCAATAAGAATTTTCAAGGAGTTAATGTGGTTAATGGGAACATAAGACGACCCTGCTTTTAGGACGACCCCCACCCTTTGCGCTGCTTTGTTGGGGGTGCTCACCCCCTGTAGTGGTCCAACAGATGAGTTCAGGGTGTTTGCTCTGCACCACCGGTTACTGTGGATAAAACAGTAGATGTTTAAAGATCTAGAGCGCCAATATAAGCCCACCCAACCTTTTCAAATGTGTGATATACTGCTCGTAGTGAACTGTCTTTAATGGCGGTGACTAGGGCTGGGCGATTCTAGGAATCTAGGTATCCAGACCCACATTCATCGCTATCTCCCTCCATGAATTACTAGAATATGTGCTGTCTTTGTAGTGTGGAGAACCAGAATCGTACAGATGTGGGTACTTCCTCGTTTCTTCAATGACAGGCTCTTTTCTATGCGAATGTAGAATTGACCAATCAGAGACCTTTCTCTCCTCTCTGCAACACTCTCTGCGGTCACCTACTGTTCAGTTCAATTATTTCAAACAAAGTAATTGGAACACTCACAAGATGTCACCAAAATCACTTTGTCCCGTTAAAATCTTTCAGAAAATCATGTAAATGTATCTTAATATCGATATATATCGTATCATGAGCCGAGTATCTTGTATCGTATCGTATCGTGAGATTAGTTTATCGCTACAGCCCTAACGGTGACCATCTCAGTTCCTTTGCTGTTGACTCATTTTTCCAATTTGGAATTCCTATTTTGATGTTTTGCAAGTAGCAGACTGGTACACTACCACCACTAAGTGGTGGTAGTGTACGAAGACAGAAAACGAAGATTAAAGTGGCCCGTGGCAGAGTGATTGAGTACAGACTGATGACTCCATTGAATGCTACCTATCTTTTGTTTGTACATAACTGGAACGGCTCCCAGAACTCTTACTGAAGCTCTTCGTACCTGAAATCAATGTCCACCAGCAGATCTGCTTACATGTCAATGCATATCTGAAACCGGCAGCTTCCAAGCTTGCCGGACGTGTGCATCCAGAGACTCGATATCTAAATGCCTCTGCAAGGACTCGGTCCTGAAAGTTTCAGTCTGTGCGTGTCAGCACTACGTGGATGTACTGTTGTGTGGGTGCTGATATCAGCTTCTGCTGACACCCTCCCCCCCCCCTCCAGCCACAGCTTACTCCCGAGTCTCTCAGGCCCGACGGCGTCTCTCCCTGATTTCGGTGCGTCTGCATTTGCATGCCTCGTCCTGCGACCTTGAGTGTGCGAGTCACAAGGGACGGAGAACAATTTTACACGGGGCGCATGGTTTCTGCAACTGTAAACAACTTATTCTCAGTCGGCCCGCCGGCTGCTCGGCTCGGCTCGCTGTCAATAGGCGCGAGATAATGTTTGTTCGTGCACGTAAGCAGTGCATTCCCCTGACAGGCCTGACGCCCACGGCAACCAGCTCCCTCTCTTCCTCTTCCCTGGTTGTTGCTCCGTCGCTCCTCTGCTGAGAGTCTGTCTGCATCATCACCAGAGACAGACAGAGCAGCGGTGGGAGACTCTTTCATCCTGGACCACATCAGAGGACCGGCTGTCACTGAAAGGCTAAATTTATATGCTTTTTTTTATAGGGGTGCACGATAACTAGCGGGCTGATAACAACAAACATGGCGGCGTTGAACTTTGTTACAGTTTCAGAAGAAGATAGTTTGGTGGTTATTTGTGACGAATCCTCCGAGTGAATTCTACAAGGAGGGAAGCACAAGCTTTAATACGTAAAACCTGATTGGCCACCTACAACATAACAATCACTTCCATGGAGTTTTGAAATCGCGCTAACGCGAGCTAATGGAAGCTAATGCTAATGTGTGCAAGCCAGCAGCAGTTTCCCCTCCCCTCATGCCTCTCATCTAAAGCTTCCATGAGATTAAAAATAAAAATATAAAAACTACTGAACCTCATTTACTTTAATTAAAGGAAATAATTTAAATGGAACCACAAGCCAAAACCCTTAGAATGATAATCTTTTTCAGTTTGTAATTTTGATGCATGTATTTCCATCAGTTCAAGGAGCCTTAATTTTTTATATCAGTCAGTAATGAACCTTATTTAAAATAATGTGAGATATCAAATAGGTTTGTTTGATAGCTTTATGAAAATGTCTGAAATTTCATATCAAAGGTTGTGATTTTGTCAAATTGTTCAGTTACAAAAAAGTGATTTTTTTTTTCTTTTTCCCAACAAAAATGCGCAAGGAGGGTGTGTGTGTGTGTGTGTGTGTGGTGTGTGTGGGGGGGGGGGGGGGGGGGGGGATCTGAAAGAGCGTGCACGGGTCCTAAATGGGCTTTCAGGGAGGGGTGGAAAATGAAAGACCCCCCCCCACCCCCCAGTCTTGTCTGCTACCCCCCTCTCTCCTCCAGCTCTCCAGCCACCTCTCATCCCTCCATCATTAGGGCCCAGTAATGAAATGTGGAGTGTCTCGTATCGGTGCCGGGGCCCTGGCAGAACTGTATTAGTGTGTAAATGGTGTGGGAGTAATGAGAAAACGCTCAGGCCAGCTGGGAGGACTGGACGCCTCCATGTAATGGACATGCGAATCAAATGAATAACAAGAGACGGCGAGCGGAGGGCTGCCGAGGTCCACGCCGGTGTTTCTGTCTCAGTTGCCAATCCGGCGATTGTTGCTCTCCGACAGAATAGCAGCTCAGAAAATCTATTTGGTCAGCAGCACGTAATCTCACTAGTGGCCCAAAGCATCAGAGTCAATGCGTCTCAAGTTTGAAGGTGAATAATGCCGGCTTAGCGAAGGGGTTTTTGCTTTATCCCTTGTGGACGGACTTTATTTAATCAGCGGCTGCATGTGCTCGCTTGAATCTGTCCATCGTCCTCTAATCAGGTGGTTTCCCGCTCTGATCCTCAGAACACGGAGCGCTGTAATTAGCCTGTTCGGCCGTCGAGCATTGAATCCAGCAGAGCTTCAGATCCAGAGAACCACTGATGTAGCTCATAATCTTCCCAGAGGAGGCGTACCTGCTCCGTCCTTTTACTCCATCACCGCTCTCAAGTGCTCATGGGTAGCTGGCATCTTGCCTGGTTGGACTTGTCTGGTTTTCTGGTCGTTGGGACAGACGATGACATCATTCGTTTCCTTCCTTGACTCGCTTTCTGTGGGTTCTTGGTAGGGGTGCACGATGACTATCGGGTCGAAAACTATCGGGCCGATAACAGGAAATTATGACGTCATCCCGATAAGTCCGATATCATGATAATTAGCCCCGATAACATATATTTTTGTCAACACGGCAGTGCCTCGCTCCCTCAGAGCCTTGAATGACCGACAGTGAATGTTATGTTCAAGTGACGTCGGCATAATCAGAAAAACGATTTCTCAATAAGGAAAATCAAGAATACCCCCTCATGCCAGAAAACAACTCGATAACTTGGTCATTATTTTGGTAGTTGCTGACTCGAATTGATATTCGCAGTATTTTACCACATATTACACATAAAAAATAGAAAAGGCTGAAAGAACGACTAACAAACGAGGGAACGGAGGAATTTACGTTACACCTTGAATGCAGCATGCAGTTCAGTGCACTGATAAAAACAAACAAACATGGTGGCGATTATATGAAACTTCGTTAAAGTTTCAGAAGAAGATGGCTCGCTGGTTATTTGTGACAAATGCTCCAAGCGAAGGAGGGAAAATAGCACAAGCCTTAATACGTAAAATCCGATCAGCCACCTGAAACATAACCATCGCTTCCATGGAGTTTTGAAATCGCGCTAACGTGAGGTAACGTGAGCTAACGTGAACTAACATGAGCTAACATGAGCTAACATGAGCTAACGTCAGCAAGCCAGCAGCAAGTAAACCCCTCTCCAAAGCTTCCATGAGATTAAAAAAAAAACCCAAAACTACTGAACCTCATTTACTTTAATTAAAATGCATTCATTTGAATGGAACCACGAGCCAAAATCCTTTAAATGTAATTTTTTTTTGTTACTATGGAGTGCACTTTTTAAGTTTATTTACACAGACAAATCTCACTTGTGTCAGTACATTTTGCACTGTGCATTATTTTTTTGATTGTCATTGAGGAATGAACTCTTTCAGTTAGTAATTCTGATGCATGTATTTCCATCAGTTCAAGGAGCCTTTATTTTTTATATCAGTCAGTAATGAATCTTATTTAAGTTGATGTGAGATATCAAATAGATTTGTTTGATAGCTTTACAAAAATGTTTGAGAGGCTTGACAATAGTATTTCATTAGAAAAAATAAATATCTGTTCATTGAAAGAGTCAAAACTGTTTTTGGTTTTGTTCATAGTATTGATGTTATGATCTTAGGTATATGTGTGTGTTATCGGTTATCGGTATCGGCCTTTAGAAGCTGAAAGTTATTGGTTATCGGTATCGGTTTTAAAAAACAGTTATAACATCTGAACATCTCGTCCCTGGATGGAGCTCTGTCCTCAGAGAAGATGGTTAAGATGTCAGCAGTATCCGAGTCACAGACCCTCAAACTGGACCCGCAAAAAGTGTCTGAAAAATCCCTCCTCTGTTTCCAATGATGAATTTCCCTCCAGAACTCACAACTGTTAGACGATGAAGGACGATGGAGGCGCTAGCATCACTTCATCCCCAACATCCAGGATCTCCTGCAGCCCTGAAACACAAACCTAGAAGGTTTCATACCGGCTTAATTAAGTGTTCTAGATTAGATTAGATTAGATTTCTATCAGCTTTATTGTCATTACTGATGTTACAGCGCAGCTCATCAAAATAGAGACATCCAGTATTTACGCTGCATCACGTTTGCACTAAACAAAAAAAACTGAATAAAGTAACATCCCTTTAAGGCCAAGAAGGAGCAGGAGAGACGAGCGTGAGTCTGTCTGTGCAGTAAAAACTGTGTTTTTTTTTTTTTTTTTATTACTTCTCTACAGATTTGCTGCCCAAGACCGTAGAAAGTGTCTTCATCTTCCAGGAGGCGAGTGAGGCTGAGCCGAACATCCCTGCACCGACATTTGACGCCATCGTAGTGGAGCAGTGGACCGTCATTGACGTGAGTCCCCACATCACAGAGCTTTGAATGTTCTTCATACACGGCAACACGTTTAAAACTCAAGCCGGGGGCCGCCGGGGGCCGCCGGGGCAGGTGGTCTGTTTACAGAGGCTACAGTTCGACTCCCGACCTTTGACCCTCTGTTGCATGTCTGTCTCTCTGTAAATGAAGGCCACTGGAGCCAGAAGCTGCTCCTTTTGCACTAAATTCCAGCACTGAGTCTGCACTGTTGAAAGTGCATAATGACATTGCTCTTTCTGTCAATGCCAAATGTCCTGTTGTTTTAGTTTTGTTAGACCTGACGGCAGCATTCGATACAGTGGATCATTCAATCCTCTTGTCTCGCCTTAATCAGTGTGCTGGTATTCGTGGTACAGCGCTGAAATGGTTTCAAATCGTACCTGACAAACAGAAGTTTTTCTGTAATGATTGGCGACCTGTCCTCCTCTGCTGCTCCTTTGTTCTGTGGTGTGCCCCAAGGCTCCATACTGGGCCCTTTATTGTTTTCACTCTATATGTTGCCTCTGGGCTCTATTATAGCCAGGCACAACCTAGCATTTCACTGCTTTCTGTTTATTACCTTCTTATCTAAGCCACATTAATCTATTATATTGGACCCCTCTGTAAAATCTCTATTTATCAATAGGCGAATTGTTCATGTATGTGTAGATATGTAGATATTGTAAACACTCCTGTATATATAGCTTATTTTCTAACAATTGGATTAATTTTTTGTATATTTTCTGAGTGCTAGATATACATTTTATATTATTATTACTTTTTAGTCTATTTCATAAGTACTTACTTCAAACACTGTGCAATTTTTTTTACAATTTTTTACTTTTTAATCTGTTCAACTTGTGCTGCTGTTGCAAGTGAATTTCCCCGGTGTGGGATTAATAAAGTTCTACTCTATTCTATTCTATTCTGTGCAGATGACCTGCAAATTCATTTTCCTCTGCTCCCAAACAAAAGTGGTGCTCTTCAAACCCTATCAGACTGCATTGCAGATATTAAAATGTGATTAGGGCAAAATTTTCTGCACTTAAAGATAAAAGAGAGTATGTTTTCTTTGGTGATTCAGCACACTCTGGTGATCTATCGTTTAAAGTGAAAGCTTCTGTGAGGAATCTTGGAGTTATTTTTTCAGCTTAAAATTCAAAAAGCAAATTGACAGCGTGGTCAGGGCCAGTTTTTATCAGTTACGGGTTTTACAAAAGTAAAACCGTTTTTAAATCGGCCAGACTTGGAAAAAACCATTCATGCTTTTATAAGCTCACAAATTGATTAATGTAATGCTTTGTATGTTGGTTCTCCAAGTCTTTACTTAGTCGTCTTCAGCTTGTCCAGAACGCCGCCTCATGCTTTTTAACTAATACCCGGCGTCAGGAACACATCACCCCAGTTTTATTTGCTCTTCACTGGCTTCCTGTTTCTTTTAGAATTGATTTTAAAATCCTTGTTTTTAAAGCCCTTAATGGCTTTGCCCCTCCTTATTTATGTGAACAAGTGCGTGTTCAGAACCCTACTAGAGCCTTACGGTCCTCAAATCAGCTCTTGCTGGAAGTCCCTAGAACCAGGACTAAACTCTGGGGTGATCGGGTCTTCTCGGTTGCTGGACCCAGACTCTGGAATAAGCTGCCCCCAGAAATGTGCACCATCACTGACTTTGGGCTTTTTAAATCCAGGCTTAAAACTATTTATTTAGACTGGCTTTTAATACACAGTCATGATGTGAGGTATTTTTAATTTAATTTTAATTGTATTGTTATGTCGAATTTAAATTGTTTTGTTTTGATGTGGATTTTAATGGAAAGCACTTTGGTCACGTTGTGTGTTGTAAAGGGATCTACAAATAAAAGTTGATTGAGTGATTGATAAATTCAAATTCATGAGCCAGTTTCTCCACCAACGAGCCCAAAGGAAAATCTGGAAAATTTTACTTTACAGGTCATGTGTTGCCATCGCTTGTCTTATCAGGAGCAAACGTGGCCTTATCTTCCCGCCGATTAGCTTCCCTCCACGACAAGGTCGGAGTTAGAAATAGATTTATTTTCAGGGGTAGAAGCGTTAGCAGCCGCTTCATGGCCTTTAATCTGTGCGCCGGTCGTTTGGCGGTGCTCAAGTTTGGTTTTTGTGCAGCTGTCCATGTGTAGAGATGCTATCTCCGTAATTGGATTTGGACGTTTAGCAGCCGGTGCCAGTCCGAGTGTGAAAGGAGACTTTTGTCCCCCAGATGTGTCTCTGAGTGACCAGCCGGCGCCGACGGCCTCACACGCCAAATGGAAAGACTCCTGCGGTCGTCTGGGGGGGGAACGGCGCAGGTTCCTCTCATCTGAGCTGAATGGTTGCACCGTTACAGTCTGATGGATTCCTCATTCCCTTCAGAGACGCCGAACAGGAACGATGCCGGTGTTCCCAGCATCCAATCGGCCGCGTTTTCCGCTCCAAAAAACGGTGGTCGGGAGCGTCGAGAAACGAGATTGACACACGCTCTTTCACAAAGGGGTGATCGAGGGTCGCGCGTCATCACCATTATTTGAGATAATTGCATAAAATTGATATGCAAAGCACCCTCGCAGCTCATTATTGTTTCGGCGCCAGGATCATTACCATAAATGAAAAGAATATTAATTGCGATAGGGTTTTGCTCGTCTTTCGATGCGTCGTCTTCCTTTCTCCCCGATGCTTCATACTTTTATCTGTCCTCGAGTCTGACAGCTGGATGAATATACAAAGCTTGGAGAGGAGGAGGAAAACATGCCGGTTCAGTGAGGGCACGCAATCATTCACACTTCCGTCAAGCTGCAGCGTGTCGTCTCCCACATGGTGACTTTTTTTATCAGGAAAGGCACAAACTGTGACTCAATTGTTTCTTTTATTTGAACTTATGGAAACATTTGCATGTGAAAAGGTATGAGCTTTTACTGGCATCAGACCAGCTTTTTTTTCCAGCAGCAGAGCATGTTGAGCTGAAACAAAAGATGAAAATGTTATTTTAATCGGCATATAAGGCCCTGCTCAGACCTTTCATTAAACTGTAGAACAACAGATCAGATCCTAAACTATATTACATTATAATAAAATGTTATAATGCGCTATAATATGTTTGCACGGAGGTGAAAAGGTGCGACATTTAGTTTCACTGCTCTGGTCCACGTTAGGAGGTAGTGACAGAGGTGGACTAAGTGAATGTGACTTTTAGGAGAGTAAAAAAAAAAATCGATTTGGCAATATATCGCGATTTTCGGCCGCCCAATATAATATAGATTTTTCAGCTCCTAATATCGATTTTTTAGGAAAATTCATATATTCATGTATTGGACGCATTGTGAATACTTAAATGTGCAAAAACACTAATAATAAACAATAAATAGGTTGTTTTGAAGCAAATAGTTTTGCCTCAATTTGTCCTCTGAATGATCAATATCATCTGATGAACATATACAGCAACTTGATTTTTCATCTCTACTTTTAATTTTGATATTAACTGGGTAGAATATCGCAATATATCGTGATATCGTGATAATATCGCATCATCACCCAAATATCATGATACGTATCATATTGAGAGGTCCTTGCCAACACTCACCCTTAGTGTTTTGGCAATGATATAATCGCTGATTTCAGACGAAGGAAAGACAAGTAGTTCGGCATCCAATCAGATTTCAGCTGAGACCATGGCCCCGCCCCCTTGACCTGCCCATGTACCACATAAAGAAAAAAATAAATCCAACAACCTGAGGCCGTAAACTGAAATCATACACATGCGTTCCTTTGCGTAATAGAGCTGGAACACAACATGGAGTTTGAATATTTTTCTCCTTAAGGAGATACAGCTGCTGCCTGGTCAGATTTATGCTTTTTTGTTTTTGTTTTAACCCGAGCAAAAGTGACCTGAATAAGAACAGCAGCGGTACAGACAGCGAAGTGCCTGAAAAAGAATAACTCATCAAGGGTCTCTGCGATGAAACTCCAATTAGGAGCACCGTGTCATCCCTTGTGTCTTATGGGAAAATCAATACAGCAATACGGGAGCTGCCTTGAAACTAATGTGCTGAAAGCCCTCCTCTCTCTCTCTGAGTTCACCGGAGCAATAAGCAAACAAAACTTATTCCCCCTCAGACTGCAGGTTGGGTATATTATGTTTGCTTGCAATTTGCCGCTGCAGGAAAACTTGTTTATTGAGTTGTGTGAAGTCCATTAGCAGAAGGGTATTTATGTTTCTGTCTGTCTGTACCCAAAAAAAAAAAAACAGCCCCGAAGGAACCTCACCATAAGACATTCAAGGACGACTGTCTTTTTCCTTCTTAACATGTTTCCAAGATAATGAGAAACGATTTTTTTCAGGACATTTTTGGTGTGAGCATTCGATGCAAAACACGACAAACCAGCATCAGGACAGAGCAGAAAGAGGACTGAAGTGGCTCTGGACATGTCCTGGTTGTTGGTCTGAGTGTTCCAGAAGCTGGTGGTCTACTGGGATCTTCTCCACAACCATCTCCAGGGTTTCCAGAGGATGGTCCCAGAAAGAGAAGATATCCAGCTGTTGATGTCAGAGGTCAGTGGAGGATGGACAGACTGGTTGGAGATGATAGAAAGACGACAGGAACTCAACCATCTCTGAACAACACTGGAACCTTGAAGCAGATGTTCTCCAGCAGCTGAAGACCACAGCAGGAGTCTTGATGCTGTCAGCTGAGAACAGGAAACTGAGGGTACGATTCACACAGACTCACCAGAACTGGACCACAGAAGACTGGAAGAACCTTGTCTGGTCTGATGAGTCTGGATTTCAGCTGCAACATCCAGATGGAACCAGCATGAGAGCATGGATCCATCCTGGTCCATCAATGGTTCAGGCTGCTGCTGGTGGTGTGATGGTGTGGAGGAGATGTTCTCAGTACCAGCTGATTAGGGCTGGGCGATTTTATCGATTCAGCGATATATATCGATATTTTATTTCCCAGAGAGTATCGATATTTCAGCCGCGGGTATCGATATTCTAAGCTCCCTTCAAAACCCCCGTGTCTCGGACGGGTGCTCTTCCTGCAAAGTGCCATTTAGTCCACCAGCCGCTAGTGTCGCTGTAGAGCATTTCTAACAAGTTATCCAGAAGCTCTTCTCTTCCAGCTACAGCTGAGCCAGTCAGGAGGATGGCGGCGAGTATAAATCCAGTGCCTACGTGCTTAAAAGTAGATGTGTGGGAGCAGTTCGGGTTGAAAAAGAAAAAGGAAAGCGAAGATTTAGACAAAAGTATGGCGGTTTGTATCACACAAACGTGAAGTACTCTGGAAATACCACCAACCCGCGAGGCGAGCCCACCTGAAACGTCACCACCCGGACAAGGTAATGCTAACAGAGCGAGCCAAACTTTGTCAGGATTTGAGACCGTATTCAGTGGTGGAAAACGCCGGCTTTAAGGGTTGTGTTTACTCTCGCGGCAACGTGTCGCAGTTATCTTGTCCCCGGTATGCCGCAGTTATTTTTGATATATGTTAATGTTGAAGCGCGTCTGCGCTGTTATTCAACGCCACAACCAAGAGCGACAATCACGAACTAGCTAAACTTACTAAACGTATCTCTGTGTTTTTCCACTTCCTCACCGTCTCGGCCGTATCCAGACCCACATTCATCGCTGTCTCCCTCCATGAATAACTAGAATATGTGCTGTCTTTGTAGTGTGGAGAACCAGAATCGTACAGATGTGGGTACTTCCTTATTTCTTCGATGACGTGGATGTAGAATTGACCAATCAGAGGCCTCCTTTCTCTCCTCTCTGCGACGTTGTTTGCAGTCACCTACCTTTCAGTTCAGTTAATTCAAACAAATTGGAACACTCACAAGATGTCACCAAAATCACTTTGTCCTGTTAAAATCTTTCAGAAAATGATGTTAATGTATTGTTAGAAAAATATCGATATAATATTGTATCGTGAGCCAGATGTATCGTATCGTATTGTGAGATTAGTGTATCGCTACAGCCCTACAGCTGATCCTGGTTTAACCACCACAGTCTACCTGAGGATCGTTGCTGACCATCTCCATCCCTTCATGACCACAGTGGACCATCTTCTGATGGAAACTTCCGGCAGGATGATGCACCATGATCATCTCTAACTTTCCCCCAGTGTCCTCCACAGTCTCCAGATCTCAGTCCAGTAGAGCAGCTCTGAGATGTTGGAGGAACTGAAGGGTCTCATCATGGATGTAACTGGTGATGCTGCCATGTCAACATGGACCAGAACCTCTGAGGAACATTTCCAACACCTGTTTGGATCTACGACACCAAGAATTAAAGGAGGTCTGACCTGCTACTGGAGAGGAGGAGCTGATGAAGTGCAAATGTTGTCCAAGATGCTTTGTTCTAAGCCGTAAAAATGATACAAATATTTCAAAAATGTATCTAAAATGTGAGCACGATAACTAAAAACGTGTGTATATTTGAACAAAGTCCCAACACCAATGTTCCAAATAACAAGTGTGTTTGCAGGTGTTCTGTGCTTCAGATTTAGATTCAGAGCAGAAGGATACGGTTTGTGTGTGTTTATGGGGCAACATTTCATCACGGCACTGAACTGACACAGCTCACCGTTTCTAGCACAATTTACGAGCCATTCCCGATGCTTTTCATGCTCTCCGTGTCTTTACATCATAAAAATGACGCGTGAAATGGTTTGGGGTCAAAGTCGGGGCAGGGCGTCGTCCAATAACAGTGCATGCTCTGCAGTAACGCGCTACAAACAGGAACTGTGTGGCCACGTCGTCAAGGGTTTGTGCATTTTCACTCAAATTCCAGCTCTTTTCATGCACTTTGCACAAATATTTCAACACTAGATTCTCGTGTCTCGTGTTCCCGCTAATCCATTGGTTTGACAGCGTCCCGTTCATGGAATAATCCAGCGTGAAGCGTTGCAGACAACCAAACACGCTGGTGCCATTTCTGACGAGGATCAGCTCTGCCTCGCAACCAAGAACACATGAGGAGGCATCTTTGAAACAAAAACAAAATACAGTGGTACCTCTACTTACGAAATTAATTGGTTCTGGAAGTAGTTAGTAACCTGAAAATCTTGTAAGTAGAGTCGCATTTTCCATGTAAATGCCCTAATCCATTCCAAGCCTCCCAAAATTCAAACATACATTTTTTATAAATTATAAATAATACATGAAATGACATAAAAACCTTTAAGAAATACATGTTAGAACTGGAAAAGCACTCGGAGAGCGCAGACCTCCATCGAGCACAACAATTATCCAAAATTTGAAAGTGATCCAGAATCCAGGATTTCTTCTGGATCACACCCAAAATGAAATCAGTTCTTCCTTTTTCACATTTCTGACAACTCCTAAAAATTTAATCAAAATCCATCCATAACTTTTTGAGTTATCTTGAACACAGACAGACAGACAGATTAAAACATAACCTCCTTGGCGGAGGTAAAAATTGTTTGTTTACCAGGGTTGCTGGGTTACGCTCATAAAGACAAGGGGTCCTCCTAGCCAATGGGATGCCAGGAAGATGCTAAGCGATAGCCAATGGCAGAGCAGCTGGGACGCACCGCTTTCAAACCGAGATACAGAGACGACAGCTATGTTTACGTTCAGTAAACTCTGGGAGCTGCGAGTAGCAGCGCTACTGTATTTTTGACTTTCGTATCCTGAAATTTCTTTCGTAACAAGAGGCAATATTTCCCCATTGAGATGTTTCGTAACCTGAAAATTTCGTATGTAGAGACGTTCGTAAGTAGAGGTACTACTGTACTAGTCGATCCACATTATAACGGAGTGGAGAGAGCTTCTAGAACTGTCTCCAGATGTTAAGAATCTTTAGCCTTAAACCCGATTCATCCCTCCACACGCAGCCTGCATGAAGAATCTACACCATCTCTTCTTTCCGTAGTCATTTGTGTTGCTCTGTGATTACGCTACTAAATGCTGAATGGTGCCGCGGGTCATTTTTTTCTGCAGCGCTGTAGCCGGCAGTGCTGCGCTTCCTTTTCTTTACTTCCGGTGTGTAGCTCAGACATGACAGCAGAGCAAATAAATCAGATATTACGTGAGCTGCATTGGATAAATGACATTACAGCTAGGGCTGTCCCGATCCGATACTGATATCGGATCGATATCAGTATTGGCCGATATTTAAGGCTGAAATATCGGTATCGTATCGGGAGTAAAAATATAGTATCAGGACAGCCCTAATTGCAGCAGTCTGTCAGCCTTAGTACGCTGCTTGAAAATGACAAAGAAAAAGGAGTAGCAGGAAGTATGTAAAAAAAATAAAATAAAATGCTACCAAGGACACTACAGAAAAAAAACCAACAAGTCCAGTACGAAATCCAATTAAATACAGTCGGATGTAATCCAATTATGGTCCGCTTGTATACCAATTATATTAATCCTGTTTATTATAATCCACTTATTACATTTCATTATATTTTATTTATATAAAGACAATTCACATAAGCAAGCCTAACTACAGAAGCAAAGAGGATCCATCAAATCCTTCACTTTAACTCAGTCCTTCGTCCTCCCGCATGAGTTGACAGTGGAAAGGAAAACCTCCAGGAGCTGCCATCTGTGTTGACATTTAAAGGAGGTGAGAGGACAGAGACACCAGCGGAACACAGAGGTATTGGACCGGGAACATCTGCAGTGGGACGAAGAGAAAGGAAACCTTAACAGAAGCAACGTGAGAGAGCAGAGGGAGGAAAGACCCCAGTGTATCATGGGTGGTCCCGGTGGTCTGGACCTTTACCAGCAGGGTCAGCAGAGCCAGGCCTCCATACGACTCTGGGAGCTGGTTCCACCAGAGAGGAGCCTGATAAGGTTCTCCTTAGGGATGCACGATGACTGTTTTTTAAAACCGATACCAATAACCGATAACTTTCGGCTTCTAAAGGCCGATACCAATAACCAATAACACACACATATACCTAAGATAATTACATCAATACTATGAACAAAATCAAAAATAGTTTTGACTTTTTAAATAAACAGATGTTTATTTTTTCCAATGAAAAACTACTGACAAGCCTCTCAAACATTTTCTTAAAGCTATCAAACAAACCTATTTGATATCTCACATTAACTTAACATTTAAAGGATTTTGGCTTGTGGTTCCATTTAAATTAGACCTTTAATTAAAGTAAATGAGGTTCACTAGTTTTTATTTTCTATTTTTTAATCTCATGGAAGTTTTAGATGAGAGGAATGAGGGAGAGGAGAGGAGAGGGGAGACTGCTGCTGGCTGGCGCACGTTAGCATTAGCTTCTCTTAGCTCACATTAGCGTGATTTCAAAACTCCATGGAAGCGAATATTAAGTTGTAGGTGGCTGATCAGGTTTTACGTATTAAAGCTTGTGCTTCCCTCCTCGTAGAATTCACTCGGAGGATTCATCACAAATAACCACCAAACTATCTTCTTCTGAAACTTTAACGAAGTTCCATGCCGCCATGTTTGTTGTGATCAGTACGCTGTGCTGCAGGCTGCATTCAAGGTGTAACGTAAATTCCTCCGTTCCCTTGTTTGCTAGTCGTTCTTTCAGCCTTTTCTATTTTTTTCTTCTTTTATATGTAACATGTGGGAGAATACTGTGAATATCAATTCAAGTCAGCAACTACCAAAATATGACCGAGTTAACAAGTTGTTTTCTGGGATGAGGGGGTATTCTTGATTTTCCTTTATTGAGTAATCATTTTTCTGATTATGCCGATGTCACTTGAACATAACATTCACTGCCGGTCATTCAAGACTCAGAGGGAGCGAGGCACTGCCGTGTTGACAAATATATATATGTTATCAGGGCTATTCGTCGTGATATCAGGAGTTATCGGGAATGACGTCATAATTTCCTGTTATCGGACCGATAGTTATCGTGCACCCCTAGTTCTCCTGTTGGAAACTGGAAACCAGGAGTGAATCTGCACTCTGAGAGCCAAGTGCTCTGTTGGGATCATATGGAGCTGCGAGGTCTTTGAGATTAAATGGAGGCTTTTTTTTTATCTGTGAGGAGGTGAAGCCAGTGTGAAACCACCACAGCAGCACTTTAGATTTAACTTCCTGATTGTAAGGAACTGCAGTTTTCTAATGCTGAAGTGAGAAATGCATGGACGAGTCTTTCTGCATCGATCAGGGGCAGGATGTTCCTCATTTAGGCGATGATACAAGGTGAAAGAAAGCAGAGCTAAAAGAGGAACCCTGGCTGGAAATAACTCCAAGGTTCACCTGTTTCTGGAACTTCAGCCGGTTCATTTGTGCGGGACAGTTGGAGCTACAGCAAATATAGTCCTGCAACTACCCTGAACACGCACATTCACTCCAACAGAATCACCTATTGACTTTCTTTTAGCATGGTTTCCATGGTGCCAATGTGCACTTTCACCACTTTACTGATTTGTGCATTTTTCTCTCAGTCTGCTCTGCAGCTCGAGGTCTTGCAGAGCCACAGAAGCCTGAGCAGGCGTCGCAGTGCTTCCCACGACTTTTAAACTGACATGTTACCGCATCAAAGTGCCAGTTTGAGATGAGCGTCTTTGTTATGGAGGTCGATAATCGATGCGTGTAAGGATCGTTCCTAAAGGGTCAGCTGAACCGATATCCGAGGTTCGAGTTCGAGGGTAGAAAATGATTTCATGGACTGTTCAAATTCCCTATATGGACAAAAGTACCACTCAGTTACTTAATCCAGCTGTTTCAATCAAACCCAAGAAGCTTCCTAGTTTCCGTCTGCAGACATTTGTGATACCAGACAGGTTGTTCTGAGGAGCTCAGGGACTTCCATCCTGTGATAGTTAGTGGGATTTCATCCCTGCTGGATATTCCACAGTCAAGTGTGAGCGATTTTATGAGAAAATGGATTTAGGATCAACAGCAACTCCAACGAGACCATGTTAAATCTCAGAGTGAGGTCAATGACTGCTGGAAGTCGCCAACACCATCGCTGAAGAGTTCCAGGCCTCCACTGGTGTTGATGGAAGCACAAAGACTGTGGCGGGAGCTTCATGGGATGGAGGATGGACACTGGACTGTGGAGGCGTGGAGCCGTCTCTTCAGTCTGGCTTCAGTGGACGCTGGGAGAACGTTACCGGTCCGACTGCACTGATGTTTGGTGGTGCAGGCATCATGGTATGGGCTGTTTTTCGCTGTTTGAGCTCGGCGACAATTTGGGAAGGTCCCTTTACTGGTCCAGCATGAATCATCTCCAGTTCACGAAGCAAGGACTATAAGATGTTGTCTCGGACTCGGCCGGTCCACGCAGTACCTCAAACCCATGCAGCACCTTTGGGATGAACCGGGACAGAGATTGCGAGCCGGGTCTTCTGGACCAACATCAGCGTGTGACTTCATGAGTGCTCTGAAGAATTAACGGTGATCTGGTGGAAAACCTTCCAAAGAGAGTGGACGCTGCTCCAGCTGCTAAAAGGGACCAACTCTATACCGAAGTATAGGGATGAACGATAACTGTTTTTTAAAACCGATAACCGATGACTGATAACTTTCAGCTCCTAAAGGCCGATACCGATACCGATAACACACACAAATACCCAAGATCATTACATCAACAATGTGAACAAAATCAAAAATAGTTTTGACTTTTTATATGAACAAATTTTTTTTTCCAGTGAAAAACTATTGACAAGCCTCTCCAACATTTTTGTAAAGTTATCAAACAAACCTATTTGATATATCACATTAACTTAAATAAGGTTCATTACTGACTGATATAAAAAAAAAATAAAGGCTCCTTGAACTGATGGAAATACATGCATCAGAATTACTAAACTGAAAAAGATTAACATTTTAAAGGATTTTGGCTGGTGGTTCAATTTAAATTAATACCTTTAATTAAATGAGGTTCAGTAGTTTTTATTTTTTATTTTTTAATCTCATGGAAGCTTTAGATGAGATGCATGAGGGAGAGGAGAGACTGCTGCTGGCTTGCACACATTAGCATTAGCTTCCGTTAGCTCACATTAGTGCGATTTCAAAACTCCATGGAAGCGATTGGTATGTTATGTTATGTAGATGAGAGGGATGAGGAAGAGGGGAGGGGAAGGGAAGACTGCTGCTGGCTTGCACAAGTTAGCATTAGCTCATGTTAGCGCGATTTCAAAACTCCATGGAAGCGATTGTTATGTTGTAGGTAGCTGATCTGGTTTTACTATATATGTTTAATATATATGTTATATATATATATATTATTTATATATATATATATAGATATATATATATATATATATATATATATATATAGAACACACTGCCTCCCCAGCGTGTCCTGGTCAGACGTGCTTGAAACGCTTCCCCGGGGAGGCAGCCGGAGGGGGGGGCATCCTAACCAGAAGGACCAGCACAGCTGGCTGCTCTCCATGTGGAGGACCAGCAGCTCTACTCCAAAGTCTGGCTCACCGTGTCGCCCCGTTTTACCCTCAGAGGAGGTCAGGAGGGAACGATGGCTCAGCTCTCTGCTCTGTCTTCACCCCAGACCGCCGGAGAGTTTTCATTCCTGCCGATCCACCCGTCGATCTTAAAACCATCCTCAAGTAATAAAAACTGAGACTTTACATCTCCAGATTTCTCCCCACAGACTCGAACGTGCAGGAACCTCTCTGGAGCGTCCAGCTCCATCTGCACCAAATGCACTCATTTCTCATTTCCTTCACGGAGCGGAGCATCCAGGTCTTTTTAGCGATCAATGCTGGAATCTCTCCCAGAAAGAGATCCTCTTTCAAAGCCTGTCCAGAGAGAAAACTGGGAAATAATTTCTCCGTGACGGTTCGCCGTCCTTCAGGAGGAGCTGAGAGTTCGTCAGAGCCTCTGGAGTGCGGCTCCTCTGCTCTCCAGGACTTATTATGCACCTCGCCGCATCAAACCGCAGGCTGAAGCAAACAAAATAATCACATCTTTCTCGTCGATGTTATCTGAGTCTGGCGGTGAAGACGGGCTGCACGGCCTGGCTCGACGCCGCTTTTAATCACCGGCTCACCAAGAAGGAAAGAGCTTCGCTTCTGTCCCCGTCAGATGGAGAATAAAGATGTTTTTTTTATTACAGTGTGTGTAAACACAGATCTGTTTCAGCGGAGGCGGGTCAGCCGGGGTTCAAAGCTGCTCTGCCGTTACTCCACCAACCCTCAGACGGCCGTGATGAGCCGCGACACTGGATGCAACTGTGCTTGCATGACGGCCGGGGTCAGTTAGTCTGCAGAGAGCAGCGACGGCGAAGCCAAACGGTGTTAAAGGAGGGTGTTGGGGTGCAGATGCTGGCGGACTCCCTCTGCCTGAAGCGTTGTCACAGCAACGGAGGATCCTGCACCTGCACGGCCAATAACCCGCGAGTGCCGGCGGCTCTTTGTCTCGGCCTCGAACTCACCGCTGATTGGACGTAATAATCCCACCCTTTCAGCCTCCGGACTCTGGAAGCATCCGGGTCACAGCCTGGACATCACCAGCAGCACAGGACTCTTTTATTGTTTTATTTACCCTCGCAGACGCTCTTTCCTAACTAATCCCCTCAGGGGTCCTTTTTACGAGCATAAAACTGGATTACGGACACAACGATGAATCTTCCAGAGTGCATCCAGTCTTTAGCTTTTACAAGGCATTAGTCTGCTCTTGAGTCAGCACTAAGCTGATGCTCTGTAACCTGATAACACGGGATGAGCTAGTTAAGAAAGCCGGGGATCAGATGGTGCGGTCGTTTCTGTTCATTAAACGTCAGTGAAAGCTTTTATTGTGCACTCTGACAGGAAGGATGGAGATCCAGGCAACCGACGGCCGCGGAGGTCAAAACGTCTCCAACATGGAGGTCCTGAAGTCCCGGTCCGCCGCTCTCTTTAAGGTTAAAGGGATTCTTTAAACCACCACCCACTCCGGAGAATATGTACAAAAATAATCAGCAAAATTTACTAAAATGATCAAAAAATAAAGGAACCTGACACTAAAAAACTCTTTTACAGCCACAACTGATGGTTATTTAGATGTTAAACTGTCTCTAGTGCAGTGTTTCTCAATTATTTTCTGCTGCGCCCCCCCAAGGAAGAAGAAAACATTTTGCGCCCCCCCCCCCACACACACACACACACACGCAACTATAAATAGTATAATTTGTCTATAAAATTATTATAAGTACACCTCTGCATAACAGCGTATCCTTATTAACATTAAGGGAAACAAAAAAAAAAAAGAAGTATAGATCAACTTATAACAAAGATTAACTTTATTAAAATCCCTGCAAAAAACCCGACACAATATAGCTAATACTCCCAGAACCCACTGGGACAATGAGAGCGCTACTGCCACCTACTGGAGTATGTGTGCAATTACACTTTATTCCAGTATGACAAAAAAAAAAACATGTTCCCTTGGGGTCACACACACCCCCCCCCCCGACATCACACAGTGCCCCCCCAAGGGGTCGCGCCCCACTATTTGAGAAGGACTGTTTGAGACTGCAGCTGATGCGGCGTATCAAAGATCTGATCCCACGTTAAAGAGGATCGTTTCTGTTTGCGTGTTTGCAGTTCGTTCATTAAGATGTCGGACATAAAAAGCAGACTCTCAGTCGCGCGTAGACGCTTTTGTTTTCCTTCACACATGTGATCAGCAGATCTCAGGTCAGCTCAGACTGACATCACCTGCCTCATAAAACATCAAACAGACGAGGGTTTTTTTCATCCAGAGAAAAAGAGAGAAAAACAGCCTCTTTGGAAGATGAGATCACGTCACAGTCGTGAGATCAAAGCGTCGATGCTCGCCATCGTGCAGACGTGCAGACATGCAGCCCACGTTTGTCTCTGCGAGACCGGGGAATGTGTTGTGTTGTGTTTAATGATGATGACGGGGAAAATGAATTAAAAGTGAATTCTTCACACCTTGAATGAATAATTCCTCAGACTCTGGCACCACATTCCTAACCAGCGACACCCCGTTTATCACCGTTTATCATCACAACATATCTGATCGACGTCTTCATTTGTATCAATACTGTTGCATCATTCATAATTCAATCAACACCTATCGATGGATTGTAACACCTTGAGTCGGTGCCGCCTGGAAAGTGGAATCTAGTGGAAGCAGATTAAAAGAAAAAGGTTCGCTGGTCAGGTGACCAACAGTCGTTTCATCATTGCGTCTTCGCATGAACCTTCTTGTGATGGTTGTACTGAAATATTCAGCGGTACGTTTAAAATCCATCATCTTTGGGGCATTTTTGACTTCAGCATCTTCGAGACTGAATGTTTTTCAAAAGAAACCCTCTCGAATATTCAAAGCCAAAGCACGGTGCCGACGTTCATTTCCTCCGTCTGCGTGAACGAGCGTCCGGGATAAAACTGGTGCCAGATCCAAAGGAAAGACGGCACAGATCTCCAGAGGGTCTATCCACAGCAGACCGGACTCCCACATCCAGGCAAACGAGCCCCAGGGTCAGGATGGAAGAACGAAGCGGGTCACGATTACGGCTGTAGCGATACATTGATCTCACGATACGATACGCGATATTCGACTCACGATACGATACATATCGAATACTCATCTTACGATACAATTTACATCATTTTCCAAAAGATTTTAAAGGGACAAAGTGATTTTGGTGACATCTTGTGAGTGTTCCAATGACTTTGTTTGAATTAATTGAACTGAAAGCATCAATTACACATTATATGGCTGACAGGCAGCTTGCAAATGCTGAACAAAATGAATAAAAGATTTGTTGAGAAAAATAGTTTCATTTATTTAAACAATGCAAATTGTTGCTTGTAAGCTTTTAAAGGTGGCACATGGGGGTTTTGAAAGAAGATTAAAATATCAATACCCGCGGCTGAAAAATTGATACTTGATAAAATATCGATATATATCGCAGAACCGATAAAATCGCTCAGCTCTAGTCACGATCCTGCGGGACTTCCAGATCCAAACATCACCAGAAATGTTCCCGCCGGTCTCTCTGTGTGTTTAAATAAATGGACTCCAGCGTTTAAAACTCCCGCCTCCCCATCTGCTGCACCTGGATCCGGATCTCCAGAACCGGCTCGGCTGGACTCTAGGGTTAGGGGTTAGGGTTACGGTTTCACCTGAAGGATGTAATCCGCCTGTTTAAAAACACTACTGAATAAACTAATAATATATTACATGTGTGTGTGTGCATGAGGTCGGTGATGAATCTTTAGGAATATATTGTATTTAATAAGAAGGATAGTGATTTTATCCACCAGATAGAAAGCTTCTGATGGCATAGACGTCGTCCATGTCTGCAGCTGTTGTCTCTACATGAAAGCCTGAACCCTCGTCCTGCAGCGACACCGTCACTGACATGCCGTCTGACAGAAAAGGCGTGATTCCTCACCAGCAGGAAAGAGTGCAAATTGCTCTCCCATGTAGGTCAGCTCTTCTCTCACCTCGCTCCGAGAAGACAGAGATATCATGAGCGGGCGACTCGCGGATGCGAAGTTCTGGACCGTGGGCAGCTTTTACGCCACAGCACGGAAGCAATTTCAGACGTCCCTTCATCAGAAGCAGCACCACAGAACCGGCTTCGACCACACGAATCTGCGCGCCGCGTTTCTCACGCCGGCCGACTGCGGCGGACGTCTTGAACTCGGTGGACTTCACGTGAACCCGATATTGCTGCTAACAGGCGTAACTGAAACAAACAACATCCAGCTGCGTGTTTGTGAGTGCGCGTCTTTGTCTGCCTCCTAATGCTGTTTCTTCAAAGATTCCTTCCCTGCGACGCTGGAGCTCTGATGCGGGGCCCTAATCCCATTTTAGACATAATTCAGTTTGTGCAGCCTGTGAAGTGCTGCTCTTCAAAGCCGGAGACGCGAGTGAGTTTTTGGAGCGAGCGACAACAGATCTGGCTCTGTTAAGCTCCTTTCACTCGCTTTGACTTTGGGCTGCCGCTCTTTAACTTTCAACTCTGCAAGTGTTAACTTTTCCAAGGGTCCGTCGTCATGCTGGGGCAGTTTCTCATCAGTTCTCCTTTTGGTTGGAAACACCATCAACTCCAGTGCTTGATGTGACGAAGAGAGCGTTTTATTGACTGACGATCACGCAACCAGTCCTCAAATGGAGTATCCATGACATGAAAGCAGTGTCCTGGACGTCTGACTGTCCACTGTCAGGGACTGTGATGATGTTTCATGTACTTCGGTAGGGGTGCACCATAACTATCGGCCCGATAACTGTCAGGCCGATAACAGGAAATTATGATCTCATCCCGATAACTCTTATATCACGACGAATAGCCCCGATAACATACAGTGATCCCTTGCCTGAATGTTATGTTCAAGTGACGTTGGCATAATCAGAAAAAGGATTACTAAATAAGGAAAATCAAGAATACCCCCTCATGCCAGAAAACAACTCGTTAACTCGGTTATAATTTTGGTAGATGCTGACTTGACTTGATATTCGCAGTATTCTCCCACATGTTACACATGAAAAAAAAAGGCTGAAAGAACAACGAGCAAACGAGGGAACGGAGGAATTTACGTTACACCTTGAATGCAGCCTGCAGCACAGCGTACTGATCACAACAAACATGGCGGCGTGGAACTTCGTTAAAGTTTTAGAAGAAGATAGTTTGGTGGTTATTTGTGACGAATCCTCCGAGCGAATTCTACGAGGAGGGAAGCACAAGCTTTAATACGTAAAACCTGATCAGCCACCTACAACATAACAATCGCTTCCATGGAGTTTTGAAATCGTGCTAACGTGAGCTAACGGAAGCTAATGCTAACGTGCACAAGCCAACAGCAGTCTCCCCTCCCCTCTCCCTCATTCCTCTCATCTAAAACTTCCGAATCAGAATCAGAATCAGATCAGAATCAGATTTATTATTGTCACTGAGCCAGCGTCCCAACACAGTGAAATTTGTCTTCCCAGTACACCGTCCAAGAGAAACATACAGAAACAACAACAACAACATATGGACAGGAGTCAACGGTGCTTGGGTCAGCGCTATAAGAGCGCTTCTACCGTGTCAGAGAGTAGTACACTTAAGCACATGCCCAAGTACACCACCCTCCGGCCAGGGCACTTTTAGCAGAAGAAAATATGATCACATAGGGGATGGAGGGGGGAGAGGATAAAAAAGAGGTGTCTCACACCACATGTCCTTGATCAGAGGCACATGTTGTGGGATTCACAAAAAA
Source organism: Hirundichthys speculiger (assembly GCA_018398805.1). NCBI lineage: Eukaryota > Metazoa > Chordata > Actinopteri > Beloniformes > Exocoetidae > Hirundichthys > Hirundichthys speculiger. The sequence goes on from JAGFBZ010001678.1 coordinate 820,784, forward strand.
AAACCTCAGCACAAGCATAACAAACTTATTACGAAGACATCATATGGGTCAGGAAAGAGGTGGGGGGAGGGGGAGTGTCTAGCTAAACAGTCTGTGCGCTCGCTGCGCGAAGTGCCCAGTCCGTCAAGCGTGGGGGGGTAAAAAACATCCAGGAGCCAGCGGAGGCAGTTGGGCAGGGGGAGGGAAGTGTGTGTGTGTGTGTGTGCATGTGTATGTGTGTGCATAAGCCAGTGACCCCTGGTCTGGAGCCACCGGTGTTGTTTGGAAAGGGGAGGGGGTCGGGAAGGAGCGTCGAAAAGTCATAATATTCAGGAGAGATTAGGTCGAAGGCCGGCCTTGAAGGCGAGCTTCATTTCAGGGGAGCCAGATTCAGATAAGAGAAGAATGTTTTCGGTCAGGCTGACATAAATTCTGTCTGCCTTCAAAGTTTTTTGCTGGTCCATCTCGGCGGGAATAACTCCAATTGTCCGAATTACAGGTCAATTCTCCCTGAGCGGCGCTTGAACTTCTCCAGGATCGAATCCATTTCGCCAGAGTTCAAAACCGTCACTAGAATCACTTCCAGTTTCCGGTTCAGCTCACCAAGAGCAGCAGTCTGAGTGTTCACAGCGCGACTCATTCCAACACACACAGCAGGCAGGTTGGCGGTGTCCAGGATAGCAGCTGCCGTGTAAATTTTCCGATACAGCAGGTATCCGCCAACCCAAACAGCAGAAATCCTGTGATCATAATCCCAATAGGTACACTTTGGTGTCCACAATGAACAAGGGGGGCAGACATCCCCAGATTCCATCCAAAATCCTTGATGTATCCAGCCAGTATTCCATCGGGACCGGAGGACTCTCCTGTGTCCTGTTTTCTCTTCGAGAAAAATTGATTAATTGCATTGAGAAACCAGCTGATCAGATCCATAATTAGAGATTTGAATATTATGCCGAGTGAGGCTCCAAAAAAAGCTCAGACAAGACAAAAGAGAAGCAGCAGGGACAGATAGATGGGAGCTCACAGAAATGCGACTGCCTCCACCGAGAGCAGGAAGTAAGAGGAAGTAAGTTCCGGGGTGTAGACTGCTGGATAGGGGCAGCATGCCGCCGCTGTCATGTCGGGGGCTTCGGTCCCGGTTCAGTCGACGCTGCAGCCCAGATCTAGTGGCGGTGGTTGCCTCCTTTCCTTGTCCACGGGTAACAGTTCAGGATTAGCTTCCCCGAACCGCGGCGGCACATCTCCACCAGCCGCAAAAGGACCGGTCTGCACCCGCAGACAGCACGTCGACACCTGACCGCAAAATCACCACACACCGGGCACAAACTGGAGCGTCCAGCGTCCAGCGTCGCAGGGACAAGTCCCCAAAGCGTCGCAGGGATAAGTCCCCAAAGCGTCGCAGGGATAAGTCCCCAAAGCGTTGCAGGGATAAGTCCAAACTATTTTTGATTTTGTTCATAGTATTGATGTAATGATCTTAGGTATATGGTGCGTTATCGGTTATTGGTATCGGCCTTTAGGAGCTGAAAGTTTTCGGTTATCTGTATCGGTTTTAAAAAACAGTTATTGTGCATCCCTAATTTTCACGACTCAACAATTCATCCTGAAACAACAACATCTCCCTTCAGGTGTAACCAAAACTACCATTGATCCTGCTGAGCAGACATTCATGGATGTGCGGCGGTTCATCCGGTTCAACTGGACCGAGGCTGGCGAGGGCGGTCGCCGCGCTTCATGCACGTGAAACTTTGGTGCAGCTGTGCAGCTGAGACGACTCATTTCCTTAGTGTGCAGTGGTTGATGTGGCGGGTGTGTTGTCTTTCAATTCTGCTCTCACGAAGCTGATCAGTGGAGCAGATTTGTGGTGCACGCTGCCGATGTTCACGCCCTTCCTGGGTCCTATCAGAGCCTCTGACGTAACACCGAACCTGCCGGTCTGGAGGTTCCTCTGCCGGTCCGAGTGCACTTGCTTCTAGTTTTGCTCTGCTGGTTTCAGGATTGTCACTATTTTGCATCCTCCAAACCTTTAAGGAGTCCTGGAGCCCAGGTGTCTGTGATTCTGAGCAGCTCTGACACGCGGTGCGGTTTTTCATTTTCAGCAGATGCTTATCACGGCATGATGGGAAACCACACACGCTTCCTCTCCGTGCAGAGTTGCTCTGAAAGTTGATCAAGTGTTTTTTTTCACTCGGGAGTCAAAAAGCAGTGGCGGCTGGTGAAAGAAAATCTTGGGGCTGGTGTGCCAAAATTTTTTCCTGCCTAATCTAGCATGAGCATAAAATGAAAATGTCGGAAAATGACTACAGGTCCACAATAATAATTTGATTTCAGTTTCCAGTTTCACAGAAGAAGTAACAATTTACAGCTATATTAGACTTTATGCTATCAAATACTATACAATCAAGGGATAAATTGTCCCTCCGGAAGGATGCTGTACAGCCTCTCCAATAAGACACCAGCTGTTGAATCCGCACAGCTGTTGGGTAGCTTGATGAATCCATAGAACCGCTCCTGTATGTTGTTGCGTCCATCAATGTACCTCAGTACCAGGACTAGCTGACATTATGTCCCCACATTGCTTATTCAAAAGCACCACAAAATTTAACACAATTGATTATCTTGGATAAAATATTACTGTTTTTATCTACCTCTTCATTGTGCCTTCTTTCAGTAATGTGATGCCCGTTATCTAGCTGCGTTGCTATGCTAATCTTTCCGAGCACAGCTAGCTTTACGCAGTTTTCCATGTGAACTTTGGATCTCTCATGTTTCTTGAATGCCGTTCAGAGGTGCTGTAAGTCAGTTAGTCCAGTCTTTGTCCAAGTCCAATCACATCTGTCACTTCTGAAGAGGATACAGGGGAAAACAAAAAAGTGCATTAGCTGCTCCACAACCTGCCAGCCACGTCTCAGGTTTAACCAGCTCCAACAAAAACTCCGTCTGTACGATTTACCTTTCTCCTTCGTTTACTGGAAAATGTTAATTTCAGGCTTGTCGGGTCCAGCTCCATAACGAGAAGTTCTTTCTCCGTCATCTGTCTCACAAAAGGGTACATTAATAATGATTTCACCGAATTAGGTGGAAGCTGCTCTTGAACTCCAGTTGTCACCGCCGTCGCCATCTCTCTTTCCTCGTAGCCATCTCTCTTCCTCGTCGCCATCTCTCTTCCTCGTCACCGTATTTTTTTTTTCTCCTGACGTAGGACAGAGTCTGGGAGTCGCTCTACGAAATAAAACTATCGCTGGCCCTTCACGTAGCAATCATAAACCTTCATGCATTTTACGTAGCAGTTGGGGCTACATTTCCAGCGCCCCATCGGCGTTAAATTTGGTGACGTTGATAGGTCAATTATCAATAATTTTCCCCTAGCCACCATAGCCGGATTGGCTATTTAGCTGCAGGTCAGGGGCGCTTTGCCGAGCGCCCCGTGAAAGAATGATGCACTGTAGGTCGGTGGAAACTCACTGTTTAATGAGTTTCAGTTGGTGGAAATGTTGTTTAAATTATTTAAATCGCATGTAGGTACATACATACTATTAAGTAAATCTGATACTAATCAAAAAAATAAATAAAAATTCAATAAAATAAATATTTTTCCCCTCCACAGCTGGTGGGGCAGAGCCCCAGCGCCCCCTATGGGCCAGCCGCCTCTGGTGAAAAGGTTTGTTTGTACTGGACTGAAATGCATCACCCAGACAACAGCGCCGTGGCTCATTTACGCCTCCTTTAATCGCTCAAACACCATAAACGCGTTGGGCTCAGACTGAGCGGTTTCACATTGAGCGGTCTGTTTGCTGAAGGACTCGGTGCACAGACAAACACTTGTCATGAATAAAGATGGTTGCCATGTTGCCTGCTGGCAGCCGACGAGCTTCTGCTGCTGTTGATTCACGTCAGAGGTTTTAGTCGCTCTGTGGACAGAGAGGTCAGAGGTCAGGGGTCGTCATATCTTAGAGGGAACGCGTGAATAAACACACATGCTCCTCACTCTGCTGCGCACTTGGAGTGGACAAAGATGAGGCTCATGTCCATGCGTGAAGGTTGACGTGGACCTCTCGTTTCTCTGCAGGGTTTGCAGGTGAAGGCTGATTATGTTCCTCTGCTTCAGTCTCTGGCCACCTACGGATGGAGACTCACCTGCGTGTTGCCAACCCCAGTGATCAAGACCAACAGGTAATCACCCTTCACTGACTCTGAGAGGGGCCCTGAGAAATCTCTGACTCCTGGCGCCCTCTGCTGGCCGCCGTGAGGAACTGAGCGTGTCTGAACACCTGGGAACACTTTACTTCAAAAGTATTTTTTTTAGAGATCTGTTTTGACTTTAACATTCTCTGCTGATTATTAGAAACACAAATTGAGTGCCTTCAGCTCAAACTGAGAACGTAATAATCTAAAAACCTTTTACAGACTCGGATTCTGAGGATTCAGTTACAAAAATGATGAATGTTGCATGTGTTTCTAGAGCAAATGTTGAAGCATCCAGCGAGAACTGAGGGTCAAGTTGAAAAAGATCATGAAATATGGGATAAACGACATTAACCTGCAGATTCGCTGAAGAGAAATCACCTTGTGTCTGTTTCAAACACTGTTCAAACTGTTTTACAGGGGCAAAGGGACACCTCAGAGCAACAAATAAATAAATCCATGAGACAAAATATGATTAGATTTAAAACAATAGGCCATAAAGGCACAAATAAAATATATTTAGCCAAAAGTAAAATGTGTATAAAGAGAAATATAATGTGGTTAAAATGTAGAAATAACTGCAACAGAATTTGAATAGAAGTCATTTTGATCTTTGCTGCTGTTGATCAGGTACAACAACTCAGAAACTCTCTGGGTCTGTTCGACTCACTCTGAAGTCTATTCTACGGTAGCTCCAATAAAGACTGGAGAACAGCAGTGATGTGATCAGGTCTCCCGGTTCTTGTTAGAACTTTCTCAGCAGAGTTCTGGAGACCAGACAGAAGGGCTCCAGAGGTCAAGTCTGCTGGAGATGAAGGCCTAGTGTTTATTGGTGATATAAAAAAAACATTGTTGTCATGTGTGATCTGACCCAGAGGAAGCAGAGGTTGAACAGCAGTGGTACAGGAAGTGACCCCTGTGGGACCCCACAGCTCAGTTGTTTGGCTGAATCAGTGCAGATGAGTATTACATAATGAAGTAGTTTAAAAGAATGTTTGAAAAAGATTCAAACAAATAATATAACAAAGCCATTTTTATAAGGAATAAGACAGAAATTAGTCTGAAGTCGACCTAAATGTCTGCCGATCCAACCGAAGGCGCCTCAGCTCTGACTGGGTGGAAAACCTCCTCGCAGGCGTCTAACGGTTCCTGTGCTGACTCATCGCTGCCAGCTGCTGCATGACAGCACATCCACTTATGGTCAAAAGGCTCTTGGCTTCTCAGAAACCCCAAAGAGCTTCTCTTCAAAACAACATACCGATGATTCATATCAGTCCAGGTTGTTTCTACGGTAGAGCAGTTAGACCACAGGCTGCTTTACTGAGGAGTTAAACAAGTTCGGTTTCAGTGGAATTAAATACAATCCAATAACATCATTAAATACAGTCCGATAACATCATTAGATACAATCCGATAATATCATTAAATACACTCCAATAATATCATTAAATACACTCCAATAATATCATTAAATACAGTACGATAATATCAACGTCATTAAATACCCTTCAATAATATCATTTAATACAGTCCGATAACATCATTAAATACAGATGGAGATAATATCAATAAATACAATCCGATAATATCATTAAATAGAGTACGATAAGATCATTAAATACAGTCCGATAATATCATTAAGTACAATCCAATAACATCATTAAATACAGTCCGATAACATCATTAAATACAGTCTGATAACATCATTAAATACAATCCGATAATATCATTAAATACAGTCCGATAATATCATTAAATACAGTCAGATAATATCATTAAATACAATCCAATCCAGCTGTAGCTTAAGTGTCAGTTCACTAAATCCATTTCTGAACCCATCCTGTTTCTTTTCTTTTTGGTTCCTGTTTTACTTTCAAAGGTTCAGAACTGTCGTGTGCATGTTTTCCAGCTGTCATTTTAAAATGTGCACAACAGATTTTACACAACAGAGCATATACAAAGAACTTCCAGATCTTATTTTTTTCCAAAAAACCTGGAGGTTTATTCTGGCAGTGTGAGATCGTCTGAGAGACCAGGAGAGTTTTGTAATGTAGCGATCGCAAGAAATGGCTGTGGATTATTCCATTTTATTGTCACCATTATCCTTGCTATCATCAAGAGTATATGTATCAAGTGCTTTTGGTCTCTTGTATACATGCCTTCAGGAGTTAAATAGAGTCTTGAGGTGAACTCTATCTATCTCGCTTTTTACCCCTTTCCAAAATGAAAGCATCATTGGGAAATCCTAAAATATGTGTGAGTGGTCGCCAACCACTCCACGTTGTCTCCAGAAATATAATACTGTTGGATTATCTACAAATTTAAAAAACCGAGTCTTCATCTTTCAACCAATCTCCTTCCACATGTTACTATTGATACCTTTATGACATCAATGCACATCGTTTCCCGCTCCCCATCCTCATTTATAATATTTAACTCCAGCTCCCATACGTGTTGTCTGGTGTATCCTTTTTTACTGGGTAGTTGATGTTTAGTTATATTAATAAAGTAAGTTTCTATGTTAGGGTTAGACGAGCGTCTGTGACTGGATGAATTTGACGACGCCCTCGTTTCCGTCAAAGCTCTGTGAATCACTTGTTTCTTTATGTTCTGACAGCTGAGTCCGTCACATCCCAGTTACCCATCTAACTGATGTTTTTAATCCTAATGCTGTGATGTAATAAAACATTAGAAACTGGTCTTTACATCTGCAGACGCCGTTGTTACATTGCATTATTACTGATAATAGGGGTGCACGATAACTATCGGGCCGATAACAGGAAATTATGACGTCATCCCGATAACTCCGATATCACTACCAATAGCCCCGATAATATATATTTTTGTCAACACAGCAGTGCCTCGCTCCCTCTAAACCTTGAATGACCAGCAGTGAATGTTATGTTCAAGTGACGTATAATCAGAAAAACAAATACTCAATAAGGAAAATCAAGAATACTCCCTCATGCTAGAAAACAATTCGTTAACTCGTTCATAATTTTGGTAGTTGCTGACTTTAATTGATATTGGCAGTATTTTCCCACATGTTACACATAAAAAAGAAAAAATAAAAAAAGGCTGAAAGAACGACGAGCAAACGAGGGAACATCTGAATTTACGTTACACCTTGAATGCAGCCTGCAGCACAGCGTACTGATCACAACAAACATGGCGGCGTGGAACTTCGTTAAAGTTTCAGAAGAAGATAGTTTGGTGGTTATTAGTGACGAATCCTCCGAGTGAATTCTACGAGGAGGGAAGCACAAGCTTTAATACGTAAAACCCGATCGGCCACCTGCAACATAACAATCGCTTCCATGGAGTTTTGAAATCACGCTAATGTGAGCTAACAGAAGCTAATGCTAACGTGCGTAAGCCAGCAGCAGTCTCCCCTCCCCTCATTTCTCTCATCTAAAGCTTCCATGAGATTAAAAAATAAAAAATAAAAACTACTGAACCTCATTTACTTTAATTAAAGGTATTATTTGAATGGAACCACAAGCCAAAATCCTTTAAATGTTAATCTGTTTCAATTTGTAATTTTGATGCATGTATTTCCATCAGTTCAAGGAGCCTTTATTTTTTTATATCAGTCAGTAATGAACCTTATTTAAGTTGATGTGAGATATCAAATAGGTTTGTTTGATTGCTTTACGAAAATGTTTGAGAGGTTTGCCAATAGTTTTTCATTGGTAAAAAATAAATATCTGTTCATTTAAAAAGTCAAAACTACTTTTGATTTTGTTCATAGTATTGATGTAATGATCTTAGGTTTATGTGTGTGTTATCGGTTATTGGTATCAGTTTTAAAAAACAGTTATCATGCATTCCTAACTGATAATAATGTTATATAAATGTTACAGCCGCAGTTTATTCATATAAAATAGCTTTAGCTTCTGCTTCAACTCGTGCAGTTTTTCCATCAACTGCTCTCATCTGCTTCTCTCTCAGCATTACTGATTAATTACTTCACCTTCTCTCCCTCTTTGAAAATGCCACAACACAACAGCACGACGGGGCTAATTAATCAGAGTCGGCCCGGGATCAGAGCAGGACGCCGCCCGTTCCTCCGTGATCTCTTTCAGATCAGTCATCAAGTCGTTACGCTTGTTTCTCTGGTGGCTCCTCCATTTTTAAACCAGAAACCTGCACGTGAGCATCGTTCGCAGTCGGGGTCTGGCTGTTCTTCTGGAGGAAATTAATGTACACGCCTGCTCGGCTGCTTCTGCACACAACATTAATTCCTGTAGTCATCTCGAAGTGGGCGTTCATGTTCATCCAGCTGATGCAGACAGTAATTACGTCCTGGAGCCATTAACTACAGTAGATGTACATTTCTTTACATTAGCCACGGAGCCGTGAAAAACAAAGCTCTTTTTTCTTTAAGTCACTGCAGTAACTATATCTGCTCTGATTTGAAACGCCCGTTTGCAGCAGAGTTATGTGCTAAAGCTTTTCCCCGAACAGAGAAACCACCAACAGGTACGTCCGCTTACAGAAGAAGGTAGTGCTAGGCGGTATGACTAAAAATTTATATCACTGTATATTTCAAAATTATATCTGTTTCACGGTATATCACAGTATTTTTTAAATTTTTTTTTGAAGGCACAACTGGGTGTTAACCACATTTTCCAAACCATTTAGAGAATTCCTGCAGTAAATTGGCTTAAAATGACCTATTTTACTGTCACAAGGAGTGAATATTGTTAGAGGTGCACGATAACTATCGGGCCGAAAACCAGTAAATTATGATGTCATTCCAATAAGTTGGATATCACAACAAATAGCCCCGATAACATATATATTTGTCAACACAGCAGTGCCTCGAGTCTTAAATGACGGGCAGTGATTCTTATGTTCAAGTAACGTCGGCATAATCAGAAAGACAAATACTCTATAAGGAAAATCAAGAATACCCCCTCATGCCAGAAAACAACTTGTTAAGTCGGTCATAATTTTAGTAGTTGCTAACTTGAATCGATATTAGCAGTATTCTCCCTCATGTTACACATAAAATAAAAAAATTTAAAAAAAATAGAAAAGGCTTCTGAAACTTTAACTTAGTTAAAGTTTCAGAAGAAGATAGTTTGGTGGTTATTTGTGACGAATCCTCCGAGTGAATTCTACGAGGAGGGAAGCACAAGCTTTAATACGTCAAACCTGATCAGCCACCTACAACATAACAATCGCTTCCATGGAGTTTTGAAATCGCGCTAACGCGAGCTAATGCTAACGTTCGCAAGCCAGCAGCAAAAAAAAGATGTTGCCTTTTTTAAATCCAAAGAACTTCCACACGACAGACACGGTTCCTCGTTTAGGAAGAAGTTCCTCAGTCTCATGTTGCCGTTCTGGAGCTTTACCTGTTAGCAGCCATCACCGTTTAACCATAAACTAGTAGCGTGTTGTGCCTCCAGTGCAACTGCAAAACAGTCCCCTGTCAAACAATGTTCTGCGGCACTTACGTTCCGCTGCGCGGCGTTCCCAACGTTGTGTACGCTACAGTACATACTCACCAGTATTACGGTATATGAAAAATTCATATCATGAGAAAAATAAACACCGGTATTCGGTATGAACCGGTATACCGCCCGGGACTAGATTCAGGTCATAAAAGCGCAGCAGACACCAACAGCCAGTCGGCTCAGTAAAAGCCTATCATTTTCTAAGACATCAGCTCCTTTCTCCTGTAATGGATTTGGGCTCTTTGCTGGTTAGTTATCAGCTTTGATTCACCAGGAAGCCGTCCAGCTTTCTTGAAAGCCTAGAGAATGATAAACGGAGGAAGGAAGGAGGTAATGGAAGGAGAGGTTGTGGTGGGCTTTGAGCGGTTCAGATAGTGAACCCGCTGCAAAGCCGTTTGATGTTGAGAAGCTGGAGATTTGTGGCAGGTTTTAATAGTTCTGCAGCCGTCGTAAACCTGCCATCTCTCCTTTTGTGCTCGCAGCGGAAAACATGCAACATTTTTTTCAATTTTTTTTTTTTTTTTATCCCTGTCCAGAAACAGCAAGACAGAAATAGAGAAACAGACAATTAAACTGTCACATTTCAGGGCGTCAGTGAAGGTAAAAGTTAAAACTCGAACTGGCAGAGATTTACGGTCGGCCATGAAGGATGAAAGAAGCCAAATCTGCGTTTCCTTCAACGATTAATCCGTCAGTGTGAGTACGAGAGCAGATTATCCCCCGTCAGAGCCCAGGAGGGACACGTGTAGACCGGAGGATTAGATGCTCTCGACCCTCCTGCAAGACTCAAACAAGACGCAGTCAGGAGACGCGAGGACATGACACTGACCAGTGTTGGGCAAGTTCACTTTCTACACGAACTAGTTAAGTTGATGGTTCATAGAAATTAAAATGAACTAGTTCAGTTCATAGTTCATAGAAATTAAAATAAACTAGTTCAGTTCACCATTTCAAAAAATGAACTAAATAGTTCATTTTTAGTTCATTTAAAAAAAAAAAAATCTTTTTTAATGTTAATTATTTGTCAAAATGATTGCCACTGCCCATATACTACACCACCACAAACGGCAATTATTTTATCCATTTTAACTGTCGAAAACTATTGGTCCAATTCTGAATCTTTAACCAACCAGGCAGGCCAGCTGACAGTCTTGTCTGGGCCCGGGACAAGATAATGTTAGATGGGCCCTCCCCTACACCACCGCCATTTTTTTTTGTCACTAAACATCACCAGTTATGTTTGATATATTGTGATGTGTAATGCAATAAATAAGGTATTGTATATGAGGAGAAAATCTTAGCTCTCCATGGCAGCTGAAGTTTTAGTTAAATATGCATGGACCTGCTAATATTATTAAGATTTATGCATACACATTTTCTAATTCTTATACATGCAGGAAAAATAGACCAGGGAAGAATACATTAGGCATTTTAATTTGAAGAATTTTTTCATTGTCAACTGATAATACAGTAAATAAACATGTATATCAAACTTTAAATGAAAACTTGAATTGTTGGTTTTATATCATCAAAACCAAATGAACATCTCCATCTATTGAATTTAGGGCACTTGTTGACTTTTTTTCTACTTTAAAAGAGAACAACAAACATGGGAGGCAAAATAGGGCCTTTTTTGAGCTGCTATATGTTAACCAGTCCCTATCTATTTTTTCCCGTCCATACGGGATGTGGAATATGTCAAATAGTTTGGAAATTGCCTGCCCTCTGCATCTGCCGACAATTCCTTTGCCCTCTCTGAAAAAGGCGTTCATTTTGCCATCACGCGCACGAGGTTCACTCTATCAGAGTCGGTCATTGTAGTTGGCCATAATGCAGGATCTCTGAAATGTTGTAGCTGATAATCAGTCTCTGATCCCTGCTCAGCGGACAGATACCGCTCTCTCTCTCTCTTTCTCTGTCATCGGTAGCCTGCTGCTCCGGACTCGGTCCAGAGTGACCCCCCCCCCCCCCCCCCCCCCCCCCTTCTTCTCTGTCACCAGTAGCCTCATTCTGCCCCTCCACTCCACCGTGACACAATCCCCCCCACTCCCCCATTAGAGCTGGTCAGTTGGGCTGCGTTACAATGTTGGCTGCACTTCTTACCTTGCTCTGTTCCACTCGTCCCAGCTTCGCTGTCCGCACATTTTTTTAAAATATTTGTTTAGAGCATTTCTTAAACATTTGTTTTCTTCTTCTCTTTTCTCTCCTTTTCTGGGCGCCGGACTTGTGTTTACCAGACATTTTGACTGTAGACCCGTGGCCTTCTCAACATCAAAGTGTGATCTAGGCCAAACCATTTTTGTGTGGGGTGGGAGGGTTCATGATCAATATTTCTCAAGGACAACTAGAAGTATACAAATAAAAAACTTATTGACTTATTACTTATTAAACTGATTGAAAGAATAGTTTTCCACAAATATGACTATTCTGACATTTTTTTAAATTCCACAATTTAATGAAGGCCCAGTTGTGGGCCCCCCTCTCCCTGGGCCCGGGACAGCAGACCCGTTTGTCCCCCCCTATCGACGGGCCTGCAACCAGGGTTCACATTAGCATTGAAGGAACAGCCCATGTAAAACTATAATTTCTGTTTCAGTTTCTCTCTATACCAGCCGTTCCCAAACTTCAGAACACCAAGGCCCAATTTGAAATGTGAAAAATCTCCACAGCCCACCGAAACCTTTAATCACAACTGTGATCAACATACAGGACCAGGAACCATGATCCGATATTAATGTAAGGGGTCAACAAATAAGGTGACACTTGTCATATTAAGTTCAGATGACAGTAAAATAACACTTAACTGGTTTGTTTTATTACTTCTAAATGTTTTTTAATCATGTCATGAATATTTTACAGTAATTAAAAACATATTTTAAAAAAGATTGAGGATGTAAAACACATTTGTTTAATTTTAATGACCTCTCGTGGTCCACCTACAGTCCTACGACGGCCCAACAGGGGGCCGCGGCCCACACTTTGGGAATCACTGCTCTACAGTAGATTAAAAATATGAGGAAAAACTTGCTGCTAAATGGTCTTTATTATCAGACAAAAACAGGTACTTAAGGTGCAAATGTTTTTTTCCCCCATTTCAATATTTCAATCCCCCCCCAGCAGTCGGGGTCTCCTCCAGCTCTGGATAACTGCAGCGCTCATCTTCCTTCATGATCCTTTTAAACGTTTGATGATGCAATTGTTAGCGTGACAGCAGCGACAGCCGTGTTTCCATGTTTGATTGATTTCCTCAGATACATATCAGGCTCGTTTGTGGTGGATTTTAAATGGGGTTCACTGGAAACCTGGAACGGTTTTGACCGTGCGTAAACTTTGAAAGAGCGAAAGAGTAACCTGGTCGACGCGCTTCGCTAACTCACATTTCATAAACATTACTGTTGCGTGTTGATCGGAAAATGACGGGAACGGTGTTCTTCTGATGCAGTTAAAATATTAATTTATTCCATTAACTGATCTGACGACCATAACGCCGGCAGTTAGCACCACAGCGATCAAAAACCTTTTGCCCTTCCGGGTCAAACACCTAACCAATAACAGGCAGCTACCTTTATACCTGACCCTCAGGTAACAACACAGCGACACCCACAGACACACAGAGTGAACTACAATTCATAACAACATATTTGGCTCCTAAACAACTGTTTATTTGCTCATTTATACGTGTTTAAGGTTCAGCTTAAAGTCCAAAGTTTTTTTCATTTGAACTTCACTATAATTTTTGTTCCTGATAATTGTTTGCATATTTTGACCTACTATGGTTGTCAAAGTGTTTATTTAAATTTGCACCAGACAAATCAGCTTTGTTCCTGTTATTTATTCTATTCATTTAAAATAAAATCTCTTTCTGTACCAGTTGTTTGCTCTTTTAATGTAAAAGTTTCAGTTTAATAATATTTTGGCTTCTGATGTTTTAGTTTGACAAGAAAATCCCAAGATTTTGTGAAATTATTTAAATGCATGTGTTTTTTTAGACATTTGTACAGCAATTAAGAATACCGCTATAATATCGTAAACCGTGATAATTTGATCACTATAATTGAGATATCAAATTTTTCCATATCGTTACATCCCTAGTTTGAGCATAAAATGACAGTGACGTCTACAGTTAAAAACCTTATCCTGAAGCCTTTGTGTGAGTGTCATCAGTCCTGTATCTCTGCTCTCTAAACTGGAAACCGGAGCTCTGAGATCAGACAACCAGCTGCTCGTCACACTTTCAACATCAAGGAAAAGAAACATCAGAGCTCTGGACCTCTGAATGTCTCCGGTCCTGAATAAAACCTCCTCACTAGCTTTAGCATCAGCTTCAGAACGATAACCTCAGCTTTTATTGCACATTTCTGTTTTTATTTGTTCTTGTTTGATGACGCTACCGTCATTTTATCAGGTATCTATGTTTTGCTTTGTGGTTATTTTCTTTTGATGAAATCACATTCATTCATTTATAACTGAAAATCTCACAAACAGCAGTTTTAAAGAAACTAATGATCTCTGTTCTCTCTCCCTCCCTCTCTGTTCCCCCGGTGTTCCCGGCGTTCCCGGCGTTCCCGGCCTCCAGCGATGGAAGTCTGTCCACAAAGCAGGTTGTTTTCCTGCAGAGACCCGTCTTGGGCCGAAAGAGGAGAGACTCCAAGGTACCGTTCCCCTGGTTCTTATCTGCTGAGGCACGTCCCGTCTAGGAGTGCACGATAACTGTTGGGCCAATAACAGGAAATGATGACGTCATCCCGATAACTCTGATATCACGACGAATAGCCCCGATAACATATATATTTGTCAACACGGCAGTGCCTCACTCCCTCTGAGTCTTGAATGACCGTTATGTTCAAGTGACGTTGGCATAATCAGAAAAAAGATTACTCAATAAGGAAAATCAAGAATACCCCCTCATGCCAGACAACAACTTATCCACGCAGTCATAATTTTGGTAGCTGCTGAATTTAATTGATATTCCCAGTATTCCCAGTATTCCCACATGTTACACATGCAAAATAGAAAAAATAGAAAAGGCTGAAAGAACGACTAGCAAACGAGGGAATTTATGTTACACCTTGAATGCAGCATGCAGCACAGCGTGCTGATAAAAATAAAACATGGTGGCAATGGTATGGAACTTGGTTAAAGTTTTAGAAGAAGATTGGTGGTTATTTGTGGCGAATCCTCCGAGTGAATTCTACGAGGAGGGAAGCACAAGCTTTAATACGTAAAACCTGATCGGCCACCTACAACATAACAATCGCTTCCATGGAGTTTTGAAATCGCGCTAACGTGAGCTAACAGAAGCTAATGCTAACATGCGCAAGCCAGCAGCAGTCTCCCTTCCCCTCTCTCCTCTACCTCATTCCTCTCATCTCAAGCTTCCATGAGATTAAAAAATAAAAACTACTGAACCTCATTTACTTTAATTAAAGGTATTAATTTAAATGGAACCACAAGCCAAAATCCTTTAAATGTTAATCTTTTTCAGTTAGTAATTTTGATGCATGTATTTCCATCAGTTCCAGGAGTCTTTATTTTTTTATATCAGTCAGTAATGAACCTTATTTAAGTTAATGTAAGATATCAAATAGGTTTGTTTGATAGCTTTACAAAAATGTTTGAGAGGTTTGCCAATAGTTTTTCATAGTATTGATGTAATGATCTCAGGTATACAGTGGTGGTAATATCACTCTGATATAGTGATTGGAACAGATCCTTCTTTGTCACAAAAAACATTCATGAAGTTTGGTTCTTTTATGATTTTATTATGGGTAAACTGAAAATGTGACGAAATACATGTCCTTTGGCCATTTTTACTTCAATTAGGCGCTTTTGGTAGCCATCCACAAGCTTCTGGCAAGTTTCTGGTTGAATCTTTGACCACTCCTCTTGACAGAATTGGTGCAGTTCAGTTAAATTCGTTGGCTTTCTGACATGGACTTGTTTCTTCAGCATTATCCACACGTTCCAATGGGGTTTAAGCCAGGACTTTGGGAAGGCCATTCTAAAACCTTAATTCTAGCCTGATTTTGCCATTCCATTACCACTTTTGATGTGTGTTTGGGGTCATTGTCCTGTTGGAACACCCAACTGCACCCAAGACCCAACCTTCGGGCTGATGGCTTTAGGTTTTCTTGAAGAATTTGAAGGTAATCCTCCTTCTTCATTGTCCCATTGACTCTCTGTAAAGCACCAGTTCCATTGGCAGCAAAACAGGCCCACAGCATAATACTACCACCACCGTGCTTGATGGTAGGCATGGTGTTCTTGGGGTTAAAGGCCTCACCTTTTCTCCTCCAAACATATTGCTGGGCATTGTGGCCAAACAGCTCAATTTTTGTTTCATCCGACCACAGAACTTTCCTCCAGAAGGTCTTATCTTTGTCCATGTGATCAGCAGCAAACTTTAGTCGAGCCTTAAGGTGCCGCTTTTGGAGCAAGGGCTTCTTTCTTGCAAGGCAGCCTCTCAGTCCATGGCGATGCAAAACACGCTTGACTGTGGACACTGACACCTGTGTTCCAGCAGCTTCTAATTCTTGGCAGATCTGCTTTTTGGTGCTCCTGGGTTGACTCTTCACCCTCCTGACCAGTTTTCTCTCAGCAGCAGGTGACAGCTTGCATTTTCTTCCTGATCGTGGCAGTGACAAAACAGTGCCATGCACTTTATACTTACAAACAATTGTTTGCACTGCTGCTCTTGGAACCTGCAGCTGCTTTGAAATGGCACCAAGTGACTTTTTGACTTGTTCAAGTCAATGATTCTCTTTTTCAGATCTGTGCTGAGCTCCTTTGACTTTCCCATTGTAGCGTTTGTGGGTGTTTTATCCAATGAGCCCTTTTCAAATGGCCTCAGAGAAGTCACCAGCTGTAGTCACTCATGATCACTCACAAGAAGTTAAGAGGTCATGCTATGGAGCTCATGTCATTGACACAACTTTCCAAGTCTCCAAAATTGCTCATTCATGTTGCTGTATGTATATTTTTTACCCAGCAGATTTGGTCACAATTTCAGTTTACCCATAATAAAATCATAAAAGAACCAAACTTCATGAATGTTTTTTGTGACAAAGAAGGATCTGTTCCAATCACTATATCAGAGAAAAATCAGAGTTGTAGAAATAACTGGAAACTCAAGACAGCCATGACATTATGTTCTTTACAAGTGTATGTAAACTTTTTACCACCACTGTATGTGTGTGTTATCGGTTATCGGTATCGGCCTTTAGGAGCTGAAAGTTATCGATATCGGTTTTAAATAACAGTTATCATGCATCCCTAGTCCTGTCACCTCCTCACTGTTTCCTACAGCTGTTTCTGTTTTACGAAGACACACACACGTGCGCGGGCGTTTCAGAGGAGTCTCCTTCACATCTGTCTCCTTCATCAGACAGATGTGTTAGTTTTGGACGGGTGATAACCTTTAAAGCTGACCGTCTTTCTGTGGTGGATTTATTCCATGTTGGTTCTTTCTGTGACCTGACTTTAAACCGCCATCAGACCAAATCTAACAGGCCTCAAGACTCGTGGAGCTGCCAGCGTTAACGAGATTTTCTCGCTCGTTTCTCAGCTGTTTATCTCAGTTCCTGCTATTCTTGCAATTTGCAGAAACGTGTAGAGGTTTTTCAGGTCTCGTCTGGATGTTTGGTTGGACTGAAGGCCTCCGGGCCACCAGTAATACTCCTCCCACTGGTCCCAATATTCTTCTAGGCATCAATGAGACTTGTTTGAATTAGTTATCCCAGTAGAGCATTAAATCCACCGTTATCCACTCTTAATTAAGTCCCGGGGCCAGATGTGTAGAGGATGTGCACACAGACACAAACATCCATCTTTTCCTGCAGACCAAGTGGAAGTTATAAAGGAGGAACGCAGCACCTCAGGCAATCTCCAGATCCAGCGTCTCCACGTGCTTTTAGAGCAGTTTAGGCCTGATGTAATGAAGTAAAACAAGACAACAGAAATGAACGTGAATCTCAAGTTTCTTTTGTTTCTTTTCTAAAGCATTCATTAAAGCTGTTATGTAACTGTGGGTGCTGTGAGGATTAGCAGGTGTCCATTAGAGTCTGTTTAAAGACGACTGGTCAGAGATCGTTCATCTTCCTGGTACCAGATGATATTGGGCTCAAAAGGGTTTCTATGGGCTTGTTTAAGAAAACCTCCAACATCTGCTAGAGATGCACGATAACTGTTTTTTAAAACCGATACCGATAACCGATAACTTTCAGCTCCTAAAGGCCGATACCGATACCGATAAGAGATAGCACACACATATACCTACCCTGGGTAGGTACCAGACCCTGGATGCATGTAAGGATGCACTGCGATCCGATCTCTCAGGCCATAGTTGTAGGTGGTCTGGGCCACGCGGTTGGGCCGCCTCCATGACTGACGTCTCCTGCATAGATGGAAAGTGGGGCTGGGCAACGATTAAAATTTTTGATCGCGATTAATCGCCTGATTTCCCTGATTAATCACGATTAATCGCATTGTATACGCAAAATCAAATAATGAATTCAAAAGTAGTGTAAAGGTCACTTTTATTTAAATGTTCTGCTGCCATATGAACTAAAGTGCCATAACATTTGTTGATCAAAAAACTTTTAACATCAGCACTTGTCAGTAACACATATTTAGTGTAAATTTCATCTTAAAAAATGTAAAATAAAATAAAGCTCATTGCCACTGCCAGGACATTAATGTCATCCTGTTTTTATAAAAAAAAAAAAAAAAAAAGTCTACAAACAAAATCCAACAAAATGATTGTGTCTCAGCCCAATCAGAACATTAAAACAGGTAATTTCTGAGGTAACAGCAGAAACTTTTAACGGGGAGTTCAACTTGTCAGTTGTTACAAATAACCTTGTTTCTGTTGAATCCTCCGTCTGGGAGAACTTTAAAATGAAAATGTCCATGTTAAAGTTCAGTAACTTTACCAATCTGTGTATCATTCATTCTTTCCATTTTCAATTGTCAATCAAAAAAAATTAAAAAATTAAAAAGTGACATTTTATTACGTTTTTTGTTTTTTAATCTAACAGAAAAAGAGAGAAAAATGCCTGTTTTTTAATATTTCTATTTTAGACTTGGATCAAAAATACAAAATTAAAAAATGGGCCACAGAACTGAATTTGTTTTATAATCAAGGACTGGACTTTCTGTTGTCATTACACATCTGTGCCACTAGATGGAGCCGCACTGAAGTAACCAGCTAGAGAACAGCAGGACAGTGAACACATGGAGCAGATCTGATGGAACATGGAGGAATGATTGCAGTCCAGATTTTTTTTTTTTTAAGACAGAATTGTTAATATTGCTATCCGAACTGTAAAATACACTGATTTTTATCGTTCTCCATGTCTGTTTTAGCTTTTTCGCATGTTTACATGCCAATTGTCTTCCGGTTTCGCAGCAGCCAGTAACAGACTTTTCAAAACAAAAGCATGTAAGCAAAATTGCGTTTACACGTGATAAAATAAATGTCGGTGTTAATAAATTAATAAGTTAACGCAATAATAACGCGTTAACGTGCCCAGCCCTAATGAAAAGACAAACTCATTCTCACATCAACGTGTCGTATTAAAGTACCTGGCTGTAAATATATGTATTCCTGCTGCAGAGTTGGACATTTCAGCATTTAAAGGAGATTGACTCACTTCTGCACGCCCCCATGTGGTCAGAAGAGGTACTGCTACGTAGACCGCCTTTATTGCCAGGTGTGAACAGTTGTACTTGCGATCAGAATACTCAGGCTGGATGTTGATACCAGGTCTAAATAGTTCGGTAAAACTGCACTTCTTTGCCGTTTATTTCATTCAAATGTGAAAACGGTGCTTTTATATGCAGACCACACCCCTGAATGGGAAAGAGCAGATATAAAGTACAGATGGACA
This sequence comes from Hirundichthys speculiger, assembly GCA_018398805.1. Lineage (NCBI taxonomy): Eukaryota > Metazoa > Chordata > Actinopteri > Beloniformes > Exocoetidae > Hirundichthys > Hirundichthys speculiger. Next base: position 840,300 of record JAGFBZ010001678.1, read on the forward strand.
ACTAAGTATTAGGGATGCATGATAAGTTTTTTTTAAAACCGATACCGATAACCAATAACTTTCAGCTCCTAAAGGCCGATACCGATAACCGATAACACACACATATACCTAAGATCATTACATCAATACTATAAACAAAATCAAAAATAGTTTTGACTTTTTAAATGAACAGATATTTATTTTTTCCAATGAAAAACTATTGTCAAGCCTCTCAAATATTTTCATAAAGCTATCAAACAAACCTATTTGATATTTCACATTAACTTAAATAAGGTTCATTACTGACTGATATAAAAAATAAAGACTCCTTGAACTGATGGAAATACATGCATCAAAATTACTAACTGAAAAAGATTAACATTTAAAGGATTTTGACTTGTGGTTCCATTTAAATTAATACCTCTAATTAAAGTAAATGAGGTTCAGTAGTTTTTATTTTTTATTTTTTAATCTCATGGAAGCTTTAGATGAGAGGCATGAGGGGAGGGGAGACTGCTGGATTGCGCACGTTAGCATTAGCTTCCATTAGCTCACGTTAGCGTGATTTCAAAACTCCATGGAAGTGATTGTTATGTTGTAGGAGGCTGATCGGATTTTACGTATTAAAGCTTGTGCTTCCCTCCTCGTAGAATTCACTCAGAGGATTCGTCACAAATAACCACCAAACTATCTTCTTCTGAAACTGTAACAAGTTCCACGCCGCCATGTTTGTTGTCATCAGCCCACTGTGCTGCAGGCTGCATTCAAGGTGTAACGTAAATTCCCACATTCCCTCGTTTGCTAGTTGTTCTTTCAGCCTTTTCTATTTTTTCTTTTTTTTATGTGTAACATGTGGAAAAATACTGCGAATATCAATTCAAGTCAGCAACTACCAAAATTATGAACGAGTTAACAAGTTGTTTTCTGGCATGAGGGGGTATTCTTGATTTTCCTTATTGAGTAATCGTTTTTTCTGATTATGCCGATGTCACTTGAACATAACATTCACTGCCGGTCATTCAAGGCTTAGAGGGAGCGAGACACTGCTGTGTTGACAAAAATATATATGTTATCGACTATTTATTTATTATGACTATTCGTCATGATATCGGAGTTATCGGGATGACGTCATAATTTCCTGTTATCGGCCCGATAATTATCGTGCACCCCTAACAAAATTAAAAGTAGAGATTAAAAATCAAGTTGCTGTATATGTTCATCAGATGATATTGATCATTCAGAGGACAAATTAAGTCAAAACAATTTGCTTCAAAACAACCTATTTATTGTTTATTATTAGTGTTTTTGCACATTTAAATTTTAAACAATTTAAATGTGAAAATTAAACAATTTTCCTAAAGAATCTATATTATATTGGGCGGCTGAAAATCACGATATATTGCCATATTCCCCTAGTTATGGATGAGAACCAGACATACACAGAGCTTATTTCTTATCCTCTACTGCCTCTGCGTTTAGTCATGAAACTAGACTTCTATGTTCTGCTCTGCAGCTGCGATATCTTTTTAACTAAATTGCCAATGTTAACGTTTCAGAAATCAATCTTCAAGCCCCGAAGCAAGTCCAACAAGAGCTACATCAAAGACCCTGCAAAGAACAAGAAGAAAAAGACAAAAACTGAAAAGGATGCAGCAGATCTCAAGAATCAGGATGACAGAGAAAATGTTGAGAAGGAAGACGACAAGTGTGTGGCTGAAAGGGTGAATGAAAGCAGGAATAAAGATGGAGACGGAGAGGACGGGTGTGAGGAAGACAGGAAGACTGATGGAGTCAGCGTGGAGAACGTCACAGAGAAAGACAGCGCAGCAGGGATGGAAGATAGAGGAGAAGAAAAAGGCACTGAGGGAGAAGAAGAGAAGATAGCACTGGATGTGGAAGGATCAAAGGAGAACGGAGAGTCTCTGGAAGATGGAGGTGAAGCCACTGAAACCGTGGCAACTGTGGAGACACAGAGCGAGGCCAACGACGGGCAGGAGGCTAAACGTGTGATGGAAAACGGAATAGAGACGGATGAGGAGGAAGACGAGAAGATTAACTGCAAAACCGAAGAACCGGTGGAGGCGGAGGTTGTCTCCAAGGAGACGGCGGCTGATCCAGAGGCCACAAATCAAAGCCCAGAGGAGGCTTAGCAGCCCAGACGCCCAACAGATCCCTCCTGCCTCCTCATCCCCCACCCCGAGAACTGGTCTCCAGTGTCCCTCAGCTAAATTAATGGGGCTTTGTTCCTCATCGCTGCAGGAACCTCTAAACACCCCCCACCCCCCCCCACCCCCGTCTGTCAATGATGATTTCCCAGAAACCTGCGAGCGTGTAGGAAGGATTTCCTGCGACCGCAGGCATCAGCTCGCCTGCAACAACCGGACGACCTGAATGTATCCAACACACTGGTTTGTGTGGAGAAATCTGACGAGGACTAACGGGGGACTAACGGGGCACTAGCGGGGGACTAACGTGGGACTAACAGAGGACTAACGGAGGAACTAACTGAGGACTAACAGGGGACTAACGGAGGACCAACGGAGGACTAGCGGGGGACTAACAGAGGACTAACGGAGGACTAATGGGGGACTAACGGGGGACTAACGGGGGACTAACGGAGGACTAACGGAGGACTAATGGAGGACTAATGGAGGACTAACGGGGGACCAACGGACAACTAACGGAGGACTAACGGAGGACTAATGGAGGACTAACGGAGGACTAATGGGGGACTAACGGGGAACTAACGGAGGACTAACGGAGGACTAACGGAGGACTAACGGAGGACTAACGGGGGACTAACGGGGGACTAACGGAGGACTAACGGAGGACTAATGGAGGACTAACGGAGGACTAACGGGGGACTAACGGGGGACTAATGGGGAACTAACGGGGAACTAACGGAGGACTAACGAGGACTAACGGACACTAACAGAGGACTAACGGAGGACTAACGGAGGACTAACGGGGGACTAACGGAGGACTAACGGAGGACTAACGGAGGGACTAACGGGGACTAACGGAGGACTAACGGGGACTAACGGAAGGACTAACGAGGACTAACGGGGACTAACGGAGGACTAACGGAGGACTAACGGGGGACTAACGGACAACTAACGGAGGACTAACGGAGGACTAATGGAGGACTAACGGAGGACTAATGGGGGACTAACGGGACTAACGGAGGACTAACGAGGACTAACGGACACTAACAGGGGACTAACGGAGGACTAACGGAGGACTAACGGAGGACTAACGGGGGACTAACGGAGGACTAACGGAGGACTAATGGAGGACTAACGGGGGACTAACGGGGGACTAACGGAGGACTAACGGAGGACTAATGGAGGACTAACGGAGGACTAACGGGGGACTAACGGGGGACTAATGGGGAACTAACGGGGAACTAACGGAGGACTAACGAGGACTAACGGACACTAACAGAGGACTAACGGAGGACTAACGGAGGACTAACGGAGGACTAACGGGGGACTAACGGAGGACTAACGGGGACTAACGGGGGACTAACTGGGGACTAACGGGGGACTAACGGAGGACTAACGGGGGACTAATGGAGGACTAACGGGGGACTAATGGAGGACTAACGGAGGACTAACGGAGGACTAACGGACACTAACAGAGGACTAACAGAGGACTAACTGGGGACTAACGGGGGACTAATGGAGGACTAACGGAGGACTGACGGAGGACTAAGCCAGACTAATGGAGGACTAACGGGGGACTAACGGGGGACTAATGGAGGACTAACGGAGGACTAACGGAGGACTAATGGGGGACTAAGGGGGGACTAATGGAGGACTAATGGGGGACTAAGGGGGGACTAATGGAGGACTAGCGGGGGACTAACGGAGGACTAACGGGAGACTAATGGAGGACTAACGGAGGACTAACGGAGGACTAACGGGGGACTAACGGAGGACTAACGGAGGACTAACGGGGGACTAACGGAGGACTAACGGGAGACTAATGGAGGACTAACGGAGGACTAACTGAGGACGCCTGCAGTGAAAACGGCAAAATGTTGCAGTTAAACCTGAATTCACTTGTTGCTAAAAATTGCCTTTTGTAAAAAAAAAAAAAAAAAAAGGAACTGCTACTGGAAACTGAGAGGATTTCCTGGCAGGAATATCGTCTCTGGATCAATGGAAGTTATTGTCCTCTCAGAAGACAAGTTACATTTCTGTCTTTTCACTTTTTATTTTTAATTGAGTTATTTTACAATCCAGAGAGATTAATAACTAGCAGATATAAGGCAGTTAAGAAATTAAGCAGTTTTCCAGTTTTTATCTCTTCAAATCTCTTGATTTAATGGTGCAACCAGGGACTGGAGCAGATGAGGAGAACCGGATCCTTCAGCGCTGACAGAGCGGACCACGGGGGGGGGGGGCTGCAGGAGACCGAGACCGCTGGCGCAGGTGACATTTGTTGCGACAGGCAATCCGGCGTGGGCTGAGGAGGTAACTGTTTACGCCGAGTTCTGAGCCGTCAGGTGCTTCAGAAAAGGCTGATAATCACTTCCTGTGAGCACTCGGAGACGAACGAGATGAAGATGTGAAACTGAAGTGAATGCCCCCCCCAGCCCCCCCATGTGTTAGCTTTACGTACATGAGCGAGGGTTGACTTCGCAGCATTTTAAGGCCTAGCTGCGCTTTGAACCCAGGACGAGAGCTTTTAGTGAAACAAAAAGGATACTTTTAAAGGAACTAAATCGGACATTTCCAGCAGAGATCCCATCTGTTATTCTAGCTCTTAGCAGACAACAACGTTTCCTGGCATCGTGGTGCAGGAGGGAATTGTGTCGAGCTCCATGAGGCCTGCTAATGGATTTTGCCAGCGGGGGGGGAGGGGGTCTGTCAGTAATTACACATTTATAATGGGGGGTCACTTTGTTGGGGTGGTGGGGGGGGGGGCATTGACAACAAAACACCTCAACGTGTGGAGGCTTATTTTTTAACCAGTGATGTCATTTGCAGCGTCGATAAACGCATTAGACGTCCTTTTAGTCGATCTGAGCGTGAAGATTCGCCCGCTGTCCCCCGTCGCACACACGCTATAATTTCAGTACTTTGCTTCGCTCAAGGAAAGTGGCTCCCGCAGTTCGACGTAAAGATCGATGGCGCTCTCCTTTCAAAAGAACGATCCGACCGCCACCGAGATTTCCTTGGATGTAAAACAGCGAATGCTTCTGTGTAGAGTAGAATGATAAAACTGTGACCAGTTTAGCCTTATTACTATAAACGGCCCTCGATCTGCTATTAGAAGAGTCTTTTAGAGGCATATTGGTGATTTTTAAGTGTTATCTGTTTGTAACAGCGACGGGTCAGACGTGTTTGTCCAGGTGAAGGTGTCACGTTTTTATTCTTGCATTATTGTGGACGTTCTGTTTTTTCGAGCGGAGAGGATTTCCTCGCCGGCTCTTCGTGTCGCCTCCGCTGCTCTGCTGAAGCTTCGAGCTACCTCTCACGGGCCGCCGCCGGCGGGTCGCCTCGCATGTGCGTCGTGCTCCTCGTCCTCTCACGCCCTCTGCCGTCACGGACACCAGAATCGTTTCGTGTGAGGTCATCGCTAATGGCAGACGAGGTCGAGCGGAGTTTCTTTTTTTTGTTTTTTTTTTTCCCTTTATTGAGGATAGATTTTCTGCAGCACAGGATGAACACGTGACTGATAACTGATATTAATTAACATGTGATGTTTTTGCCTCACCTCACTGATGGTTGGGTTGAAGGACTTCTGTCGTTTGATGTGACGAGATCATGATGTAGGGCCCTATGAAATCCATTTAATTTTTTCTCAAATTCCGTTTTAATTTTTTTTAATTTTCAGTGTGTTTTTCGGTTTTTAATTTTTGATAATTACGTTTACAGCATTTTATGCAAATTTAACCCCAAGACAGTATATAAAGTAATGAAATATAGACATTTTTTGCCATTATAACTGTAAATTTTAATGTTTTTATACAGTTAAACATATTGTGTCTAACAAAACATTGGGGTTTTTTTTTATCAACAAAAATAAATCTGTGAGGTCTGGGCCTCTTTGCTAAAGCTGCTGCCCCCTGGAGCCGACTCCGGACCAAGCGGGAGCTAATGGATGGATGGAAGTGATCCTCGCACGTATATTTTCGTGCCCATTCAATCGTGTGTTGGCTAAACTTGCAAAATTTTGAATCGCCAAACACATAATAATCTCAGAGAAGCTGCTGTGTCCTGTACCTGAGAGTAAACCGCTCGTTCCTTTGCTTCTTCGCCGGTTTCTCAGCTGGCCGCTTCAACGTTTATTTGTTTTTATTTTTTTTTGTTAATGAGGAAAGCAGGGGCAGAGAAGCTAGAGTGTCCCCACCTTTTAGTGACCCCTCTTGGAACATTTTCTCGAAAGAAAAGTTCCTTTTAGTCTGGGAGAGAAAAAAACAACCTTTTACGCAAATTGCTGTTCAGTTCTGTTATATTGCGCATTTAAAGTGAATTCCGTTTTTATTTCTCCAATTCCGTGATTCTGTCCGCGACTCCGTGATCGCGGATCCATAGGGCCCTAATGATGAATATTTGGCAGATTTCCAAACCCAGTCAGAAGAAATCAGCCTTCGTTCTGATTCGTTTCAGTGTGTTTTTAAACCTACAACCCCAAATCAGGAAAAGTTGGGGCAAAATATGACAAAGAAGAAGTATTACTGACATTTCCGTTGACTTTTATTACCCTGACTTTTTGTTACGAAGCCATTTGCTGAGCAGGTGTTCCTGCAAACACACCTGTCGTTGCATTTTTCCCTCAATAACCCTCCTCAGAGGTCCAGGGTTAGGGTTAGGAGACACTTCAGGAGGGCAGGCGGCCCGGTCCAGCACCCTCATGCTCTCAAATCTCCGTGTCTTTTCTGCTTTGATTCTGTCTCCACTAAAGACTGCATCAGAAGAACTGGACAAGCCTCCTGTGACGCCACCTGCAGGCCGTTTTTACTTTCCACTGCCACGTCGGTAAGAAGTGACCAGTTGGTCCTGAGATGGATGGGTTAGGGTCAGGGTTAGGGTTGGTCCAGGAGGGTCCGAGGACGAAGCTCAGCTGAGCAGCAGCAGTCGATGCCGACCAAGCATCAGCTGCACTTCCGATCTCAACGCCAAAACCACGTTTGAAACTGGAGGGTTAAGGTTAGGGTAGGGTGGCTCCACTGAAGGAGCCACGGAGGATCATTTCAGGACCCTTTCTGAGAGGAAGTCCGCTGGGACCTGCTGTCAATCATCCCACATCGACAGCGAGCTCACCGGCGATGCAGGTGACGGTGAGACGGCTGGTGGCTGCTAGTCCTCCTTCCACGTCCAACAGTGCTTGTTTTGCTATCAGGACTTGAAATGAGGACGTTTAGACGTTTGACCGATCTGAGGTGGCTGTGTTGTGAGCTAAGATCTTAAACAGGTGACATCCCAGAACATTTGTCCAGTTCTTCTTATACAGCCTGACGATCTGGTTGTGATTAGGGATGGGAATTGATAAGATTTTTCTGATTCCGATTCCATTATTGATACTGTTTAACGATTCGATTCTTTATCGATTCTCTTATCGATTCTAATTTGAGGAAAAAGGAGAACAAACAGTTTTATTTGCATCAGTTTTTTTTTACTTAGAAGTCATGACCTTACAAACTCAACAGCGAGGTCAAAAGAGGCCCAAAGCCTGGAAAACGTGTTAACTGTTGTAATATGTAACTGTGCTAATACACAAGAATGTGTAACATTTTACTAACAGATTTTTCCTAATAGAAATAAAAAAAATCTCCTTTTTAAAAGGATATATGAGCTCACTAAGCACTCAAAAATAATAATAAAGAAAGATAAATACTATCAAATACAACGGAACAGTGGATAGTATAAATCTGCAAAAACTATGAAGAATTAACAATTATTTTGCAGAAAAATAATAAAATAAAATAAAATAAAATAATAAAAATAGCATAGCGTTAATGTTATAGCGTGTTTTACAAAGAAGCACATAGGCAGCGGGATAACTACTAACCAGAGTTGCCAGAGGTGATCTTAGCTTGGCTACTGCTGCTGGGTTGAGATCCATCAGTCCGAAGCGTCAAAAACACGACACTCGTTATCACATGTTGTGTGCGCAAATGTTTCTGCATGTTAGTCGTGTTCCCTCCCGACGCTGTTATCTCCACTTTACAATGACTGCAAGTTGCCTTGTTGCCATCTTTCTTTGGTGAAGTGAAGCCAAACTTTGGAGCGTTTGAACCTGGTGGGGGCCATTGTTGTTTACAACTGCAATGCGCGTGCTAAACCGACGTAACTTAATCACGTAAGTGCTTTCTGGAATTGACTGTGCGTAACTTGCGTAAATTACGTGAGATTCGTGCTGGTTGGAATCGATAAGAGAATTGCTAGATAAACTGCGAAACGATTCCATGGAATTGAAACACACGGAACCGGTTCTCTACAGGAACCGGTTCTCTACAGGAACCGGTTCTCGATTCCCAACCCTAGTCGTGACCAGATTTCCTAGGACATATTTTAATGTCAGCTGTCCGTGTGTGATGGTCCCGTTCAGACGGCTCCAAGCCGATGTTGACATGGTGCCTGGACGAGGTCGACATGAGGGTTCTGTTCTTTGTGCAGGAAAGTTTCGAGTTGGATTTGTTACAGTAGCTCTGTATCCTGGTCCTCTGATCCTCCTTCCTCCTCGAGACTCATAACGACATTAGCGCCACGACAAGGAGCTTAAAAGCTTTTTGGCGAGTTTCAGAGCTGAGACAGACGTAAAGTAGCAAATGAAATGAAGCTGACAAGAAAAATCATGAAGTATCTGGGGCTCGCGTGGTTTTTCAGTCACAAAGAAATAGAAGTGAAGGTAAATGTAGAAATCGGTGGGGGGGGGTAGAAGCTGCGACCTGTTGGTGTCCTGTGAAAACGGATCACGTTCCTCCTCGTCTGTGGAAGCAGGTTCTGGAAAATAAAACAAACAATGAGGTGATCTCGAGTGACGCGACAGTTTTTCAGCTCCCGCCGCAAACGCGACCGTGACCTGGGCAGCGCTTCCCCGCATCCGTCTGAAACGTGAGGCCACGGCCTCCAGGGCGCCGTCTCTCCCCGATAACCGCTGATTGGTTGCTGTGCAGTCTCACCTCTGACACGACTGCGCTGCAGGGACTGTGGGGAATTGTATTTTTTTTTAAAGTCTGGTAATTTAACACAGACGGGGAGGAAAGAGTGAGTCATCACTTAAACGACGCTGAACCGCGTTAACTCCGCCGGGCGTGAAAAAGACGAAGATGTTCGACATTTACAGCCCTCTGCTCATTCATGTAAAGTAATATAAAACTCCATCATATATCAGCATAAATGTCTCTGAGCCTCAGTCGTGGCACTGGTGCAATCCTTCTTGGTAATGCTGTAAAAAAAAACAAAAAAAAAAAAACGTAATGGTTCATTTCCTGTGTGCTTTTATGATGTGAAACAGGCAGAGCAGAAACGACAGAACAAGATTCAGTAGGATGCAGTCCTTCTTTTTCCTGCTTTACAGCCTCTCGACTCTTAGATTTCTGTCTGATGTGACTTTTGTTTTGGTTTTTGGTTTTTTTTTTTTTTAACCTTCTTGAATGTTGAGTATCTTTGATCATGTGCCGTTGTCACTTGCATTGCTGTCGAGGAAGAAAATGTATCTCTATCTTTGCTATCCTAAAGTATGTCCACATTCCTATTCTTTATGGCATCTGTACAATTTGTATATTATAAAATGATTTATATTTAATGTGTCCGAGTGTCCTCACTTCTTTTGTGCCTGAGTAGAAACAGCTTTGGTGCTTAGAAGCACTTAATCTACAAAATAACCTTTTAGACCAGTGATTCCCGAAGTGTGGGCCGTGGCCCCCTGGTGGGCCGTCATGGTACTGCAGGTGGGCCGTTAGAGGTCATTAAAAATAAATGTTTTAAATCCTCGATTTTTTTTAAATATGTTATTACTGTAAAATATTTATTACATGATTTGAGAAATGTTTAGAGATCATAAAACGAAACAATTAAGTGTTATTCTACTGTCATCTTAACTTGCAATATGACAAGTATCATCTTATTTGTTAACCCCTTATATTAATATTGGAATATAGCTTTTAGTCTTGTATGTTGATCAAAGCGGTGTTTAAGGGTTTGCATGGGCCGCAGAGATTTTTCACATTTCAAATTGGGCCTTGGTATTCTGAAGTTTTAGACATTATCCCGAAGCTCTGTTGAGTCCTGACAAAAGTGAGTGTATCTCAGCAATTTCAAGGTGTATAGAAATAGATTTGAGATCAAAATAAAGGTAAGAGATGTGAGGTTAGAGCGTGGTCAACCATGCTCATTCACTCTCTTGAAATGGGTCTGGGTACCCCTCCAATTAGCATACATTTCCACCGGTACAGAACGTACCGGAGTGATCCCAACCATCAATAAAATATGATCAAGTTAAGATAAAACTATTAGTTAAGATCCCACAGTGGGGAAAATCAGTTGTTAAAGCAGCTCACAAGACAGCCAGTATCAAAATTATACAAGTAGAGAAAATTGTTAATTTAGCAACACAGCACAGGCTACAAACTCAATTACGTTGAGGGCAAGGAATAAGAAAAAATGCTGAAAAACAGGAAGCACAAAACCAAACCAGGATCAAAAGAAGGCCACAAGTGCAAATAGACTGACCACCACCAGAACCCTGACCCACCTAAAACATACTAACAACTAGAAAAGCACTCGGAGACCGCAGACCTCCGCCAAGCCCAACAGTTCTCCCATATAGCGATTTACAGATTGCAATAAAATCTGCGTTCTGGATCAGATCCGGATCAGCCTTTGAAATTTGATAGAGGTTCCCATTGTCAATCCCTGAGTCAAATTTCATGAGTTTTGGGCAATAATTAACGGAGATACAGTGGTACCTCTACTTACGAAATTAATTGGTTCTGGAAGTTTCGTAACCTGAAACTTTAGTAAGTAGAGACATGTTTTCCATGTAAATGCCCTAATGGGTTCCAAGCCCCCCAAAATTCGGACATAATTTTTTAAAAATAAATTATAAATATTACATAAAATGACATATAAGCCTGTAAGAAATACATGTTAGAACTAGAAAAGTACTCAGAGAGCACAGCCCTCCACCAAGCGCAACAATTATCGAAAATTTGAAAGTGATCCAGAATCCAGGATTTCTTCCGGATCACAGCCAAAATGAAATCAGTTCTTCCTTTTCACATTTCCGACAACTCCTAAAAAATCTCATCAAAATCCATCCATAACTTTTTGAGTTATCTTGTACACAGACAGACAGATAAACGCCGGCATAAACATAACTTCCTTGGTGGAGGTAAGACCGCTGCAGTCAGAGGAGTGATTGAAGAAGAAAGGTAAAACGATGGTTCACGTTAGTGCTCTTCTCCCTGATGGACACGGCTTTTAACAAATAAAGGAAAGAAAGATAACATTTCACTTTGTTGTGTTTTACAGCGAGGACTCACGCAGGAGTCTGCTGCCCCCTTTGGTCCAGAGTGGTGGTGTCTTTAAACATGTCAGCCAGTCATTCTTTAATAAATCTGTATTTTAATAGAAGAAAAGCTCTGTGGAAAATCTCAGGGAGATAAAAAAGACAAAAACTACAAAAGTGACTGAAACTAGCTGCTGCGGGAGCGCCGTTCAATTCGATTTCAATTCAATTTTATCTGTATAGGCAAGGCAAGTTTATTGTAGCACAATTCAAGACAATTCAAGGTGCTTTACATAAAACATTTGAAGCATTACAGAGCATTAACAAAACCCTTGAAGACAACAACCCAAGAGGTCCAGTCCAGGGCTTCTCCCATGTCTCTGGCTCTTATTACTATTACAGTGATCCCTTGCCAATTTGCGGTTTAAGTTCCGTGATTTTAGTTATAGTTATAGAAATATATAATATCAAATTAAGAAATTTTAAAAATCGTGGAAGCATCACAGGATGTTTTGCGCATTCTCACAGTGAAGAAATGTGAGCCACCTGGCCCCTTTAAGGAGGTAGCCTTATGGGTAATGATGTGGCCTTATGGGTAATGAGGTGTGTGTGTCGTGGGACGGCAGAATGAAAACGGGGTTAGATGAAAAGTGTAGTGAGCATCAACAGCAGCCCAGCGTGTATAGATTTACATTCTCTGTTAACCAACAGGAGCCCAACAATACAACCTGTGTGATGTTACAAGTTCCTGCAGTGCCAGAATAAAGTGCTCGTTCCATGCAGAGAAAACTGGACTTTTTGTTTTGTTGTTGTTAGCGTGTTAGCCGCTAATTACGAGCCAAAAATAGCACAATACCAGCAGTTTCTTTACTACAGTTCAGAGACCAGAGGCTGTGAAGGTAACAGAAAGACCACAGTTGAGCCTTTGTCTTGTTTCGCTGCAGTGTCTCGCTACTTTTTTGTGGTTTTTAAACATATTTTAAACACATTATTGAGGCTCGGGGAGCTCCGGCTCCGGTTCGCGGATTTTGATTTACGGGGGGGGGCGCCGGTCCCCATTAACCGTGAAAAATAAGGGATCACTGTATTACTATTTTTTTCATTTGTTTACTTTATAACGCTCCGCAATCAGTAAATCCCAGAACCAGCAGCTACGAAGCTTCGAATTATCCGTCTACCCAAGTCGTCACCAGGACCGCTGCTTCTTCGCTTCGCGCCCGCGCATTGTCTCCCCAGATCATCGAGAACGCGCATCGTCAGAAATCTTTAATTCATGTTTGTACATTCAACTGCCAAACCTCATAACATCAAACAGGCAATCATCCGAAGCCATAGCCTATTGCTTTAACCAGCATCATACTTTGAATCAGGAATTATTCCTCAAACAGCCTGAAAAAGCCTGAAACAGCCTGCCCCTATGAGCCCAGTGCCGATCCGTCTCAGTCCAACACAACTGAAACTTTTTTTTTTTTTGTTTGTTTGTTTTTTTTTTTGTTTCAAGACTTAAGTCCGCAACTGCCTCATTACTACTTCTCAAATCACTTCTGGTTCCGAGATCTCGTTCTCTTGCCTTAGATCCAATCGTCATCGGATCGCAACTGCTTACGTCCCATCCACCTTGTCCAGCCAGTACAAAGTGATGGAATCAATATTTCCCACTTCTGTCGCGAGGCGCTCACAGCGCACCTCGAGCAGCCTAGCTCACCGGCTAGTAACACCAGAAGACGGCAGTTTCGACAGGCTGTCCAACAACACCTGTACGAGGGGTTGGCACTCAATCAGCGACAGAAAACTCCGGTGCACAGTCTCCCCACGGACTGAGACCCACAGACGAGGCAGTGTGGCTCACAGGGCACAGAACAGCTCAGAAAACACCATGCAGCCGAAAACAACACAAAACAAACACCCGGGGTACCCCAAACAGACAAAACTCCTCACCGCTCCGTCGCAGCTCAGTGATCAGACAGACAAAATAATTTCCACTCACCAGAACAGTGGTCCATTCGTTCGTCCGACCTTGTCCCCGTCCAGTCGCTGCGGTTGTCCATCACGAGACCGGATTCCTCAAAACCTACGGAATATTTCGGCCGAAAAGAGCTTTCTCTCACCGATCAGGACCGCAGCAAGTGGAACCAGCAGACAAAGCACAGAAAAACAAGTAAAAAATCCAGGGACGCCAACTGTTATGTTGAAATTTGGGCATATCTCACTCAAAAGCATACACTCAAATTCAACCATAATTGTGTTCTGGTGATGCAGTCAATTCGGTTGTTAAACAAAGCACTGACAACCTGACGGAGGTGCAAAACGGAGTTTTATTCTCCAAGTCTGCATGCAAAATTCAGAGAGGTCATTACAGAATGCTGGATGGTTCAGGAATGACAAAGTATCAGTAGGGAACAATTGCCTTTAAACATCACATGAAAACATCAGGACCTTGGATAAGTTCTCTAGACGTCAAACTCGGCAGACTCGTTGGAGCCTGAACGATAACAAAACTGTGGCCTTCGAACACGCAGGAATCGAGACCAGAAGTCATGGACTCATGACACAGCACTTTAGCTCAAAATGCAATCTTTAACATAACAGTTTTACTGCTTTTTTTTGGCATTTTTATACATCTTTTATATATATTTTTTTGTTTTAGTTTTTATTTTACGCCCTACTTGTCAATCAGGCGACGCAACCCGGAAATTAACCGGAAGTGCCCCAGGGACCTCAACAAAAATCAAGGTAAATATTTCCCAAACAAAGAATATGTTTTTTGGTCGTCATTTCCAAACAGCTCATATTTTCTTTTAATTTATAAATAATTATTAAAATAACATTTCACGTCATGTATTTTGTGTATATTTAATGCTAGCTTTAAAACAGATATTAGCATGCTAATACAACATGAGATTTTTGAAAAAATATGACACATTGTCATTTCCATCACGTTTTTCATTGTGATGGAAATTACAATCCTGAAAATAAATATATTTATGTATTTGGGATCATTTATGAGTGAAATTTCATGAAATGTTTTGAAAACATGAGTTCTGTAAATAATTTTGTTTGTAAAACACATTGTTTGTGGTGTGATGGAAATGATGCTTTCCTCTGAATGTTCGACTAAAATAAGAAATAAAATATATAATATCTATATAATTACATCACAATAGCTACCAGAATGTATTTCTACACATAATGGATAAGCAAAACATATCAAAATATTACCTAAAATATGTTTGATTTTCTAAAATTTTTGAGACAAAATTTGACCATAGTTGAAGAATGGCCCATAAATGTGATTAGCTGGCTGTTAGATTGCAGAGTTTAACATAGATGAATACATTTCTAAAGTCCAAGGATGGATTTGTTATCTGCAGCTCTGAAACCACATTATAAGTCCTTGAACGGGCCACGGTGCCCTTGAATAAATATAGAAAGACATCCACGGTCCTTTGAACACAGCAAAGCCTCAAAAAGGAGCAGAACACAGCAAAGAGACGAGAATTATGGACCTAAATTAACCTTTTAGGTCCACTTCATCTGGTTATTACCTTCATTTACTGCTCGAGCCACAGAAAAGAGCAGCTTCATGCTTACTACACCACCAAAACAAAATAATACCATTTATTTTCTCCGCGGATCAAAACAACAGCCCTCAGCCATCACAACGTCCCTCTGCTGCCGGTGCACCAGATTATATTCACAGTTGAGTCAACACAGCTGCTGTGATTTATAAGTCATGAGCTGAGAGCCCACGGGAGCGTCAGGTCATTAAGCCAAAACCACAAACACCGCATCCAATCTGCTGGCTGGAGGAGGCGGTAATGGCTCTTCAGGCAGACCGGGGAGTCGTTGGAGAGACGCTAAAAGATGGCCAGAAACACAATGAGCCCGGTGTTTGGTTATTAAACTTATGAACCGGGCCGTTATGTCCCAAAGGTTCCACTTTGAGGCCCAGAGGTGAGGCAACGCAGCGGCTGACTGAGGGCAGCGTGGTTTCAGTAATGAAGTTCATCTGTGAGCCAACGTTCAACATAGTCTGAGTCCACCAGACGTTAAACTGACCGACTGTGAATTCATTCGGTTTCAGAGCGTAAACTGGTCCATATTCTGTTCAGGTTTATTAAAATTCATAAAGAAAAAGCTCAGCTCAGGAACCCAAAGTTGCACATGAGGTTCAGCTGGATTTAATCCCCCTTTCTGAGCAAACACAAGTCGACAGTGGCGGGAAAAAAACAACAGGCTTTTCAAGGACGGCCATCAGCCTTGACTGGTCAGATAATAGATGTCAGCGAACACGAACAGATGAGTCCAGGGATAGTCGCTCTGAGATGAAGAGCACGAAGTAAACAGCAGTGATGGTGTATGCATACATGAGGAGGAGCGTCCGGCCTCTGCTTCTGCTCAGTCTCCTTTTAATTTTTACCAGAACTCGTTTTAGATCAGCTGGCGGCTGATCAGAGTAATTATTCCACTCCTGACTTCTGTGCGTTGTATTTAAATAAGTCCTGTTTTGATCTGACAACATGTCACTGTTGCCAGTGAAGTTTAGGTCACACTTTGTGCAGCGCTGCCATCTAGTGGCGGCCTGGAGCCTCGTGTGCAGACATATTAAAGGTATGGTGGGAGATCTTTTTTTGCAGCATTTTTTACAATATTGTTTGAAAACCTTTTCACATTCCCATTGCACCCACTGAAATAGAATGTTTGAAAAAAAAAAATGAAACATTTTGGTCCGGTCTAGAAGGTGTAATCAGAGGAAAACTGACCAATCAATGTACTGATCATCTTTACATTTATTGACTGCCTAATATGTCCATCAAATATCAATGCACTTATCAATGCACAATGCCACAGCTCTGGGAATCTTTGGTGAGCAGGCACAGCGTTGCTATTTAAAAGCCAGAAATCAAGTTAGCTCGCACAGATCATTTCGTTGCAACAATGGCAGAGAAGAAGACGTCAACCGGCAGCAAAATCAAAGGGAAAACTGTTGTTGAAAAAGCAACAGCCATGCGGAAGCTAACCGAAGAACGAAACAGAACCAGAGTGGTTATCGGTACGGCTTTCCAGCGCTGGCGCCAGCTAAAAAATGAAAAGGGGCTCCAGACCGATGCCAAGGTGGCCCAGTTTCTACTGGATAGGTAAGATGATGCCGTTCTGATTATATAATATTTCAACATACTGATCGGTTACAGGTATTGTAGGCCTATTCACTAGGGATGCAACGGTCAGGGGCGCCGCTAGGGATTTTGGGCCCCATGAAAAGAATCTTTACCGGGCCCCCCAACACAGCGGCGAAATTTGTTGATGCTATTTTTGATCATCATTAGGGGCCTCTCTGGGCCCCCCTCAATCATGGGCCCCTATAATCCGTATCCTTTACCCCCCCTTTTCGGCGCCCCAGGCAACGGTACTCGGTAAAATACGGTATGGTTCGGTACGACCTGCACGGGACACAGGACGCTTTTATGTCCCGCGGTATTAATGTTCCAATAACTTTGCATTTGACTTGCATGTGAGCGTGCATGCCTTTTAGCCAATAGGCCGCCACTGCATGTCAATGTCCACTCGCCTCCGCTCACTCTTAGTGACCAGCCGATCACACTTTGCCTCATTTTTTTAAACTAAACAAAAAATGAAGACCATTTTGCCTGTAAAATGATGGTGAGGCAGGTTAAAATGGTTAAACAACAAGACTTGGCTGGAACTAGGGCACAAGTGATATTTAATTCCATTTGTACAAAGGGAATGGAAATTGCTCACATCAAGGAGGTGGGTGATGCAGGAAATGACAACGACACATCAAGAACAGTGGTCTTTAACAGTGTCTTAAACCTTATGATAAAACCCCAGACTGAGATGGTCCCACCTCCATCAAAGATGGAGACTACAGTATCAAAAGTGATGATATCCCACATTTTGAAGGTAGTATCAGGCACATATGACATTTGCATATATAAGACGTAAAGGTCTCGCTGACCCTTTGGGCCCAGTAAGGCCACCTTACCATAGCACTCCCCACTTTTTGTTGTAACATACAGTACTAATTAGAACCACAGCAGTAAAGTATGCTCTCCCACCCCTAATGGAGTAAAAAAGCCCACAACTGCCAGCCAAAAAGGGAAGAGGGGAAAAAAAAAAAAAGAAAAACCACAAGCATAGCCATCAACATCGACTCAGGTCCTGTTAGACCGTATTTTACAGTGGCGGTGAGATAAAGCCTCATGAGACATTAAACCACTTGGGCCAATCAGTTTGAGGGTTCATTACTCAAAGCTTCATGTGCATATCACATTGAATATTTGTGTCTGTCATGGACCTTGCGAAAGACTATGAATTACACAGAATCTATGACCAAGTAAGTTCTCTATATATTATCACATATGTCACATGTGTCAAACACAAGGCCCGCGGGCCAAATGTGGCCCGTCACGTCATTTTATGTGGCCCCCGAGAGCTTGGGCATAATTGGCTTAAATTTTAAACCAATATTTTAAGACTTAAAATAAGTTTACGCTGCTTTAAAGTGCATATTGACTATAAACTACATCTCCCATCATGCATTTCGTCATTACCCACAACAATGTCGGTAGCTATGAGCAAGACGATTTTTCAGAATTGATGGATTTAAGAAAAACCTTTAAAAACTAAACAAGAAAACAATTACAAGTTTGTATCTCAAGGTGAAATAAGAGTATGTCTTTTGTGTTATGAGGCGGGTGTCAGTCGTGAAAGAGTTTAATCTACGTCGGCATTTTGACAGCAAACATTGAGCTAAGTATGCTAAATTTAGCCTACAAGAAAAACAAAGAACCACTTCCGCTTCTGAAACCAAGGTAATAGATACTCTTACAACCACAAACTCTGAGTTTAATATAATAATTAGTTAAATATTTGAAACTTGAATACATAATAAATACATAAACTGTTATTTAGCATTATAATAAGGCAGGGGTGTCAGAATCATTTTCTCTGAGGGCCACATCAGCATCATGGTTGCCCTCGAAGGGCCCAGATTGACAGCATGAATGTTACAAAATGCAATATAAATCAAAATAAATTAAACTACACCTTATTATAATGTATATGTTATATTATTATGTATTTATTATGTATTCAAGCCACATTTGGCCCACGGGCCTTCTGTTTGACACATGTGTAATAAGGTGTAGTTTAATTTATTTTGATTTATATTGCATTTTGTAACATTCATAACGTTTGAGGAGAGAAAGTAAAATGATTTTAAAATAATGGCTCATTAACTGTAACTAAAGTAACTTGTTTAATTTATCATCATATTGCTTTGATGTCCATATTCAGATGGATAGAAGTGAGCTGTGTAGATGAACTACAGTCATGGAAAAAATTATTAGACCACCATTTTTTCTTCACTTTCTTGTTCATTTTAATACCTGTTACCACTAAACGTCATCATGTGACTAAAACAGACAGAAAAGAAAACACTGAATGCATAAAAGCAGTGTTTTTGGCAGTACAGTACGCCATAGCTATTGATGTAAAAACTTAAGTGATTTAGGTTATAATCAAGAAAACCATGGAAAATGGTAAGATATCAGCTCTTAAATAAAACTCTTATGAGCAATCTTTGTGGTTATCATTATGTTTGTCCAAACAAATACACCTTTAGTTGTACCAGGCATTAAAATGAACAAGAAACTGAAGAAAACAAGGGTGGTCTAATAATTTTTTCCATGACTGTAAATCTGCAGCTGAATATAAAGCTGCATGTGCACTCCTGTCCAGCAGATGGCATCAGTGCTCATTGAGCTCACGTTAATTCGTGCCTGTCTCTTTAAACTCCACACAGAGGGCTGAGGAGAAGCTTCCTGAAGCAGAGGGAAAACAGAACAAATGCAGTCTATTGTGAGTGGTTTTGTGTTTTTGTTTTTCTACATATTTGATGGAGATGCTGGATCATACCTAAAACTGTTGCATTCACTTCTCTTGGTTCACTGTGATCTGTAACTGAAGCTTGATATATTGTCTGACTGCAGCTTAACCTGTGTGAGAAGAACCCACAGCTTTTATTTGTGCTCTCTGGGTTCACAAAGCTCTAACGGGTAAGAGACACGTTACATCAGCGCGCCCGCAGAGGCATTTTGTCCAGATGTGACTCATCTCTCCTCCCTCCGGCTCAGGTCTAGCTGTGGAAATGAAACAGAAGTACCAGGATCTCATCCTGCAGGCGTGCGGCGCCTCATCCCTGCGCGTGGGCGCCAAGATCCAGACGCTGTGGAGCGGGTACGGGGAGATCGTGCGACTGCACCTGGAGGGCTGCGAGCGGCCTCCGTGGTCGTCAAGCACGTCAAGTTCCCGGAGGAGGCCGATCACCCCGGCGGCTGGAACACGGACCGCTCCCACAGACGCAAGGTGAGGTCCTACCAGGTGGAGACCAACTGGTACCAGAACTACTCCACCAGCCGGAGCTGTCGCATCCCTGCCTGCCTGGCCGCCTGCTCCCATGGCGACGAGATGCTGATTGTGCTGGAGGATCTGGATGTGGCGGGTTACGATCAGAGAAGGTACGAAGTTTAATAAGAGATCTCCACCTGACGACGACCCACTTGAAACCTTGATTGTGCAATTTGTGAGTGATGATGTGATCTGGTCTTATTATTAGGGCTGGGCAACGATTAAAATTTTTAATCGCGATTAATCGCATTATTTCCCTGATTCATCATGATTAACCACATTGTATACGCAAAATCAAATAATGAATTCAAAAGTAGTGTAAAGGTCACTTTTATTTAAATGTTCTGCTGCCATATAAACTAAAGTGTCATAACATTTGTTGTTCAAACACCTTTAACATCAGCACTTGTCAGTAACACATATTTAGTGTTAATCTCATCTTTAAAAAATGTCAAATAAAATAAAGCTTATTGCCACTGCCAGGACATTAATGTCATCCTGTTTTATAAAAAATAAAAAATAAAAAGTCTACAAACAAAATCTAACAAAATGATTGTGTCTCAGCACAATGAGAACATTAAAACAGGTAATTTCTGAGGTAACAGCAGAAACTTTTAACGGGGAGTTCAACTTGTCAGTTGTTACAAATAACCTTGTTTCTGGTGAATCCTCCGTCTGGGAGAACTTTAAAATGAAAATGTCCATGTTAAAGTTCTGTAACTTTACCAATCTGTGTATCAATCATTCTTTCCATTTTCAATTGTCAATCAAAAATGTAAAAAAAAATTAAAAGTGACATTTTATTATGTTTTTCTGTTTTTAATCTAACACAAAAAAATGAAAAAGAAATGCCTGTTTTTTTTTGTTTTTTTTTTAATATATATTTTAATTGTAGACTTAAATTAAAAAACAAGCCACAGAACTGAATTTGTTTTATAATGGAGGACTGGACTTTCTGTTGTCATTACACATCTGTGCCACTAGATGGAGCCGCACTGCAGTAACCAGCTAGAGAACAGCAGGACAGTGAACACATGGAGCAGATCTGATGGAACATGGAGGAATGAAGTGAAAGTTTTGTTGCAGTCCAGAATTGTTTTCAGACAGAATTTTTAATATTTCTACCTGAGTTGCTACCTGAACTGTAAAGTTCACGGATTTTTACCGTTCTCCATGTCTGTTTTAGCTTTTCTTTATGTTTACTGTTTTCCGGTTCCGCAGCAGTCAGTAACAGACTTTTCAAAGCAAAAGCATGTAACCAACATGCGTTAACACACGATAAAGTAAATGTCAGGCGGTAATAAATTAATGAGTTAACTCGATAATAACGTGTTAGCTTGCCCAGCCCTACTTATTACTTTTCTAAAACCAAAGCTGCCCATTTCAGCGGACAGACAGTTTTGGCCCAGATCTGGGCCACTTTAGGCTCTTCTGACCAGTGTTCTTTGTGGGCCATATGTGGCTCTGATGTCATTACCTTGGTCTTACCTGGTTGCAGCAGGTGTTGTGCAGAAAAATAAAAAAGGAGTGATGAATAAAAATAAAAATGTCATCATTTACAGAACCACTGTGAAGGACGGTGAGGTGAGGGCTTGCCTGAGCTGGCTCGCCCACTTCCACGCTCTCTTTCCTGGGCGTGGCTCCAGAGGGCCTGTGGCCCGTTGGCACCTACTGGCACCTGGAGACCCGGCCAGACGAGCTGGAGGCCATGGACGACGCCGAGCTCAAAGCGGCGGCCGGCGACATCGACAGGATCCTCAGCGACTGCTCCTTCAAGACCATCGTTCACGGAGACGCCAAGTTGGCAAATTTCTGTTTTTCCCCGAACGGGCGGGACGTGGCGGCCGTGGACTTTCAGTACGTGGGCGGGGGCTGCGGCATGAAGGATGTGGTGTATTTTCTGGGAAGCTGCGTGGAGGAGAAGGAGTGTGAAAAGAGGGTGCCGGCGCTGTTGGATCACTACTTCACAGAACTGAGACTATCTGTGAGAAAGGACGTGGACTTGGATGCTCTGGAGACAGAGTGGAGGGAGATGTTTGCATTTGCGTGGACGGATTTCCACCGTTTCCTGGTGGGATGGATGCCGGGACACTGGAAGATCAACCGATACAGCAAACGGCTGACCAAAGAGGTTCTGCGCAAACTGAAACAGCAGCAGAACTGATGACCACGAACCTCCACTGAAAACCATAACCAAGAAAGGAAATAATTTAAAGAGTGATTAACGCAGACAATGCTGAGTCTTTTTCTCATTTGCTGTGTACCGTCACACAAATCATTTGTGGATTAATAAAAGTTTTTGAAAAACGTGTGCCTGCATGCAGAACCGCTTCTCGTGGTCTTAATTTAACACAAAGAGATGATGTGAAAACTCTGCAGAATAACTCATTTATACTCTATTAATTTCATGCTAATGTGCATACACTCCTAATGTATGTAAACAGGTGTAATTTATGTATTTATGAAATTTTCTACCTTCAAACAACCGTGGCATATGAGCTTGGAGTGTGCATCACACACATGCAAAGCAAAGAAGCTACACATCTATCCCTTCATGGCTCACGTGACGTGGGCTTCTGGCAGATGTTGAGCAACAAGATCCACAGGCCCGGGGTCTAAAGGTGCAGAGGAAATGAAACATTTAATGATTTTTCAAAAAGAATCCGAGTATCACTATGATTGTAGAAATAAATGTGTAATAAACCAAGTGGTACTGTAGGTATATTATGTAATAAGTCCAACCGTAAAAACTAGGGCTGGGCAAGTTAACGCGTTATCGCGTTCACATGCGATACGTATGTGAGCAACATGCGTATCGCATGTTGCTCACATGCTTTTGTTTTGAAAAGTCTGTTACTGCTGCGGAACCGGAAAACAGTTAAACATAAGGAAAAGCTAAAACTGACATGGAGAACGGTAAAAATCTGTGAACTTTACAGTTCAGTTAGCAACTCAGGTAGCAATATTAACAATTCTGTCCTAAAAAAATAATAATTCTGGACTGCAACAAAACTTTTGGCGTCATTCCTCCATGTTCCATCAGATCTGCTCCATGTGTTCACTGTCCTGCTGTTCTCTAGCTGGTTACTGCAGTGCAGCTCCATCTAGTGGCACAGATGTGTAATGACAACAGAAAGCCCAGTCCTCGATTATAAAACAAATTCAGTTCTGTGGCCCGTTTTTTAATTTCGTATTTTTGATCAAAGTCTAAAATTGAAATATCAACAAAAAAAAAAACAGGCATTTTTTCATTTTTTTGTGTTAGATAAAAAAATGAAAAACGTAATAAAGTGTCACTTTCAAATGTCACACTGTCATTTTTAAAAATTTGTGATTGACAATTGAAAATGGAAAGAATGATTGATATACGGATTGGTAAAGTTACTGAACTTTAACATGGACATTTTCATTTTAAAGTTCTCCCAGACGGAGGATTCAACAGAAACAAGGTTATTTGTAACAACTGACAAGTTGAACTCCCCGTTAAAAGTTTCTGCTGTTACCTCAGAAATTACCTGTTTTGATGTTCTGGTTGTGCTGAGCCACAATCATTTTGTTGGATTTTGTTTGTAGATTTTTTTTTTTTAATTTTTCATAAAACAGGATGACATCAATGCCCTGGCAGTGGCAATAAGCTTTATTTTAATTCTACATCTTTTAAGATGAGATTTACACTAAATATGTGTTACTGACAAGTGTTGATGTTAAAAGTATTTGAACAACAAATGTTATGACACTTTAGTTCATATTTCAACTTCACATTTGAATAAAAGTGCATTTTACACTACTTTTGAATTAATTATTTGATTTTGCGTATACACTGTGATTAATTGTAATTAATCAGAGAAATAATGCTAGTAAAAACACAAAAAATTAAAGTTCTTATTTTGATATTTTAAGATGCAGCGGGAAATAAAATTATAGCTAAATAACAATGTGAAACCATTTGAGATTTTAATCTGCACGGTTGTGCAAACAACAAATGCAACAAATGCACTAAAAACAACTGCGCGGCCCTGGACGTGACACCGCTACGTCAGACGGTGAAACAGCTGCTTAACAGTCGTCATGCAAAAAAGAATGAAAAAAAAAAAAAACACTCGTCGAGTTGGAGGAGTTGGAGGGTAAAACGGCAGGTGCTCCAGCACCACCTGGAGTCTATCCGTGAACGCGTCTGGTTGCAACAGGCGCTTCGAATCAGCTGTTGTGAGCGCTGATGGTGGTCACGTGACTTCCGGTCTCACCGCCGACATTACAACAACAAGAAGGAGAAGAAGAAGAAGGAGGCGGCGGTGGAGCCGCACAGAGACGACGCCGCTGGGGAGCAGACAGGTAGAAGACACACTTTTTAACCGGAGGACCTCACCTCTGGTGTCGTTGTTAGACGGCTGAGTGTGCTGTCACAGCGGTGAACATCAGTTAGTTCAGCTGTACGGCAGCTACACACGGCAGAGCTAGCGTTAGCCACCCGGCTAACCGCGCTGCCGTCGATAAATACAAACCGTCTTAATCACTGTATATATGTACATATAAATATATATGTGCACATGTATCCACTGTTGTCATTAGGGTTTGTTTCCTTTTCTTTTACATCGATGCTTTTATTTGTAAATGGCGTATTTGGTGACGGTAGCTGTAACCGTACAGGTTTAAGTTAATGGTTGAAGATGTTGTTTTGACGATTCCTCGTGAAGGTGATTGACAGGACAGGTGTCAAACTCCTGACCTCCACCTCAGAGGAACTTAGTTCCTCTGCACCACAGCTCATTGTTGTCTAATATTTACTGAACGCTGAGGTTGTTCCGGTGCTTTTATTTGTTATTTTTTATTTTTATTTTCTATACCGATTATGAGAAAAGGACTACATGGCTTTTCGATGTTTAAATCTGTGAAGGATTAGCCATTTATGACCACCTATTGGAGATTTAAAACAAGCGAAATCAATTTCATAGGCATCTTTAAATCTGTTTTAGGTTCAGACGTAATCTGAAACCGGTTTTGATTATTTACCTCCATGAACTGAGCACAAAAAGCAAGGAAATGCGTGTTTGGTCGATTATTTCCTTGTTGTAAATCTCAGATCACTGCAAAGCCTGTTTACTTCCTTTTTAAATGGTGTCACATTTGTCACGTGCTCGTGGGGTGAGCTGGTTGGTTGCACCCATGAAAGATTTGACAAATTTTCTGCTCATGCCAAACAGCTTTAATTTTATTATTATTATTATTTAAGTTTTCTTCATTGTATTATTTAAGTTTTCTTCACTATTTTTTGCTGTTGACTCTTGTTTGCTGGATTGGATGATCGAAGCCTGAAGAAACAAGGCAATTTGTTGGCATTTGCAATTTAACAATTTGAATGGATTCATTGAGGGTGTGTGAAATTGGATATTTTGAAACAATTTTTTGGCTACACTGGTATAATTAGGGGTGCACGATAACTATCGGGTCGATAACAGGAAATTATGACATCATCCCGATAGGTCAGATATCACGACGAATAGCCCTGATAACATATATTTCTGTCTAAAACACTTAATTAATCGCAGAGGGGGATTTAATTGTTGCTGTAATCCAGGGGTGTCAGACTCATTTCCACTGAGGGCCACATCAGCATCATGGTTGCCCTCGAAGGGCCAGATTGACAGCATGAATGTAACAACATGGAATGTAAAGCCAAATAAATTGAACTACACCTTATTATATTGTTAAATAAAGGATTCTATATTTATTTCCATGTTTTCTGTCAAAATGCAGATGTAGATTATACTCTTTCACGACTGACACCGCCTCAGCACATAACACAAAAGACACACTGTTTTTTCACCTTGAGATACAAACTTGTATTCGTTTTCCCGTTGTTGATGAAACTGCCTTCTTTGTGCATCAATTTTTCTTTTCTTTGACATGTTGGGGTTATTTTGTAGAGGTTTTTCTCAAATCCATCAGTTCTGAAAATTGTCTTGTTCTTGCTCATGGTGATATACTGTTATTGTTGTGGGTAACGATGAAATGCATTATGGGAGATGTAGTTTATTGTCAATGTGCGCTTTAAAGCGGCGTAACCTTTTTTTAAGTCTTAAAATATCGGTTTAAAATTTAAACCAATAGTGCACAAGCTCTCGAGGGCCACATAAAATGACGTGGTGGGCCACATTTGGCCCGCGGGCCTTGTGTTTGACACGTGTACTGTGATGTCATGATTTAAGTCTCTTCCAGGATTCGTTGTTCGTGCTCATTTTTAACTCCCAGAATATGTTTTTTTTTTCAACTACAGTTGGAAGCAACGGCAGATCTACGGATGAAGCGGATGTTGTAGAAGAAGGACCCTCTCCCCCTCCCCCCCACACCAGTCACCCTTCATCCCACCCTCAACACGGACACTTTAAGGTTTTGAGCCCAGAATGGAGAACATTTAAGGGACGTTTCTCCTCAGGTGAGCCCTGAGCTGTGACACTAACGGTTCTCCAGAGCCCCCCCTGTCAGTAGCATGAGCCATGGACTCTGGGGCAGTTGATAGTCCTGTAACCCTGGTCATCAAGGCCCCCAACCAGAAGTACGAAGACCAGACCATCAACTGCTTCCTCAACTGGACCGTGGAGAGGCTGAAGAGCCACATCTCTAAGGTGTACCCCAGCAAGCCGGTGAATAGTGCTTTACTCATTTTCTTATTGCCAGAGTGGAGTTTAGACCATGTTACATGGAGATTCCACTTTTATTATCCTGATAGTTAAATATTTTAAATAAACCACAGAAAAACAAATGCATAAAAACAATGCAGATGGGAATACTTTTGGGCTAAACTGTGTGCTTTTAATATTCTCATGAATGTGTTTTCCTGCAACAATCAACTCTTAGTTTTTGTATTTTTGAAATGGAAAAATAGATTTAAAAAAAAGATTGTTGATTCACTGTGTTTTGACGGAAGCACAGGAAATCTGGCTCTTGTTATTTCTCCATGTCAGGATTAGTTTCGGATCTGTGGTCCTGAATGTTTATTTCAACCCACTGGACAACTGTTGATTTATGGGAAAAAAAATGTCATGTCAGTTTGCTCCTTTGCTCACAAGTTCAGATTGAGTTAAAAGGTTAAGCTGGTAGTTTATGAACAGCTTTCAGAACAGTCAAAACACATGAAAAAAATGTATTTTCTAAATTATGTTCATGACGTTCATAAAATAACGAAGCATAAATCATTGTTGCGTAACTGCAGAAACGAGCGCCGTGCTTAAATAGAGCTCAGTCGTGTTGACTTTTACTGCGCTTTAACAGCCAAACCGGTTAGCTGCGGGTGCTTTTCTGGTGTACAGAATAAATGTCATGCGCTCGTGCACGTGGTCCTGGCGCTGATGTGTTTATTTGACCACTTTGCATAAAGAAATGTCTGTGTGTGACAGTCGGACTGTTCTGCCCTCTGAGGCAGCTCGCAGGATCGCTGCAGGGTGGGAGGTGGTTGGCAGCGTTTCCTGAACACACATTTATGGATGTTTGGATTTAATTTTAGCTGTGAGGCCTGCATTCACCCGCGCACTCTCTGGAGCTTTACTTCCACCGCGCGTCTCAAAAAGAGCTGCAGCGTTTTTAATCAAGTAGCACCTCAGATAACGAGGACCTGTTACTGTAAGATTTTATTTTTAATGAATGTCCATGCGTCATCATATGTTGTTTGTATCATAGCTGTCCAAAGACCAGCGGCTGGTGTACTCAGGGAAGCTCCTTCAAGACCACCTGCAGCTCAGAGATGTGCTGAGAAAGGTAAGAGCTGCCAAAAAGGCTCATTTTTGTCAGGAGGTAGAAGGTATTTTTTCAGATTTCCGAATCCTAGAACACTAAATTCAGCTTTGGGCATTTTTGTGAAGTATTCCCTTAATTATAACCAGTAGGGATGCACGATAACTGTTTTTTTAAAACCGATACGATAACCAATAACTTTTCAGCTCCTGAAGGCCGATAACTGATAACACACACATATACCTAAGATCATTACATAAATACTATGAACAAAATCAAAAACAGTTTGGACTCTTTAAATGAACAGATATTTATTTTTTACCCTTGAAAAACTACTGACAAGCCTCTCAAACTTTTTCATAAAGTTATCAAACAAACCTATTTGATATCTCACATCAACTTAAATAAGGTTCATTACTGACTGATATAAAAAATAAAGGCTCCTTGAACTGATGAAAATACATGCGTCAGAATTACAAACTGAAAAGGATTTCATTTAAAGGATTTTGACTTGTGGTTTCATTTAAATTAATACCTTTAATTAAAGTAAATGAGGTTCAGTGATTTTTTATATTTATTTATTTTTTTTAATTTCATGGAAGCTTTAGATGAGAGGCATGAGGGAGAGGAGAGGGGAGGAGAGGGGACACTGCTACTGGCTTGTGCATGCGAGCATTAGCTTGCGTTAGTGCAATTTCAAAACTCCATGGAAGCGATTGTTATGTTGTAGGTGGCTGATCAGGTTTGATCAGGTTTTACGTATTAAAGCTTGTGCTTCCCTCCTCGTAGAATTCGCTCAGAGGATTCGTCACAAATAACCACCAAACTATCTTCGTCTGAAACTTTAACCAAGTTCCACATGTTTGTTGTGATCAGTACGCTGTACAGCAGGCTGCATTCAAGGTGTAACGTAAATTCCCACATTCCCTCATTTGCTAGTCGTTCTTTCAGCCTTTTCTATTTTTTTCTTTTTTTATGTGTAACATGTGGGAAAATACTGCGAATCTCAATTAAAGTCAGCAACTACCAAAATTATGACTGATTTAACAAGTTATTTTCTGACATGAGGGGGTATTCTTGATTTTCCTGATTGAATAATTGTTTTTCTGATTATGCCGACGTCACTTGAACATAACATTCACTGCCAGTCATTCAAGGCTCAGAGGGAGCGAGGCACTGCCGTGTTGACAAAAATATATGTTATTGGGGCTATTTGTCGTGATATCGGAGTTATCGGAATGATGTCATAATTTCCTGTTATCGGCCCGATAGTTATCGTGCACCCCTAATAATCAGTATTATTGCCTCACATGTTTCGTTGTAAGAAATCACGAGTTCAGTGGAGTAAATCGTCCTCAGTTCCAGTCCTTGAGCATTAAATTTTAGTGGTTTTATGTCTAAATGATGGCACTGATGCAGACTGTCCTGTCCTGTTATTATTTATCTACAGCTCTGTCTGTTGTGTTGTGCATGTGTCGTTGTGCGTTTGTCTGTGGGGGAACTGAAACAGGTTTGCTGGGAAACAATCGCCGGTCATGTGTGCTACCAACAAAGAGCAGCATTGTGTTTGAGTTCTGGCCGCTTCCACACTAATCCTTCCTCTTTCTCCGTTTCTTGCTTTGTCTCTCTGATCTGTTGCTGTCCTCACCTCTTTGTCCTCCTCTGTTTCTTCCTCCCTCATGGCTGGGTCGTCTCCTGGCGCTGTCCACCCACAGCAGGACGAATACCACATGATGCATCTCGTCTGCGCGTCTCACAGTCCTCCGAGTTCTCCGATGCCTCGGAGTCCTTCCAGCTCTTCTGGCTCCAGCGTGAGTACACGTCACGTTTTCCTCCATTTGATCATTTCATGATTTATTTGTGTACTTTTCTTGGAAGAGGTCAGTTCAGCTGACTTGTATTCAGTGGCAGTCTTAATTAACCCTTTAGGCGCCGGAGTTTTTTCAAGAAAAAAAAAGATTTCAAAAGGCTATAACCTAAAAGCAGTTTGAGATAAAGGTGTACTGTCAATGAGAAAATTGTTCAGTATGACTCAAAGTCTGTGATGGGAGTGAAATTATTCATATAATTTGCATATTATGACATCACAAGCTGGCGGCCATATTGGAAAATGTTCAATTTTGATATCAAGGTTTCAAAAGGCTATAACTTTTAAAGTGGTTTAAGATAAAGACATACTGTAAATGAAAATATCTTTGCTAGGAACCGAAATTTGAAATGGAAGTAGATTTGTCATCTAATTTGATTATTGTGACATCACCTTGCCCAAACCTGCCCAGTAGTCCTCAATTTGAGATTTTTCCCCAAGTCCCATGCACAATGAAAGCTTTCATTTCAGGGACAATCACATCATAAAGTCATGAAATCTGGAGTTTGGTTTTAATATTACCCTTTCAAAGAACTGGTGGCCTTTTCTATTTGTTTGATTGGTGATGAAGCTCCAGAATTCATCATTTGGAAAAGGGATGAAATCAGTGGGCTCAGAATTTGTCAGATCGTCTCCACAAAAACCAACAGGATCATCAAAATTTAGGCTCCACTTTCGATACTCTGCTCTTTCTACGTTCAGCATTTCTACCACTGCTGCGCCGCGCATCTCTGTGTCGGAGGGTGTTTTTCAAACTCATTTTATTTACGCTAAAACTTTGAATAGCGCCACCACCAAAAATGGTTCTCAGATTACAGACACACATGTCCACCATCTCCTGGTGAAAAGTAGTAACAAGATTTGGCATCACATTTATAGATACAGCTTGTTTTATTCAGCAATGCTGCTTGTCGCAATATTGCGACTTTGGCGCTTAAAGGGTTAAAGCATTATGAAACTGCATACAGGTTGATCAGTTGGATCTGTTGGATCAGATCTAACAGGATGTGTTTGTAGGACTCAAACTTTTAAGGATGCTGGAAGTGATTTAATTTGACAGATTTTTGTTTTTGTTTCCATGTGAGGTGACTGGTTAAAGTTGGTTTTCACATCTTCTCACAGAGTTCGAACAGCGCTGGCTCCGCCTCCCCTGCCACCACGCCAAATCAAGACAGTCAGCCAGCCTCCGCCTCCTCCTTCGTCCCAGGAGGTGATGATGGGTTGAGGTATCGCGGAGGCTTCCCTCCTTACAATCCTCAGAGTGCCTCTGGCGTCCCTCAGTGGTGAGCGAGTACCTTTGACTCTGTGTTTGAAGTTAAAGTGATCAGATTCCATCAGAGCCAGAGAAAAGGGAGAATAACAACAAGTTACTAGGGATGGACAATAACTGTATTTTAAAACCGATAACCGATAACACACTCATATACCTAAGATCATTACATCAATACTATGAACAAAACCAAAAACAGTTTTGACTCTTTAAATGAACACATATTTATTTTTTCCAATGAAAAACTATTGGCAAGCCTGTCAAACATTTCGTAAATCTATCAAACAAACCTATTTGATATCTCACATTAACTTAAATAAGGTTCACTACTGACTGATATAAAAAAAATAAAGGCTCCTTGAACTGATGGAAATACATGCATCAGAATTACTAACTGAAAAAATGGATTCCTAAATGACAATAAAAAATAATGCACAGTGCATAATGTACTGACACAAGTTAGACTTGTCTGTGTAAATAAACTGAAAAAGTGCACTCCATAGTCACAAAAAATTATGTTTAAAGGATTTTGGCTTGTGGTTCCATTCAATTAATACCTTTAATTAAAGTAAAAGAGGTTCGGTAGAGAGAGATGATGGTGAGGAGAGGAGAGGGGAGCAGAGATGAGACGAGACTTGGTGTTGGCTTGCCCACGTTAGCTCATGTTAGCTCATGTTAGCTCACGTTAGCGCGATTTTAAAACTCCATGGAAGTGATGGTTATGTTTCAGGTGGCTGATTGGGTTTGACATATTGAAGCTTGTGCTATTTTTCCCTCCTTCGCTTTTTTTAATTAGCGCACTGTTTGAATGCTGCATTCAAGGTGTAACGTAAATTCCTCCGTTCCATCCGTTCCCTCGTTTGCTAGTCGTTCTTTCTGCCTTTTCTATTTTTTATATGTAACATGTGGGAAAATACTGCGAATATCAATTGAAGTCAGCAACTACCAAAATTATGACCGAGTTAACGAAGTTGTTTTCTGGCATGAGGGGGTATTCTTGATTTTCCTGATTGAGAAATCGTTTTTCTGATTATGCCAACGTCACTTGAACATAACATTCACTGCTGGTCATTCAAGGCTCAGAGGGAGCAAGGCACTGCCGTGTTGACAAATATATATGTTATCAGGGGCTATTCGTCATATCCGACTCATCGAGATGACGTAATAATTTCCTGTTATCGGCTCCGATAGCTATCGGGTCGATAATTATCGTGCATCCCTAAGTTTAAAGATGGAACCTGTGTTTCTGGAGCATAACGCTGTTTTTCTCAGCGTCACTGAACTTATTAACATGTAGGAAATCCCTCCTCAGGCCGGAAGCAGCCCAGATCGCTTTACAAGGTGGACTTCCAGCCAACATGGCGTCCCACCCCATGTACATGCCGATCCAGATGCTGTGGTGGCAGCAGATGTACGCGCGCCACTACTACATGCAGTAGTAAGTGAAAGAGAAACCGTTTCATTTCCAGGCGCTGACATCAGCTGAGCTAACGTTCTCCCATCCCTCGTCCTCTTCTCAACCTGTCTTCATAGCCAAGCAGCAGTAGCGTCCTCTCAGCCTCCCGGCGCCTCCCCTCCCTCTTCCCCCTCCTCCTCCTCACCCCACCAGCCCGCCCAGCCCAACGAAGCCGTGCAGCCGCCGCTGGGCCCGAACCTGGCGCACAACCCACTGCCGGAAAACCCGCCGGCCGACCCCATCCAGATGAACGCCCAGGGCGGCCCGGTGCTGAACGACGACGAGCTGAACCGCGACTGGCTGGACTGGCTGTACACGGTGTCGCGGGCCGGCGTCCTGCTCAGCATCGTCTACTTCTACTCCTCCTTCAGCCGCTTCGTCATGGTGGTCGCCGCCATGTTGCTCGTCTACTTGTGAGTGACAGCCGCAGGACTCAGGATATCTGTAATTTAAATATTTATTATCTGGATTCAGACAAGTCCCCTGAACATATTTTTATCTGTGATGTGCTTCCCTGGTAGACAGAATTGATATCCCGTTAAAATCCCAATTAAAAGAGGCTGTCTTTATTTTCTAGGCACCAGGTCGGATTGGTTTCCCTTCAGGCCGGAGCAGCAGAACCCCCGAGGAGCCGAGGAGGCCGGCGCTCTGCAGGAGGAAGCGCAGAGACACCAGGACATGCAGGAGATGGTGGGTTGCAGTGTTTCAGCTCCGCTGCTCTGCATTTGTTACTCACTGATAAAAACGGCCATTAAATTTGATCTGTTTTTCCAAGTGGAAGTCCTCTCTGCACGCACACTTTTAAACAGATCAAGCTGTTACGCAACACGTGTAAGAACTGCAGATGAGCCTGTGCTTTATTTATTTTTCGTTCTTTTTGGCCCGAGCTGCGTTTCTGCTAGCTTTTCGTTAATCTCTTCATGTTAGAAGAGGATGTGAGGAATGCGACAGGAATGAGCGAGTGAGAGCTGCCGAGGCAGAGGTTTCCGAGAGAAACAAACAAGAAAAAAGGGAAAAAATAACACAAAGGGTGAATTCCAATTCCTCCCTTAACCCTCAATCTCAACCCTCAATCTCAAAAATGCGCACTCCCGCTAAGTGCAAGTGCTGTCCCGATTCTAAGAACGTCAAATTGAGGGACAAGTTTGAGGGCTGTATCACCCTCAATATTGAGATACTCCGGCACCACCCTTGGAAGTAAGGGCTACCCAGAAGGCACTGGGTAATTTAGCCAAGACATCTTCGAAAAGGATGGCAACAAAAAAAGCTAGCTACAAACGTAAGTATCTTCGTAGATCTTAAAGATATAAATGTTACGAAACCATCTTATTGTCTTTGTTTGAGACTTTTTTCATGAATTAACATCGTTGTTGCGTAACATTTATTTTTTTACTTTACAATGTTTGCTGCCGGACCGGTGGTCCCGGCCGGCTTCACATTACTTGTATACAGTGCTTCTCAAGTATCCCCCCCCCCCCCCCCCGAAGAAAAACATTTCACGCCCCCCACCCTCCACCCTGACTATAAATAGTATAATTTGTCTATAAAACTGTTATAAGTACACCTCTGCGTAACACTGCAGAGAAACATTAAGAGAAACAAAAAAGAAAGAAATTTATATATAACTGATAACAAAGAATAACTTTATTCAAATCTTTTGCCAATTCAGCATCATGGTGGCCCTCGAAGGGCCAGATTGACAGCATGAATGTAACAAAATGCAATATAAATCAAAATAAATTAACTACACCTTGATAAATAACAGTTTCTGTATGTATTATGTATTCAAGTGTCAAATATTTAATTAATTATTATTTTTAAACTCAGGTTTTGTGGTTGTAAACCTGCTCTCGCACAGGTGATGGTTAGAAGCAGAAGCGATTCTTAGTTTTTCTTGTAGGCTAAATTTAGCATACTTAGCTCCGTGTTTGCTGTCAAAACGCCAACGTAGATTATGCTCATTCACGACTGACGCAGCCTCATAACACAAAAGACGGGCCTACTGTTTTTTCACCTTGATGTACAAACCTGTATTTTTTTTCCCATCCTTCATGAAAATACCTTCCTTGTGCATCAGATTTTCTTTTCTTGGACATGTTGGGGTTAATTTGTAGAGGTTTCTCTTAAGTTTGTCAGTTCTGAAAATCGTCTTGATGTCTTGCTCACGGTTATGTACTGTTATCGTTGTGGGTAATGACAAAATGCATTATGGGATATGTAGTTTATGGTCAATATGCACTGCTGTTGCTTTATACTAACAAACCATTTATTGATCATTCTGACCCTGAACAGAGAGCAGCAGAAGTGGAAGTTGGTGTCTTTCAGATAATTACTTACACAACATGAGCTTATTAAACAAAATTACAAGGTGTAGATGTAGCTGTAGATGTAGCGCTCTCAGCTGAGTGAACTGAGAAATTATATAACTGAAACGTCTCTAACCGCACACGTCTGCTCGTCGATGTCCCAGGAACGTCTGATGGATGAAGATTTAGAGGACGACGACAGCGGTGAAGAAGGCGGCGGAGGCCCGGAGGACCACGTCCAGGCTGCCGCTCTGCCAGAGCCGAGCTTCCTCGCCACCGCGTGGTCCTTCATCAGCACCTTCTTCACTTCGCTCATCCCAGAGGGACGGCCCCATCCGGCCAACTAGGAAGACGTCGTGCCTCTCGTGTCTTTCAGCCGCCAACAGGTACGGAGCTGCAGGATCTCTCACCTTTATCTTTACTGTCCTAGACGCCCAGGTAACCCCAAAAACTTCTTACTGCATATTAACGGAGAACCAGCTGCCAGCGAGCGACATCTGAGAGCAGATCTGCAGCATCGCTGCAGAGCGAACGAGAACGAATGAACTGAAACGAAATGTTGGGTTGATGGAATAAATGCTTTGGTGTTGAAGGTTTTAATTTGATGGACGGCGAAGTCAAGGAACGATATCGATGGCGAGAGATGCTGGAGGAAATCATCTCCCATTTTGAAAAGCGATGAGGTCAAGCTTTTGAAACTTTTTAGTGTGACTCAGATCTCAGATTAAGAAGGAAAAAAAAGAAAAGGAAAATCTCCCTAGAATGAGAGGGAGTCTCGTGTCTTTAACAAATCATGACAAAATACATCTTTGAAGACATTTTCATGGATTCGCGCTGTGCACACTGACATCGCAGCTACTGGAGCACATCGTTGTCCTACTTTGTGTATTTGAACATATGTATTTACACATGTAACTATATGCATCTGTAATTCCTGATTATATGCTTTTTGAATAAAAAAGAAGATTATTGGTGCACTTTGACTTCTGGACTGTGGTTTGCTTCCTTTTATCCTGTAAATCCTCTCTTGGTCCTGCAGGTGGCAGCATCTACACACACATGCTGCAGTCTGTGAAACGGGTTGTTTTCCAGAGAGGCTCATTTAACTTCCCTGTTTGCTCTGGTTTTCAGTTTGGGTTAAGTTTTTATATGATTTCCATTTTCAGCTGAAATGCTCCAACTTCAGCTTGATGAGGTGTCGTTCAAGCGAAGACATCAAATGAAGGACGGCCAGTGGTTTCTTTGATCTGTCAGAAATCGTTCCTGTATATCCCATCTTTCAGAGTTTAATAGAAACTGATGTGAAAGTTTTTGTTGTAGTTTCTAATTGAGATTGAAGAGAACAAATGGAAGCTAGAAAGTAGTTTGTTGTCTATGATTGAGCGTACCTTGATGTTGAACAACACACACAGATCCTCTTGAACATCGATAGTTTGAAGTCAAGCAAGAGTCGGATAGATATTTGAAATAGGGGTGCACCATAACTATCGGGCCGATAACAGGAAATTATTACGTCATCCCGATAACTCCGATATCACGACTAATAGCCCCGATAACATATATTTTTGTCAACACAGCAGTGCCTCGCTCCCTCCGAGCCTTGAATGACCAGCAGTGAATGTTATGTTCAAGTAACATCGGCATAATCAGAAAAACAATTACTCAATCAGGAAAATCAAGAATACCCCCTCATGCCAGAAAACAACTCGTTAACTCGGTCATAATTTTAGTAGTTGCTGGCTTGAATTGATATTCTCAGTATTCTCCCACATGTTACACATAAAAAAGAAAAAAAAAGAAAAGGCTGAAAGAAGGACGAGCAAACGAGGGAACCTGGGAATTTACGTTACACCTTGAATGCAGCGTACTGATCACAACAACATGGCGGCGTGGAACTTCGTTAAAGTTTCAGAAGAAGATAGTTTGGTGGTTATTTGTGATGAATCCTCCGAGTGAATTCTACGAGGAGGGAAGAACAAGCTTTAATACGTAAAACCTGATTGGCCACCTACAACATAACAATCACTTCCATGGAGTTTTGAAATCGCGCTAACCTGAGCGAACGGAAGCTAATGCTAATGTGCGCAAGCCAGCAGCAGTCTCCTCTCTCCTCTCCCTCATTTCTCTCATCTAAAGCTTCCATGAGATTAAAAAATAAAAACTACTGAACCTCATTTACTTCAATTAAAGGTATTAATTTAAATGAAACCACAAGCCAAAATCCTTTAAATGTTAATCTTTTTCAGTTTGTAATTTTGATTCATGTATTTCCATCAGTTCAAGGAGCCTTTATTTTTTATATCAGTCAGTAATGAACCTTATTTAAGTTAATGTGAGATATCGAATAGGTTTGTTTGATAGCTTTACAAAAATGTTTAAGAGGCTTGACAATAGTTTTTCATTGGAAAAAAATAAATATCTGTTCATTTAAAAAGTCAAAACAATTTTTGGTTTTGTTGATAGTATTGATGTAATGATCTTAGGTATATGTGTGTGTTATCGGTATCGGCCTTTAGGAGCTGAAAGTTATCAGTTATCGGTATCGGTTTTAAAAAACAGTTATCGTGCATCCGTAGTTTGAAACCCACATTCACGGTGAACATCTTTAACGTCGGTTACTGAAATCATCTCTCGATGACCTGGTGGCCTTCTCAACATGCAGGTGGCGAGTCCTGCGCTGGCCTGTAGGAGGCGCTGCAATTAAAAGATCCGTGAGATTCACGCAGTCTCAATGGAAGTTTGTCAAAGTCAAACTTTAGCCGTCCTCGCGGGGGGGGATGGTTTCAGAACTGGGAGGACGGCGATGCACTTCAGAGTCCTCCAGACCCCCTAATCAAATGACCATAGATTTCTGTGTAGTTAGTTGTAGAAGGAACAATTAATTATGCATGACAGCGGCTCGACGGCCATTTGATTTTGTTACATGTGCCCCCTCTGAGCCCACCGATCCAATCAGGTTAGAACTCCTCCTCCTCCTCCTCCCCTCCATGGCTCTCAGGTGAGGGTTAGACTCCCCTTATCGGAGGGAGAGATTTCTTTAAGAGGGTGTTTGGGACCATGTACGACATTTCATCATCTTAATAAGTCCTTGTTATGCAGTCGGCTCGCTCCCGTTTCCGTGCTATCAGGCCTCGTTGTCTTTGGAGAGGCAGCAGTTGGGCTGGACACCTGCCACGGCGCAGAGAGACTGACTCTATTAGGCTAACAGGAGAGATGGAGGGTGACACCTGCGGCACATGCTCTCAGTTAAGAGAATCTGCAGGTTGTAGGCCAGAGACGTCACTGTAAATACAAATGTTTGTCAATGGATAACAAATGTTGCCAGAATCTATGATCGAAAGATGCCTTCGTGGACGTAAATACGGAGGGTTTTCAACAGCGAGGTGCAACATTCAAGAACAGGAAAGACAGATTAGACTTTAGCTGGAAACACATGAAGAGCTCTTCAGTGGTCTGGGATCAGATTCTTTAGACTAAGATAAACGTGTCAGAATGATGGGAACAGCTCATAATCATCGTCAGCCACGGTGGAGGCGGGGTCATGTCACGGGCGCGCTCAGCTCACATTCATCCCCGTTTCAGCAAAACTAACGGGGCGGAGCTCCACAGCGTAGACGGCTGAATGACCCTAATCATACTGAGAAAGACACTCGAGACTTTTTGAAGGGAAAGATGTCCAAGACAGGTGGCCTGACCTCAGTCCAAGAGAGCAGCTTTTCAGCCACAAACGAGCAGAAACCGAAGGTGCAGTGAAGCTTCTCCAAGGAGGAGACTCAGGATTTGGTGCCGTCTTTGGCCTCCAAGGATTCTCATCCAAGTTTTAAACATTATGGTTAAAGTTACAGTTATTTATTTCGTCGAAGGTCCTTGGGAATGAAAGTACTTTAATAAAAGTTGCAGTTATCCATAAAGAGTATGTCACTTAAGTGAAACCTCCAAAATCAAAGCTGAAAGTCCTCACTTTGATTAACATTTTATTTCAAATCTGCTGCGGTGTCACTGTCCGAATACCTGTGGACTAAACCTATACCCACCCTCCATGTTTAAAACCCCAAAAAAGTAGTGAGGCACTGCAGTGAAACAAGAAAAAGGCTCAACTGTGGTCTTTCTGTTACCTTCACAGCCTCTGGTCTCTGAACCGTAGTAAACAAACCGCTAGTATATGTGCTATTTTTGGCTCGTAATTAGCAGCTAACACGCTAACAACAACAAAAGAAAAAGTCTGGTTTTCTCTGCATGGAACGAGGACTTTATTCTGGCACTGCAGGAACTTGTAACATCACACAGGTTGTATTGTTGGGCTCCTGTCGGTTAACAGAGAATGTAAATCTATACACGCTGGGCTGCTGTTGATGCTCACTACACTTTTCATCTAACCCCATGTTTTCATTCTGCCGTCCCACGACACACACACTACATTACCTATAAGGTTACCTTCTTAAAGGGGCCAGGCTGGCTCACAACATTTCTTCACTGTGAAAGAACGTGCACAACATCCTGTGATGTTTCTGCGATTATTTCTTGATTTTTTTTTTTTTATTATATTATAAATTTCTGAAAAAAAAATGCGGAATTTAAGGCCCTAATTGGCGAGGGATCACTGTATGAGTCACTTTTAAGTGAAACCTCCAAAATCAAAAGCTGAAAGTCTACACTTAAATCATGATTTTACTTCAAATCTGTTGTTGGTGTCACTGTCCGAATACCCGTGGACCACCTTATATGTCTGAACCAGGCCACTTATACCTCGCTGGAACCAGGGTCAGAGCCCGTTTTGCCTTTAGAAGTGCCTGAAGTCTTTGTGGCACAGATTCAGCAGGATGCTGGGAGCGTTCCTCAGACGCCATTGATCCGTACAAACGCGATGACATCACGTTTGCTGCAGATTTGTCATGTTGGTGCTGAGTAGGGGTGTGAAAAAAAATCAATTTGGCAATATATCGCGATTTTCGGCCACCCAATATAATATCGATTTTCCAGCTCATATCGATTTTTTTCAAAAACATTAATAATAAACAATAATTAGGTTGTTTTGAAGCAAATAGTTTTGACTCAGTTTGTCCTTTGAATGATCAATATCATCTGAGGAAAATATACAGCAACTTGATTTTTCATCTCTACTAATTTTGATATTAACTGGGTAGAATATCGCAATATATCGTGATATCACGATATCGTGATATCGTATTGTGACCCAAGTATCATGATACATATCGTACTGCGAGTTCCTTGCCAATACTCACCCCTAGCGCTGAGAACCTCCTGTTCCGCCTTTCTTCCCCACTCCGATGCCCGGTTTTGAACTTCAGGGGCCTTAACTAGTTGAGCAGTCAAACGGGTTGCACGTGCAAACTAATTGCCGAACTGCTTGCATCAGCCAGAATCATTTGTCGCGGAGGTGAAGCAATTTTTGCAATTTACAAAGCACTGATCTAATAAAAGTTTTAGAAAGCACTCACGGCTGCTCAGAGAGCTTCTACCATGAGAGCATTGTGTCAACTGTAGAGATCCGGACATCCATTTAATATTGTTACTGTAAAAATCTGGGATTTGGTATAAACTCTGGCAGTTGTCAAAGGTAATATTGTACCACATGTTTAAGTGAATTTACTTTGACACTGAAGTGGCGTGCACGATCTTCCCTACTCACTGGTGTCAGCAAACACTGTGCTCCCATCTAATTGGTTCCCAATAACAACTGCATCCATCGTTATAAAGGCTACACCCTTAAAAACAAGGTATGTTGCATATCCTTAAAAGATAAAATCCTATCCCCTAAGAACCAATCCTAAGAACAAATCTTATTGAAATTGATCTTTTATGACAAGGGCTGGGCAACGATTAAAATTTTTATTTGCGATTAATCGCATTGTTTCCCTGATTAATCACGATTAATCGCATTGTATACGCAAAATTTTATTTTATAAGATGAGATTTACACTAAATATGTGTTACTGACAAGTGCTGATGTTAAGTGTTTGAACAACAAATGTTATGGCACTTTAGTTCATATAGCAGCAGAACATTTCAATAAAAGTGACCTTTACACTATTTAATTATTTGATTTTGCGTATACAATGCAATTAATCGTGATTAATCAGGAAAATCATGCGATTAAGCGCGATTAAAAATCTTAATGGTTGCCCAGCCTTAATATATATATATATATATATATATATATATATATATATATATATCTATCTATATCATGATTATATATATATCTGTATTGTTATGCTCATTTGTTTCTTTGCTGTAAATAAAATAAAATGAGATAAAATAAATAGAAAATTCAGCAACTGAAATTTCAATATGATCATAAAAATATATATAAATAAAAATTGGTTCACTACAACTACAACATAGTTTGCATTTCTAAACGAAAAGACAAACATAATAAAAAATAATGTTTAAAAAAATCCTTTGTCTTACGTGAAAAGTTTAGAAAACACATATGTATTTTTGTAGGATAGCCAAACTAAAAATTATTTACATATTAGGTGCAATAAAATATAACTCCCTAGTACAAGTACTTTACTAAACATACCTTGTTCCTCGTGACTTCATGCAATCCCCTCTAAGCTCATCTGTGTCATTTTTCAACATTTGCGTCTAACTGTGATTGTTCAGACTAGTTTAATGTTTCAGCCTTTTTTAAACAGCCGTTCCCGCCGCCCACACACATCTGATTATTGTTGTACCACCCTCAGCAGTTGTTCTCATAGGCGTCCGTGCGTCTCCCCGTCAGAGACGTGCCTGAAACCCAGGAGGACATCTGGACCTCACCTGGGTTAAAGATCCTTCCCCAGTAGTGT
Source organism: Hirundichthys speculiger (assembly GCA_018398805.1). Classification (NCBI taxonomy): domain Eukaryota; kingdom Metazoa; phylum Chordata; class Actinopteri; order Beloniformes; family Exocoetidae; genus Hirundichthys; species Hirundichthys speculiger. The sequence continues at coordinate 881,617 of JAGFBZ010001678.1, forward strand.
CTCTCATCACCGACCCTTGTTTCCAATCCATCAGGAGCAGGAGGCTGCTGCTCTTCTTCACTGCCTCGGTGTTATTTTCTCAAAATCCCCACAGAGTTGGGCTTGGCCCGGCTCCGGGCCGAAATACAATAACTGAGGCCCCTTGGTTGTCAGAGACCCAGAGGTGCCAGTGGACGGGGCGCTGGTGAAGGACAAGCTATTGAAAACTGTTAGCTCGGCTTACGATCACACTGAGGGAATTTGTTTTTACAGCAAACAGGGGACGGCTGGGTGGTACCGCCGGGGGTTTTCAGGCTGAGTCGGTGTTGTGGATGTGGGCTGACAGCCCCGTCTGTCTGAGATGCTTGGAGGGTTGTGTGTAAAGGACCACCTGCTAATTAATGACAGCCGCCCAACACAAAAAAAAATATATATATATAAAAACAAAAAAAACAAAAAAACAAACCCAGACTCAGCATGACTCTTTAAACGAATGGAAATTGCAGCTGTTTTAGGATGGGTGCCACTTGTGGGAAATTATACATAAAAATACGCATGAAAATATGTGGAAAAATACATTTTACCATTAAGCAAGGTGCCCTGCACTTTTGGGTAATTGTAAATTCAAAATATATTCTTTAAAATGTTTATAAAAACCAGGTAAAATACTGCAAAATAGCATTTGATACCCGTTTGATATTGTAGAGTTTGATACTCTCAAACTCTACATTTTACTGGGAAATTTAATTCTTAAAACCATATTATTTTGTATTCTTGTGTGATTTCCTATATCAGTGGTTCTCAAACTTTTAATCCTGCGTACCAGAGCATGTGAGCGGAGTGGAGCGGCGATAATTTCCGCTCCTCGCTCACAAAGGTTGTCACCGCTCCGCTCTTCCTCAAAGTCGGAAAATCGCCGCTCCACCCATAACCGCTCAGCGCTCCAGTAACACTGCACCCCGCTCCGCTCCGCGCTCCGCTCCAAAAATGTTTGCATGCATATAAAATGTACATGTTTTCCTGCCGGGCATACACTGTGCGATATTTTAAATCGTTTGATTCAGCCCTATCTCACACTGCACGACTAGATCGCTGAGTTCAGAAGTTCGCAGCCCACGAGTAATGCTCTCACACTGTACGGCCCGATGCGCTGATGCGACTTGACTGCTTACACTATACGTTCATAACGCACCTAAGGCTGCGTTCGAAATGAGCCAGGCCTGCGCAGAATCGATCACCGGCGGGCGGTGCACAATGCAGATAAGAACACGTATCATGCAACAGGAGGATCACTTTTATTTTAACTTCAATCAGCGATCGGCGACACTTTATCTAAGAACGTGGTCTGCAAACTAGGTGATCTAACAGGAAGTAAGTGTCTCCTTCTGTATGTGCTGGAAACTGTCCGACTTGACTGCAGCTTTTTGTCTCCACCTCCTGCTGCGGCCGCCTGATCTCGTCTACTCGCCAGGTGAGGCGCAGTTCATCTCAAACGCACCTGCTGCTTCTACTGTGAGATACCTTCACGAGGAGCGACCAGGATTTCAAACAAGTTTGATTTCTTTGTGAGCACACGAGCACACAAGTCGTGTGCTCGCAAGGAAATCAAACAAGTTTGATTTTCTTGCGAGCACACGACTTGTGATCGGGAGCTCGTCGGGAGATGTCGATCTCTCGTCGTTACCCCACGTATACTGCACGAAGCACGACCCACGATAGGGTCGAAATTCAGCCCGATCCAAAAAATACTCGCAGGACTGGAAAATCGGCTCAAAACGAGCCGACAGTCGCACAGTGTATGCCCGGCCCGCAGAGCCGACAGCCGTTTTAAAGTCCAAAAAAATAGATATTTACTGACAAGAAAAAATAAGAAAATAATTTCACCTAACGGAATTAGCTGGTTTAATACACTTTTGTTTGTTATTAACCTTTCCCGAAACTATTTTTCATTCACTGTTCTCCTCCTATTGTTATACTTGAAGACCGTGATATGAGCGGTAACGGAGCGAAACTGGAGCGGGATGACGCCCCGCTCCACCTGAATCATCCTAGAAAAAAAACTCCCGCTCTGCGCTCCTTTCAAAATTCGTCCGCTCCGCTCCTCGCTCGCTCACGCTCCGCTCCGCTCACATGCTCTGCTGCGTACCACCTGAGAAACTGTTCAGCTCAGTACCACCATGATGACCAGTTTTAAAATATAGCCATATATGCCTTTTCAATTAGCTTTAAATTCACAGGAGAGATGTTTATTCCTTATTGTAGTTATTTATTGTTACCTGAATTTCGTTTGAAACATATTTGTAATGCATTGTATGTTTCTGATTTAATTTAAAAAAAAAAAAAAGGGAAAATGTGGATAGTCCTGATGTTCCCCTGCGTACCACCAGAGAGCGCTCGCGTACCACCAGTGGTACGCGTACCACAGTTTGCCCACCACTGTCCTATATTATTTATGCTCTGAATATATTATCTTAACTTAAAAAAAAAAATCCTAATATTTGAGTTAAAATGCACATTTTAGTCAGGTTCCTGGGTTTTCACTCAGTGCTGTTACCATAACATTCTCCCTCCCCCTGCTGAAAGATTTAGCATTCATTCGGTTCCACTGGAAACTGGATTATTCAGATCTCCTGAAGGTCATGGGGGGTTTACTTTCACTGCTGTTACTCATACACTTTTTAAAATGCTTTTTACATGAGTTTTAGTAACAGGACTGAGAAAACTGCAACAACCGTCCACTTAGACATCTTATAAATTGGTCTGTTGGTCAACGCACAGATAAAATAGTTAAATCTGTCTGTCATTATATTCAACGTGATACGAGACTTCTTTCTTTTCCTGACAGTAGAGGTAACTTTAACTGAAGCTGAGGAAGGAAATAAACACGTACAACAATCTTTTTTTTCCTCTCACAAGTGTGGTTCAAGCTTAGCTTTCATGCGCGCGTGTTTGTCGGGGGGGGGTTTGGTGGACGGACGAGACGGAGGGAGGGATTGATTTACATGAGCACCGGCTCCCCGTGTCGCCGTGACATGTTCATCACAGAGCAGGAACACATGGCGTCAATGATCACTCGTTGTTTGAGTATCAGTTATCCCGCCATTAAGGCCCATCAGTGTTCTCTGGACACCAATTCAATTAGAAGATCTCCAGGGGCCTCGGGGGGCCGCGACTCCACATTAGTCAGACCATAAAAGGGGGCTCAGCAGAGGAGCGTGTTTACGCACATGTTAGGATATTCAATAAGGTTAAAAGTAAAAAGAAAGAAAGTGTATCTGTTAATTCTTCTGCAGACTGTTTTTTTTTATGTTAAAATTGAGGCAAAGCAAGAAAAAACATTCTTAAACTCTATTGATGATCTATAAATCTTAAATTGACTAGTTTAGGATCAATAAAGTCCATCTATCTACAGCTTTGCTTTCTTGTTAGTGGATCTCTGATCAGTAAACCAGTCATTTCTAGGGTTGGGAATTGAGAACCGGTTCTGTGTGTTTCAATTCCATAGAATCGTTTGGCAGTTTATCTAGCGATTCTCTTATCGATTCCAACCAGCACGAAACTCACGTAATTTACGCAAGTTTACGCACAGTCAATTCCAGAAAGCACTTACGTGATTAAGTTACGTCGGTTTAGCACGCGCGTTGCAGTTGTAAACAACAATGGTGCCCACCAGGTTCAAACGCTCCAAAGTTTGGCTTCACTTCACCAAAGAAAGATGGCAACAAGGCAACTAGCAGTCATTGTAAAGTGGAGATAACAGCGTCGGGAGCACGACTAACATGCAGAAACATTTATGCACACAACACCGATAACGAGTGTCGTGTTTTTGACGCTCTTCGGACTGATGGATCTCAACCCAGCAGCAGCAGCAGTAGCCAAGCTAAGATCACCTCTGCTAACTCTGGTAAGTAGCTATCCCACTGCCTATGTGCTTCTTTGTAAAACACGCTATAACATTAATGCTGTGCTATTAAACGAATTCCTTCTGCATTACATTTAGAAGATGACCGTGACGAGAGAGAGAGTCTGGCTGGTTCAGAGTCTGGCGGCACTCGCTACTGCTCACTAGCTACCTCCAGTAAAGATCACGTATCCTTCCTGAAAAAGACCAGACATGCTTATTTTTCTGCAAAAGAATGAATTCTTTATAGTATTTGCAGATTTGCACTATGTACTGTTCTGTTCTATTTGATAGTATTTATCTTTCTTTATTATTATTTTTGAGTGCTTAGTGAGCTCATATATCCTATTAAAGGGAGATTTTTTTTAATTTCTTTAGTTAAAATCTGTTAGTAAAATGTTACACATTCTTGTGTTTTTGCACAGTTACATATTACAACAGTTAACACGTTATCCAGGCTTTGGGCCTCTTTTGACCTCGCTGTTGAGTTTGTAAGGTCGTGACTTCTAAGTAAAAATTATGAAGCTAATAAAACTGTTAGTTTTCCTTTTTCCCCAAATTAGAATCGATAAAGTAATCGAATCGTTAAACAGTATCGATAATGGAATCGGAATAGGAAAAATCTTATCAATTCCCATCCCTAGTCATTTCAAGCCTTTACGTCACGTTTTAACCTTTACAACGCGTTTCACATTCACAGATTCGTGTCAACTCTATCGTTTTCACCGTTGTAAAATCTCACCCCAGTTCATCACATGGCAGAAAACGTGGATGATGGTCAAAAAGTAAATTTTTGAGAATGTCATGTGATGAAGTATTACGCAATCATGATGGAACCCAATGAGCCTTTGCATGTGATCTCAGCATTTTTATGTGTTTATTTATTTTTGCTCTTTTAAACAGAACACATGAGGTTATTTTTTAAATGTCATGTTATAATATCCATTTCAAGGACTATTCAATTAGTTTTGGAAAGCGTTGCTCAGCTCTGGCAGTGTCCCGTCTTTACCGTCAGTCAAACTAACTTCTAAACTAACCCAGTCGCCTCTTGCGACAGTTTCGTGTGGTTTTACGGCATCTGCAATCAAACATCTACAATGATGTAGCTAACACAGAGGTACAGTGGACATCACGGCTAAGAGACTCAATAAAGTCGACTGTGACTGACAGACAGGCCGAACAGGAATAAATCTTAAATGTCAAAAAGGCGACTTAACCTTAACCGTGGTGCTTTAAGAATCCGATAGTTGTATATACAGTGATCCCTTATTTTTTGCGGTTAATGGGGACCGGCGCCCCCCCCGCAAAATTCAAAATCCGCGAACTGGAGCCGGAGCCCCCCGAGCCTCAATAATGTGTTTAAAATATGTTTAAAAACCCCAAAAAAGTAGCGAGACACTGCAGCGAAACAAGACAAAGGCTCAACTGTGGTCTTTCTGTTTCCTTCACAGCCTCTGGTCTCTGAACCGTAGTAAACAAACCGCTGGTATTGTGTTTTTTTGGCTCGTAATTAGCGGCTAACATGCTAACAACAACAAAACAAAAAGTCCGGTTTTCTCTGCATGGAACGAGAACTTTATTCTGGCACTGCAGGAACTTGTAACATCACACAGGTTGTATTGTTGGGCTCCTGTCGGTTAACAGAGAATGTAAATCTATACACGCTGGGCTGCTGTTGATGCTCACTACACTTTTCATCTAACCCCGTTTTCATTCTGCCGTCCCACGACACACACACTACATTACCCATAAGGCCACATCATTACCTATAAGGGTACTTTCTTAAAGGGGCCAAACTGGCTCATGTTTCTTCGCTGTGAGAGAATGCGCACAACATCCTGTGATGTTTTCGCAATTTTTTTTTTATTATATGATATATTTCTTAAAAATCTGCAAATAACTAAAACCGCGTAACTCAGGCCAATACGGAGGTGCTAATGCATGCTTTTATTTCATGTCGCTTGGATTACTGTAATGCCCTGCTCTCTGGTCTTCCCAAAAAGAGTATCTCAAATCTCCAGTTATTACAGAACTCAGCCGCTCGCGTGCTGACGAAGACCAGAGGGCGGAACACATTACGCCAGTTTTAAAGTCGCTGCATGCATTGGCTCCCTGTCTGCTTCAGGATCGATTTTAAGATTCTCTTACTGGTATTTAAATGTCTTAATGGCCTTGCGCCCTCTTATTTATCTGACCTGCTTTTACCATATCAACCCTCGCGGACCCTGCGGTCCTCCGGCACTGGCCTTTTAACCATACCAAAACCTAGAACAAAAACCCACGGTGAGGCAGCATTTAGCCACTATGGCCCCCACCTGTGGAACAGCCTGCCGGAGGGCCTCAGGACTGCAGAGACTGTTGATATTTTTAAAGGAAGACTAAAACAACACCTTTTTAATCAGGCTTTTAATTAATATTTTAAACTCTTCTTACGTTTTTATCTGGTGCTATCCTGTTTTATGTTGCTCCTTTTAACTTGCTTTTTAGGATGATGCTTTTACCTGCTTTTAGCTGCTTTTATCTTGCTATTTTATGCTTTTAGTCGTTATCTTTTAACTCCAGTGTTTCCTCAGGGGGGTCCTCCACACTGGGAGCTGTGTCAGGTGACTGGGGGTGCTGTCCTTGGGTCCCTCTGGCCTGGCTGGCTGGGGGTTCCTCCTACTGATCTGGGGGTCCGCCTGTCAGTTGGAGTCGGGGGGCCCAGGTGCTGGTCACCCTGATAAGGCCTGCGGCTCCTCCCAGTGTGGATGGCCCAAAAGGTGGCGTTTCCTTAATCCTCAGTGCCATGCCATGCCGCCCTATTGGTTGTGATTGTGCGTGTGTATGTGTTTAGTATGGAGGGTGGGAGGGAAGGGGTTTTATTGTGATTATTTGTTTTTAATTCTGTAAAGCACTTTGTGTTGCATGTTTTGCATGAAAAGCGCTATACAAATAAAGATTGATTTGATTTGATTTGAACTTAAACCGCGAATTGGCAAGGGATCACTGTATATAAAGCGGAAAAGCTCTGTGAATGCAGTTTAATAGAGTTAAAAGGAATAGAAGAAAGTATAGATGGATGGACATGTTGTCATTTATTTTCATTTATTGTCATTTATTTTCCAGATATAGTTAGACTAGCAGATTGTCTTGTGTTTAATAAGTAGTTTCTGGTTTATAAATACATTGTAAGTAAGTCCTTATATGAAAACAGTATTTGCGTGCATCTCTGTATTGAAATAACGTCTGCATTGTAGTCTCATTTTCTAATGTTACCCCCCCCCCCCCCCCCCCCCCCATGGCAACACCTGTTTTAGGTGGCTTCCTTTTAATCGCGGTAACACAGCTGCCTGGATTACCGGCGCACCTTGACCTCGACAGTTTGAATCCCTCGCTTCCCGGGACAAAGCCAGCGGTCGGCTTCACCTGCCGGCCGCTGATGGAGAGATAAACCGAGGAGCCATCAGGCCCGTCTTCGGTCCCGTCTCTCAGTGAATTATTTTGATCGTGGCTTCATCACACTTTTATTAACAGAATGGTCATCGTTCCTTACGGAATATCACAATAAATATTCCTTTAATACCAAGATGATGTTGCTGCGGTGACGCCTGTTGAGAGGCGGGAAGGAAAGTGACCAAATCAGAGCATCTTTCAAGCTGTGGACCCGAACCCCACCTTCCAGATGAATTCAAAGGATGAACGAGTGCTGGACCAGCAGAGTCTTTGGAGTTTGGGTAACTACACTTCCAACACTGATTGGCTACATCTCTTAGTGGCGCGTCTCTTTGCTGAAAATGTGCTCAGTTACAATCCTACAGGAAAACAGTTTCAGGAACGGACCTCCAACTGATTTCTTAGATGTTCCAGCTAAATCACTACAAGCCCACCAACCTGCTGCTGATATGTTTGCACCTGATGCCACTAGACTCCCGATGTTTTGGTCCTCGGTACTAAAGATCAGAGCATTTCAGTTAAATTAGAAAACCAGAATTTGGGTATTTTAAAACACGCACATGGAAAAAAAAAAAAACTAATCAAGGCAGTAAGTAAGACAGCGATGAAGAAGTTGTCAGAAAGATGCAGAGAGACGTGATTGGCCTAATCCGGTGCAGAAAGGTTGTTTCTCTTGGCGTTGCGCTGCGATTTCCTGTCCTGTGATCATCTTTTCCATATGATTAGGCGATGTGCAGGGCGTGCAGTCACATGACGGGCTTTGTACCACGCCGGCTGTGCAGACAAATGAAGGAGGGAGGCGACGCAGACAGCAGGCCAACACACAGAGGATTAGCAAGAAGAGACGCACAGGTGATGTGGTTTAACTGCCGAGGCTGCTACAGTTAAAGTCACAGGTTGATTTCTGAACCATTACAGCAGCTTTAGGTTCAACACCCAAAAACTTAAGTCCAACCAGTAAACGAGGAGAGAGGAAAACATTGGCACTTTCACGGCTTAAAATTGACTTGAAAGCACGCGCACAAATGCATGCACAAAGAGACGTATTTAGGTCAACCTCACAACCCTGGTTAGGGTCTCTGTAATATAATTAGCCCGAACCAGTGACCTCCCGTTCAGACCCAACACAATGCCATGGGGGCCCTGCAGCAGCCCCCCACCGCACCCTCGCACACACCGAAGCCTCCATACAGTCAACACGAGCGCCCAGCTGGGCCTCTCCGGATAATGGACCAGTTAACAATTACCCACCGTCTGCCAAATGCACGGGAAGGCGTAAAATCCTATCCAAAATAAAGCAGTACGTGTGAAGGCAAACATAAACATCACAGCCTGCTTTGGAAATACCTGTTGTTGCAGGAAATACAGCAGAATGTGCTTTAAAAATATTTTGCAACCAGAAGGGATTTAAAGATGTTCGTATACAGTGATCCCTTATTTTTCGCGGTTAATGGGGACCGGCGCCCCCCCCCCCCCCCCCCCCCCCCCATGAAGATCAAAATCCGGGAACTGGAGCCGGAGCCCCCCGAGCCTCAATAATGTGTTTAAAATATGTTTAAAAACCCCAAAAAAGTATCGAGGCACTGCAGTGAAACAAGACAAAGGCTCAACTGTGGTCTTTCTGTTACCTTCACAGCCTCTGGTCTCTGAACCGTAGTAAAGTAACTGCTGGTGTTGTACTATTTTTGGCTTGTAATTAACGGCTAACACGCTAACAACAACAAAACAAAAAGTCTGGTTTTCTCTGCATGGAACGGGAACTTTATTCTGGTACTGCAGGAACTTGTAACATCACACAGGTTGTATTGTTGGGCTCCTGTCGGTTAACAGAGAATGTAAATCTATACACGCTGGGCTGATGTTGATGCTCACTACACTTTTCATCTAACCCCGTTTTTGATCTGCCGTCCCACGACACACACACTACATTACCCATAAGGCCACACCATTACCCATAAGGCTACCTTCTTAAAGGGGCCAGGCTGACTCACAGCATTTCTTCACTGTGAGAGAACGCGCACAACATCCTGTGATGTTTCTGCAATTTAAAAAAATTTCTTTTAATTATATTATATATTTCTGAAAAAATCCACAAATAACTAAAACCACGGAACATAAACTGCGAAGTGGCAAGGGATCACTGTATAGGTTTTTTTTTTCGTGTTGTACACTTGCTATGAATGAGTGGCCCATCCATCCCCAGATTTCTCCAGCTCTCTTTCTCCATACGTCCTCCGTCTCATTACCGCGGTGATTTTTGGCTAAGCCTCTTACCGCTGCAGACGTACCTGGCTGAATATTGGGGAAGCAATCTGGAAAGCCAATTGCTTTAATTTGCAACAGCGAGGCAGAAACCGCCGCACACACTGCGTGAATGAATGTGTGCGAGTTCACCCCCGAGTTTCTCCTGTCACTTGTCAACACCCTGATGGTTTAATCTTTCCTGCCTTGTGCTAGTATTAAAAGATTACGAGCGTTCTGCATGGTTTCTTGCACGCTGCAAAAAAAGGGGGCCGTTTCTCCAGGGGCCCCTCGGTTAAATCTCAACAGGGGGAGAGTTGGAGGCTGACGGGGAGAGAGGCAGCGTTTCAGGGCATTGTTGCAGAGAGGTTGAGGAGTTGCTATTCAGACTTCTGAAAAAAAAACAACACAAAAATGCAAGAAGCTAAAATACAAAAAATGACTTGATGCCAGGGAAATGATCCAGTCATGCAGAACGGTATTTTTACTTGACAAGAAATCTTGTTTTCAGTTTAGACCTGGTAGAGGGTTTGAAACAAGTGAAACAAAACTGAATTTTAGACCAAGTTATTTAAAAACAGACTCACTACAGCACAGTAACAATGGATGATGCTGAAAATGAGTAAATAATATAATCAACAAAATGTTGATTTTTGCAAAAAGATTTTAACTAGGGCTGGGGAACGATTAAGATTTTTAATCGCGATTAATCGCATGATTTTCCTGATTCATCACGATTAATTCCATTGTCTACGCAAAATCAAATAATTCAAAAGTAGTGTAAAGGTCACTTTTATTTAAATGTTCTGCTGCCATATGAACTAAAGTGTCATAACATTTGTTGTTCAAACACTTTTAACATCAGCACTTGTCAGTAACACATATTTAGTGTAAATCTCACCTTAAAAAATGTAAAATATAATAAAGCTTATTGAAACTTCCAGAACATTCATGTCATGTCAAGTCTACCAACAAAATCCTGAGCCATAATCAGAACATTAAAACAGCAGAAACTTTTAACGGGGAGTTCAACTTGTCAGTTCTTACAAATAACCTTGTTTCTGTCAAATTCTCTATCTGGGAGAACTTTAAAATGAAAATGTCCATTTAAAACTTCTGTAACTTTATCAATCCGTAATTATATGTGTATCATTTGTTTGGTTTTTTTTTCCATTTTCAATTGTCAATCAAAAATTAAAAAGTGACTTTTTATTTTGTTTTTTATTTTTTAAACTAACACAAAAAAAACAAAAAAAAAGCCTGGTTTTTTATATTTCAATTTTAGAAATCACATACTATAATATTTGCAATATTGTGGAAATCTGAATGAAAACTCAGCTCATATAAAGATGAACCAAAGCCTCCAGCTCTGCGTCTCCTCAGATCACGATGAGCACAGAATCTTCTGATGATCATTTCCAGCGTTGCAGGACACCCATCTGCTGTTGAATAAGTCCTTGATCAAACTAACGTATTGGCCTGAATATACGATGATATTTTATTCTAGAAGTTATATTCTCAAAAATGGGGGTTGTTTTATAATGGAGGACTGGACTTTCTGTTGTCATTACACATCTGTGCCACTAGATGGAGCTGCACTGCAGTAACCAGCTAGAGAACAGCAGGACAGTGAACACATGGAGCAGATCTGATGGAACATGGAGGAATGACGCAAAAGTTTTGTTGCAGTCCAGATTTTTTTTTTCAGACAGAATTGTTAATATTGCTACCTGAGTTGCTACCCGAGCTGTTAAGTTCATGGATTTTTACCGTTCTCCATGTCTGTTTTAGATTCTCTGCATGTTTACCTGCTAATTGTTTTCCAGTTCCGCAGTCAGTAACAGACTTTTCAAAACAAAAGCATGTGAGCAACATGCGTTAACGCGCGATAAAATAAATGTCGGCGTTAATAAATGAATGAGTTAACGTGATAATAAACCTTAAACGCTCCACCAGACCATCGTCCTCTGATAACATCAGGAGGAAGTGTGCTGAAAAAGTCGAGGACTTCAAATACCTCAGCTCATGGGTAGGGATGGGATTTGATAAGATTTTTCCGATTCCGATTCCATTTTCAATACTGTTTGACGAATCTGTATCGATTCTAATTTGGGGAAAAAGGAGAACAAACAGTTTTATTAGCATCATTTTTTTTTTTACTTAGAAGTCACGACCTTACAAATTTACAAACAAAAAAGAGGCCCAAAGCCTGGAAACGTGTTAACTGTTGTAATATGTAATTGTGCAAATCCACAAGAATGTGTAACATTTTACTAACAGATTTTTCCTAATAGAAATTAAAAAAAACCTCCTTTTTAAAAGGATATATGAGCTCACTAAGCACTCAAATAATAATAAAGAAAGATAAATACTATCAAATACAATGGAACAGTGCATAGTACAAATTTGCAAATACTATGAAGAACTAACAATTCTTTTGCAGAAAAATAAGCATGACTGCTAGAGTAGGTAGTGAGCAGTAGTGAGTGCTGCCAGCCTCTGAACCAGCCAGACTCTCTCTCTCATCACGGTCATCTTCTAAATCTAATGCAGAAGGCATTTGTTTAATAGCACAGCGTCAATGTTATAGCGTGTTTTACAAAGAAACACATAAGCAGTGGCATAGCTACTTACCAGAGTTGCCTTCCGTAGTAACCGCAGAGGTGATCTTAGCTTCGCTACTGCCGCTGCTGCTGGGTTGAGATCCATCAGTCCGCGTCAAAAACACGTAAAATGTTTCTGCATGTTAGTTGTGTTCCCTCCCGACGCTGTTATCTCCACTTTGCTATGACTGCAAGTTGCCTTGTTGCCATCTTTCTTTGTGAAGTGAAGCCAAAATTTGAAGTGCTTGAACCTGGTGGGCACCATTGTTGTGCATAACTTGCGTAAATTACATGAGATTCGTGCTGGTTGGAATCGATGAGAATTGCTAGATAAACTGCCAAACAACTCCATGGAATTGAAACACACTGAACCGGTTCTCTACAGGAACCGGTTCTCGATTCCCAACCTTACTCATGGGTCAACTCAACTGAGCAAGACTTAAGGGTAAGGAAAGCACTTGCATGGAGGGCCCTGAATGCCATGACTAGTGTAAGGAACTCCAACCTCCCCCGCCAAATCAAACTCAGCTTCTTCTACGCAACAGTAGAGTCCGTTCTACTCTATGGCAGTGAATGCTGGACCCTGAATTCAACCCCAGAAGGCCATCCAGAAGTCTCTAGATTGGTGCTACACAAGGATGTCGCCTGCAGTGCTCAACATCAGCAAGAGTACGCATGTAACCAACAAAATCCTGTACGAGGGAATACCAAGGGTGAGCAACAAGATTACTGTAAGGAGAATGAGACTAGCGGGGCATTGCTGAAGGCATCCAGAGCTGCCAGCCAGCAAGCTGGTGCTGTGGGAACCAACACATGGCCATCAATCAAGAGGACGTCCCAACACTGACATACGTGGACACACTCAAGAAGGATGCAGGAGCCCAGACCACCAACGAACTGGGTAGATGTTTGGAGGATCGGGATGACTGGAAGCGTTAGCGTCACAACAAAACTTGAGTTTTGTTGAGGGTTTACTTGAAACAAGATTTTATAGTGAAAGAGGAAAATTAAAACTGGAACTCTGAGTATTGTTGCTTGTTTTTACAGTAAATTACTAAATTTAAGGTTTCCTGGACCAATGGACATATTCACTACCATCATCATCATTCTCCACACTGATGACTGATGAGACTTAAATGTTCTTCTGAGTAGATCTGTTCGCTCCTAGCAGTCTTCACACTCCAGGAAAATTGATGAAGATGTCTAGAATAATTAAATAATTGGGACTTTGTATAAGACTGTCAGAGGGGGTGAACTGGAACTGAATCGTGGTTATCTTAAGAGCATCTTGCCACAATTAGTGTCCAGAGGACCAAAATTTAAAACACCAGAAGGCTGAAGTAACAATAATGTCTTTTATTAAGAACAAAATACCCCAATACTACAACATGATATTAGAAAAAAAAAATCAAGGACAAGAGACACAAGCAAGCACAACAAACAGACTGGCAGGGGAAGAAGGAAAGACGAGACAGGAAAGCAACGTAAGACACAGGTGTGTACAGTCAGTTAAAGCGTTGAGAGCTGGAGGCAGAAAAAAGACACAGAACAAGCAATCAACCAATCAAGAAAACCAGGACTGACTGAAATCAAAGCTTTGGGCCATTTCTGGCTCACATGCCGCTTGCCAGTCCAACGACTGAGCCATAAGTTCTCAACGTATCCCTCAAAAGGCTTAAAAATGTCTGATATTTGAGTAACTATGACTGATTGTTATATAGACCTACAGTACCTTATGCTGACCATAGATTAAAAGATGGCAAAAACCTTCAATAGATTTTAACCTTTCGACATTAGAAACCCACAAGAATCGCTTCACCAGTGTCAGGTTCAGCAACCTAAAACATTATTATTCGCACACGAGGGAAAGAAGACAGAGAGTTATGTTCTTATTACTCGCGAAGAGAGACGGCAAGACGTGTGTTAGTTACACTCTCAAACTGCTCCTTCGCCTTTTATTCAGAAAAGAGAAATGCCAATTACACAGAAAGCAGCTTTTAGTATCGGTGGACCCCAGGCTACACCCTAAAACAGTTGTGTGAAATCCTTGTTCACAGCAGATGTCTTCAACGCCTGTCATCCCGCTAAGGCAGGGTTTCTCAACAGGGGCGGTACCCCATACCACTAATAACTACTAATAATAATACTTATAATACTAAAGTATGTCATTTCTATGATTTCTATTTCCACAAATTAAAATCCATGCTTACACAGATACGCACTTTTTTTTTTTTTTTTTTTTTTGGAGTGGGGGCGTTAAGAGCATCATGGTGGCCCAGATGGGCGTTTGTTCAAAAAAGGTTGAGAACCACTGCGCTGAGGTTATCTGTCGCACACTACTTTCCTATCTTGACCGGAGGTTTCCTGTCAGCTTCTTCACCAGTTTGTCAGTTTGCACATCTACACACTCGTTCAGCAGGTGAGCTTGGATGAATGCCGTGTGTTTTCCAGGTACAGAGGTGAGCTGTAGCTGACTCTTTCAGCGCCTCGGCTGGCCGCAGTGATCTTTCAGCAGCTGGGCGCCAGGCTCGCACCTCTCCGCTCACTGCAGTCGTTGAGTTAGCGGTTTATTATTGCAGGGGCCCCTCAGCTTCGGCCCCCTGGGTGCTGATTGCTACATGCCAATATGGCCATTGATGGAGCTGAGAGGAGAAGGGCTAACCGAGTGTGGGGCGAGACGCTTCAACATCGGTCTTTGGAGTTTCAGACGAGACGCACCAGCGAGCTGACTGAAGGTTTCTTGTATTTTCTTATGCTTGAGCCCTGCAGGATACACTGATGCATTCACGTGTGTTTATCAGCGTGCGTCTCCCCCTGAAATACGTCTCATTTGTTTGTGTAACCACGGATGTCATCTAGAATATAAGGTCGTAGAGCGGCCGTTAATAGATTCTTCATGATCAAAAAAAAAAAAAAAACATTTCCGTTGAAAGTTTTAAATGCAAGTATACACTCACCGGCCACTTTATCAGGTCCACCCTGCTATACCGGGTTGAACCCCCTTCTGCCTTCAGAACTGCCTTAATCCTTCATCTCATGGATTCAACAAGGTCCTGGAAACATTCCTCAGAGAGTTTGGTCCATATTGACATGACAGCATCACCAATTACATCCATGATGAGAATCTCCTGTTCCACCACATCCCAAAGCTGCTCTACTGGACTGAGATCTGGAGACTGTGGGGGACATTTGAGTCCAGTAAACTCATTGTCATGTTCAAGAAACCAGTCTGAGATGATTGGTGTGTTATCCTGCTGGACGTATCCATCAGAAGATGGTCCACTGTGGTCATAAAGGGATGGAGATGGTCAGCAACAATCCTCAGGTAGGCTGTGGTGTTGACACAATGCTCAGTTGGTTCTAATGGACCCAAAGGGTGTCAGGAAAATATCCTCCACACCATCACACCACCACCACCAGCAGCCTGAACCGTTGATACCAGGCAGGATGGATCCATGCTTTCATGTTGGTTCCTCCAAGTTCTGACCATCTGAATGTTGCAGCAGAAATCCAGACTCATCAGACCAACGTTTCTCCATCTTCTACTGTCCAGTTCTGATGAGTCTGTGTGAATTGTAGCCTCAGTTTCCTGTTCTTAGCTGACAGCAGTGACACCTGCTGTGGTCTTCTGCTGCTGTAGTCCATCCACCTGAAGGTTGGACGTGTTGTGTGTTCAGAGATGCTCTTCTGCAGACCAGATCGGTTGTAACGACTGGTTATTTGAGTTCCAGTTGTCTTTCTATCAGCTCCAACCAGTCTGGTCATTCTCCTCTGACCTCTGACATCAACAAGACATTTGTTCCCTCAGAACTGCAGCTCACTGGATATTTTCTCTTTCTGGACCATCCTCTGGTTGTGGTGAAAATCCCAGTAGATCAGAAGTTGCTGAAATACTCAGACCAACAACCATGACACGTTCAAAGTCACTTCAATCACTTTTCACTGGATATTTTCTCTTTCTGGACCGTCCTCTGGTTGTGGTGAAAATCCCAGTAGATCAGAAGTTTCTGAAATATCAACAACCAGGACACTTCCAAAGTCTCTTCAATCACCTTTCTTCTCCAGTCTGGTTTGAACTGCAGCAGATCATCTTGACCATGTCTACATGAATAAATTCATTGAGTTGCTGCCATCTGATTGGCTGATTAGAAATTTGTGTTAACGAGCAGCTGGACAGCTGGACCTGATAAAGAGGCCGGTGAGTGTAGTATCCAAAAACATTTAACCTCACTTATTAACTAAATAAATGAGTGACAGGTCTATCAGAGGTACTGCTCCTGGGTCATCTCATGGCATTTAAAAAGTCCAGGACACTATTAGAACAAAGAAGAATGGCACCATGTAGCCACGCCCACATAACAAGAACCTACTGTTGTTGTACATTTCTGTTCATGCTGAAAGTTTATCGTACAATATTTTGTAAATTGAAACAGCAGTGAGTGTCTATTTTTATGTGATTCAGCAGTGTAACGACGCTCTTACGAGCATCACGGTCCCTCTGTGCTGAAATCCGAGCTGCTCTGCGTTGTGTTGTGTGGTCTGCCAGCGCACTTGTAAGGCTGTGACATGTTCACTGGAGCGAGAAAAAACTCCAGTTTTTTTTTCCTCTACTGAAAAAAAAACACATTTTATGACTAGAAATTGTCCCACAAAGCAAGTTGACCTGTAGTCGAGAATTAAAAACAAACATGAAACACAACCTCCAAAGTGATAGCAGAAGAGCAAAAACAAGCAGCAGTTATAAAGAAAAGAAGGACGCGGGAAAACCAAAACCCAACAGAAACCATAGATCATCACACCTGGCCTCCGCTCAGAGTGGAGCTCCGTCATCTGGATCCGGGTCCTCGTTGAAAGACAAAGGGCTCCGACTTGAGTTTCGCTTTCAGTTTTCTCTCCATTTCTTTTGAGGTTTTTGATTCGAGTGATACATCCGGTCGTCGCCCAATGTTTATATCTCATCATTAAAAGTAATAAGGAGCAATGTGTTAATTACAGAATCTTTAAAGACGGGAACCTTTGACTGTGAGACACTGTTTCCCAACCAGAGCTGCTAGCTGACACCGAGCAGTAGATCATCAGGGAGCTGCCTGCACGTTTCATTTAATGGCAGCCAACGAGAAGACACTGATGGAGCATAACAACACAACAACGTGTGAGTCCTCCTTGAGCTCTCAAAAGAGCTCTGACCAGTCAGGGTCCTGGACTGGGAACATCTGAGGGATCTGATCCTGGACTGGGTCCTGTGGTGGGGTCTCTGTGGAACAGGAGGGGCGTTCCCCCGCAACAAACGCAATCTTCCACCTTGCTAAACCCGCTATCCCACTTGCGCTACCCGCTACATTATCCATAGGAGTGGTTAGGGTGTTCCACCTTTTTAACTAATCAGTGCGTCAGTAGCCGTTGTCTTTAAGAGCAGGTTGTGCTACCCGCTAACCGCTATGTAGCGTCTTTTCATCCAGATCGGAGCAGCTCTCATCTACAGCTCGTCTGGGACTCTGCTGTAGAGCTTCCTCCTCTTCCTTCCTCCTCCTCCTCTGCACTGATATATACATATAAATATTTTTACACAGATAATTCCTATCGGCTACCTGACAGTCCCAGATAGTTGGTGCGCTCCCAGTAAACACGTTCTGGTCGTCTATGGTTTAACTGGCGACCAAGCCGTCTAAGACGATCTCTGCCATTTTCTCAGGGGTTCAACTGAGGCCAAATCAAGCTTTTTATACAATAGTTAATTTGAGAGGTGGAGCCGTTTGTGCACGTCCACATGTGACCAGGTGGACGCACATTGATGCCATTTGGACGCGCTCTTGTACGCGCCGACAAACTCGGTATCTTGCGATCGCGGGTTGTGGGTGATCTGACTACCTGCAACCCGCAATCGCAAGATACCGAAGTTTGCGGAAAGGGCAAAAGACACGCCCATTCCCACACCTACAATGTGAGTAAGGGAGTCGGCATAACGGGTAGCGGCTTTAGTGAGCGAAAGATTGCATTAGCGGTTAGCGGAGGTTCCTATACCTGCAATTTGCGGGTAGCGGCTAGTGGGAAGTGTACGATCGGGGCCTTAGTATCATGCAGCTCTACTTAATAATAATAAACCTTTAAGCTGTCAAAAGCATGACGACTTTTCATTTGGTTGATTGACTGAATTATCTGGCTTTGAAACAGTTGACTGCGTCACGCCTGGATGGGATCCTGGTCACTGCAGGGTCTCACACTTTTAAGTGAGCGAGTTGACACAGGCTTGTAGAGAGTTGCAAGCTTCTCTCTCTCTCTCTCTTTTTTTTATTTTTTTGTTGCATGATCAGAAACGATGCATGTACACAGACGGAGCCGCAGCCCCCCCCCCTCCCCACTCTCTTCTCCTGCCAATGCGCCGCTGGTTAGATATTGTTAGCATTCCATTTTCCATTTACATTTTCTCCTCTTGACATAATTGAGGAATGGATGCTCTTATGAAAATTAAACTCACAGTCCTCCTGGGTTACTGTAACCCTGTTAAAATGTAATGAGATTCTTTATGCGTCGTCTTGTGATTTTTTTATTAAATAGAATATCAGTATGACTAATTCCCCGGGCCCAAATGTGGACTGGGACACCACATTATTGATAGGCCAGTGCATAAGTGGTCTCTCTTGGCCTGCCTCTAATGGCCTAATAATGCATTATACCAGTATCAGTGGGCCTGCGGCTTGCAGTGCTTATTGTCGTTATTGAAAACACCTGGGCGGACCATTCATCAAGGTTAAATCACCAGGGCCTATCCGTTCATTAGGCTGTCAGTAAACATCTTTATTTAGTTTCGGCTGCCGATACTGACAGAATAGAGGAGCCCCGACGAGCAGCTGAGGCCCCCGACGCTCCAGGAAGATGCAAGGACATCAAAGCCGAACGTGGCGGGGGGCTCTCAGTCCACGGCCCGTCCACATCCGCCGGACCGAGCCTCCCCTGTCGTCTGGACGGATGATGGAGCCGAACGGATCGGGGCGGCCGTTCCTGGAACAGAGGCAGTTTTCCGATAGCGGCGCGTCGGCCGTGCATATTTATCTCTCCAGATGATTGTTTTCATTACAGGCAGGAGGACAGGCTGAAAAACTGTCGGCTCGGAGGCTTTTTCTCTCCTCGTGACGGATAGATCAAGGCCCTAATGAAGAAAGATGGGCGGGGGCATTGGAAGATCCGCCAGAGGAACGATGGACCTCATTGACTCGCGTCCTTGGCTAAAGAGCAGCTTGACAAATAATCACTGCACGGCCTCTATTAACATATTAATGTCAATATTAAAACGCTCTAATTCATAACGCACACCTCAAAAAGACAGTTCATTTCAAATGATAATTGATGCTCGGAAGAAGCCTGTTTCATCAAATCTAACGAGATTATCCTAATGAAAAGTTAGTGGTTGGTGGTTAGTGCTTGCACCTCGAATCAAAGATCCTCAGCCGAGGCGTCTGTGTGGCGTCTGCGTGGATTTTCTCCGGAAACTCCGGCTTCCTTCTGCAGTTCAGGTCTTTCTAACCTGACTGACACCTACTGCACATGCTGCAGTTTCTTCTCCCCAACTAAAACAATTTGTTATATTACTGTTTTCCATCATGCAAATACTAATAAATGTGTTCTTCTTCTCTGAATTAAAAACCGCGTATGCAGTAGCGACACATTAAAAGTTTTCATGAAGTTTGCTTCATTATCCAGGGCTGAGGGAGTCGTGTAGCAATGGAACCAGGGGTCACACTTTGGGCCCGATTTTCCGCCAGATCTGCTAAAGATGCTATTTAGGGATAGCGGGTAGCGGGAGAGGCGTTTCCCCCGGAAACAACACAATCTCCCACCTACGCTATCCGCTACATTATGCATGGGAGTGGTTAGGGCGTTCCACCTGTTAAACCAATCAGTGCGTCAGTAGCATTGCCTTTAAGAGCAGGATGCGCTACCAGCGAGCCGCTACTCGCAAACCGCTATGGAGCGTCTTTCCATCCAGATCAGAGCAGCTCTCGTGCGCAGCTCTGCTGTAGAGCTTCCTCCTCTTCCTTCCTCCTCCTCCTCTGCACTGATATATAGGGTTAGCCAAAAGGCCAAATCACGCTTTTTTTTTTACAAGAGTTAATTCGAGAGGTAGAGCAGTTTTTTGCACGCCATTTGGACGTGCCCTTGTACGCGCAGACATGCAGGTTGGAGGTTGCAACCCCAAACCCGCGATCGCAAGATACTGAGTTTGCTGAAAGGGCAAAAGACACGCCCATTACCACACCTACAAAGTGAGTGAGAGAGTCGGCAAAACAGGTAGCGGCTTTACCAAGCGGACGAATTGCATAAGCGGTTAGCAGAGGTTCCTAAACCTGCAATTTGCGGGTAGCGGCTAGTGTACGATCAGGGCCTTTATTTATTTATTTATTTATTCATTTTTTGCTAAATTTTTAAAAAACAGATAAAAAAACAGGAAGTCCCGGTTGTGACTGAAACCAGCTCCTTGTCACCGTTACAGAACATTATCCCACAGTGAGCGTCACCGCTCTCACCCACATAAAAACTTCGCGCCATTCAAGGTGCATTGTGGGACGGGCCGAACGCGCCGCTGCTGCTCTACGTGGCGCGCTGCCGGAGATAGAAATGACGGCGATGGGCGGGTCAAACAAAAACGCAAATTCAGCCTGTTTTTATTGGGAATGAATTCATTTAAGTATCGGAGAACAAGCTAGGAACGATGCTAGCTAGCGTCGCAGCCGTTGAAGTGCTGAGCGGTCGGTCCCTGGAGCGCCGGGCCTCAACGCCTGCTTCCACCGTAACTGACATCACCGAGGATAAAACCTCCGTCCAGCAACCAGGCGGTGAACGTTTTAGTCTTGATGCACCGTAGAATAAAAGTTCTGCATTTAAGTCAGACAGACCGAGCAGGAGTTTGTCGACTTGGGCGAATCTGATGAGTCTCCTCCCACCAGAAACCTTTTAGAAAAGCACACCAGACGTCTAAGCAGTCTCACCTATATTTTCAGATAAATTAAATGACACTGACCTGTACTCACAAAAATGAAATAAAACATCTGTTGTGTAGGATTTACATGTAAATGTTCCCGTTGTTCATAATTCTGTTCTTCTACATGAACCTTAACTGATCTTTTGAGCTGGACGCGGAGCAATAAAACATGGTTAGGCCGTGATGCAGAGCTCGTTTCAGCTGTGACCCCGTCATGGATGCATAATTCGTCTCTTTGCATTTAATTTATTTGCTGCCACTGGGCTCGTGCAGCAGAATTGGACAATTTAATGAATAAATTAGGACGTTTTGAGAGAATTAGTGACATTTGCCGCCGCGCGCTGCAACGCGAAGCGGAGCTAAAGCAGTTCGCCGTGACGTTAATGATTCATTCGGGGAAAAACTGCAGCAAATTAAGCCGATGGTACAAAGTCTGAGGCCTTAATTTGGATTAAAAAATTGATTTAAAAAATGAAAAAGAAAAAAAAAAAGCTTAGACTCTGCTTTATTGGTTTGGATTCTAATCTGGAAAATGGGCTAAAAATCAAAAGCTGCCATCACTGGCTCTTAGTTGGCTCCAAATAAATGATGTGGGCGGAGCTTCTGAAGATTACAAAAGCATGGTGGTAAAGAATTTGCTGACTTGTGGCTCAGTGAAACAAACGATGTGATGCTTTATCAGTTTATCACTGACTGTCTGGAAAATGGCTGCATTTACCAGAATCATCAGCGGGGATCTTAATAAATGTCATTTCTTCTCCTTCTCTTTTACCCATCAGTCTTTTCTGCAGCAAACGTCAGCCGTCCCACAGTGGACTGTCCTTTTATATTCCTCCAAGCGTAATATGTAATATTTGCAGAGACATATTACCACTTTCCAGTAAGGGTCTGTGTCAGAAAATCTGAATATATCACGAGCTGACAGCCATCGACGGCACATTTGTTTAAACTCAGATATACTTTCTCATTTGCTGTGATTCTTTACCTCTGCAGCTTTTTAGCCCTGCAGTTTCCCAGCATCGCTTTTCTGTATTTACTGCAAACCATTTTCTGAATTACGCCACAAGTTAACCCCTATTACAAAGATTTTTAGTCTTGAGGTCACTTCCCTGCAGAGAGGAGAAGGTTCAGGTTTTTTTCTTAAATTATGCATTCAGATAATTTAGAGTTTATTTATTTATTGTTATGAACCTTTATTTAACCAGAAAATTTGAAAAAAATATTTAAAATCCCCCTTTTTTCAAGATCTGCCTGCCCAGAACAGCCAGTATCTGCATAAAATATTCACAGAAACTTGGGCTGGGCAAGTTAGCGCGCGTTACTATCGCGTTAACGCATTAATTTATCAACGGCGACATTTATTTTATGGCGCGTTAACGCATGTTGCTCACATGCTTTTGTTTTGAAAAGTCTGTTACTGGCTCCTGCGGAACCAGAAAAGAATCAGCAGGTAAACATTGCAGAAAAGCTAAAACAGACATGGAGAACGGTAAAAATTTGTGAACTTTACAGTTCAGGTAGCAACTCAGGTAGCAATATTAACAATTCTGTCTGGAAAAAAAATTCTAGGCTGCAACAAAACTTCAGCGTCATTCCTCCATGTTCCATCAGATCTGCTCCATGTGTTCACTGTCCTGCTGTTCTCTAGCTGGTTACTGCAGTGCAGCTCCATCTAGTGGCACAGATGTGTAATGACAACAGAAAGTTCAGTCCTCCATTATAAAACAAATTCAGTTCTGTGGCCCGTTTTTTCATTTCGTATTTTTGATCAAAGTCTAAAATTGAAATATAAAAAAAACAGGAATTTTTTTTCTTTTTTTGTGTTAGATTAAAAAATGAAAAATGTAATAAAATGTCACTTTTTAATTTTTAATTTTTTTTTTGATAGACAATTGAAAATGGAAAGAATGATTGATACATGGATTGGTAAAGTTACAGAACTTTAACATGGACATTTTCATTTTAAAGTTCTCCCAGACGGAGGATTCAACAGAAACAAGGTTATTTGTAACAACTGACAAGTTGAACTCCCCGTTAAAAGTTTCTGCTGTTACCTCAGAAATTACCTGTTTTAATGTTCTGATTGTGCTGAGACACAATCATTTTGTTGGATTTTGTTTGTAGACTTTTTTTTTTTCATAAAAACAGGATGACATTAATGCCCTGGCAGTGGCAATAGGCTTTATTTTATTTTACATTTTTGAAGATGAGATTTACACTAAATATGTATTACTGACAAGTGCTGATGTTAAAAGTGTTTGAACAACAAATGTTATGACACTTTAGTTCATATTTAAACATTTAAATAAAAGTGCATTTTACACTACTTTTGTATCCTTATTTGATTTTGCGTATACAATGCGATTAATCGTGATTAATTGGGAAAATAATGCGATTAATTGCGATTAAAAATTTTAAGCGTTGCCCAGCCCTAATTTTAATATCAGATCACATTGCCTACCCCAGTCATCTCACTCATGGAGCCGATTCCTGTGGAACGGCACCTCCGTAAGTCCCGGCGTGGCCCACCTGGCAGCGACACCACCAACAATCACCACCACAGCTTTTATTATTCTGAGTTGTTTGTGTGTCGAGTTGAAAGGTCGCCACCGCTTTATTTAACCGGGTTAGTCCCTCTAAGATCAAAGGGAGACCAGGCCAAGAGGGCCGAAGCATAGTTGCATTAAAAACAAGAAACAACTGGTACGAAACAACATCTGAGACAAAACATCTACACAGAGACCAAGTAGACGTCATTAATTTCACCAGCACCTTAAACTCTTTCAAAGTAACACAAGGCTTGAAGTTGAAGTTTTGAATTCATTATTTGATTTTGCATTTACAATGCGATTAATCGTGATTAATCTGGGAAATAATGCGATTAATCGCGATTAAAAACTTTTAATCATTGGCCAGCCCTAACCGAAACACAACTAAACATGAACAAAATCATTAGAAACTGCCAACATTAAGGCCTGAAATGAATGTTATGAACACGAAGCAATGATCTGACGGATGTAAATGCATCTGGAATAAAATAAAAATTGAATAAATAAATGAAGTGGAGACGGTGCAGTCTTTCTCAGGTGTTCATGGGTTATTGTTAGATTAGAGTGACCCGGTACCTGTAAAAACAGGCTCTGAATAACAACATCCCATTATTTGAACTTGTGAAGCTCCTCCCATCCATCCACCCGCTGCCCGCTGGTTTTCCTTTAGGCCCCCGGGGGCCCTGCTGGAGCCCCTCTCTCTGCAGGAGAGAGGCCACTCGGTCCAGACGCCACATGTGGAGCGGCCCGCCGCTCGTGTTGAAGAACTGATGTGGTGGCTTGGCTCGGCTCGACGCCCCCCCCCCCCCCGGGGGCCACAGACCAGACACAGGCAGGCCGCGGTTCCCGCTCTGTAACAGAGATCCATCACGCTCTGATCAGCTGACGTAGTCTGAGGGTTCTGGTCCGTAGCTTTTACAGCTTCTTCTTTCAGTTTATTAATTAATTAATTTATATTTTTTTGAATATGACCCTTTGAAAGCAGCTTTGCAAAACAGAAGTCTGAATCTGTGAGTTTTAAAACTGAAATACTGAAACATCAGAGCTGCTGATTGTTGGTTCATCGTAACGATACGAGCATCATGATGTGATTTATATTTAAAATGAGAAGAGAAAAAAGCACTAAAAGTCTAAAAAGCTTATTTTCTTTTTTACGAGCTGTTTAAAGGGAACACCGTGGGTTATTTATTTTGATTCTCCATATAAATAGATAAAAAACATAAACGTCTAAACTCTTTTGGACCTTTTATCTTTGATGTTTTCTCCTTCGAAGCTCATGTTCGGACATTTTTCTTGAATTAATTCATATATGCAGTAAGTGAGAAACATCCAGTCTGGTTCAGGAGCAGATGTTTGATATCAGGTGACACCAAACAAGCAGCAGAAACCTGCACGTGGGGCCCGTCGGTGCGCACCTGACTGTGTTGTTCCTGCCTGGACCTCTGGGGGGCGATAACAGCATAAAAAGGGTTCTGACCTTCAACAACAGAAAATAAAAGAGATGAGAGATAATGTTAATGAGAGAGGAGAGCAGAGATTCTCCTCCCTGGAGCTTCACAACAAACATCTTCCTTAAGATTAATTGTGTCCACCTCCTACCCTTCTTTAATAATCTATAAACCCCGGATAAAAACATGGAGGAACTCTCCACAGCTTCATGCTCCTCCAGATGATGTTTCATTTCCTTAAGATTAAAAAAAAAAAATCTTTTCTGAGCAGTTTTATGCATAAATAAACCCCAGTATTTTTTTTCAATGATGTAATATTAGAATAATCAAACTATTAGCTCTCAATTATAAATGATAAACTGTTAAAATTACTGTCTTTTGAAAGCTCTCCTTCATTTTGGGAACAGGCTTGTTTGCAGTAACTTCCCTCTTCCATTCCCAAAATGTTGCCATGCCCTTTTAACTATCTTCCCATTTCTAGCTCCTCCTCACATTTATGCATAAAAAGAAATAAAATGAAGAGTCTAAACCTCCTCAGAGCGGTGCCAACACTTCCCTCCAGCTTCTGCAGGCAGACAAGAACAATTAAAGCTGTTAAGTGACCCGGTTGGCAGCGGTGGCAGCGGGCAGCTGCTCTGGCAGAGCATCCAGAGGGGAGAACGAAGCCTCCTCATCCTGGCCGCCCCGAGAACTTCTGAATGAGTAAAATGATTTGATTATGTTGAGGCTAATGACGTGGGGCGGACTGAAATCCATCTCCACGGTTTTCTTTGCTTCTGCCCCTGATTCAGCCGCTGTCAGCAGCTGCTTTGACAGGTTTTTTTTTTAACTGCAGAGCTGCAGCTCAGATGAGCCGAGAGCTGGAGACTCAGACAGGCAGGGAGGTCAAATAAGGAAGGGAGGAACTAGGAATTAGGACAGAAGGAAGGAGAGTGACACAGCAAATGAAGAAAATGTAACCAATGCTTGACATAATGTGAGGTTTTAACTCTACTTTATCCTCATACAGTCACTTCATCAAAGTCACACTATGGCGGGATAAAGGTGATAAACAGATGACTGAGTCTGATATTAAATAAAAGACCAACAGTGAAACTGCTCACTTCAAATGGAAATTCCAAGAAAGGTTTTAAAAGCTAAGAACCTGGCTGTAAAACAGATCAAATAAAATAAATCAAAATAAAATAAAATAAATAGAATAAAATAAAACATAACAAAATTAATATACTATAACAAATAAAATAAATCAAAATAAATTAAATTGAATAAAATAAATACATAACAAATAAAATAAAAGAATAAAATAGAATGAATCAAAATAAAATTTAATGGAATAAAATAAAACACAAACAAAATTAATATACTATAACAAATAAAACACAACAAAAAATAGAATAAAATAAAACACATGATAAAATAAAGTTAATATGCTATAACAAATAAATAATAGAATAAAAATAAAATACATCAAAATAAAATAAAATAGAGTAAAATAAAGCACAAACAAAATAAAATAAAATTTATATACTATAACAAATAAAACAATAAAATTAAATAAATCAAAATAAAATAAATAGAATAAAATAAAACACAAACAAAATAGAATAAAATTAATATACGAAACAAATAAAATAAAAAGAAAAACAAAATAAATCAAAATAAAATAAAATAAACTTTCAATATGTTAGTCAGTTACAGACAGATTACACGTTTCCAACAAAATGGCCATTAAAGTTAGCCCAGGGGTCAACCAAGCAACGACTGAGTAAAGATCTATTTTTAGCCTCTGACAAGACTCAAAAATGTCCTTCCACTTAAGCGCCAGTGTGTCCAGGGTTTCCACCGCTTCCATGGGACTGGATCAGCGGTTTGATGCTGGTGACAGCTGAATGAAAGCAGAGGCCGCGAACTCTCTAGTCCACACAGACGTAAGAAGATGGTAACTGTCCTCTTTCTGTTCATTTTTTAGCCTTGTTAGAGTCTTAAAATAACAGCTTATTGTGATGTTGGTTGGTCAGCTGTCAGTGTTGGGTAAGTTCACCTTCTACACGAACTAGTTAAGTTCATAGTTCACAGAAATTAAAAAATGAACTAAATAGTTCATTTAAAAAAAAATTCTTTTCTAATGTTGCTGCGAGCAATTATTTGTCAAAATGATTGCCACTGCCGTATACTACACCACCACAAATGGCAATTATTTTATCCATTTTAACTGGATGAAAACTATTGGTCCAATTCTGAATCCTGAACCAACCAGGGTTCACATTAGCATTGAAGGGACAGCTCATGTAAAACTGTAATTTCAGTTTCAGCTTCTCTCTACAGCAGCCGTTCCCAAACTTCAGAATACCAAGGCCCAATTTGAAATGTGAAAATCTCCACAGCCCACCGAAACCTTTAATCACAACCGTGATCAACATCCAGGACCAGGAACTATGATCTGATATTAATGTAAGGGGTCAACAAATAAGGTGACACTTGTCATATTAAGTTAAGATGACATTAGAATAACACTTAACTGGTTTGTTTTATTACTTCTTAATGTTTTTTAATCATGTCATGAATATTTTACAGTAATTAAAAACATATTTAAAAAAGATCGAGGATTTTAAAACACATTTGTTTAATTTTAATGACCTCTCACGGCCCACCTGCAGTACCATGACGGTCCACCAGGGGGCCGTGGGCCACACTTTGAGAATCACTGGTCTACAGTAGATTAAAAATATGAGGAAAAACTTGCTGCTAAATGGTCTTTATTATAAGACAAAAACAGGTCCTTAAGGTGCAAATGTTTTTTCCCCCATTTCAATATTTCAATCCCCCCCAGCAGTCGGGGGTCTCCTCCAGCTCTGGGTAACTGTAGCTCTCATCTTCCTTCATGATCGTTTTAAACATTTGATGATGCAATTGTTAGCGTGACAGCAGCGACAGCCGTGTTGCCATGTTTGATTGATTTCCTCAGATACATATCAGGCTCGTTTGTGGTGGATTTTAAATGGGGTTCGCTGGAAACCTGGAACGGTTTTGACCGTGTGTGAACTTTGAAAGAGCGTCGATCACAACTGCCCAAATGAACTCGTTCACGCCCCACGCTGGTGAAGGAGAAAGAGAGCGCGCTCAGTTCACGTTCACACAAAATATGAACTAGTTCGTGAACTTTCATTCAGTGAACGCGTTCAGGTACAACACTGTCGGCTGTCCTCCGGTCCAACTTTAAAGTTTACGTTCCACTAACTCAAAACTGCTTCAGTTCATGTCATTTTGGTCCCTTAGAAAAGTTCACACACATTACCATCCATTAACACACCGAGGCTTAATTTAACTCTGTAATGTTGCTTTGATTAGATGAAAGTGACTGAAACAACCTAATATAAACCCAGAGAAAGAGCTGGACACATTTCCACCTATGGCGGACAGACGTCCCCGAGCCCAGAGGTGGCAGCGCCGCTGGACGAGGCCAACGTCAGCCTTCTTTTTACACAGCTAAGCTCAGTTTCGTAACCACGTTCCCAAACTAATCCCTTGTCCGTATATCCATATCAGCTACAGACTGGTGCAGTGGTGGATCACAGATCACAGCTGCACAAACGGCTTTACACTTCCAAGACAAACCACGGTTTTTAAGAGCACTTCGGAGACCGGACGTCACGGAAAAAGATAAACCTCTGCAGATAAAAGAGACATCTTGTTGTTGCGTTGAACGCTCTGGACGCTAACGAACAAAAACGTGAACGTAAAGTGGCAGGAATCAGAGGCCACATGGGGACGAAAACCTCTATTGCCTCAGATCAAAGTTTAAAACTGGAGCCAAAGCAACAGGCGGTGCGTCAGGCAGCCGAACAAAAGCCAGTGACTGACGGCGAGTGACCTTTCCTCCCTGACCGTCAACACAACTCAACAGCTGCAGGCAGCACGAGGCCGGCCAGCGATGAATTACCGTAAAAAAAGAAGAAAACCTAAATCACGTTAGGGATGAGAGCAGATGAGAGGAGGAATCGCGGCCCATTGTTCTGATATTAGCGTCCCATTGTTGCAGGTAAACGCTGGCCTACTGGGAGCTTCTCCATTTATTGCTGAGGACAACGTTTGGAATAATGCGAGTGCATTTTGTTGCATGGATTCTCCCCTCGATGCATTAGAGTCGATCAGCGCTGTTGTCTGGATAACGAGATTAGACCGCCGTATTGTTCCTCTATAACGTACCAGGTAACGTTAATAAGCTAGCTGACAGAGACAAAAAAAAAAAAAAGCCACAAATTTTACTGATAACAGATAACGTGGAAGCCTATGGAGCCCCGTTTGGGTCATAATTCAATGAATAAATGAGTCTATTGTTATGAAATGCATATTTATTATTACGTAATATTTCCCATTATTATGATAATGAGCTTTTAAATAATAATGGCTTTGTTTTTCATATGAATGTGTCAATCACAGCAGAGAGGGCGGAGCCATTTATGTGATTGGCTGCTCTTTCATTCAGGCATAAGCAACAGAACAGTGAATATTGATAGTGGGCGAGAGGTGCAATGTATATACTCCAGGCCAGTAGGTGGCAGAATGCACCTCAGTTTACGGTTAAAAGTTGACATCGACTAAGAACCTTCAGGGTTTCCCGTAGCTCAGTCCAAGCTGCCATAGCTACAATCGGACTAGCGCACCTTGATGACGCCACGGCCCGCTGCTAACGGGACCTCACGGCCAAAACTAGTCAATGTCAGAGTGTAGAATGGAGAAGGATCAGCCAATGAGCGTGAAGGGTCAACCACTGGTCCCGCCCAGAGGCAAAATGTCATTATTATGTAAAAACTCATTCTTATGAAAAATGAAGCCATTATGTAAAAACTCATTCTTAGATTTAAAAACTACTATTATGCATTAAACTAAGATTAAATAATAATAAAAATATATTTCATAATAATACACATATATTTCATGATAATGGGAAACATTTCATAATAATGGATACGTATTTCATAATAATAAACAACTGTATTTTATAATAATAGACTCATTTATTCATTGAATTATGACCCAAACGGGGCTCCATAGGAAGCAACTTTACGATGACGAACCGAGCGAAAGCAGCAGATATCAAGGTTTGATCAACGAGCGGCTCTTCTTGGTGTTTTACTGGCAGGGACGCCAGGATCAATCAACCCTCCTGCGAATGTGCGCGTGTCCTTGCATCACAACCTGTTAGTCTCTCGGCGTTATCGTCACTTCCTCGGCCGCCGCCCCCCCCTCCCACACCCCCCATGACCTGTGGCAGTGAAAAAGACAAAGGGGGAGTGAAGTGGAAGACGAGGAGGAAGAGGAGGCAAGGGAAAAACAAAAAACGTTTCACCGCTTTCAGAGCGACTCCATTGCCGAGGGACCCCCCCTCACCCGCCCACCCCCCCTTCCTAATCACATTACCCAAGAAAACTTTTACTTATGGCTAATGGAATTCGCTTAAAATTGAACCGCTGGGGCAAAAGTAGATTTGCATTGATCCAGATATGTATAGAGCTAAAGTCAGTCTATCTAGCCTGTGAGGGAATTAAAGGCCGCTAAGCCTATAGAGCCAGACTGTATAATCCTACGTTAAAAGATCAATACTGGCTGGAACCCACGTGAGCTTTTTCATTGTGTTTTGTCTTGTGTGTCTGTTTGAATATACACGGACGCCGCGTACGCTACGTATACGTTTTAACCGCCTGCCAGAGCCGTTCGCTCCTCCTCTCAGGACGGTGAAGAGGCTGCGGTGGAGGGTTTTTACCGTCGGGCTGTTAACGCCACACAGACAGACCTGGCGTTTATTTGGTCTGACGCCCCCCCCGTAACCCCCGAGAAGAGCGGGAGGAGGGGGCTGGGCTGGAGGCCGAGAGGTGAACAGTGCAGATGTCACTTCAGAAACCAGTCTGAGATGATCGTGGTGCATCATCCTGCTGGGAGATGATGGTTCACTGTGGTCATGAAGGGATGGAGATGGTCAGCAACGATCCTCAGGTTGACTGTGGTGGTTAAACCAGGATCAGCTGGTACTGAGAACATCTCCTCCAGACCATCACACCACCAGCAGCAGCTTGAACCGTTGATGGACCAGGATGGATCCATGCTCTCATGCTGGTTCCATCTGGATGTTGCAGCTGAAATCCAGACTCATCAGACCAGACAACATTCTTCCAGTCTTCTGTGGTCCAGTTCTGGTGAGTCTGTGTTTCCTGGTCTCAGCTGACAGCAGTAACTCCTGCTGTGGTCTCTGCTGCAGGAGAACATCTGCTTCAAGCTTCCAGTGTTGTTCAGAGATGCTGTTCTGCAGACCTCTGTTGAGTTCCTGTCGTCTTTCTATCATCTCCAACCAGTCTGTCCATCCTCCTCTGACCTCTGACCTCTGACATCAACAGCTGGACATCTTCTCTTTCTGGGACCATCTGGAAACCCTGGAGATGGTTGTGGAGAAGATCCCAGTAGATCAGCAGCTTCAACCAACGACATGATCTTCTTTCTCCATTTTGATGCTCTTTCAACTTCAGCAAGTCGTCTCAGCCACGTCTACGTAAATAAATGCATCGAGTTGCTTCCATGTGATCCACTGATTAGATATTTGTGTTAACGAGCAGCTGAATAGGTAGAAGGAAATAAAGCCATGTAGCTGCGTCACCATGAATAAACTAAAAAATACATTTAATTTACAGGGCTCACCTAACAAATCTGATCCACCCTGGTTACGCATCATTCCATCGCTTTGTTTAAGGAGCTGAAGCTTCTTACATGAGTCTTCTTACACGTGTAAACACATGTTTACTTCACTCAACATCGTAGTTTCACAGTTTCTAACATTTGCTGGGAACCAGTTCACAGCGTTGATGAAGAAAGTTCACGAACACGTGCACCGGGGTCGTGCAGACATTTATGAGGGCAAGTGTTCGAGCCAAGTGAAAAGGGCACAATCAGAGATGTTTTTTCTTTTCAAATTGCAACTTTTTTGTAAAATTGTGAATTTTTCGGAGTTTTTCTTCTAAATCTGAAGTTTTTGTCACGTGATCCCAACAGTTTGATGAAAAGAAATAAATTTAAATTTTCGTTTGCAAAAATCACAATTTTTATCATAAAATTTCAACGTTGTTCCCCAAATCACAATTTTTTGTTGAAAAATCTCAAATTTCACAAAATCACGACTTTTGATATCAAATCACAATTTTACTAAGTTGTGATGCCGATAAAAAACGAAGTCTTTGTTGTAAAATTAAAATTCTCTCACAAAATTGTGACTTTTTAATTTAATATCACATCGACTTCTACAAATTCTGTTTTTTTTTATATAAAATTCTGACTTTATGTTGTAAAATTGTGAATTTCGCATGATTGCAACGTTTTCTCCTGAAGTCTTAATTTTTTGTCGTAAAAAGCAAATTTTTGTTCGAAATCTCAAATTTCACAAAATCACAACTTTTTTCCTAAAATTACGACTTTATGTCATGAGATTGTGAACTTCACACAACTGAAACTTTACCTCCTAAAAATCACAAATTTTCGTCGTAAAATCGCAACTTTTACTGATTTGCATGTTTCGGTCGTAAAATTAAAAAAAAAAAAACTGCGACTTGTTGAAAAAGTAACTTGTCCGCATCACAACTATGACAAAAACAACAGTGACGAGCAGCATCAGTGAGATCACTGAGAGAGCAGTTTCATTAAGGACACTTTGATGACTTTGATAGTGACTCATCGGAAAGTACGAGCAACATTTATCTCTAAGAGGCAACATCTCAATGTACATCTCAGATGTCTGACATCTCAGACAGACAACACAGACACTTTATTTTACCTCCTCACATCTCTGTAGAAGCATTTTATTAGCTGCAGCAGAAAATGATGCTGCTGCAGGGCTGGACGCTCACGTTGGCTCAATCTGTACATGCTTCCATTAGGCCGCTAATACGCAGCTATAATGTGTCCTACCACAACTATGCAGATGATACTCAGATCTATGTGTCACTGACAGCAGGAGAACATGGGCCTGTAGATTCATTGTGTCACTGCATCGAACAGATCAGTGTATGGATGCAAAACAACTTTCTCCAATTAAACAGACAAAACTGAAATCATTGTCTGTGGCCCACAGAAACAAAGAGAAAGTGTCATCAGTCATCTTGAGACTCTGTAGAACCTAAAAATCAGGTCTGAAATATTGGATTCAGAGTTGAACTTTAACAGCCACATTAAAGCAATAACATCAGCAGCTTTTTACCATCTAAAAAACATTTCCAGAATCAAAGGAATAGTGTCTAAACCAGATTTAGAAAGACTAATCAATGCGTTGGTCTCTACCAGGTTAGACTACTGTAACGGCCTGATCACTGGGCTCTAAACCAGCTGTAAGACAGCTGCAGTACAGTGATCCCTCGCCAATTCGCGGTTTAAATTCCGCGGTTTTAATTATTGGCGGATTTTTCAGAAATATATTATATAATTTAGAAAAAATTTAAAAATCGCGGAAACATCACAGGATGTTGTGTGCGTTCTCTCACAGTGAAGAAATGCTGTGAGCCAGCCTGGCCCCTTTAAGAAGGTAGCCTTATGGGTAATGTTGTGGCCTTATGGGTAATGGAGTGTGTGTGTCGTGGGACGGCAGAAGAAAACGGGGTTAGATGAAAAGTGTAGTGAGCATCAACAGCAGCCCAGCGTGTATAGATTTACATTCTCTGTTAACCGACAGGAGCCCAACAATACAACCTGTGTGATGTTACAAGTCCCTGCAGTGCCAGAATAAAGTGCTCGTTCCATCCAGAGAAAACTGGACTTTTTTGTTTTGTTGTTGTTAGCGTGTTAGCCGCTAATTACGATCCAAAAATAGCACAATACCAGCGGTTTCTTTACTACGGTTCAGAGACCAGAGGCTGTGAAGGTAACAGAAAGACCACAGATGAGCCTTTGTCTTGTTTCGCTGCAGTGCTTCGCTACTTTTTTGGGGTTTTTAAACATATTTTAAACACATTATCGAGGATCGGGGGTCTGTCACCATTAACTGGGAAAAATAAGGGGTCATTGTACATCCAGACAAGAACCAGGAGATACAACCATATTAGTCCAGTCCTGAGGTCTCTGGCTTCCTGTCACTCAGAGAATAGACTTTAAAACAGCTCTACTTGTGTTCAAGTCTCTTCATGGCTCCAAAGTCCATCTCTGACATGTTAGATCCATATGAACCAACCTGGACTCTGAGAACCTCAGGTAGTGGTCTCCTGCTGGTGTCCAGAGTCAGGACTAAACAAGGTGAAGCTGCATTTCAGTTTTATGCTCCTAAAATCTGGACCAGTCTTCCAGAAGATGTGAGACAGACCTGAACTCTGACAATGTTCAGATCCAGACTGAAAACTGTTCTGTTTAGATGTGAAGATGATGACTGGAAGGATTTTATCTGTGCTCTTCATTTTTAATATAATTTATTTGAACTGCCTTGTGTACGAACTGTGGTCTCCAAATAAACTTGCCTTGCGTTATTATTAGGGCTGTCAAAGTTAATGCGTGAATGCGGTCCAAAATGGATACAGTTAGAAAGTTTGTCATGTGGACCTGCCTCTTTACATTCTTTACTTTGTTCCAAGCTTCCACTATTAGAACCTATATCTAGATATTCTGTGAACCCAGTAGTTAAACACTCCCTAAAGATTTGGGCGCAGTTTAGACGAGCATTTTCACTTAATAACATGTTAATTAATGCCCCTATATCAAGGAACAATATGTTTAAACCCTCCATTTTGGATGGAATCTTTGACATTTGGACCAGGAACGGATTAGCCACTTTAAAAGACTTGTATATTGATGATAATTTTGCATCATTCGAGCAGCTGAGTTTAAAATATGAAATCCCCAACTCTCACTTTTTCCGATATCTGCAACTTCGCAGCTTTGTATCCTCACAGTCAGCTCAATTTCCATCGGTACCACCCAGCACTCTCCTTGATTTTCTTTTAAAATTTAGTTCTAACCATAAAGGGCTTATTGGAATAATTTACTTATCTCTTAATTCTCACAATGTAAAACCTCTAACACGTTTAAAAGGCCAATGGGAAGAAGAATTAGGCATAGAACTTACTGAGGATATATGGGACTCCATATTAGACAAGATACACTCATCTTCAATTTGCTTAAGACATGAGGTCATGCAATTCAAGATTGTACATAGATTACACTGGTCCCAAAGCAAGATTGGCAAAAATAACACCAAATATTGATCCTAAATGTGATCGCTGTGGAACAGCGACAGCTACTTTATCACATATGTTCTGGTTTTGTCCAAAGTTAACAGAGTTTTGGCAAAAAATATTTAGATTCTTTTCTGACCTGCTTGGAATGTCCATAGAACCTCTTGCCACAATAGCAATATTTGGTGTTGTACCGCGAGATTTCTGCCCCACTCGACATGGCAAAAACATGATAGCCTTTGCCATGCTACTCGCTAGGAGACTCATATTGCTCAAATGGAAAGACAGATTTCCTCCAACTTTTAATCAATGGGTCAGAGAACTTTTGTACCATTTGACTTTAGAAAAAATCCGCTATGCCACAAGAGATTGTACCCTCAACTTCTATTCTATATGGCAACCAGTTCTAGATCAGCTTGAAAAGATGGATGCTTCTGACATTCTGAATGTGTAAAAATAACCCTTCCCTTCCTTTATTTATTTATTTTTTTTTTTTTTTCCTTTTTTTTTTTTTTTTTTCATCATTTTTAAATAAGGTATCGAACCTGTGATGTAATGCAAACTTGTGGTGGTGCAATGGGGTGGGTTGTTCGGGGGTGGGATTGTGTTGAAATATGTCAAAGTGTATGCCAAGTTATGTCTTATACTATTTAAAAAATTAATAAAAATACTTTGAACAAAAAAAAAAAAAGTTAATGCGTGAATAGCACGTTAACGCAAATTCTGTTTAACGCCATAATTTTTTTTAAACGCAAGATTAACACACACGTTTTTGTAAATATGATCCTCGGCCAATAAATGTATTTACAGTCAACGTGTGGGACAGACATGGCGACAGAAAATGGTCTCATAAACGGCAAGTTTAGCTTTAAGGTGCTGCCAGATGAGTCTGTTGAGAAAAAGGTTATTTGCATTTGTTGTCGCTGTAAATTGAATTGAGTTGAGTTTCACATCCGACATTCACTTGTTTTCTTTTTTTTCTGTTTAAACTTTAAAAGCATCATGAAAACAGCACCGATTTCATCCAGGTTGGTATCATTTTGTAGATATAAGTATGCCAGATATTTCACAAGTGTCATCAACTTTCCAAGCTCAGTGAGTGTGGCTAAAACTCTAAGGAACAGCGCTGAATGTTCTGAGTACCTGCTGCTGCTGTGGAGTTTAGGGACCGTCAGCAAATTACTGCGGTCAAGCAGCAGCCCGACAAAATACAAAGAAGCTGATGAATTAAACCCCCAAAAAGTACGGCAGCATTGGTGGACTTCTGGTTTTCAAACTAAAGGCTTAAAAAAAATAAATAAAGCAGAACCCCGTGACCCTGTATAGGACAAAACGGGTATAGATGATGGATGGATGGATAAACAGAAAATTTTAAAAATTATTTGTGCAATTAATCGCGAGTTAACTATGAAAATCTTGCGATTAATCGCGATTAAAAATTTTAACAACTGACAGCCCTAGTAATTATATTTATATTTCTGGTTTCTTGTGTGAAAGTGAGAATAAACAAACATCAGCTGAACTTATGAAAAAACTCGTCTCTTCTTTTTTTCCCCAATGGATCAACGGTGTAAAGCTAATAAAACTTACGCTTAAGTTTATTGAAGTTTGTTTGTAATTTATCCAAAAAAAAAAAAAGTTTTAAAGAGATTTTATCCCGGAGTCCATTTGTACAGTTATCACCGTGCACTAACTTCAGGAGCGTCTTCTCCGTCTGCATGGTTGGACCATGAGGGACATTAGCTAAGTGGTCAAACATAATCAAATCACAAGGTTTTAACTGGGAGACATTGATGAACTGTGGAAAATAATTCCTCCTGGCAGTCCATCAGTCCCGTCCATATTCACTTCTCCCCTCCTGCGTCTCGACGGTTCCCGCCGCAAACGCTGAGAATGTGCTAAATGACCCCGCGCACTGACAGCGCTGGCGTGCACACACTCGATAGTGACCTCATTGATGAGCCGCCGCCTGCCAATGCAGTATTACGCACACACATACACACACGCCAGCTCATCAGTCAGGAGGTCACGGCGACCCCATCATCATCGCGCCGGCTGTAATGGCCGACAGCAGCAGCGGCGGCAGTGACATTGGTCGTCGGTGGCGAATCTGATGACTAAGAATTCCAAATATGAGATTAGTCCTTCTGACTATCCGGCTCCTAAGTGCCACTCCACACAAATGGGGCCCTAAGAAGATAATAACCGTGCAATTGCTTTTAAAGGTAGGGACTTATTTAATTACAAGCCCCCGGAGTGAAATGTTGCTTCAACTTTACCTCGGCCGGGCGCAACTGTGAAAGCAACTATTTTTACGGCGTCTCAGCGCGAAGAGACCTCAGAGTTTCTGAGGATGGGACATGTTGGTGTGATGTTATAATCCAATCAGAGGGCTTTTTTTTTTTTTTTTTTTTTTTGGGTTGACTGACTGGAGAAACTGTCCGGTACACTGAGGCCAAACCAGCAAGACTCCGTAAAGGTGTTTAAACGTACACTGTAAAAAATTTTTAAAAAAAATCCAAATTTTACAGTAAATAACTCTAAATTTTTACAGTATTTTTACTGTTTTCTAAAAATGGCCTCCAAAACTGTAAAATAACAGACATTTCTTCAAATTTAACAACACAGTTGTTTTTTTTTAAGTATTGTACCAGTAATGACAAACTATGTTAATTTCTCTTTTTTTAATGGAAAAATGACTGTAATATTATACACCATCTTTCCTGCTCTCTTAAATTCCAGTCGAATCTTTGTAAAATGACAATAATTATCTGTAAGTAAATATGAAGCTTGTTGAATCAAGGTTTATTTCCATATTAATAATCTCATGTCTTTCTGTGTAATTTTAAGGAAAATCTCACTAGTTTCACATTTATGTCTACTTTTATGTTCAAACTAATTGTGTAAACAAATTTCACAAACTAGTATTGTATTTCCTTAAACATTATGCAATTAAAAGAGAAATAAAGTGTATGCCTAACTCTGCTAATTGTTGAGGTTGAAAGTTACAGAGATGCTGCTCCTCCAGTCACTAAGTGATGTCACATGGTGTAGAAGTACTTACATGCTGAAGAATCTGATAAATCTCAAATGAGAAAAGTTAGAAAATACTGTATTGCAATAGTCCAGGCAGTAAATAGTATATTTAAGAATGGCGATCTTTAAGTTCTTTAAAGAAGCAACATACTTTAAATTTTCAATCTCAATAGCAGAATTTGTTTCTCTGTATGACATTTGGTGCAAGACATAGTATTAAACTCTTCATCAAAGACTACATGACTTTATGACAAAACATGACACACCAGCAGCCTTAGTGGTTTATTTCTACAACATCAGAATCACAGAGATGCCCACTGGATTTATTTTTGTATAAGACAACACTTTTGCAAGATCGGGTTTATCGTAAAAACTTAGGCCTTTGGCGTATAATCACGACATTTTGCAAAAATCGTAACTTTCAGCTAAACCAGTGCTTCTCGGTTATTTTCTGCTAAATAAAGTCGAAATGATGAGAATAAAGTCGAAATGTCGAGAATAAAGTCGAAATGTCGAGAATAAAGTCGAAATGTCGAGAATAAAGTCGAAATGACGAGAATAAAGTCGAAATGTCGAGAATAAAGTCGAAATGTCGAGAATAAAGTCGAAATGATGAGAATAAAGTCGAAATGTCAAGAATAAAGTTGAAATGTTGAGAATAAAGTTGAAATGCAGTTTCCAGAATTCCAGTATCGGTGTAGTTTCTTTTTCTGAATAGGCGCAATTTCTGACACAATCTCTTCAAAGTACGAATACTTATTATAATACTCTGTCTATGGCTGTGGTTACATGATGTTTTTTAATTCTGAATTAATAATTAAGGATTAAATAATTCCGAATTAAACTATTTTCCTTTGAGTTTACATGGAAATAGTAATTCCGAATTGAGATTTACATGGAAAACACGTTTGTTCGGCTTCATCTAATTCCGCTTTAGGTCTGGGGGTTGGGAAGGGTTCTGATTGGATAGGGGGGGGCGGACATCTTTACATCTACCGGAAGAAAACAAACTTAACAACAACTCGGTTAGCAACAACAACGTTCCACTTATTTTTGACCTGGGTGGCGTCTCCATCTGCGAAACCTCCTTCATTTAACCTGGCCGCTACAACTTTGAAAAGCTCACAATTTTTATGTTTCCTGCCATCTGTTCTTTTAATTATTTCCAGTTCCTCCAAGCTATTTATTAAATAAATCATCTCTGCTCTTGAACACCATTTACTGCGTGCTGCCATTTTAAAACTTTGTTTTGAAAACAAGCCCAGCGCTGAATATAAGCGTCATCGCGACAGACAGGCAAGAGAACGAGCATGTGCAGAAAGACCGGAATTAATTAAAACAGGAATGAGTGTATATATGACCGCGGAATTATTTAATTCGGAATTAAAATGGGAATAAACCAGCCACTTACTTTGGAATTAAGTTTAATTCGGAATTGACATTTTTGGAATTAGGTGTTTACATGGTAACTTTTATTCGGCTTTAACTTTAATTCTGAATTAAAGAGGAATTAAACTTCCCATGTAAACGCACTGTATGTGATAAAAGCACAT
Source organism: Hirundichthys speculiger (assembly GCA_018398805.1). Lineage (NCBI taxonomy): Eukaryota > Metazoa > Chordata > Actinopteri > Beloniformes > Exocoetidae > Hirundichthys > Hirundichthys speculiger. The sequence goes on from JAGFBZ010001678.1 coordinate 921,532, forward strand.
AGACACAGACATTATGTTGGTAGAGTAAAGCTGATTTGAATAAATCTTTAAGACAACTTTGTTGTGGAAACTGCATTTCAACTTTATTCTCGACGTTTCAACTTTATTCTCGACATTTTGACTTTATTCTCTAAGTGAGGAATGGAAAAAATAATAATTGTCCACAATTTTTTTCTCACTGTGGCCCTAATACTCTGTCGTAGTATCCTTATTAACATTAATAGAAACAAAAAATAAAGAAATTTAGATCAAGTTATAACAAAGAATAACTTTACTAACATTGTTTTTTAGTCTGTAAAGATTTAAAGTGCATCTATCCCATCGTGGTCACAGTCAAGTCAAGCGCTACATCAGCATCGTCAGATTTCCTCGTCTTAACTTTCCGCTGACTTTCGTTTGTCTCATTATCTCCGTCTCTCTCTGCCTTTCTTTTCAATCCATTTTTCCGTGGTGTCTCTTGAGTGGTTCGTTCACTTCATATCTACTGCTCTGTCCTGTGCACGTGCTTGTCCGTGCAAAAAAAACCCAACAGGATATACAATATAGCTAATACTCCCTGCGCACACTGTGATAATGACTGCCATTGCCCCCTACTGGAGTATATGTGCAATTACACTTTGTTCCAGTATGGCAAAAAAAAAAAAAAAAAAAAAGCTTGTTCCCCGGGGTCACCCCCCCCCCCCCCCCCCCCCCTCATCGCAATGAGCCTCCCCAAGGGGTCGCGCCCCACTGTTTAATAGGACTGGGCTAAACATTGCAGCGTTTTATGGTAAAACATCGGCTCCGTGGCGTAGAATCACTGTCAGGAACGCCATCTTCCAGTTTGTTTTTGTTTTATGTTGCATCGCTAGCGCTCCTGTCATTTCAGATCACACCTCACACTCAGCCTGTGCTTTCTGCCAGTTACCTGCACCTGGTTTTCCCCACCCATCTCCACACCTGTGGCTCATCCTCCCATTCTACCTGCGGTCCACTGTCCCCAGTTCTGTGCCAGATTGTCTTGTTTCCTGCCTTGTATACTGCCTGATGACCTGACCTTTGACCCCATCTGCCTGGCCCTTGTCGGACTTGTTTGCTTGCTCTCTTGGATCTCCTGGTTTTCTGACCCTGCCTCAATATTAGTAGAACTGTACCTGCATCCTTCTGTCTTCGTTGTCTTGCATTTGGGTTCAAATCTACACTGCAGATCCTCTTAATCACGACTCTGCGTCTTAGAAATTGTGACTTTCAATCCTAAAATCGAGGATCTTTGCTGCACAACTGTGTGTTTCACAACGTCGCAACTTTTTGTCATCAAGTTGACGTCTTTGCAGAATTATTCCTGCTTCTATTCATAAAACTAGGATGCATTTTGAGAAGACATTCAATTTCAGTTCAATTCAATTCAATTTTATTTGTTTAGCGTCTGTTACAATGTCAGTTGTCTCCAGGTGCTTTACAGAGACCCAGATCATGACCCCCGAGCAAATATCATTAACTAAAATTATAATATTAAATCCTAATCAAGGATAATGGAAAGTAAAAAAAACTCCCACAGTGGGAGAAAAAAACATTTCAGCCAAATAGTGGCAAGAAAAAACTCCACTTTAAGAGGAAGAAACCTTGATCAGGATCTGGATCATATGGGGGGACCTTCCTGATGAAGACCAGCCGGGTAAAGAAAGAAAAAAAAGAGAGGGGAGACAGGACAGAGAGAGGATGGAGGACAGAGAGAGGAGAGACACAAATGACTGAATGAAATGACTACATAAACAGATGCAGGTAGCAGCACTGAGGTGAGATGGTCAGAGGACTAGATCACCGGTCACCATGCCAACCAACACATCTACACACACAGGTGGAGGTAAATGCTGGGATGGACAGAGGAGGGAACTGCAAGTCAGCATGAAACTGAGGAAACTCTGGCCTGCAAACACACAGAAAGAAAAGAGAAAAAAGGAGGAAAAACAGCACAACAAACTACAGGAAAGAAAATGGAGCACAGCAAAAAAGAAATAAATCAATAAGATAAAATAACAATAACAATAATCTTCTGTTTGCATTTTCATTGTCAAATGTCTTGAGTGTTTTCTAGGTTTAAATAAACTCAAATGATCTTCTTCCATCTTTGTAAATGGCTCTCGATGTTGACGGGTGACGCCGTGCTGATGTCTCTCCTCTTTGGCGTTGTGTTAACACACGCCTGAATGCTCCGGACCAGGAAGCGGCCGAAGCTTCTGCTTTCACAGCGAAGCCCACGAACTCGGGGCCCGCCTGCGTTTGCCCGCGTGGGCCAGTTAGTTGGTGGGACTCCGTATATTTGGCCCTTTCGGTGCCAATAACACTGAGAGCATGTGGAGCCGTTGGCCCGTTTCAGGCCCAAACCCACTCTGTACCCACGTTTTAACCCAGACTGACATTGGAGCAGCATCTCCAGGCTCCTTCTACGTTCTTCCAGAAGCAGTCAGAGCTTCAACTCTTCCTTTTTGTAGACTGTAATGTCTGAATATAATGTAATGAGAGTGTAATCTGATTTTCATTTGACTCAAAGCTTTATATAATGACGGTATAAACCTCGAGCCCCGTCATGCTGATTAAAGTTTGACGAACCACTTTTTTACATCAATGATTTTTATTTCTTTTTAACTGAGCGCAGGGGCTGAAGCCGGTAAAATGGACCTTGAGTGGACCGCTCAAGGTAAATCATGGTCGGCGAGCGAATGGCTTAAAAATAAAATAAAATAAAGTGATGTCAGCCTCTACCAGACGTCGCCGTCTCACCTGAGTCACATTTGCTCGTAATTTGCATCTTAGTGGCCTCCTTAATGTCGCAAAAAATCGAATCTTGCAGCCACGTTCGGATGCACGTGCAGGTAATCGAAACAAATCATGAGCGAGGTGCGTCCTGAAGCCCCCCCCCCCGGCTGCAGCTGCAGGTGGCGTCTACTCCCTCTGCACCAATGAGAATTAAGTGCACGGCGGTTGACCATTCTTCCTCGGCTCTTTGGCAGCATCCGCTCAAAGCTGTTGAAAGTCGGGGGACACTGGCCAGCCCCCCCCTCCCCCCCCCACTACCTCCATCTTAATCCTGTTTGCCTCCGTTTACCAGGATTGAAGTGGAGAGGCCTCGCTGAATCTCCCTCACTGCCTCCTCTGCTTAAAAACCATTTTTTCCGCCCGTACCCGTCCGCCCTCCTCCTCCCGTTTCTTACAGATTACAGGCTCCGTTAACCCAGTTATCCGCCGACGGTTCGCTTCTTCCAGAAATCATCGGAGATCTCAGGGAGATTGCGACTGGGCCAAGGGCAAACCCGCGGCTGTTTCTATCGTTCTCACAGAGGAAACATGTCAAAATAGTTTTTACAGTTCATGTAGCTCCCCCTCCCCCTCCCCCCTCCTCCCCATCTACCCACCCACACATTAAAAAAAAAAAATAGTGCATTTACTTACTTACCCTTCGAATATTTAACATGCTCGTTGTCACAACAGTATTGCGTAAAGATTGATTGTCTTGTACCCTTTTGTTCTCCCCGGAGACGGCAGCCATTAAAATTATTGATTGATTCACAAAGACACTTTAAGAGTTTTAATAGCACGGGGAGGGGGGAGGGGGCATCTGAGTGTATTCAGAGAGAAATCCTGTAAAACTGACAGCTTTTTCATTTTGAAATCCTCCTTTAAAAAAAAAACTGTCATAGGACTCAAAACTGCTGACTTTAGTTTCCGACTCAAAGATGTTAAAACCCCCCCGAACATCAGATAAATTTGTTTTGTTTTGTCCGCCATCTTGTCTCAGCAGCAGACTGTGCGACCACACACCCGGAATCATCCGTCAGCCCCGGTGCCGATCCCGCCGCACAATACCTGGATGCGGCGGTGTTTTCTGAGTAAACAGGACCGCGGACCGGCGGTGAGGACGGAGTCGACCACACACTCTTCCTCCTCGCTTCTTTCCTTCACACAGCAGGCGCACTGGAGAAAACCTGACAGTAAAACGACGGCAACTTCTGTTCCTGTTTTCAATCCAGCTTTTCCACAAGACTGTTAAAATAAAAAAAAAATTTAAAAAAAGTGAGGCAAAAAGTCTGAGCGTGTCAGCAGCATTTTGTTTTCTTTATTTCTCTTCTTTTTTTTTATTGTAGGGGACATATTACGGTGGTATGCAGCTGAAGTCTTTTGAAAAGTGTCATATATTAAAAAAGTGGGGCTGGGCAAGTTAACGCGTTATTATCGCGTTAACTCATTAATTTATTAACGCTGACATTTATTTTATCGCGCATTAACGCATGTTGCTCACATGCCTTTGTTTTGAAAAGTCTGTTACTGGCTGCTGCGGAACCAGAAAATAATTGGCTGGTAAACATACGGCAAAGCTAAAACAGACAAACGGTAAAAATCTGTGTATTTTACAGTTCGAGTAACAACTCAGGTAACAATATTAACAATTCTGTCTGAAAAAAACTTCCAAACCCCTTTGTTCAAGACCATCGCGTCTTTCTTCTATTTTTCATCAGATCTGCTCTGTTACTTCAGTGCAGCTCCATCTAGTGGTACAGATGTGTAATGACAACAGAAAGTCTATTCCTCGATTATAAAACAAAGCCATTTCAGGGTCACGTAAACCAGACAATAAAATATTAAAAACAAATTCAGTCTCGTGGCCTATTTGCTAAAATTGAAATATGAAAAAACAGGCATTTTTTTTGTTTTTTTTTTTTGTTAGATTATAAAACGGAAAAAAAAAGTCACTTTTTAATTTTTTTAATTTTTGATTGACAATTGAAAATGGAAAAAAAAAAATGATTCACAGATAATTATGGATTGATGAAGTTACAGAACTTTAACATGGACATTTTCATTTTAAAGTTCTCCAGACGGAGGATTCAACAGAAACAAGGTTATTTGTAACAACTGACTAGTTGAACTCCCCGTTAAAAGTTTCTGCTGTTACCTCAGAAATTACCTGTTTTAATGTTCTGATTGTGGCCTCTAGATTGTTGGGATTTTGTTGGTAGTTTTTTTCATTTCTCATTAAAAAAACAGGACGACATTAATGCCCTGGCTGTGGCAATAACCTTTATTTCATTTGACATGTTTTAAGATGAGATTTACACTAAATATGTGTTACTGACAAGTGCTGATGTTAAAAGTGTTTGAACAACAAATGTTATGCCACTTTAGTTCATATGGCAGCAGAACATTTCAATAAAAGTGACCTTTTCACTAATTTTGAATTCATTATTTGATTTTCCGTATACAATGCAATTAATCGTGATTAATCAGGGAAATAATGCGATTAATCGCGATTAAAAATTTTAATCGTTGCCCAGCCCTATAGAAAATGTAACTCTGGTGTCACATGAATGACTGTTTGCATCCTTGCAGGAAGCACGCAACGTCCACCTAATCTGAAAACCTTTTCTACCTCACAAATTGAACTTTTAGGCGGCATGAACCGTTGCTAAACTGGTGCCAGGCCCAGACGTCCACGGATAACCTCCAGGACCAGTGCAGCAATCGGAATTTCTGCAGCGCGAATTTATTGTAAACAGCCGCTATTGATGACAAAGCTGCAGGCATCAGGCGCTAACGTTTGACCCACGAGTCTGTTTACATTCTGCTCTCCAGTCGCAGCCAAATTCTTCCTGGCGTGGGCCCGCGGCAATCACTGACCTCCACACCCCCGACTGTCAGACGTCAGATTGATTCGAGCGAGTGGAAGCCAACCCCGAGAGCAGGGAAAGCCAAAAATGGTGCAAATGGTGGGAGGGAAGAAGCTCCAGCAGGTTCTGCTGCGCGAGCTAGCTCGCTCTCTCTTGTGACTAAGCAGGATCTTTCATGTGTTTTTTTTTCCTCTTGAGCTGCTTAATGGTTGCATCTGTGATGATTTATAGCGCTCTCAACATTTAACGTCTGCAGAAGGCTGCGTGACACCTGACAACACACGAACACGCAAAAATAATGATGAACCTGGAGTCCACTGCCTCGGCTCAGGTGCACAGGTCTACTCCAGGTGGTGCTCAAACTCCTCCCAACTGCTGAGCAGCTGTTGTCACCATCAAAGGTAACTGTTACGCCAAAAAACGGCACGATTTTACAACAGAAGTTACTGACGTTTTTACAAAAAAAACACGCAAATGTACAAAGGTCACAATTTTACGATAAAAATTTGTGTCACCGTTTTGTAAATGTCATGATTTTATGGCAAAATTTTTGTGAAATTTTACGTCCAGAAATCAGCTTTTTATGACAAAAAGGTTGCAAAATTTGTGAATCTACGACAAAAAAGTGTGATTTTATAAGATAACTTTTAACTTATATGAAATTCAAAAGTTTGCGACAAACTCAATTTTATGTTAAAAAATTGCTATTTGTGAAAGTTAATATATTATGACAAAAAATTGCAATATTAAGTTATTTTTTTTTTTGACAAAAAGTTGTGATTTTTCAAACAAAAATTTGGAATTTTCTTTCATTAGTCAGTTTTGTAAATTTTGTGATTTTGTGGCAGAAAAGTTGTGATTTTCTGAAAATTGAGAATTTATGACAAAAATAATATAAAGTATAATATATATATGAAATATTGAGAAATTAGTGACTTTATAACAAAAATTAGTGACTTTATAACGTTCGGAATTTTGTCAAAATATGTAATTTTTTTCAAAACTCAAAAGTTTTGATTTTGTGAAAATCAGTATTGTATAAGAAAAAATTGCAATATTAAATAAAAAAGTGGCAATTTTGCAGAAATTTGTGATTTTAAAGAAAAATGTATGAATCTAACAACAAAAACCTTTTTTAAAATTCACAATTTTAAAACAAAATGTTGTTTTTTTTTGTTAAGTAAATTGCAATTATTCAAAAGCAAATTTTCAGACAAAATTGCAATTATACGTATTTCACAATTTTACAATGCAGCCATAATTTCATGTTATTTTTCAACAAAAAGTTGCAATTTTGAGTTTAAAAAAATTGCAGAAAAACCTCACTTTTGTTTTATAATTTTATTGCTGTCTTACGAAAAAAAATCTGATCTGAATCTATGATTGTAAAGTTGTGGAAGTAAATGAACTGTAACTAAGACAAGTAGTACTGTTGCTAACTTATAATATATTATATTATATTATATTATATTATATTTTATTGCTAAGTGTGCTAACCTTGGCCCTCAAGTACAGCAGCAAAATCAAAGGCTGCAATACTTTTTAAGTGGCCTGAATTTACAAATATTGTTAGTTAAATGCAGAATCAATTATTTAATCCTATTGGAAGAAAAAAGGAGATTAATTTACAGTAGATAGTCTTGTATTTGCTGTATAACCGGCAATAATTCTGGTGAAACAATTTCACACTTTGAGTTACATTCAGCTACATAAATTTCCATATAAATTAAGCCTGACTGACTATTGATTGATTGATTACAGATATATATTGCTGTTGATCAAAAACATCAAAAGGCATCATTGTAGTGACATAGTGACGACTGTTGCTGGATTTATCTCTTCCTGTGTCTTTCAGTCAGATAACTAAGGTGCACGTTGCATCATTACCCTTTAATGTCTTATAAAATAACTTCACACTGGATCACATGTCATCTTGTGCATCTTGTGCGAGCATTAATTTTCTGCACCAGACAGGCTACGAGGGAACGCGTGATATACGAGTCTTTGTTAAGTGTGTTGCACGGAGACTTATAAAGATGCTGGAGAGATCTGCAGGCCTCCTACGAAGGGGGATTAGGCGACGCTAGCGCTCAGTTATTTACAGTTTATCACGTCTCTGCCGGACACCTTCGCAGCACTTTGAGCGGAGAGGTCGAGTCTGGGAAATTTCACAGCAGATTAAGACTTTATTGTTGCCTTTCTTGTCAACACACGTGCTGAAAATCCTCATCCAAATAGGTTTTAAGGTGAGTGCCGAGCAGGTTTGGAGAGTTTGAACTGAACAGTTTTCTCCCACAGATGTCGTGTACTAAATCCATAAGTGGTTTCAATGTTTTGGACCTGCTTGTGGAGATTTCCTTCCACTCTGCAAGATCATTCTGAGAGGACATGGATGTCATGTCAGCTCAGTATTTATGCAGCAGAGATATTCCTTTAAAAAAAAAGTACACTAAGTTTTAAAAAGTGGTGATTGTTTTTCGTCCTTTTCTTTTTAAAATTTTTTAGGCTTACTTCTTTCTCAACTACCGGCGCCACCTTTCATGCAACAAACGCTCCTTACGAGATAAAATGGAGCCTTCTAAACAATCTAATCTAAAGTTGGATCTGAAATCTTAAATCTATGAGAAAAACTAACAGGAATGAACTTTTACAATCCTTTCAGTTTAGCCTTTGCAAATTTTAAAATAAGTAAAATCAGAAAATACTGGTGAAAAAAAAGAAATAACACGAAGAGCAGATGATGCAACCCCCTGACAAATGTGCAAATCATTTAAAGCAAAAACAAGAGGATAAAAAAAGTCCTATCAAAAATATACCGTTGTTGTAACCTTGTTGCATGTCCATATAATAGATTTGAATTTAAAAACAATTTAAATGGTTTCATGAAGGAGAATTTTCAAATAAACTAACCGAATAAGGTGTTTATGCTTGAGCTGGATTTTTCTTTTTTTTCTCCTCTAAATGTAATTACAAACCCAGGCTCTAATTGACTACACAACCACCTTGTGTCTCCTCCAGTTTACGTTCCCACCACCAGACCTGGAGGGCAACCAGCCCAGTAAGTACCTAGCTAATTAGCTAATAACCTGCTAATCAGATTGGGGCCAGCGGCCCTCCAGAGGTTCAGGGCCGGTCCATTAGCATCGGCGACTGTCGTCGGAGCTCCGACGTTCAGCCGAGGAGCTCGACGTCTCTCATCCAGAGTTGCACCTTCATCCAATCACGGCGGCCCTGCTGATAACAGCCCTCCTGTCTGAAACGAAACGCCCCTTTAAATGTGCTCAGTAAATGAGCTGAGACACACACGCGCGTGCACGCACGCACACGGCGACACGAGCACATGCTGCATTTAAGAGCACAGCTCTCCTCGCCTCCCCAATTAGCCCTCTAATTTGGCTAATGGAGCATTAATGGAGAAAGAGGCTGCTGAAGACCCGAGCTCAGCACAACGTCCTCCAAACCAACGCACACACATGCACACGCACGCACACACGTACAGAGATTAGATTTGACTAATAATAGCATGAGAACGCCTCTCCGGAGACAGCGCACACCTTTAAAAACGCACACAAATGCTGCAAGAATCCAGAAGTTGTTCACCAGTTACCCTCCCTGCAGAGCTCCAACTGTTCAAGATGGAGGTGAACACAAAATAACGAGTGAACACGTTTATTCAACCTTCAGAAAAGGTTGCTGGACTGAATCCAGCGTAAGCTATGTGTTTGTGGGAGAGCACGTTTATCTGTGATGACGTTCATCTACCACAGTGTTCTTCTGTCCCGGCCCCCAGGGGCCCCACAGGTCTGCAGGTTTTACATGTTGCTCAGACGGATCTGATTGACTGGATCACCGTCATCCACCACAGTTCAACACCTGCGACCTGAGGGCTCGTCCTCCCCAGTGACCGATATCGACCCGCAGAGCTCTGATGGTCCTGGTTTCAGCTCCTGCAGCGCCCGTTTCCGATTAATTATTAAATAATCAGAATGGATATGAAGTAATATTAATTAGCTTAGTGAAGAAGCACGTCATGAAATTTATGGAATTTACATCATGCTTGCCATGTCTTTGTCTTTTTTTGGTATTAATCTCTATTATCCTGGTGTACAATTTACTGCATTTTCAGGACTATAAGTTGCACCGAAGTATTTTCTGTCAAAAAATACATCGTGAAGAAGAAAAAATATATATATACAAGTCTGACTGGTCAATAAGAGCAGGTGATAGTTGGACTGTTGATGAACCTTCCAGCAGCAGCTGTTCAAGGACCCATCTGAAGACTAGTCCGTCCATCTGTGGACTCGTTCCTCCATCTGTGGACTCGTTCCTCCATCTATGGACTCGTTCCTCCATCTGTGGACTCGTTCCTCCATCTGTGGACTCGTTCCTCCATCTATGGACTCGTTCCTCCATCTGTGAACTCGTTCCTCCATCTGTGGACTCGTTCCTCCATCTGTGGACTCCTTCCTCCATCTGTGGACTCGTTCCTCCATCTGTGAACTCGTTCCTCCATCTGTGGACTCGTTCCTCCATCTGTGGACTTGTTCCTCCATAAGTGGATTGGTTCCTCCATCTGTGGACTAGTTCCTCCATCTGTGGACTCATTTCTCCATCTGTGGCCTCGTTTCTCCATCTGTGGACTGGTTCCTCCATCTGTGGACTGGTTCCTCCATCTGTGGACTGGTACCTCCATCTGTAGACTCGTTCCTCCATCTGTGGACTCCGTTTCTCCATCTGTGGACTGGTTCCTCCATCTGTGGACTGGTTTCCTCCATCTGTGAACTCGTTTCTCCATCTGTGGACTGGTTCCTCCATCTGTGGACTGGTTTCTCCATCTGTGAACTCGTTTCTCCATCTGTGAACTCGTTTCTCCATCTGTGGACTGGTTCCTCCATCTGTGGACTGGTTCCTCCATCTGTGGACTGGTTCCTCCATCTGTGGACTGGTTCCTCCATCTGTGGACTCGTTTCTCCATCTGTGGACTCGTTTCTCCATCTGTGGACTTGTTTCTCCATCTGTGGACTGGTTCCTCCATCTGTGGACTGGTTCCTCCATCTGTGGACTGGTTCCTCCATCTGTGGACTCATTTCTCCATCTGTGGACTGGTTCCTCCATCTGTGGTCTGGTTCTTCCCATCTGTGGACTCGTTTCTCCTCATCGTGGACTGGTTCCTCCATCTGTGGACTCGTTTCTCCATCTGTGGACTCGTTTCTCCATCTGTGGACTCGTTTCTCCATCTGTGAACTCGTTTCTCCATCTGTGGACTCGTTCCTCCCTCTGTGGACTCGTTTCTCCATCTGTGGACTCATTTCTCCATCTGTGGACTCGTTCCTCCATCTGTGGACTGGTTTCTCCATCTGTGGACTGGTCCCTCCATCTGTGGACTGGTTCCTCCAGCTGTGGACTGGTTCCTCCATCTGTGGACTCGTTCCTCCATCTGTGGACTCGTTCCTCCATCTGTGGACTGGTTCCTCCAGCTGTGGACTGGTTCCTCCATCTGTGGACTGGTTCCTCCATCTGCGGACTAGTTCCTCCATCTGTGGACTGGTTCCTCCATCTGCGGACTAGTTCCTCCATCTGTGGACTGGTTCCTCCATCTGTGGACTGGTTCCTCCATCTGCGGACTAGTTCCTCCATCTGTGGACTGGTTCCTCCATCTGCGGACTGGTTCCTCCATCTGCGGACTGGTTCCTCCATCTGCGGACTGGTTCCTCCATCTGTGGACTCGTTCCTCCATCTGTGGACTGGTTCCTCCAGCTGTGGACTGGTTCCTCCATCTGTGGACTGGTTCCTCCATCTGCGGACTGGTTCCTCCATCTGTGGACTGGTTCCTCCATCTGTGGACTGGTTCCTCCATCTGTGGACTGGTTCCTCCATCTGTGGACTCATTTCTCCATCTGTGGACTGGTTCCTCCATCTGTGGTCTGGTTCTTCCATCTGTGGACTCGTTTCTCCATCTGTGGACTGGTTCCTCCATCTGTGGACTCGTTTCTCCATCTGTGGACTCGTTTCTCCATCTGTGGACTCGTTTCTCCATCTGTGAACTCGTTTCTCCATCTGTGGACTCGTTCCTCCATCTGTGGACTGGTTTCCTCCATCTGTGGACTGGTTCCTCCATCTGTGGACTGTTTCCTCCATCTGTGGACTGGTTCTTCCATCTGTGGACTGGTTCCTCCATCTGTGGACTCGTTCCTCCATCTGTGGACTGGTTCCTCCAGCTGTGGACTGGTTCCTCCATCTGTGGACTGGTTCCTCCATCTGCGGACTGGTTCCTCCATCTGTGGACTGGTTCCTCCATCTGCGGACTAGTTCCTCCATCTGTGGACTGGTTCCTCCATCTGCGGACTGGTTCCTCCATCTGCGGACTAGTTCCTCCATCTGTGGACTGGTTCCTCCATCTGCGGACTGGTTCCTCCATCTGTGGACTGGTTCCTCCATCTGTGGACTGGTTCCTCCAGCTGTGGACTGGTTCCTCCATCTGTGGACTGGTTCCTCCATCTGCGGACTAGTTCCTCCATCTGCGGACTGGTTCCTCCATCTGCGGACTGGTTCCTCCATCTGTGGACTCGTTCCTCCATCTGTGGACTGGTTCCTCCAGCTGTGGACTGGTTCCTCCATCTGTGGACTGGTTCCTCCATCTGCGGACTGGTTCCTCCATCTGCGGACTGGTTCCTCCATCTGTGGACTGGTTCCTCCATCTGTGGACTGGTTCCTCCAGCTGAGTATTATTATAGAGTATTGAATCATTAATTGCACTGCTATGGACGAAGGGACTCTTGATCCAAATCACAGGTCGAACCTGCAAGAACAGACCAAATCCAGTCAGCTTGAAGAGGAGCTGCTGATGATGTTCATGTGGAGCAGGAGAACCACTCTTCCCTCAACAGTCAAGGAAAAAGACAACATCCCTGCTCATCAAACAAAATGAAAGAGCTTGGAGCGCTGACGAGGAATGGAACGTGTATTTAATCAAGCTGTCAGCTGAAGAAATATAATTCCAGACTTCAACACTTCTTTAGCCGCTGTAACAACGGACTGAATAACCTCAGATATGTTACTGTGAAGGAGCCGACGTGAATCCCAGATATTTGACTGTTGGCTGCGAGCTCCCGTCCAGGTTGTCTGCAGAGGAAGTGCATCTCCAGCTGCATTGTTGCCAGGGAACAAAACACAACACAACACTCCCGTGCGTTGACAGCGACAGATGAACGACAGTTCATGGGTGGAAACCTGCCTTAAAGCTGCCACTTCGCTCATCAAATGATTAAAAAAAGTAAAAAATCAACACTCCAGTTTGTGTTTTTGTTCACTTCTTCAAAGAGAGACAAGCAACAACAGATTAGTGCCTCCAAGACGTCCATGCACACTAGATCCACCGCAATAAATGAAAGTGTTTTCCCATTTAAAGCTGGATACCACAGCTCCTGACTGGCCTTCAACAAAGGGGAGAAACGTCGTATCCAGATTAGGGCTGTGAAAAAAAATCGATTTGGCAACATATCGTGATTTTCAGCCGCTCAATATAATATTGATTTTCAGCTCCTAAAGCTTTCAAAAATATTATTAATAAACAATAAGTGAGTTGTTTTGAGCAAATAGTTTTGACTCAATTTGTGCTCTGAATGATCAATATCATCTGATAAACATATACAGCAACTAGATTTTTCATCTCTACTTTTAATTTTGATATTAACTGGGTAGAATATCGCAATATATCGTGATATCGTGATAATATTGTATCGTGACCCAAGTATCATGATACATATAGTATTGCGAGGTCCTTGCCAATACTCACCCCTAATCCAGATGTGCAGTCCTCTTCTTCTCTGTGCTGCACTTCCAATTTTCCATCACCTCATCAGCTGATTTTTATTTTTTTTATTTCTTATCAGTATATTATGTGGCAGCAATATAATTTCCTCTGGATGTTTGCATGAAATGAAAAATGAAATGAAATGAAATGAAATTGAAAAATACTTTCAACATTGTAGTAAGGGCTTTTTTTTTCAACAATAAATAAATGACAGAATAATAATATTGAAATAATAATAGTAGGATGTCTTGTTGTGGAGGCTGATGGCTGATGTTTTTGGATCCCCTGCACTGCTTCTGGCCCGGCTCAGAGCACGGGGCTGATATCGGGACTCAGAAACCTCGTTCGACACTATGAATAACGGCCATATTGTTTTCACGCCCACGTGGGCTCATTAAAAGATGTGCGCAGCATGGGAACTGTTGCTGAGAGGATCAGCGCGGCGCCATCGCGGTGCTTCTTATCAGACGCGTTGGTGGCCGTGTACTGTATATGTACGTGACCTCTTCATACTCACACACTTTGCTTTGACCTTCCTGTCTCACATTTGAAGGGCTTGCAACTCCATTTTTGTTATAAAGTGCAGCATTATTTGTTGTAACAGCCTTATATACATATATATATATATATAAAGCTGCTTATATATATATATTTATATGTATAAATATCCCTGAAATGCTGAAACATGTTGTTAGAATGAGGTCATCAGCCGAAACACTGCTTGCTGAATATTATCCCTGTGGGGCGATAAGACGGCATTGAACTCCTCCCGTGATGCCGCGTCGGTTTGCGGAGGAGTTTCCAAGGTATGACAGCGCTGGCGACAGCCATATCTGACTCCATGACCCCTTTTCAAGTCTGCCGCTAGCACTTCAGCCTCTCTCTACCTCTCTCACGCACACACATAAACATGCACACATCCTCTCCCCACATCTGCAGATAGTGTCGCTGCTTCAGTCTCCAGGCCTTCGATAAGGGGAGCCCCCCGAACAAAGAGGAGGGGGCGCCGCTCGCGTTCAGCCGGAGGAGAGAGAGACTGAGAGCGTGCACAGTCGCCCTAATCTCCAGGACGGCTCCATAAACACCGCCGCGGCCCCGCAGAGCCAGAACCCGGGCAGCACCGGCAGCTCCAAGTCTGATGCAATGCCTCACGTAGCGCTGCCGCCGTCGTCGCTGCCGCCGCTTACCAGCAACCAGCCCTGATTAGCTCGAGCCCAATCTGATGATGTCATCAGTAGCTGTTCCTGGTGAGGGAGGAGAAAAGCTGGCTTCACTACTGGAGTCACGCAGACAATAAAAGACTTTAGAAGTAGCTGACCAGCAAAGTTCCCAAAGTGCTAATAGCTGATGCATATTTAGAGTCTTCATCAGCTCCACCTGTTCAATCGGCCAATCAGCCGGTCACATGGCAGCAACTCAAAGCATTTCGGTATGCGGACGTGTTAAAGGCGCCTTCCTGAAGTTCAAACCAGCATCAGATCAGGGAAGAAAGGGGTTTGAAGTGACTAACCCTAACCCTAACCCCAACCCGTGGCACGGTTGTTGGTCTGAGTGTTTCAGAAACTGCTGATCTTTCACACTCGAGCATCTCCAGGGTTTGCAGAGGACCGTCCAAAAATGAGAAAATTACGAAAAGGCCTTGCTGATGCCACGGGAGAACGTGCAGACTGGACTGGACCAAGTAACTCATGTAAGCGTTCGTTACGACGGAGGTCTGCGGAGTAACATCTGCGAAACGCACAAGAGGACCACGCCGGGGGCCGCCGGTGGAAACCGAGGCTACAGAACTGGAAGAACTGGTCTGATGGGTCTGGATTTCAGCTGAGAAATTCAGACGGTCAGAATTTTGAGGAACGCACGGATGGGACGTGGTGCAACGGGAGAGTTCCATCGTGGATGTGCATCCACAGAACAGTGAAAGCAGGAAGACAAGCAACGTCAACCCATGGGTTGTGGGTGTCTTTATCTGGACCTTGAAACAGAGAAAGAGAGATGATGATAAAGTATCTCCCCCAGGACTTCATCGAGACCTCGCTTCTTGTATCGAATATGGAAGGAAAGAACCCTTTAAAATGTCCTCATTCCTGGAATAAGTCGGTTAGCAGAAGCGGCTAACGTTTGCTCTGGTTACCAAAAGGTCCCATCGACAGGTGACACACCACTGCAGGACTCAGACGGCTCACCAGACACCTGGGCTGATGTCATCAGTAGTCTCACTGTGGTCTACCGTGGCTTTGATGACATTAAATCTGACTTTACATCACGATCCTATTATCTGTGAGCTAATAATACTTAATACCGACAAGATGCTTGCATTTTGTCTGATTGTCAAAGGTCACTGTTTCAACAGAAAAATGCCATCCTGTGAGAACGTATGTGACCTGCTTGGTCAATATATGTTTTACTTTAAGTTTGTTATTTCTTTTAAATCCCTCATCTGGTTAATTTTAGAGACTACGTCCAATTTTCTAAACCGGAAATGCCAAAGTGTGCAGCTCCTCGGAGAACCACTAGGGTCTGGTTCTGAAAGCGAGTGGGTCTCTGTGTTAAAATGTCCAACTGTTCAGCAGAAATAAACATATTTGCGACCTGTTACAAAGCCCAGGCTTCCATAACTGGACTCCGGTCGCTTTGGCTGACCCGCCTTCGCACCTGGAGCCTTCCAGGTTGGCCTGGACCCTGGTTCCAGTTGGGTCTTTGTCCCCAGACCCTTCCAAGTCCAGCAAAGCCACCGAACCAGACTTTGGCTCGCCTTGATCGTTTGTCTAGTGACATATGAGGTTTTATAAACTGAGAAGTGACATCACAGAGGGTTTGTCCAGTCTGTCCTCTACTAACACTCTCAGTCTTACAGTTTTCTGAATTACATCCTCTGGAGTGAAAAACTTGACAATGAGTTCACACACAGACGGCAGCTGGACAGATAAATGGCTGTAAGACATTTAGATGTTCTTTCCTGAAATCCCAAAGCTTCACACGAACACCAAACCCATCATCAGGCTGCTGTTAACATCACGGCCGTGTGTATCGTCTGGAGACGGCATGTTTGCCTCTATTACTTTTTCATCTTATCTCAGACTGCATTCTTCTGAACATATTATTATTGTCTACACTTGATTTCTCATTCAAAGGAAAACAAGAGCTTCAAATGAGGCTTCAACTTGGACTGCGATTGGCCGCGACCGAGCGCAGCGTTGGCAGAAGCAGATAAGGGCCAGAGCCAGACCAAATAAAGACCAACAGTCTGTTAACATTCTTCACGTTTCTCGATACCCCCCCTACCACACACAGACACATTCCTCTGAGCTCTCAGAAAAACCGCAAAATGCACTTTCAGGGTCATATTTTTGTCCAACATCAATTTAAAGTTAGCACGGTTTCAGTGTAACGCTGAAACCATAGGATAAGGCCGGGCGCAGGCCGGAGGTGATGCGACACAGAGCTCAAGGCAACGCCGCAACATCACCGATGCAGCCGAGGAGGGTATGCTAACACAGATAATAGACGCATCGGCGCGGGAAGCAGGACTGAAAAATGCTCAACATAAACACAAGCTACTAGGCGCACATGCACGTGCCTGGAGAAATCTGTGGAAATATGATTCAAGTTTATTAGTCACTGCGAAAAGAGAGTTCCCCCAGAGACCTGAGAGCTGCAATCACGTTTACTTTGCTCAGTTTACAGCACAGATAGAGCAGTAGAGAAAAGTCTGTCAACTACACACAAACTGCTGTCAACTGTTGCAGTTGACCTTTCAGTTAAACTGTTTGTTTCCAGTTTCATGTAAATTTGATAGATGACATATAGATTAAGAAGCAGGCTATAAACATGTAGTCAAGGTTGCAAGGGCTGTTAAACATTTAATAACGACGGGCTCTGCCGAATCAGATACATTAGACACTGCAGTAGGGATGGAACGGTTACCGGTATTACAGTAAAGCGCGGTAAAATTTGACGCGATAACGATTGCCGCTTATGTTTGACTTTATCTCATTATCGCGGTCGATTACCAGGATATGTAATATCAGCCGCATTCAGGTCTGCGAGTGATTCGCGACTGTGTCTCACGTGAATATGTAGCTTGTAACATCGGCATCGTAACGTGAGCATGGTGGAAAGTAGTGATAGCACGTAGGACATTTACCAACCCACTAAAAGGTCCAACCCACCAAGTCCAAGGTCTGGGCACATATATATACCGTATATATTTTTCTTTTAAGAATGCAGAGAGACAACTGGTGGAGGACAGTTATCCTGTCTGCAGAGCACTTGTTTACATTTTATTGTAATTTGTACAAGCAACTTGAAGGAGCTAAGCCTAATGCTTCAAGTTACTGTTTGACCAAGAGTAACCTGGTCGACGCGCTTTGCTAACTCACATTTCATAAACGTTACTGTTGTGTGTTGATCGAAAAAGGACCAGAATGATGTTCTTCTGATGCAGTTAAAATATTAATTTATTCCATTAACTGATCTGAAAACCATAACGCCGGCAGTTAGCGCCACAGCGGTCAAAAACCTTTTGCCCTTCCGGGTCAAACACCTAACCAATAACAGGCAGCTACCTTTATACCTGACCCTCAGGTAACAACACAGCGACACCCACAGACACACAGAGTGAACTACAATTCAGAACAACATATTTGGCTCCTCTACAACTGTTTATATCAGGGTTTCCGTTGTCCGGTAATTGCCGGACTTTGTCTGGTAAAATATGCGGAAGTCCGGGATTTTATAATCTCTCCGGTCAAAATGTCCGGTGAAAATACTCCTCCCAAGCACAATTTCAGTTGTAATAAAATGGGTTATTTCCACATCATTTTATGAAAAACGCCTCGGGATTCTCCCAGAGGAGCTGGTGGAAGCGGCCGGGGGGAGGGAGGTCTGGACCTCTGAAGCCGCTGCCCCCACGACCCGACTTCGGATAAGCGGAAGCTAATGGATGGATGGATGGATGGATGGATTTTATGAAAAAACATATACTTTTTTTACGAATGAGTAGTGTGTGAGGACGAGTCGGCTCCAGCCACAGCTCCACTCATTGATCCCACAGGTGCGCGCAGAGACGCCATCTCCGTCATGACAGCGCTCCGCGGTTATGGAGGCTTGAACTTCTCAACGGCCTGTGAAGTTCTCATCCGGGATTTAAGTGAAATCTACCCCGAGTGGCTCAACTGGCCCAGATAGCCTGCTGATCCCTGTCTCCAGTGTGCCAGCAGAGAGAGGTTTCTCTCTGCAGAACCGCATTAAAACAGCGCAGCGGAGTCAGAAGAGCGCAAGCTTCTGCAATATTTATTTATTTATTTTTTAAGTTACGCTCGTGAGTCAATTGACGGGACTTATTTTATTTGAAATAGCCTGTTTTTCAATAAAAACACTATTAAATGACTTGCATTGATATTGTACTACTGCATATGATTTATTTTTAACCTCAATAAATTCATATAGCCTATGTGACCGGAATTTCAAACATTTGTCCGGTAAATTGAAAACCTGCCGGTCACATTGTCCGGTGCCAGTTTTTTCTAGCGGAAACACTGGTTTATATGCTCATTTATACGTATTTAAGGGTTAAGCTTAAAGTCCAAAGCTTTTTTTGATTTGAACTTCACTTAAATTTTTGTTCCTGATAATTGTTTGCATATTTTGACCTACTATGGTTGTTAAAGTGTTTATCTAAATTTGCACCAGACAAATAAGCTTTGTTCCTGTTATTTATTTTGTTCATTTAAAATAAAACCTCTTTCTGTGCCAGTTGTTTGCCCTTTTAATGTGAAAGTTTCATTTTGATAGGATTTTGGCTTCTGATGTTTTAGTATGACAAGAAAATCACAAGATTTTGTGAAATTATTTGTTTTTTAGACATTTGTACAGCAATTAAGAATACCGCGATATAATCGAAATATCAAATTTTCCATATCGTTACATTCCTACACTGCAGGACTGTAGTAATAGCCTGGCCCGGTCAATTCAGCACCAGATATATATTGTGAAACAAAATCCAACCAAAGCTCTAAATCAGAGAAGGAAAATTCAGAATCTGTAGCCAAGAAACAAATTTGGTACACGAGAGCCAAAGTCATTTTTCCCGGTTGGGGTGTTTTCTTTCCTCACCATTACTTATGAAACCATCTTTTCACTTTACATTAAACATTTAAATCCCACATTCACTCGCTCTGCAGTGTCTTTCCTTCACTGATCCATTAGTCTCAGGTTTCTGCAGAAATACAATAAAAGCTCTAATCCAACGAGGGAGAACGGGGGTCCCTTCTCTTCACCGGTCCTTGCCACAACGTTGCCACAGCGCATCACAACTGCATTGATGACGTATTTGCATGGTTGCGGGACAAGTTGACAGAACCTACCCCTAAACCGCTGATCTGAAACTAAAGAAAACTCAAGTGCTTTTCCAAATGCAGAGCTCAGAGTATTTTGTCGAACCTCCAAATTTGTGAATTGCATTGGGTCCGTGAAAGTTTCTGACACATCTCCCCCTCTGTGGCCCCGTTCCCTGAACCACTGTTCCCCGCCTCCCCCTTCACCTGAACAAAAATACATTTAAGATTAAAAGACCTCCATAGCAGAACTATCATTCAGAATTTTTTTCCCTTTGGGAAATATAAATGTGCTACTGGAGGAAGACATGTCCTCAAAGCATTTACCTTCCAAACTGACCAGAAGATGTTGAAATATTTCAGTCGAAATTGTCCAGGAAACCTCTATCCACATCAGACAGGATGTTGTTTGTTAACTCCTGTTTGGGACTCAGTCCATCTCAGTCTCGTGGATTCAAAAAATGTCAGCACAGATGGATGAGAGGCCGTCAAATTCAGGACAAAAGCTCTGGAGTGGGAACCGCCATCGGCTCGGCATATCGCGCTGACCCGGAGAACTTTCTCTTCCTGAATAAAACACCAGGCGTCAAACACAACAAGCAGTCGCGTAAAGAGAGTGCAGGAGAAAGACACGCCAATCTCTCACACTTTCGCTCATTCACGCCACGGGAAGCGCGGTGCCGTTCATTATGGGTGGTTGTTTTGCTTCTGTCAGCTTTTACGAGCAAATGAGGAGATGCCAGCTTCCTATTCCTCCCGGGTCGGACCACCCAGCCTCTCCAGCATCGCAGATTAGACGCTGTTGTAGTTAAGGAATGGAGCAGCATTTGCTATGTGATTAAACTGAAGCGCCGCTGTTCTATCTATTTAGATTTAAGGATTTTAATCGCATAATTGCTTCAGTTAGAATTTAAAGTTTTGTGTGCACTTAAAACATTCTGAATCACACCAGCTTGGTTATTTGTTGAGTCGTTATTATTTTACCAAAATTTCAGCCCTTCATCCTCAATATAAGAAGGAGATCGTAGACGACGTGGGTTTTATTCACTGCCCTGTTGCATTTCTTTAAAAATAAAAAGTAAAACTTTGCAACATGACGAATAGTCCCAAGTGCTGATAAAAACCTCAAAACTCTCCAGATCCCAGTCTGATCAAGCATCAGTTGTAAACCGTGGCACGTCTACATATTATCTGACCAGTATTCCTGCACGCAATCCCTCTTTTTGTTTTTTGTTTTTTAACTATTGCAGTTATGCACAACTACGTACTACTGGACCCTACGTAATCTACGAGTCTGTACAAGTCGACTACCGACACCACACAAATA
Source organism: Hirundichthys speculiger (assembly GCA_018398805.1). Taxonomy (NCBI): domain Eukaryota; kingdom Metazoa; phylum Chordata; class Actinopteri; order Beloniformes; family Exocoetidae; genus Hirundichthys; species Hirundichthys speculiger. Next base: position 942,649 of record JAGFBZ010001678.1, read on the forward strand.
CCATCGAAAAGAAGTTCATGCTGTCTGTCACGAATATACGCTGATCCGCTTCGACAGGAGGAAAAAAAAAAAAGCCCTCCAGACTAACATTAATAGACAATAATGCTGCAAATGCAACTCAAAACTGCTTTCATTTCATCGTGTTATGGTCCCAAACAAAGGTTTACACAGTTTACCACCGAGTACAACCGATTTAAGTCTGGAATATTCCTTTAAATACGCCACAATATTAATGCAAATCCCTTTTTTTTAACTCAACTTCTGCCCTTCCGTTAATGAAACTGCTTCTTCTGGGACCCCTCGACTTCACAAAAAAGGCACAAAGGCCCCGATCGTACACTTCCCCTTACCCGTTAACGCTAGCCACTACCCGCAAATTTCGGGTATAGGAACCTCCGCTAACCGCTAATGCAATCTTCCGCTTGCTAAAGCCGCTACCCGTTATGCCGACTCCCTTACGCACGTTGTAGGTGTGGCAATGGGCGTGTCTTTTACCCTTTCTGCAAACTCAGTATCTTGCGATCGCGGGTAGCGGGTGGTCAGACCATATGACCCGCATGTCGGCGCGTACAAGAGTGCGTCCAAATGGCATCAATGTGCTTCCCCTGGTCACATGTGGACGTGCACAAACGGCTCTACCTCTCGAATTAACTTTTGTTTAAAAAAAAGCGTGATTTGGCCTCAGTTGAACCGCTGAGAAAATGGCAGAGATCGTCTTAAACTGCATGATCACCAGTTAAACCATGGACGACCAGAGCATGTTTACTGGGGGGACACCAACTATCTGGGACTTTCAGGTAAAAATGTTTATATGTATATATCAGTGCAGAGGAGGAGGAGGAAGGAAGAGGAGGAAGCTCTACTGCAGAGTCCCAGACGAGCTGCGCATGAGAGCTTCTCTGATCTGGAATGAAAAGACGCTCCATAGCGGTTTGCGGGTAGTTTTGACTCTTAAAGGCAATTGGCTACTTACGCACTGATTGGTTTAACAGGTGGAACGCCCAACCACTCCTATGCATAATGTAGCAGGTAGCGCAGGTGGGATAGCGGGTTTAGCAAGGTGGAAGATTGCGTTCTTTGTGCGTTACCCGTTATCCCTTAATAGCGGCTTTAGCAGATCTGGCAGAAGATCGGCCGTCAAAATCCAACATGTTCAGCTAGCTGTTTCCCCTCCAGTGTAGCTCGAAATGATGCTGATAATAGTTAGCTAGATAATAGATATTAGCCGTTTACACTCTGCAAAGATTTTCACAGCCTAGATGACCTGAAATGGGTAGATCGTTAATCGGGCAGAGGGAAACCCGAGCAGTTTCCAGGCGTCACCGTATCGCCAGTCAGTGTTGGGCAATTTCACTTTCTACATGAACTAGTTAGGTTCATAGTTCATAGAAATTGAAATGAACTAGTTCAGTTCACCATTTCGAAAAATGAACTAAATAGTTAATTAAAAAAATTTTTTTTTTTTAATGTTGCTGTAAGCAATTATTTGTCAAAATAATTACCACTGCCCATATACTACACCACCACACACAGCAATTATTTTATCCATTTTAACTGTCGAAAACTATTAGTCCAATTCTGAATCCTGAACCAACCAGGGTTCACATTAGCATTGAAGGAACAGCCCATGTAAAACTGTTATTTCCATTTCAGCTTCTCTCTACAACAGCCATTCCCAAACTACAGAACACCAAGGTCCAATTTGAAATGTGAAAAATCTCCACAGCCCACCGAAACCTTTAATCACAACTGTGATCAACATACAGGACCAGGAACCATGATCCGATATTAATGTAAGGGGTCAACAAATAAGGTGACACTTGTCATATTAAGTTCAGATGACAGTAGAATAACACTTAACTGGTTTGTTTTATTACTTCTTAATGTTTTTTAATCATGTCATGAATATTTTACAGTAATTAAAAATATATTCAAAAAAGATTGAGGATTTAAAACAGATTTGTTTAATTTTAATGACCTCTCATGGCCCACCTGCAGTCCATGACGGCCCACCAGGGGGCCGCGGCCCACACTTTGGGAATCACTGCTCTACAGTATATTAAAAATATGAGGAAAAACTTGCTGCCAAATGGTCTTTATTATCAGACAAAAACAGATCCTTAAGGTGCAAATGTTTTTTCCCCCATTTCAATATTTCAATCCCCCCACAGTCGGGGTCTCCTCCAGCTCTGGGTAACTGCAGCTTTCATCTTCCTTCATGATCGTTTCAAACGTTTGATGACGCAATTGTTAGCGTGACAGCAGCGACAGCCGTGTTTCCATGTTTGATTGATTTCCTCAGATACATATCAGGCTCGTTTGTGGTGGATTTTAAATGGGGTTCACTGGAAACCTGGAACGGTTTTGACCGTGCGTGAACTTTGAAAGAGCGTCGTTCACAATTGCCCAAATGAACTCGTTCACGCCCCCCGCTGGTGAAGGAGAAAGAGAGCGAGTTCAGTTCACGTTCACACTAAATACGAACTAGTTGGTGAACTTTCCATCAATGAACGCGTTCAGGTACGACACTGCCGCCGGTGCACGCCCACCTCAGGTCGCCGCCATGGTGCCGGTGAGTCGAAAGTTGACGACCGCTGCAGCCGTGCCCACGTGCACCGAAGGGAAAACAAATAAGAGGAAGAAGAAGAAGCCTTCCACGCTTTACCTCTGTTTCTTCCATCTGCAGACGTGCTGACGTTTACGTCATTTCATCGAGCGTTCATGCCGCAGCCTGCCTTTAATCGTCCGATGGTTCTGTCTTTCATCTCTGCTCCTCTCTCACTGTGAGATGTACAACCAGAGGTTTTTTTTTTTTTACCTCTCATGGAAAGCTTTTATCTGAGAAAATCACACGGCGTGCAAGAGTTAGATCCTCCAGACCTTCAGGATTCAAAACAGCTCTTTCTTTAAAACTCATATCCCTGCTGAACAGGTGGTTGCTGACTAGATGCAATCATCGCCTCTTAGTGTCAGGTAGAGATTTATCTCTGACAAAGAACCTGAGTGTGCTGTAATTGCACCTTTACGGCCTTACGAGACGGAGCTAAGTGTTTCAAAATGTCTGCTCTCCAACGTCATCGACAAGCCGCGACTCAGACCGCCGTTTTGTCTCGGATCTCCTCGCGTTCACACCTCTTCTGTGAGCAATTGTGCGTCGGCGGGTGTTAACAGACCTTTTCAAAGCGAAGACTCTCAGAGAAGAGCCGCCGGCATCCCATGATCCTCTCACTTCAAAGGGCATAAACGCGTCCGTTGTACCTGCGGCGCAAATTGCTGCCGGATCACCTCTGCTGATCCGAAGTGGTGTGACCTACAGCACAACAGTGCCGGTGTTGTTTGAGGGCGTAACTGCGCCCTCGGCCTCGGGGGATCCACCGGCTGAGGGCCTCAAAGCCACACAAGAGGAGCTAAGCTCTGCTGAAGGGAGGCTGTCATCCTTCCAGCCTGCACCTGTGGAGACTGGCCTGCCTCTACCAAGGCCTGGCCGGGCAACAGAGGAGAGCTTTGGGAGGATTTGGGGGGGGAATGGATGCCCGCCTCCCACTTTGACTCAGTAAATACCTCAGATGGGACGATGAGCTTCAGTGCTGGGCCCTGAGGGGGGGGATGGAGGTGACGCTGAAGCCGTGGAGCCCGTACATGACGAGTTGTTTCAGCAGATCATCGGTTGATTGGGCAGCTCAGATTTTCCCCTGCAGATTCTGGGAGATACAGTGGAGGAAATAAATATTTGATCCCCCGCTGATTTTGGCAGTTTTCATACTAAGAAATAAATGAACAGTCTCAGACTTCTATGGCAGCTTTATTTTAACAGTTATAGAAAGAATATTGAAAAAAAAACTGAGAAAATTACATGAAATGAAAAATAAAATTTAATTTGCAAGTCATTGAGGGAAATAATTATGGGTGTACCTCCAATATTGATTTATTGAATTTCCCTTTATGGGATAAATAAAGTATTTTTCATTTCATTTCATTCAAATGAGGTTTTATTTACAGTTTCTACAGCAATCTAAGTTTTTTGGAATTAAGCTGTAACTTGTCAAAGACTATGAAACGCATTTAGTTGAATGAATGAATGAATGAATGCTTTATTTCGGTTTGAACACAAATATAAAATAATGTTTTTACAAACTCCGGCTTCCTCCCACAGTCCAAAGACATGCATGTCAGGTTAATTGATAATTCTAAATTGCCCGTAGGGACCGGGCTATTTATCAAATAGAAACCGAAAAAGGAGTAGGCTAAAGCCCCAAGGCTTATTTTTGCCTATCCTAGTTAAAAGCACACATGCTAAACAAACTAGATATTTTATCACTTTCATCTCTGCATTTCTCAGTTAGTTTTCTGAAATAAGGACGCGAGCACAGATCTGGGGCCAGAGAGAGGAGCGCGTGCATTATCGCACATAAATGATGTTCAGTTTTAGTTTAATGCTGGTTTCCTTTCAGAGCTCGTGAAGAAGAAGAGAGAGGATCCATCTCTCTCTGTTACACAGTCTGGTACTGCAGATGTGTTTACACGCTCTTAAGCCCGGCTGTATTTATGACCAGCACCAGTCCCAGATACTCATCCATGCAACCCGCACTATGACAAATATCTCAGTGCTTATGGGTATCGCGAGGACCACTTTTTAGCCTTTTTTTTTTCCTCCAGACACGCAGCGCCGACGCATTTAGCGCATTGGAGAAACAAAACAGATCCACCTCTCGGCGCGCGCTAATCCTCAGGCATCCAGGCCCGCGACGGCGCAGGAGTCTGAGGCTGAACTCTGCGGTGACAGACGGCTCTGCTGCAGGACCGCAGGTCAGAGGTTTGAGACCTGACGTTCTGCTGCCTGGAAAACGTGCATTTTCACAGAGACGTAACCGGAACACCGGAACACCGGAAGATCCCTGTTCTACTGCAAGACTCAAACTGTTAAGTTCTTTTTTTTTTTTTTGGTGTTTGCATCTGTCATTTTTCAGGCACTGAATCATTTTGGGTCCATTATCCATCCATCCATCCACCACCCACCCATCCATTATCCATCCATCCATCCACCCACCCACCCATCCATTACCCATCCATCCAGCCATCATCCATCCATTATCCATCCATCCACCCACCCATCCATCCATCTGTCCATCCATTATCCATCCACCCACCCATCCATCCATCTGTCCATCCATTATCCATCCATCCAGCCATCATCCATCCATTATCCATCCATCCATCCATTCCAGCCATCCATCCATCCAGCCATCATACATACCATCCATCATCATCCATCCATCCATCCATCCATCCATCGACTCATCCACCCACCCATCCATTATCCACCCACCCATCCATCCATCTGTCCATCCATTATCCATCCATCCAGCCATCATCCATCCATTATCCATCCATCCATCCATCATCCATCAATTATCCATCCATCCATACATACATCCATTATCCATGCATCTATCCATCCACCCATCCATTATCCACCCATCCATCATCCATCATCCATCCATCCATCCATATCCATCCATCATCCATCCATCCACCCCATCCATTATCCATCCACCAGCCCATTATCCAGCCATCCAGCCATCCATTAGCCATCCATCCATCCAGCCATCCCATCATCCATCCACATCCACCATCATCCATCCACCATCCATCCATCCATCAAATCCATCCATCCATCCATCCATATCCATCCATCCCATCCACCCATCCACCACCATCCACCATCCATATCCATCCATACATACATCCATCCATCCATATCCACCCATCCACGCATCCATCCATCCACCATTCCATTATCCAGCCATCCATCCATCCATCAATACATACATACATACATCATCCATTATCCATCCATCCATCCATCGACCCATCCATCCACCCATCCAACCATCCATTATCTATCCATCCATACATACATACATCCATTATCCATCCATTATCCACCCATCCACTCATCCATTATCCAGCCATCCATCCATCCATCAATACATACATACATACATCATCGATTATCCATTGTCCATCCATTATCCATCCATCCATTCATCCATCCATCATCCATCCATCCTTCCATCTATCCATCCCAGCCATCCATCCATCCATACCACCCGGCCATCCATCCATTATCCATTATCCATCCATCCATCCCATCCATCCACCCATCCATCCATCCAGGAGCCATCCAGCATCCACCCATCCAATCCAGCCATATCCATCCAGATCCACACCATCCATACATCCATATCCATCCATCCATCCAGCCACCCATTATCCATATCCATCCATCCACCCATCCACCCATCCATCCATCCATCCACCCATCCATCCATCCATCCACCCATCCATCTATCCATTATCCATTATCCATCCATCCATCCATCCATCCATCCATCCACCCATCCATCCATCCATCCACCCATCCATCCATGCCTGTTGAATTCGTAACAGAAACATTCAATGTTTAAAAGAAATAAAGTTTAATTTTTCAGGCACTGAATCGTTTTGGGTCACGAGCTGCACACAGTCAAAATCATTCTTACTGTAAAAATATGTCCTCAAATGCTTGAGTCAAATTTCCTGAAATATTATCAGTTCTGCTCACGTCCTCACGAATGCACGTATTCATGATGTCTGGAAAGGGTTGGGGTTCCTCTGTCAGCAGCGAACCCTCACACACAAAAAAGAGATCATTAGAGAAGAAAGAGGGGAACACAGACACAGAGGAGTCGAGAAAGGAAACGAGGTCGTATGGAAAGGAAGCGGCTGATCACAGATCCATTTAAAACCCTTCACACTCTGTCACACAACTAAAAGATGTTTGCTGGGAGAAGTGGATGTGGACAGTTTGAAAAACTGGAGGCATATTTAATCCAGCAGGGGGGGAAAAAAAAGAGGGATGAGCAAACACTTGCAAAGTGAGCGATCGATCACAGAGTGGGAGTTATGGGGGGGGGTGTCCATGGAGACAGAGGGGTACGTGTGAGCAAGAACCAGAAATGGAGATGAGGAGGGGGGGTGCAGATAAAGCTGAGCTCTGGAGAATTAACTTGTCGTGAGATTTGTCTCAGAGCTTTGGTTGAGGGACAGGCTCTCTGCTCCGGGTGCTTCTGGAAGTTCTCAGCGGCGCACAGACGTCCTGTCTGCGGCCTGCAGAGACACACAAACCCGGGAGCACAAAAATACCAGCGCCGCCACAAAAACACCAGCGCGGGTGCACGTTTTCTCCCCCTGTGTTCAGACGACATGAGCTGCAGGTGTTAAAGATGAAGCTCTTATATGGACGTTAAAGCTGGAAACGATAATCCATCACCCCGGCCTCCAGCAGCAGTTCATCCTGTCAGGTTAGGGTTAGTAATTCCAGGTTAACGAGGGAAAAGTTTCCCAGCGTTCAACACGCCTGCAGCTGTTTCCAGGCATCGGACTCCTGCGGCCCTTTAATCAGCAGCCGACACGAGTTAGCGGGTCTGTTTCACACCGTGACACCCCGGGCTCTGGCCGCCCCACAGGCGTCAGCTGAGGAAGGTGACAGCAGCCGGCGCGAAGGCGCTGATGGCAGGCGCGCCTTTCCAGAACGTTCCCACCCGGAGCGTCTCCGGAGCCACTAACATCAGCAGAGCGATGGTCATTATATTAATATGTATCCATCCATCCATCCATCCATCCATCATCCATCCATCCATCCATCCATTCCATCCATCCATTATCCATCCATCCATCCACCCATCCATCCATCCATCCATCCATCCATCCATTATCCATCCATCCACCCATCCATCATTCCCCATCCACCATCCATCCATCCATCCATCCATCCATCCATCCATCCACCATCCCATCCAGCCATCCCCATCCATTCCATCCATCCATCCATTATCCCATCCCATCCATCCATCCATCCATCCATTATCCACCTATCCATCCACCCATTATCCATCCATTATCCACCCATCCATCCATCCATTATCCATCCATTATCCATCCACCCACCCATCCATCCATCCATCCACCCATCCATCCATCCATCCATCCATCCCAGCCATCCACCATCCACCCAGCCATCCATTTTTCCATCCATTATCCACCCATCCATCCATCCATGCATCCATCCATCCATGCCATCCATTATCCACCCATCCAGCCATCCATCCATCCATGCCATCCCATCCATCCATCCATCCATCCATGCCATCCATCCATCCATCCATCCAGCCACCCATCCATCCATCCATCCATTAGCCATCCCATCCATCCATCCCACCATCCAGCCATCCAGAGCCATCCATCCACCAGCCATCCAGCCAGCCAGCCACCCATCCAGGCCCAGCCATCACCATTATCCACCACCCCCATCCATCCATCCATCCATCCATCCATCCATCCATCCACCATCCATCCATCCATCCAGCCATCCATCCAGCCATCCATCCCAGCCACCCAGCCATCCATCCATCCATCCATCCAGCCATCCAGCCACCCAGCCAGCCAGCCATCCAGCCATCCATCCAGCCCATCCACCAGCCAGCCACCATCCACCATCCACCATCCATCCAGCCCAGCCAGCCCATCCATCCAGCCAGCCATCCATCCATCCATCCATCCATCCATCCATCCATCCATCCATCCATCCATCCAGCCATCCACCATTATCCACCCATCCACCATCCAGCCAGCCAGATCCAGCCATCCACCCATCCAGCCATCCAGCCACCCATCCAGCCAGCCATCCACCCACCCATCCCATCCATCCATCCACCCATCCATATCCATCCATCCATCCATCCCATTATCCAGCCATCCATCCATCCATCCATATCCACCCATCCCATCCATCCAGCCATCCATCCACCATCCAGCCAGGACCAGCCATCCAGCCATCCAATCCCCATCCATGCCAGCCATCCATCCATTATGCAGCCATCCATCCATCCATCATCCACCCATCCATCCATCCATCCATTATCCATCCATCCATCCACCCATCCACCATCCATCCATCCATCCATCCATCCATCCATCCATCCCATCATCATCCATCCATCCATCCATCCATCCACATCCATTATCCATCCATCCATCACAGCCATAGCCATCCACATCCATCCATCCATCCAGCCATCCATCCATCCATCCATCCATCCATCCATCCCAGCCAGCCCATCCATCCATCCAGCCAGCCACCATCCACCATCCATCCATCCATCCACCACCATCCATTCATTCACCCACACATCCATTCCATCCATCCATCCACCCATCCATCCATCCATCCACCATCCATCCATCCATCCATCCAACACATCCATCCACCTATCCATCCATCCATCCATCCATCCTAAATCCATGCCTGTTTAATTTTTATGCAGCATCTGTCGTAACAGAAACATTGAGTGTTTAGAAGAAAAAAGGGTTTGTTCTGAATTTGACAGCAGCAACACAACTCAAGAAAGTCAGAACCCAGCGTAACAGAGCTCCATCCTGCATCTGTGAGCAGGACTCTGTTCCCAACCAACACTTCCAGAAAAGTCCCTGAACTCATGTCTGATTTTAATGCAGCGACACCTGAGGTCCCAGAGCTCAAAGGCCATCAGACTCCTTTGATGATATGATGATGTGATCAGTGACTCTCAGTCCTGGTCCTCAGGTACCGCTGGATGTCCTGCATCACTGCTTCAGCACACCAGGATGAGGAGCTCCATGCGTCTGAATTCAATGAAATTACCAAAACATGCAGGCCCTGTGGTACCTGAGGACCAGGACTGACCAGGACTGAGAGACACTGGTCTAGATGATGAGATGAAGTTTTCAGATTCATGCTGAGAAACAGGACTATGAAAGATCTGTCACTGACCCGTTACCAGTTAACATCAGATTTTCCCCCAGCCCTTTACTGCACTGTTGCAGTTTTCAGATTCAAAATCAGCTGATGATTTTCCATGAAACTCACTCCCAGTTTTTAATTTTCTATTGTGAATAAAATGCTGCATATCACAGCGCTGTTTTTTTTTTTTTACATTTTACACAGTGTCTTGACTTTTTTTGACTTTTACAAGGGTCTTATGCATTTTTAAGGCTCCTCCTACAACTAGGATTTGTGTTTTTCAGTTTGTATTCTTTGCAGGCTGTGATTTATTCTGTCATCCTGCGTAGATATAACGTAAAGATTTCCCTGTAAAGGGCCCATCCGCCTTCTTCTCAGATGAAAGCCACATCGTCAGCAGCGTGTCCTCCCTCCACGGAGGCCGTTGGCTCCATTGTGTCCGTGATTTGTCATCTTCTGGTCAGGACACTTGGCGCAGGGACAGCTGCCTTTGTGGCATCCTGGTGTTGAGCTCTGGTGAAAAGGCAGCTGAGACGAGGCAATGAGCTAAGTGATGTTTAGCTCTTTGCCTGCCTCGGAGCCACACGCGCACACCCGCACGCATGCACGTACGCGTGCACTAAATGAACCGTACGCACACACAGAAAGACAAAAAAATATCCCCTCCCCAAAAAAAGAAGGAGAAAAAAAAATCATGTTAGTGCACTCAGCGACCATCGTGAGGGGGCTCCGACGTCTTCAAACAATCAGCGACGCGCACACAGAGAAACACACACATCCTCCGTCAGCCTGGAGCTGACGCTGACAGGCCGCTCTTTTGTCCATCGTTCACCGGGAGACGAGAGCACAAACAAGAAAGAGGGAGAGGGAGAGATAAAAGCCCTCCCCCCTGCCCGCCGTAATCCAATTACAGGCCTGCAAATTTGATTGGCGCCCCGGGAGTGTGCCTTCAGCTGTCCGTCATTAGCGACTAGAGAATGGGGGGGGTGCTGAGGGTGCTGTTGGGGTGGAGGTGTGTGTGTGTGTGTGTGTGTGCGTGACACTGAGCAGGACTGACACTTCATCTGCGTTGGCTCAAAGACGTCTCCTCCGTCTTCATGTGCCAGCGTCCGAATGTATCCGTCCCATTAGTGGCCATTAGAGAAAAATGGAGCACGCTGAAAAATGCCTTTATTAAAAATTTGTCAGATTATCAAATGTGCGGCGGATTCCTTTGCCAGGAGCTTAGTTCGAATGAGGTGGATGACAGCAAAAGAAGGCTATAAATGAAGTAAACCCCTCAAGAAAAAAAAAGAAAGAGATCACTGGACGTTCCCTGCTGAATGTCCTGGTCCTCTGGTCGGCTCGGCGTCGCAGACGGTTAAGAGCAAAACAAAATCGGAAATGCAGGAGCTCTGGATCCTGATCGGCCGACTGGATAAAGCGATGGAGAGCCCAGACGACATTAAAACTGAAAGCTTCTATCTTTTACGCACATATTGCTGTCTCTTAAACTGGCAGGACATGTGGACGCTCTCTGCCGATAAAGGCAAGGCTTCATTACCATCCAACCCCCCCAACCCCCCTCTCTCTCCCCAACCAGGGGCCCCTAATGAAAGCTTTACCACGTAATTAGATTCATCGCAAATTTGTCAGAAATTTGCACCACTTAAGTTCAGTCTCAACTGTGTCACCGTCTTTCTGCAGAGGGACCGGTCACTTTTCACTAAAAAAGACGAATGAGCTGGACGTATTTGTTAATCATTTCTGGGGAAACAGCTTGCACAAGATAGTGAGAGAGCAACTGATGACCATAAACTGTTGACGCAAGTTTCAAAAGATCCGTCTGTCTTGTAGAGCTTCGGACCACATGCGTAAGACCAGAGAGCGGCTTTTTCAAACATCTCAGATCGGAGCTGAATGTCCAAAAGTCCAGCCATATCTGCAGGAACCTCCAGAGTCCTAGCTACCTCGTGTGCAGTGAAGATTTCGAACTGGTGCATGTCTGGTTTGCTCCTGGAAGGCAGGACAATCTTCCCCTGGAGCTTCAACTCATGGGCCCCGATCGTAAACCTCCTGCTAGTCACTAGCCGCAACTTGCTACCTGCAACTTGCGGGTTTAGGAACCTCCGCTAACTGCTACCCGCTATGCCAACTCCCTTACTTACATTGTAGGTGAGGCAATGGGCGTGTCTTTTGCGCTTTCTGCAAACTTGGTATCGCGGGTTTAGGATAACCACCCGCTACCCGCTACCGTAAACCAGCAATTGCAAGATACCAAGTTTTTGGAAAGCGCAACCCGCATGTCGGCGCGTAAAAGAGCGCATCCACCTGGTCACATGTGGACGTGCACAAACGGCTCTACCTCTGGATTACGCATCTTTGCGGGGGAACGCCCCTCCCGCTACCCGCTATCCCTTAATAGCGGCTTTAGGGGATTTGGCAGAAAATTGGGCCCTTAACGTACGAACACCAACAACAGTCTTCAGTTTCGGTCTCCGATCTCTTTGTTTCTCTTTCTCTCCTGCTTAAACGACCCCTCGTAGGCTAAACGCACAGCTCTTTGGCGTTTATCCCTGTTGTTTACGTCGCTCTGTAATTACAGCACCGACCTCTGGAGGGCGGCGTTCTGTTCTGCAGCGCTGTAGCCAGCGGTGCCGTGCTTCCTTTTTGTTTACTTCATGTAGCTCGGGCGTAGCGACGGAGCAAACGAAGATGACACTGATAAATCATGAGCGTCGGCCATTTTTATAGACACGGCAGTGGACTATTGTTCTACCCGACTTGAAAACGACGGAGGAGAAGTTGCAGCAACATCAGTGTTCACGACGCTCGAGAAAGCAGCGATGGTAAAAAAAAAGGCGAGTCGAGCGTAAAACTGGAGACGTCCACTCCGCAGCAGACAGGACACGAAGGTTTCGCGTCAGTCGATTTGAACTCCAACCTGATTGGCTGGAACGCCATCGTGCCCGACAGGAAGCGATTTAAATAAGAGCCCCGAGAACAAACCGGGAACAGCCTCACAAGAGGCCCTTGTTTGTGTGAACGGCGCATGTTCAGCCTCACCAGCGAGACGCCACAGATATCAGCGCGGTGCCTCGTATCTGCCGAAGGAAGATCAGTGAGGAAGTCACAGACATGCCCCTGGTCTTATCTTTTATTGGCTGGCTCCTCCGTCGAGCTTATCTTTATTGGCTGGCTCCTTCTGAGGACGGCTTGTGCAGAGCTTACAGGGTGGTGGTGGTGGTGGTGGGGGGGGGGTAGATACCTCTATCACCAGTGTGGGAAAAACACACGGCCCTGTTTCCACCTTTCAGGACAAAGAAACAGATGACTGCCTCTCCTCGCTTCCTCTCCCTCCAGCCTCGCCGTCATCATCATCTGCCTTCGCGGTGACCTCACGGTGCTGCCGTTAACTCATTGGTGGCCTTCGCAACACAGCCGGCCGTCCATTTTTCCTTCCCATGACAGCATGCACCCTTTTTTATCCAATAACCAAGTGATCAGAACTCGATAAGATGGACAGAAACCACATTTTGGGGGTAATTGAGCTTTGCTTTGATATGTCACTTTGGCTTATCTCAGACTCGTTTCTAGTCACTGGTCTTGACAGTACGAAGCCTGGTTTCGGGGAACGGTAAAAATAAAAAGACTCGAAAAAAGTGCCACTCGATTCTTATAATAGTTGTGGGAAAATAAGGAAAACATGACAATGACATCAGCGTAATGATTCACATCTTTCCATTATTATTATTTTCTACATTTCCTGCTTTTAGCCCTCCTGGTTTCCTTCGAATGACGCTCTGATGAGCTGCTTTATCACATGTGGCATCACTCAAACCTCCCCAAACACACAGTGCATGTGTGTGTGTGCGTGTGTGTGAAATGACAGCTAAAGACGCTGTTCTCAACACTTGTTTCCTGGAGTCTGGCCTATCGGCGAGATAAACGGCAGATCTCCTCTGGCAGGTCTGTCACAGGAACTGCTGTTCACAGGCGTAACACGCTTTTATCATCCTGGGGGGAAGCTGATTACCGAACTCTGCAGACCTGGAAGAAGTGTTAACAGTAATTAGCAGTCGAACCGGAGACCGAGACACCTGTCGCTGTTTCTGCAAGAAAAAGCTTTTTCCTCGAAGCCCCTCCCACTCTGACGCGCCACGGAAACGCCACAGGCCTGACGGGGCGTCAGAAGGTTTTGGCTCGATGGTAGAGCAAAACCTCGTTGGTGTTCGTGCAAAAACGCAGCGATGGTTCTCTACGTCTTGCGCACACCTTCAGTCTGTCGTCTTTAATAGCCTCGTGGGACCCTCGGAGCGTAATCGCTGGTCTCATACGTGTCTGGACGTGGTTCTGCAGTCGTGTCTAAACAGCTTCAGATTGATAAAGCAGAGATTAGCTGGATACTTGGAGCTATTTTCGCACTCAGAACCCAGAAATAGCTCTTACGGCTTTGCTCAACATTATAACCAGATATCTTACACACGAACTGCTGTAACTCATAAAGATAGGAGCTGGACAAATATTTGGATCAAAACGCAGACAGCTCTGACCCTTTCCCACTAGAGGTGGGCAGATCGATCCAAATATCGATAATATCGATACCAACGCTGGTATTGATATCGAACGATACTCATGTAAAAAGATCGATACTCAAACTTTTTTCTTTTCTTTTTTTTCTTTTTAACAGAGAGAATCCAGGTAAATAAGAGTGGTCATCTTCAGCATCAACTCATATTAACTTTCAATGTACATGTTACTTAAGTCATATGTTACTGGAGCCAACTCAAAAAAATATAGTTTATACCAGTGGTTCCCAAAAGTGGGTCGCAGACCCGTTTTCAGTGGGTCGTGGGCCTTTGCCTGGGGAAGGAAATGCTAAAAAAAAAAAAAAAAAATGCGTGTCATTCATACTCCTTAACAGTAGATGGCGATAATGTCCTGTAATGCAAGTTGACACCCACCAGTTCACACCATAGAAAAAGACCTGCAACGTTTGTTTACATATGTTGAGCAGGTGAAACGCAGATACAATGAAGAATGTATGAGAGATGGATTTTCTTATCTTGAACACAAAGGTCAGTGATGGTTATTCAGATAAAACTATATATTTGAGTTCTTTTTGAAACTACTGCTCAGTGGTTGCACTGTTTTATTTCATGTTTGTGCATAAAAGCACTGTTGAATCTTAAAAATGGCTGTTAGTGAAATGTTCTGATTGTTATATCAGCTTTATGATTAATTCTTAAATAAGTGACTAGATAGTTTTAATAGGAAATTGTTATATATTCAGGAAGTGGGTACTCAGCAAACGCTACATATTTGAGTTCTTTTTGAAACTACTGCTCAGTGGTTGCACTGTTTTATTTCATGTTTGTGCATGTTGAGTCTGTTAAAAAAGGCTTAAGTTACTGAAGTGTTTTGGATTTAATTAAAATGCAGCTAATTGAGCATCAAAGGGAATATTTCCCACTTGAAGTCATTTTGGTTATGCTATTTTGGTTTTTGCGTTTTGGTTCACCAATAAACTAATTTTTTTTTGTGTTGGCATTCTGTGATATTCTATTCTACTATCTCCGATTCAAACTGCACGATCTTTTCATTCAATAAATTTGAGAAGTTGGAAATTTTCCTTGACACGCTTGTCATTAAGGGTGATGGTGGGTCCTGAAGCCAGACCAGTTGAGAACCACTGGTTTATAACTTGAAATAACCCAGTACATGTCATGTATCCCATTGAAAGGTGTTATCTAAGATAAAATAACATTAGATAATCCTTTATTTATGCCACAATGGGGAAATTTATAGAGTTTAAGCAACAGGAAAGTTGGTTCAAAAAAAAAATTACACGTAAAAATTACAAGTATTGAAAGATAAAATATAAAAGGTGGACTAGAAAAAAAACATTATGATCAGAAATTCAACTCCAAGGAATATTTACAGAAAAATTTTGAAGACATAAAGTTTGACGAAATTCTATTCTTGGCTTTAACAAAATAATCCAAAGACAAAAATCACAAAAGTTCATGATAGATTAAGGTTAATATGAAAAAGTATCGGTTTTGTATTGATATTGGTATCGGTAATCGGTATCTGTGATACTGGCCCTGTATTTACTTGGTATCGGATTGATACCAAAATTCCCAGTATGGCCCAGCTCCATTTTCCAGTAATGTAGAAATGCCAGAAAGGAACGTATAAATGTAGAACGGTATTAATTCCAGAAATGTCACACTTTGAATTCTTTGTTCCACGTGAGGAAGTATTTGACAACAATCGTGGAAGGAAAGAGCTCACATTTCTCTTGAGCTTCCCTGAACGTTTCCAGTTTGTCATTGTCAACGTACTTTCTCACAAATCGATGGCTGAAACGGCGGCTTCGCCATCAGACCCCCAGCCCCGCTCTCTGGACATCTGGGTTCGTCTCAGACCCGACGACACATTTTTGTTCCCCTCAGGAAGTTGGTCTGGCAGTAATGTGGCATCCACGTAGGATGTGTTTTCTCTCAGCTCTCAGCGGGGGGGCTGACACCCCTCTGTCCCCCTCTCCCAGGATCCTGGACGCCTTTATCAGCGACCCCACCGCCGACCAAAGTGGCCGACCTCCGTCTGCAATCACCCACGTCCTCCGTGTCTCCGAAGGCCCAGATAAGTGTGTGTTTGTGTGTGATTGTGTGTCTCGCTGCGGCCTCGGTCTGTCTCTTTGTCCCGAATGACATCACTGGAAGGGAAAAAAAAGGAGAAAGAGGGGGCGAAGTGCATCTGGGTCTGGAGACGTCGTCTCGAGGTTGCCCTGACAACAGCATCATTCATCCTCAGGGAGGGAAAAGTGGAGGCTTATCAATCTGAGAAGCTTTTTAAAGTGGAAAAATAAAAGAGCTGAAGCTTTGGGAAGCAGAGTCTGATGGGTAAATAAGTTAACCAGAACCAGTCTCTGCCATTTAAGAGCAGTTCCTGCTTTCTCTCATCAGTAACTGAATAGTGGATTTGTGGTTCCTGCGGCCTTCTTCTTCGACTTGTCTCCTTTATATTTAGTTTGCTGGAGAGTCCAGGAATACGTGGCGTTCATGTGATGGAGCATCCTTCTGTCAGAGATGACACACTGAATAATGATGATTAAACTGGCAGCGACAAGCTAAACTAAACCAAAAGACATGAGTGAAGTGTATTTCAGTTTGTGCACACGTCTAAATGGAAGTTTAATCAGGAAGATCAGGTGAAAACAGCAGTATGGATTAGCAGCCTAACAGCTCCACTGGCTGCATCATTATCGGTTCATTATTTTTACATTATAATGCAATCACTGGTGCACTTATTGAATGGCAACAAGCAAGATCCAAACCTTGCAAATATGTCAGAAAAGGATGTTCAAAACATTTGTTGCAGGTCACCACACGATGCAGCAGAAACATTCAAATCAATTCAATTCAGTTTTATTTATATAGCTTCTATTGCAATACAAGTTGTCTCCAGGCGCTTTACAGAGACCCAGATCAAATTATTATAAACTAAAATTACAATATTTGATTCTAAACAAAGAAAAATGGCAAGTAAAAAAAAAAAAAAACTCTCGTAGCGGGAGAAAAAAACCTTTAAGCCAAACAGTTGCAAGGAAAGATTCCATTTTAAGAGAAAAAAAAAACCTCATAAGGGGGGACCTTCCTGCTGAAGACCAGCTGGGTCAAGAAAGAAAAGAGGAGGGAGACAGGACAGAGAGGGGATGGAGGACAGAGATAGGAGAGGTACAGACATCCCAGCAATACTATATTAGAAAAAATGTATAAATAATAATTATCCATTAGCTTGAGAACTAAGAATTCCATTTCCTTCTATTCTGACTGATACATTGTTAGTACATGAACTACAGAGATGACTATATAAACAGATGTAGGCAGAAACACTGAGGTGGTCAGAGGATCAGACTGCAGGTCAGCATGTTAGTGGATATCCCAGAGATGTCTATATAGACAGGTGGAGGTCAACGCTGGGATGACGTCTATATAGACAGGTGGAGGTCAACGCTGGGATGACGTCTATATAGACAGGTGGAGGTCAACGCTGGGATGACGTCTATATAGACAGGTGGAGGTCAACGCTGGGATGACATCTATATAGACAGGTGGAGGTCAACGCTGGGATGACATCTATATAGACAGGTGGAGGTCAACGCTGGGATGACATCTATATAGACGGGTGGAGGTCAACGCTGGGATGACGTCTATATAGACAGGTGGAGGTCAACGCTGGGATGACATCTATATAGACAGGTGGAGGTCAACGCTGGGATGACGTCTATATAGACAGGTGGAGGTCAACGCTGGGATGACGTCTATATAGACAGGTGGAGGTCAACGCTGGGATGACGTCTATATAGACAGGTGGAGGTCAACGCTGGGATGACGTCTATATAGACAGGTGGAGGTCAACGCTGGGATGACATCTATATAGACAGGTGGAGGTCAATGCTGGGATGACGTCTATATAGACAGGTGGAGGTCAACGCTGGGATGACGTCTATATAGACAGGTGGAGGTCAACGCTGGGATGACGTCTATATAGACAGGTGGAGGTCAACGCTGGGATGACATCTATATAGACGGGTGGAGGTCAACGCTGGGATGACGTCTATATAGACAGGTGGAGGTCAACGCTGGATGACGTCTATATAGACAGGTGGAGGTCAACGCTGGGATGACGTCTATATAGACAGGTGGAGGTCAACGCTGGGATGACGTCTATATAGACAGGTGGAGGTCAACGCTGGGATGACATCTATATAGACAGGTGGAGGTCAATGCTGGGATGACGTCTATATAGACAGGTGGAGGTCAACGCTGGGATGACGTCTATATAGACAGGTGGAGGTCAACGCTGGGATGACATCTATATAGACAGGTGGAGGTCAATGCTGGGATGACGTCTATATAGACAGGTGGAGGTCAACGCTGGGATGACGTCTATATAGACAGGTGGAGGTCAACGCTGGGATGACGTCTATATAGACAGGTGGAGGTCAACGCTGGGATGACGTCTATATAGACAGGTGGAGGTCAACTGGGATGACATCTATATAGACAGGTGGAGGTCAACGCTGGGATGACGTCTATATAGACAGGTGGAGGTAAACGCTGGGATGACGTCTATATAGACAGGTGGAGGTCAATGCTGGGATGACATCTATATAGACAGGTGGAGGTCAACGCTGGGATGACGTCTATATAGACAGGTGGAGGTCAACGCTGGGATGACGTCTATATAGACAGGTGGAGGTCAACGCTGCTGGGATGACATCTATATAGACAGGTGGAGGTCAACGCTGGGATGACGTCTATATAGACAGGTGGAGGTCAACGCTGGGATGACGTCTATATAGACAGGTGGAGGTCAACGCTGGGATGACGTCTATATAGACAGGTGGAGGTCAACGCTGGGATGACATCTATATAGACAGGTGGAGGTCAACGCTGGGATGACATCTATATAGACAGGTGGAGGTCAACGCTGGGATGACGTCTATATAGACAGGTGGAGGTCAACGCTGGGATGACGTCTATATAGACAGGTGGAGGTCAACGCTGGGATGACGTCTATATAGACAGGTGGAGGTAAACGCTGGGATGACGTCTATATAGACAGGTGGAGGTCAACGCTGGGATGACGTCTATATAGACAGGTGGAGGTCAACGCTGGACATCTATATAGACAGGTGAGGTCAACGCTGGGATGACGTCTATATAGACAGGTGGAGGTCAACGCTGGGATGACGTCTATATAGACAGGTGGAGGTCAACGCTGGGATGACGTCTATATAGACAGGTGGAGGTCAACGCTAGGATGACATCTATATAGACAGGTGGAGGTCAACGCTAGGATGACATCTATATAGACAGGTGGAGGTCAACGCTGGGATGGTCAGAGGGGGGAACTTCAGGTCAGTATGTAACTCTGGAAACATCAGTGTTGCATCTTCATCAGCTTCTCTGTAATTTCCAAGTTTTCTGCTCAAAGCTAAAGGCTGCAAAGATGGAGCTCTCCAAATGTGCTGACGTCATTCAAAAGTAGAGTCAAAAGTGTCGACAGTACACCTCCTGGCCAGGCCCTGATGTAAAGCTGGTAAAAGTAGGCAGCTGGAAGTTACAAATTGTGTTGTATCTAGAAAATACGCTCCGAGACTATTAAAACAGTGGCAGGGGTGCATACATTTCAAGACACTAGCATTTGCATTTGAAAGGCAGAAGCAAACCTCCAAGCCCCGTGGAGATTAGCCTGACTTCAGTACAACTCTGTATAAAATCCAGGTCAGATCACATCCGGCTGATCCTCAGACCAGGAGCCTCCACCAGGTCTCTGTCAGGATCCCTCAGTGTGTTTGCTTCACGTCTGAGCTGCAACCATACTGGCTCACTGAGTGACAAGGTGCCTTTTGCTTTCTGATGCTCTACAAACATTCTTGATTTCCTTTGGGCCAAACCTGAGCTTTGCGATGCCCCCCAACATGGACATATGGCCCATGTGCAAGTTTAACCCAAGGAGTCAGTGTCTATACCTAGGGTTCACATCCACGACAATCACAAGCTGACTGTTCGATCCACCCATCGGCCGTTCTTGGACCGACCGAGGTTGAGTCAGCTGCTCAGCTCAGGCTTAAAATGGTGTACCCCAAAAGTTTGAAAAAGTGGGCTTTTCACAAGCATTTTCCCTGTCTTTTTGCTGTAAAGTCTCTGGAGTAAACACATGTTGAGCCCAGCGTTGTGATGTCGGCTGGAAACCGGTCCAAGATCCGGCCTGTTTCCAACCAGTCGTCGCGCCAACAACATCACATAACAGCGCCAGATCCTGGTTGTTAATCAAAGCAATGGGCTCCACGTCTATTCTTGAGCATCTGAAGTATTTTTGCTTCCTTAAACCCAGCTCAGGAAGAAATACGCATATGCAAAGGAGATGGCTGGGCGACGGGCTTCTTATCGTGTCCCGTGACTAATCTGAATACTTCCTCTCAAAGTAATTCTCTTCCTCCACGATGTCTCAGGCCTCTTATCCGGCCCGTTGATGACATCATCGATCTGTTGCTTATTTGGCTAAAAACGGGAAGCAGAAACGTTAGGAGCTCCGGTGCTGTGGCCGTAGTACAACAGATGAACCACATGAACTGAAACGTGACACGGAGAAGGGGTCATGTGGCCTCAGATGTCCCTACTTATCTCTTGGCTGGATGCTACCCTTCTACTACTATGGGAAGAACAATGCCGTCCCAGTAATCCCAGTAGAGCAAGTCAGTGCTACTCCGGTTAACAGACATGCTCAATAACTATAAACAGCATAGACACAAAATAAACGCACCCGACCCGACAGCTTTCTGTTCCACTTTCACTCCCACGGTCATAAACGCAGACACTCATGCTCGCACAGATATTCCAAACCCGTCCAGGCCACCCCCTCCTCCCTGGGAAATGGGGGGGTGTGGGGGGATAGAAAGCTGTTCACTGTTAGCGTTACATACCACTCAGAGCGCACTCAGATAAGACAAGCACAGGCCGAGTCTTTCGATGGACCACCACGTCCAGACTGAGCTGCCGATGCTGCTGACGAGGATGTCCAGAGCGTCCAGCATGATATTTACAACACTGGTACCAGAACCATCAGAACAATCCAGTCAGATTATTCCAACTGCAGTCTGCAGCCCAGACCTGCTGGGTTCTGTGTCTGAAATCACACGGTTGAATCACAAACCTCGACAGGCAGTGGTTCAAAACGATTCGAGCTGTCGAGACAAACAAACGAAATGATGAGAACGCAAGCTTTACTTGCACCACAAGTGACAGGGCTGATACGACCGTCGGGGTCAGTAAGAGGAACCAGAATGTTTCTGATAAAGGAAAGCCGAGGTGTCGCGCTCACTCGTTCGCTAATTTAAGACTTTTTCTAATCGTGGCCCGCTAATGGACTCCATCAGGACCGGCGAGATACCTTATCTGTGAAGTGACAGAAATGGTCGGTGCCGCGCAGGTGGAGCAGGTGGCGGTTTCGGGGGGTTTTCTGCAACGCCAGTTCCCTGCTGTGGCTGAAAAAGATTAAATCAATCAATCAACTTTCAATCAACCACATTTTAATATCTTCATTGCAGTCATTTAGAGTTTGAAGAGCACCACTTTTGTTTGGGAGCACAGGAAGATAAATTTGCAGGTCCTCTGCATAGCAGTGAAAGGCTAGGTTGTGTCTGGCTATAATAGAGCCCAGAGGCAACATACAGAATGAAAACAATAAAGGGCCAAGTATGGAGCCTTGGGGCACACCACAAAACAAAGGAGCAGCAGAGGAGGACAGGTCGCCAATCATTACAGAAAAACTTCTGTTTGTCAGGTACGATTCAAACAATTTCAGCGCTGTATCACGAATACCAGCACACTGATTAAGGTGAGACAAGAGGATTGAATGATCCACTGTATCGAATGCCAGTGTCAGGTCTAACAAAACTAAAACAACAGGACATTTGGCATCCACGGAAAGAGCAATGTCATTGACCACGGTTACATGATGTTTTTTTAATTTGGAATTAATTAGTCAGAATTAAATAATTCAGAATTAAAATATTTTCCTTCGAGTTTACATGAAAATAGTAATTCCGAATTGAGGTTTACATGGAAAACACATTTTATCGGTTTTATCCAATTCTGCTTAAGTTGGGATGGATTCTGATTGGATGGGGGGGTTGACGTCCTTACGTATTTACGTCTACCGGAAGAAAACAAACTTACTCAATTAGCAACAACATGGAGGACTACATTATTAGCATCCTTTTTGGATTTGTTTTGATTTTATTTTTGAAGCAGCAGCACGACAACATCATAACCTAGCCGCTACAACTTTGAAAAGCTCACAATTTTTATGTTTCCTGCCATCTGTTCTTTTATTTATTTCCAGTTTCTCCAAGCTATTTATTAGATAAATCATCTCTGCTCTTGACCACCGTTTACTGCGTGCTGCCATTTTGAACCTTTTTGAAACTGTTTCGAAAACAAGCCCAGCGTGGAATATAAGCGTCATCGCGACAGACGGGCAAGAGAACGAGCATGCGCAGAAAGACGGGAATTAATTTAAAGCGGAATACATGACCGTGGAATTATTCTATTCAGAATTAAAATCAGAATAAACCAGCCACTTACTTCGGAATTAAGTTTAATTCGGAATGGGCATTTTCATTCGGAATTAGGTGTTTACATGGTAATTTTTAATAATTTTAAATCGAATTTAATTTTCATTCTGAATTAAACTTTCCATGTGAACGCACTGAATATGCTCTTTAAAGAGTGCAGACTCAGTGCTGTGCCTGGTCCTGAACCCAGACTGAAATTTTTCAAGAAGACAGTTACTTTCTTAAAGCAATTGCAGTTGTGTAAAAACAATTTTCTCAATGACCTTTGAAATAGAAGGCAAATTAGAAACAGGTCTAAAACTGGACAGAACACTGGCATCAAGGTGTCCTTTTTTAAGAAGTGGTCTCACTATGGCATGTTTAAAAGAATCAGGGACACATCCTCAGCCGAGACAAGTGTTCATTAAAATCAGGAGGGACAGCCCAACAGTGGAAAGCACCTTTCAGCAATTTAGTTCGAAAATTAAAAATTCATCTTCTCCGTGCACACACCTGTTGGCATGTAAACGTATTGCCAGGCTGCCTCAAGGAGTAGAGATGTGGCAAACCTCTGCTGAGGTTTTATCAGTGCTCTGAGTCCTGTGCTTGGGGGGACGTGGGGGAGGGGGTCAGAGGGTCACAGCGGGAGGCCGGAGGGTTCAGGGACAGACTGTCTGTGGACTAATCCCCGAACACATGCAGCCCGAGACCTTCCCCGTCCGCTGAGTGTGAAGGTGTCGGCGGCTTGTTTACATCTGCCTCTCGACGTCCGCATAAATCTGCGCATTCGCCACATAAGCGCCTCTGGAACGTGGATCTCAGAAGTCTGTCGTCAGTGCCGGCCCAGTCCTCTGATCGAAAAGCCTCGGATCGACAGGCGGGGCAAAGGTCGGGGGGGTCACGGGGAAACAGAAGTCCGCAGCCACATCAGTCTATCGCCACTCCATCCTTCTGCACCTCCTTCTTCTGAGGAGTGAACAGCAGCGCAATGACAGAGCTATCAGCACTCAATTTCTGAAACTAAGACGTCTGATGATTTGCACGTGTCCACACGAAGCTTCAATAAACAACAACAACCTCCACGCGAAGTCTTCATGAAAGAGTCCATCAGTCTTTTAATTTTGCTCAGGCTTTCATGTTTATTCACGGCTTTACTGACATCTATAAAACTAAAAGATATCAAAAACAGAAGTGGTCCTGCAGGAAGATGAGGTTCCTCTAAATGTCTTCCGCTGATCATCGCCGGACAAAAGATACTTTCAAACTGCTGCCCCTTAATTTCCATCAAAATAAGCCTCAGTGTCGGCAGCCAGTTACTTTGGAGGCGTTATGCAGGTGACAGAGCGACACACCTGGCAGCGAAAACACAAGCCAGACGGGAGCTTAACGTTACTCATCGCACCACGCCAGCCCAGACTGAGCCGCACTGCTTAAAGGCAGGGTAAGCAATTATACGTGATCTCCAGAGCAGTTTTTCGTCAGATTCAGTGCCCATCTCATTTTTACACTTGCCCCTCCCTACTCCAATCCATAACAAACACTGATCCGGCCAATCACAGACAGGGGAGGGCTCATGCAAATGACACTGGTGGGGGTAGGAGCTCATGATGGGGCGTCTTTATTCCTGGGAGCAATGAAGGGGAGGCTAAGATCGCTTTGTGTGCTTTGATGATGTTTTGTTTCAAATATCAACAGATTACTTACCCTGCCTTTAAATGCAGCCTCCTGTTTACTGGTCTGCTGACTCCACTATGAGTCCACTATGACTATGAGGACCTTATGTTCTGGAGTAAACCGTCTTGAATGGTGTTTAGCACGTCCGCTGCTGCCATCTATTAACACGGTAATCAGTGAATCGAAAGCCTGCGATGGGTGCGACAGTTGGGATCGTCTCCAGTAGAGCCAACGTTATCGATTCCCTCGATTGTAAAGCTGGTATAGATATCATTCAGCTGTTTCACCTGCCAGATTTTA
Organism: Hirundichthys speculiger; assembly: GCA_018398805.1. Classification (NCBI taxonomy): domain Eukaryota; kingdom Metazoa; phylum Chordata; class Actinopteri; order Beloniformes; family Exocoetidae; genus Hirundichthys; species Hirundichthys speculiger. The sequence continues at coordinate 967,554 of JAGFBZ010001678.1, forward strand.
ATTCCACTCGAGTACAAATGTCTTTGGACAACTGGACAACCGACACCCAGTTTGAGCATCGGGTCACTTTTCAATCGAAGGGTCAAAAAAGCTGCGTCTCAAATCCAAGGTGGCCGCAATCAAAAGCAAAATCGGCTGAAATAAACGAGACCCTTCCGACTCATTAGCCTGAGAAATGGGTTGTGCGTGTTTTAAAACCGATAAAACATGACTTTCATGTCCTGATTGATTTTTTTATTTCTCAGCTCGGAGAGACGGCGAGTTTTATCGGCTGGCAATAACGGACACAGTTTTCATTTGTGTCGGGCTTGTGGGCTGCGTCAACGTGTGACAGTTGCACGTTTGCCCAGACGGCTTTTTGCATCGGCGGGCGACGCTCTGTACTTAGCAGCTCGTTTGTTTTTACTCCAGAGGACTGGAGACCAACTGTGTGAACACGGCTTGAAGTAGAACAATTGTTTTTCACATTATTTTACTTTTCTCTGTTTGACCGCAATAAATGTCACAGATAGTCATGGAAGCCATCAGGGACCGTTACCTTCTTATTTCCTCTGAAGCTGTAAAGATCGATTTACCACTACTGTTTTACTGCTACGACGTCTGCCTTATGGATTTTTATAGATATATATATATATATATCTATAAAAACAGAAAAACGTAATTTAAAGAGGCCTGCTCTATTTTTCCTTGCATGACACTGACAGCACTGGCATCATTTAGGTACAGTACATCCACATATACCCACTGATATTCATACGTACACAGTTTTTAAAGATTTCTGACAGTTCATCTGTTTATGCATTATCTCTAACAGTGGCAGAGTAGGAGCGGGGAAATCTGAATTTAACTATGTTAGAGGGCAGTTTAGCCATGTACCATTTCTGTCCAAGTGTATGAATAATAAATACAGAGAATAAATGTGTGTATAGGAACATATATTTGGGTGCTCAAAGCAACTATTAATGTGTCATAAAGTAACACGTTTGTATTTCACACGTGTCGCTGTCACTTTAGTTTTTCAGGGTGCTGAACCACTTCAGAGCACAATTATTCAGCTTTCCCATCTTCATTTCCACCCAGCTTCAAATATAAATTTAGATTTTTAGATTATTTATTAATTGTACCCTTGGATAAATTTGGTTTACAGTGAGTGATTCATCTCGTATTATACATACAATCCAAAACCATACACTCAACAACACAGGACAAGATAAAGTGACGACAGTGCTTTGACTAAAAGAACAAAAAGGACGGCCCCAAGATAAGCAAGATAAGTTAAAATATCAGTAGATAAAAAACACTAAAATATTTAAACCAAGCCAAAGGATAAAAAATGTGCCTTTTCATAAAAACAAGATAAAGGAAACAATACAAAACTTAAATAGAAGGTTATGTTGCAGTTTTAACTATCATGCTGCATATTAAGTGGCTCAGAACTGGAAACTTGCAATTCATTTTATTGTTTTTTACTTGCTTTTTTAAAGGAAATTCTGAGTTCCTATTTTCACTGAATGCACCATCAATGACGCAGCACCAAATGTGTCAAATGTTGATGGACTGTCGTCCCAACTAGCTGTTGTTTTTCATGTTGATCCAGAAAATGTCAGCACAGAGGAATGGACCAACCGTGAATCTTGTGCTTTATTAAAACAACCTGTAACGAAGGAATAACGACAAGATTTCGATCAACTAGCTGACAGCTGAACGTTATATCCACGGTGCACCGTTCAAACAACCAGGCCCAGTTCAACGCTTGACTCGGAACTAGATCGTGCGTAAAAGAGGGATTAGTGCTGGTAATGTTTGTGGCCAAACTGTAGACCAGGGAAATCTAAGTATGTGAAAATAAAAAACTGCCCCTCAAGTTTTTTTTCTTCTTCTTTCAGTTCGCTGAGCTCGTTTAGCTGCGTGCTGCTTTGAGTTCTCAGGTAGGCGCTCTGACAGTGGAATAATGAGCTTTCTCTGAGTGTCATTTGTGTCTAAACGTATATTTAAACCCCTCTGGTACCATGCTCAAAGACATGTCATTAAGAGCCCAGGAAATAGTGTTCATGGGGGGGGGGATAATATGTTCCCTTTAATACTGGACTCAAGAAGTCCATCTGAAAAGGTTCAACTGGTTCAGGCGTTTCAACTGTCTTTATGTGCTTCATCTATCTTTCTGTAATCCTGGACCGAGTTTAAGAGGTTCAGCTAAAGGCTCTATGGAGCTCTAACCAGGCCTGTAACATGTGAAAAAAAAAAAAAAAAAAAAAAACCTGAGGTGATTTATACCTCCATGTCTAACTAACCGACATATGAGCTGGTGTCACGGTCGAACACGCACCTCCCCAGAAATGTACTAGGCGTCGGGTCGGTGTGTACCTTCTACGGCCTGGTCTCCAGCTACGACCTCTTCTTTGCCTCTTTGTCATCTTCGAACTGAAACAGATGAGTTGATCGCTGTGACGTCGGGGAAAGTTCCCGTTCCAACAGGACTCGGGCAGTCGGCGAGCAGTTTGGATCTGGACTCAGAGAAGAAGAGACGGGTGACGGGAGCAGCCAGTCGAGGAGCAACAAGAGGATGGGTCTGATTCCTAAGGTTTCCTAAGGTTTTGGTGAAATGTCTGTGGCATACTTTGGTCATAATATCATAGAGATACAGTATAAAAGCTCCCTTTTCCGCCATGTCTTTACATCTTTGCTAATAGTGGTCTTGGTCGCACAGGCAACAGAAGTGCCCCGATCCAGCTTTGAAGCGGTTTTGCCACGTCCTCGGCACAATCTCTCCACTCATATAAATCCACTCGCTCGCCTGGATTCGTGAGATTACGAGTTTACCCGAAGGTTTTGAGATCGCGTAACAGTCGCACGGTGGTCTGCAGGTCTAAAGACGTATACCTCACCACGTCTTGTTCTATCTAGGATTATGCATTTAAAAAGGACGAGTGGGGTCAAATAAATTGTGCTTTCTGGATTCGTGAGGTTACGAGTTTACTCAAAGGTTTTGAGATTGCATAACAGTTGCACGGTGGTCTGCAGGTCTAAAGACGTATACCTCACCAAATCTTGTTTTTCTAGAATTATGCGTTTAAAAAGGACATATGGTGTCAAATAAAATGTGCTTTCTGGATTCGTGAGATTACGAGTTTACCCGAAGGTTTCGAGATCGCGTAACAGTCGCACTGTGGTCTGCAGGTCTAAAGACGTATACCTCACCACGTCTTGTTCTATCTAGGATTATGCGTTTAAAAAGGACCAGTGGGGTCAAATAAAATGTGCTTTCAGGATTTGTGAGGTTCGGAGTTTACCCAAAGGTTTCGAGATCGCGTAACAGTTGCACGGCGGTCTGCAGGTCTAAAGACGTATACCTCACCACATCTTGTTTTTCTAGAATTATGCGTTTAAAAAGGACGTATGGTGTCAAATAAAATGTGCTTTCTGGATTCGTGTGATTACGAGTTTACCCGAAGGTTTCCAGATTGCGTAACAGTCAAACGGTGGTCTGCAGGTCTAAAGACGTATACCTCACCACATCTTGTTTTTCTAGAATTATGCGTTTAAAAAGGACATATGGTGTCAAATAAAATGTGCTTTCTGGATTCGTGTGATTACGAGTTTACCCGAAGGTTTCCAGATTGCGTAACAGTCAAACGGTGGTCTGCAGGTCTAAAGACGTATACCTCACCACGTCTTGTTCTTTCTAGAATTATGCATTTAAAAAGGATGAGTGGTCTCAAATAAAATGTGCTTTCTGGATTCGTGAGGTTACGAGTTTACCCGAAGGTTTCAAGATCATGTAACAGTCGCACGGTGGTTTGCAGGTCTAAAGACGTATACCTCACCACGTCTTGTTCTTTCTAGAATTATGCGTTTAAAAAGGACGAGTGGTGTCAAATAAAATGTGCTTTTCTCCTTCTAAACGGGCTGCCAGCGGTCCAGAACAGAGCCGAGGCATCACAGAGGCCGCAGTCGAGTCGGTTTCAGCAGAAACTGCACTGACCTTCATGAAGTGACAATCAACCGCAGCACTCTTGTATTACACTTCATTCACTTTCACTTCGGCGTGCGTAATACGCTGGAAATTGAGTATACACGCGGAAAGAGTCAAGTGCACTCTCCGGGGATTGCAGCGGTTCTTAGCAGCTGCCCGGTGTTTATGTGACACCTTTTCGGGAGTGCTAATGCTGGAGAGGCATTTAACAGCCAAACGGGCCCTCTGCTCCTTCTCGCTGCCAGGAAAACAGTAATGGATGGCTGGACGGTGACTGTGCAGGTGGAGGGGGGCGGGGGGGAGCAGGGAAGACGTTGTTAGGGCCAGCGTTTCTTATCCTGATCCCATGGCGGCTCTCCCGCTGCGCTGGATGAAAGCTCCCCGACCAGCCGTCGTCGCGGTAACTAATTTGCTGAGATTTTCTGCTTGACTGGAGGCACGAGGAAGAGCCCCCCCTCCCCCACCCCCCCACAACCTGACCATCAACTTCCCCTCTGCTCCCCCTCAACACTCAGTCTTCCAATCTTTGCTCCCCTTTGTTTGTGCTCGCCCTCTTCAACCTCGGCAGAAGTCTTAATTATGATCATAAACGTCCCTCCAGAGATAAAGGCCCTTGGAGTCACTGCAAACTTTCAGATTCTTCTTATTCTTCTTCCTAAATTGGCCATATTTCACTGATTTTTCAGCCATACTGTATTATCTTAAACTTTGGGTGGTGAGCAGAGTGAGATGTCAGGGTCACATAATAAAGGACGATCTCCATGATGATGATGGTGATGATGATGATGATGATGATGATGATGATGATGATGAACTGTATCCACAAGCCTATACACTGAAATGTAAATTTCAAATGTGACTCCACTCAGCTCATCTCTGGTGTCGTCAAAGTGAAGGAAAAATAAAAAGACTTCTGGTGGCTTTTGAAGAGTTTCCTTTACGCTGCCAACAAGTGAAGAAGATTTAGATGGCAGATAACTAATCAGAAATATATAATTTTTCTCTAACTGGTATGGACCATCATCAGTATGTTTTTCTGCACGTGCTCGTGTTAATCTTACATGTCGGAAGCGCAGCAAGAAACCAAATGAGTCGCGGCCAAGATGCAGAAGAGCTAATGTTGCTAAGGCTAAAGCTGAGGCCGCCTGCGTGTGATGGCCAGTGAAACAACACTGTCGTCTGACCCGCAGTGAAGTGAATAAATCATATTGTTCAGGCCGGAGTGATTCAGAGCTTAAAAGTGTGAATCAGCAGCTTTGATGACTTTATCCCTCGGTTTTTTTTTTTTTACCTCCACCAAGGAGGTTATGTTTTTGCCGGCATTTATCTGTCTGTTTGTCTGTCTGTGTACAAGATAACTCAAAAAGTTATGGATGGATTTTGATGAAATTTTCAGGAGTTGTCAGAAATATGAAAAGGAAGAACTCCTTTCATTTTGGCTGTGATCCAGAAGAAATCCTGGATTCTGGATCACTTTCAAATTTTTGATAACATTGCGGTCATTGGGGCCGAAAGTTTTGTTTCTCAATATCTCCATTAATTATTGGCCAAAACTCATGAAATTTTACTTGGGGATTGACAATGGGAACCTCTATCAAATTTCAAAGGCTGATCCGGATCTGATCCAGAACGTGGATTTTATCGCAATCTGTAAATCTCTATATTGGGGAATTGTTGTGCTTGGCGGAGGTCTGCGCTCTCCGAGTGCTTTTCTAGTTTTAAATATGTTTTTAAATTACTGTAAAATATTTATTACATGATTTCAAAAAAGATTTAGAAATAATAAAACAAACCAATTGAGTGTTTTTCTACTGTAATCTTAACATGACCAGTGACAAGTGTCACCTTATCTGTTGACCCCTTACATTAACACTGGAATGTAGCTTTAAGTCTTGTATGTTAATGAATGTGGTGTATAAAGGTTTGCATGGGCCGTAGAGATTTTTCACATTTTAAATTGGGCCTTGGTATTCTGAAGTTTGGGAATGGCTGCTTTAGCCAAACTGAAATGTACGACAAAGTCCGCCAGCAAGTAGAGAAAGATATCACGAGCATGAAACACTATGCAGCTACTATGGACTTGTGTTCGAGTCGCACAATGGAGCCTTACATTAGTCTCACAATCCACTTCAACAATGAAGAGTGGAAGTTGTGCAGCAGATGCCTACAGACAGAATATTTCCCTGTTAATACCCATAAAGTTACAGTGATCCCTTGCCACTTCGCGGTTTGAGTACCGCGGTTTTAGTGCTTCGCAGATTTTTTTCAGAAATACAGACACAGTGAAGAAATGTTGTGAGCCAGCCTGGCCCCTTTAAGAAGGTGGCCTTATGGGTAATGATGTGGCCTTGTGGGTAATGTAGTGTGTGTGTTGTGGGACGGCAGAATGAAAACGGGGTTAGATGAAAAGTGTAGTGAGCATCAACAGCAGCCCAGCGTGTATAGATTTACATTCTCTGTTAACCGACAGGAGCCCAACAATACAACCTGTGTGATGTTACAAGTTCCTGCAGTGCCAGAATAAAGTGCTCGTTCCATGCAGAGAAAAACTGGACTTTTGTTGTTGTTAGCATGTTAGCCGCTACTTACGAGCCAAAAATAGCACAATACCAGCGGTTTCTTTAGTACGGTTCAGAGACCAGAAGCTGTGAAGGTAACAGAAAGACCACAGTTGAGCCTTTGTCTTATTTCGCTGCAGTGCCTCGCTACTTTTTTAGGGTTTTTAAACATATTTTAAACACATTATTGAGGCTCGGGGGGCTCCGGCTCCAGATCGCGGATTTTGATTGTCGCTAGGGATGTTGCTGGCGACTAATTTCCCTGTCAACTAAATGAAAATTTTAATTAAGACTAGTCGACTAGTCTAAAAAAAAAGATCCAGCCTGGAAGTTATCAGTTTGCGTCCCGGTACGGTGTATTCTGGCTCAACATATTCCATTAGCTTCCTGAAGCCTTTACCTTCCACAAAGTTAAGTGGAAGCATATCTTGCGAAGTCATTATCATGATGAGCTGCGTTATCCTCTCAGACCGGACGGGAGAACACGTCTCCGGGTAAACAATGTCAAATCGGCCTGAGTGTGGCTAGCACCGCTAGCATCAGCAGCCGTCGTCTCGTGCAGATTAACATCCAAATGCTTGAGTCGAATGTGGTTGCGCATTGCTCCAGTCGAGTGATTGTATGCCAGTTGTTTCTGACACAGTCTACATACTACCTTGTTTTCATTTTCTAAATTAAAGTACTGCCATCTTCCCACCGTGCCGTTTTAAAACTCCAGTCTACTCGAGCATTGCCGCGGAGAGGGGGCTGCTGTCTGACGGCTCTGTAGCCCCAACTAGTGGCGGGCGGCTGTATGACAATTAAGCGGCCTTGTACATGAATAAAACACAAATTGGTTTAAACGACTAATATTTCTGGTGCAGACTAGTAAGTGGGCGGACGTTTAATCGTTTAGACGACTAATCGCACGCATCCCTAATTGTCGCAGGGGGGCGCCAGTCCCCATTAACCGTGAAAAATAAGAGATCACTGTAATACCCAAATTGTGTGATTTACTTGACCGGAAGCCAAAGTTGCACTGGGTCTATTAGAGATCGTCGGTGGGGGTTTTGACCAGTTGAAATAATCTTCAGCAGGACGCGAGACTTATTTTTTCACACTTAAACGATGCCTTTAAAGTTAAGGCTCAACATTCATCCAGAACAGTCGTGGAGTTTTATCAGTAGCTCAGATCAGTTTCCGGTACTTGGACCCTGGAGCAAACGTGAACGGCGATCACATGAACAGAAAACTTCTTTCTCAACTACAATTCATGATAAAAAGTTACTGTAGAAGCGAAATTGAATCAAACTGACTCTTTAAGACGCTTTCCTTTTTTTTCGCCCCTTCCCTCTTCTCCCTTTTATATACCTCAGCCTCATCATCTTGATAATATTTCCTAATCACCACTGTGGCACCCTTTAGGGTTCAAACAGGTCACTGGCAAGAACCCATAATCCTCTTCCTGAACTCTGACCCACGGCGGCCATTTTAATAGGGTCAAATACTGGAAGCGGATCACATCCTGAGCAACACTGCAAACTCTGACATATCGGCTGCTGGCGGCGATGGAACGAGGGCTCTTCGTATCTTTAGCGCTTTGGGAGTCTAACAAATTATGTCCCTGGGATGGATAAACACACGGATTAAAAGCTGCGGGATCAATAATATTGATGGGAACACAACAGAAGAGGTGATCACTCTGTATGGCACTTAATGTACTGTATGACAACACCACAAGAGATAAAAACCTGTGTGTGGTTTTTTATGAAACTAATGGATTATAAACAAATGTATGAGAACTAAATGAAAACGGAGAAAAAGCGGTGTTACTGTAAGTCCGTACGTGTCCTTGTGCATGTGCCTGTTTGTGTAACTTTGTGTGTGCATTATGGTGTAACTAAGCACAGATAATTCCAGGCAATAACAACACTTATACAACAATAGATCTTTTCTTGGGGCTGTTTGGCTCCCCTCCAGTGTCCTTGGGGTTATTTTTACAGTGATGCTAATCCCACTTTGAGTGGTGTTCAGTCAACCCCGCAGGCTAGACAAACAGGCCGTTTAACTGCAAGATTACGGCTTATACATCACTTTTCTGTCCAACACATTAACCCATATGAGTGCTTGTGACCAGAGGTTTGTAGATGCTGAAATTTATTTCTGAATGTAAGAGGTGAAGAAACTCTGCTTTATCCAGTTTGGGTTCTGTATTTCACAATTCAACAACGACCCTCAGCCACGACTCAAAACTGTCGATCATCAGGGTCCAGGCAGCTCTGCAGTGCATCATAGTTGACTGACTTCAAGAAACCATTTTGAGTACTACCTTGTATAAGTAAACCAAATTTGAAATTTTTGTTAAAAAATATGAGATATTGATATTGAGTTGTAGCACCCCCTATGGGATGAAACATGATGAAATTTGGTGTTTTTACAAAGAATGTCAAGTCCATCAATAGTAGCAAGTTTTGTACAGTTAGCACAATTACATCAAAAGATACAAGCCAAGAAGCAGCTTTGGGCTATGCCAGACCCAAAAATTTAATGTGTTAACTTTTAACATTTTTTTTTTCTCCCGCCGTGGGAGTTTTTTACTTGCCACTATCCTTGATTTGAATTTAATATTATAATTTTAGTTAATGATATTTGCTCGGGGGTCATGCTCTGGGTCTTCGTAAAGCACCTAGAGACAATTGGGATTGTAACAAATAACATTGAATTAAATTGAATTGAATTGAACTTGAAACAATTTGAAAAATGAACATTCTAGAAAAGTAGTTCTTGTTGGCAGAGTTTGGAGATGAAGTGGCCCAAATTTTGTGAAAATTAAATGAACTTTCTTTTTGTTTTTTCCAAAAATGGCAAGAATTTTTTTCATGACAAAAATGGACAACAAGGGCGGGTGTTGGATTCAAGGGGTCCAAGAAAAATAACTTTTCTTGTATCACCTGAGGTTGTTGGTTTATGTTTATTACAGCATCCACTCGTGACATTTATTTCATATTTAGTACATGGCTTCTATGTTTCCATATGAATATGTTTATGAAGTTTCATTAAGATCTGCCATGTTCAGTGGCAGATATTGACTGCTGAAATTGATTGGCTATCTTAAAGCATGGGTCAGCTTGCATCTTAGGCTATAACATTAAATAAGTCCAGAAACTGCTGTCCCTAAATTTAGCATTTCTACATGAAACGCTTCTTGAGATATTGACATGTGGCCACTGTAACGCCCACTATAGTGAGTTTTTAGCAAAATGTAACAAGTGTCCCAGAAATCTCACTCACAAGCTATTTACAAAATTTGATGATGTTTGGACCCTGCAATAAGAAGATAACGACATTTGAGTGTCTCAAGTAATTAAATTTGATTATTTACTTAACTTTAAAATGCATCAACAAATCAAGTTGATATCAAAATTATTTGCGGCTAACACACCAAGTTACAGGAGAGTTTGTTTTCCTTTCATTTGGCGGATAACTGAATGGCAGATAAATTTGAAGGTGGAAAGGGGCGTGGCGATGAGGCTAAGACGCTGGGCCCGTCAAAGAATAAAAGGAATAAAGAATTTTCTTTCTACCACAGAGTTCTTGATAAAACATAAACCAGTTTATTTTAGCACGACCTATAGTTAATTTCACTTTGCTCACTTGACCAGAGTCTGTGCGACTTACAGTTTTGCTGGAGAAAAATATGGAGTATTTCTTATCAAATTTTAATGGAGGACTGTTTGATACATTGTGGTAAGCCTTAATTAGAAATATAGTGAATATGTAACAGATATTATTTGTGTAATCAGGGACTTGGTGTATATGCAGTATGTCAAAGATATATTGAAAATGAATAATTACTGGGTCATTTCTGATGTTCAAACTATATGGGCCACAAACTAGCTCTCCGGAAATCCCTCACTTCTGTCTGCTAGCTATGGAACCCTGATGGACACAATTTAAATTACCACCAACATCTTTTCAGCACTGTGCTATAGTCACATGTTTTGGTTTGTTTATGATGTTTTTTTCATTTGTCTAATTCAAAAGTATTCATTTTGAGGATAATAATCATGTCCTAAGCAATCCTTCTTATCCAGACATGAAGAGAAGTACAGTTTCAGACACTTTAGTTGTTATCACACTGTAATGGTAGGTGTTATCCGTGTATCAGGGGTGGGTTTCCATTAGCATGGGTCCGAGGTAGTTTTGCAGGGCCTAAACCGTTGCTGCATCTCCAATACCAGGAAGCACCTTAAAACAAGGATTTACAAAAACGCCTGTGGTGCAGAGACAAGTCTTTGCTCTGAGTTTGGTACTTTGGAGCGACCCAACAGCTCCCAATACAAAAATAAAACTGCTGAGCAGGGCATGTTGTGGATTCGGTGCTGATTGGGCATCATGTGACCTGGAGATGATGTTTTTTATCCCTCTCAATGTCCCCTCCCCCTTCTCATTAATCCACCATTGCTGTGTATGTAAACTCGGAAATCCATCAACCATCTCAGCTCCTTCCATGTTTATCTTCTAGATTGCTTTTCATCTTCCTTTTCTTCTTCATTTATTACCTCCGCCAAGGAGGTTGTGTTTTTGCCGGCGTTTATCTGTTTGTCTGTCGGTGTTCAAGATAACTCAAAAAGTTATGGACGGATTTTGATGAAATTTTCAGGAGTTGTCAGAAATGTGAAAAGAAAGAACTGATTTCATTTTGGGTGTGATCTGGAAGATATCCTGGATTCTGGATCACTTTCAAATTTTCAATAACATTGCGGTCAATGGGGCCAAAAATTTTGTTTCTCAATATCTCCGTTAAATATTGCTCAAAACGTATGAAATTTGACTCAGGGGTTGACAATGGGAACCTCTATCAAATTTCAAAGGCTGATCCGGATCTGATCCAGAAGGCGGATTTTATCGCAATCTGTAAATTGCTATATGGGAGAACTGTTGCACTTGGTGGAGGTCTGCGCTCTCCGAGTGATTTTCTAGTTTTATTGGTGGTTGACAAACAGTGAAAGAGGTGCTTCATCACCACCAAATGGAATAAACTTTTAGTTTATTCCATTCCATTTTAAAAGTTCACAAGGTATGTGGATCCTAGCGAAGTCCAATGCTTCCAGCAGGATAAAGCACCATGTCACAAAGCTCAAATCTCAAATTGGTTCCTTAAACATAAACATCACTTAGCTCCAGTCGCCTCCATCGTCTCCAGATCTCAGTCCAATAGAACAGTTTTTGGAGGTGGTTCAACAGGAGGAAGTATTCAGAAAAAAGGACACAGACAAAGGTGAACACATAAGAATGTAAAGAAAAAAGAAGTTTTTAAGAAAATCTGCACAAGAGCTTGTACATTCCATTAAAGGTAACAGGTGCTTTAAGGTTCAATAGCGGGCAGATTGGGAAACTTTTGTATTTTGAGCAAAACCGATGGGTTTTCCAAGAGAGACTCAAAGTAGAGTCACTGCTTCCTCCACACAGAAAAGAGTCAGTTGGGTTGGTTTGGGCGTCTGGTCAGGATGCCTCCCAGACGCCGTCCAGGGGAGGTGATTCGGACATGAGTCACCAGGAAGAGGCTCGGCCAGACCCAGGAGTCACCGGAGGGATTATACCGCTCAGTTGGCTTGGAAACCCCCCAGTGGAGCTACAGGACGTGGCTGTCAAGAGTTTGTACTGCAGATATCTTGTTGTCTTGTAAAGGGGTATAGTATTGGTATACCCATATTTGCACATAGTCTCATTTCATATCATCATTATGAATCAGAAAAAAACTTATTTTAGTCCCAAACTACAAAATAATTTTTGAAAGACATGGTTGGTTTTGTTATTTACTTTGCCTAAAAAAGTTTATATGTTTGTTTTTTTATTGCGGGGTTAGTTGGGGCTACCGGAGGGATGCAGGGTGCTAACGTCGGGATCACCAGGGGAGGTGAGAGTGCTGCAGGATGTGCAAAGAGCCCTTGTTAGAAGAACAAACTTGAACCTTTTATTCACTAGAAGAGCTCAACAGCCCTGAGTGCCACCTTTAACCCGTCACCTCCTCTGGAAACGCATCGGTGTGCTCTGCAACCTTTTTTTGCACCACGGACCGGTTTCATGTCAGGTGATATTTTCCCAGACCGGCCTGCAAAAGGTGTCGCAGATAAATACAACAAAATAAAATAATGCAACAGGCATAAAAATGGCGGTATTTTCTATAAATTATTTTTTTTTAAAAACGTAAATCCGCTGTGGATTCACGTGCAACTTTATTAGAAGAGTAACATCGTGCCAACAAGAGAACATCGGAAACATCCTCTCTGCGCGATGACACTTTCCAAAGACGTTTGGGTTTTTTTTTTTACTCATTTTTCTAGCTTGGAGGTTTAAACATATCACGTGACCGAGACACGGTCATGTGGTCTTGAGGTCTTGTCATGTGTCATAAGTCATAGACGGATTTAAATAAGAGAATCTGGTCATTTTTTAAAATAAAAGACTTGATCAAATGGTAATAAGGGAAGTTATTGACCCACGGACCAGTACCAGGCCAGGGACCGGGTGTTGGCTGTTTGGAAAATGTATTTTCTCACTCACATAAACTCATAATTAAGTTCTTAATTCCCCAAATGTTTGTTTGCAACAATATTGTTCAGTTTACTGTGATCTGCGTAAACCTCTCAGTTATAAACCACGCTGTTAATGCCAGAGATTTTGTACTTATGCACTGAGTCCAAATGAGCTCAGAAGCAACAACGTTACCGCGATGGAACAAAACCTTTCAGTTTTACACACTACTAATGACAAAACTAATGCAACTGTGCTTGAAAAGGTATATTTGACATAATAGGGATTCTACGGCATTGACATCACAGACCTAGATCAAAGCAAACTCCTTCATCCTCCCCGTCTTCAGGTCGTGCCACATCTGCTGTGGCTCAGATGTTTGGCAGCACAAAGCTGCGTGACTGTTTTCCAAAGAGGAAGCAGCAGCAGCATTGAGCGCTTGGCCTCCTAAAAGTGGCAGCTATGAGCGGCGCTGTGAAGGCATGGCCCTACAGGGAGCTGAGCTGTGGTACTTCTGCAGTATTTTGACCAAAGCATGACTCATGAAGGCCTCGCAACATTTACGTTTCTGGGTTTGGCTTTGGGGGTTAAAACTTCCTGATTGGAACAGAAAAAGAAGATAAGATAACGGGCGTAACAAGCAGTTGAACAGGTGTACCTGATAAAGTGGTTGGTGAGTTTATCTAAGAACAGCTCCAACCCTCCGCACCACTGAAGCAGATGTTCAAATGAATATTTCTGGAATTATTTGGATACTGGAGATCTTGAATCTTCACCAGACAGCAGTTATATACACTATGTTGCCAAAAGTATTCTCTCACCTGCCTTGACTCACATATGAGCTTTAGCTCCTCCCATTCCTAATCAATATGGCGTGGGTCCACCTTTGCAGCTAGAACAGCATTCAACTCTTCTGGGAAGGGTGTCCACAAGGTTTAGGAGTGTGTTTATGGGAATTTTTGTCCATTCTTCCAGAAGAACATTTGTGAGGTCAAACACTGATGTTGGACCAGAAGGTCTGGTTCTCAGTCTCTGCTCTAATTCATCCCAAAGCTCTTCTATCAGGTTGAGGTCAGGACTCTGTGCAGGTCAAGCTCATCCACCAGACTCTTCCATCCATGTCTTTATGGATCTTGCTTTGTGCACTGGTGCACAGTCATGTTGAAGAGGAAGGGACCAGCTCCAAACTGGTCCCACAAAGTTGGGATCATGGAATTGTCCAGAATGTCTTGGTCTGCTGAAGCATTCAGAGTTCCTTTCACTGGAACTAAGGGGCCAAGCCCAGCTCCTGAAAAACAAGCCCACACCATAACCCCCCCCCCCTCCACCAAACTTTACACTTGGATCAATGCAGTCAGACCAGTACCGTTCTCCTGGAAACCACCAAACCCAGACTCTTCTATCAGATTACCAGATGGAGAAGTGTGATTCTTCCCTCCAGAGAACGTTCCTCCACTGCTCTAGAGTCCAGTGGTGGCTGCTTTACTCCACTGCATCTGACTCTTTCCATTGTTCTTGGTGATGTCTGGCTTGGATGCAGCTGCGTCACCATGGAAACCCATTCATGAAGCTCTCTGCTCTGTTGTTGAGCTGATCTGAAGGACACATGAGGTTTGGAGGTCTGTAGTGAATTGACTCTGCAGAAAGTTGGTGACCTCTTCTCACTATGTTCTTCAGCATCCTCTGACTCCGCCCCCTCAGTTTACGTGTCCTACCACTTCATGGCTGAGTTGCTGTCGTTCCCAAACACTTCCATTTCCTTATAATCCAGTTGACAGTTGACTGTGGAATATTTAGGAGAGGATTTGTTGCACAGGTGTCATCCTATCACAGTTCCACCTGGAATTCACTGAGCTCCTGAGAGAGACCCATTCTTTCACAGATGTTTCTAGAAAAAATCTGCATGTCTAGGTGGTTGATTTTATACACTTGTAGACATGGAAGTGACTGGAACACCTGATTCTGATCATTTGGATGAGTGAGCAAATACTTTTGGCATTATAGTGCATATACATATATATATATAAAATGGAGCTATGCCTCAACAGAAGTTTCTTAACCTGTAAAAGTTGTTCAATAACCTTGACTTTTGCTTTTACTTGTCACGCTCTGTGTGAAAGTTGCTGTGAGCAAATCTCCTTCCGTCTCCTTGGCAAAGTGAAAATCTGTGGAACTGAAGTGTGGAGTTCTGAAGTTCGGGTCAAACTAATAGAAGGACACAGAGGTGAAGTCCACAGGCTAACATGCAGCAACGACTCCCTCTCGCTCTGGCCATATTTAGAGATGCGACTCTTGGCACGTCTCAGGAACAGCCGCCCCCCCCAGGGGGGCTCCCAGGGGGCTCCCAGGGGTCGATCCAGTCTGCAGAATCACAACACGATTACAGCTCTCCTTCTTAAAGAGATGTACGGGAGACATCTGGAGTGCAGGGTCTCTCTAAAACCCCTCTGTTAGCTTTTAGCACCACGCCCGTGCTGCGAAAATCTCATGGTTGTCCGTGCTATGCTGCAAAAAGGGTTCGGGTGTTGCAAGTAAGCGTGTTATTAACCTCTCAGCGTCGGCGTCTGTCGCGCTCACAAACACTGCAGAGACCCTGTAGATGCGCATTAATCCGCCTATTTTGACCACAGAGCTCCTCAATTATTCAGGAGCAGCCCGGAGCCGAACATTCCCATTTGAGGATGTAACACTTGTATGACCAGCTCGATGTCCGACAGCCGTGTAGAGAGCAGAGCAGAGCAGATGGCTGGGTGGGGGGGCGAGGGGGGGGACGGACAGGAGACACTTTCATTAGCTTTACTTTGCTTCCAGGATCTGCAGCTTTCAAAGACGTTGAAAGCGTCTTGTTACGTCTCAGTGACGAGATAACCTTACTTACCGTGAGACTACCTACCGTGGGTGACCAAAAAATCACACTCTTTTATCGTCAGGACATTCAAGTTTTCAAAAAAAAACTGGCAACTACGAAGGCCTTCAAATGTCTGCGTTTGACTTTGCGGTTCGTAAGTTCACAGTGGCTCATCGGCCCTTCAATGATCCATCACATCCTCCGCCCTCTTCTCTCCATCCTCTTTTTTCGTTTGACCTATCCTTCACCAAGGCCCGGAGTAATCCCACTGAGTTTGGGCAAAACAGAGCCGGAGCGGGAGGGATGTGAAGGTGGGAGCGAGGTCAAGAGGAAACTTGTTCTGTTATCCAGAAGTCAAAGATGAGATCCTGCAGCTGCGACGGCGCGTTTCTCAGCCTTTCACCCACTGATCTGGACAACAAGACACAGTTGCTCCTGGCTGAACAGAAAAACTGGAATCCTCAGCTTCCTCCTCAACGAAGGCCAGTCGAAATGTGATGAAAGACAACACAAATCACTTCTTATTGCCGTACGTGTTTTCCCGAGTGGCTCGTGTTTGCAGGGACGTCGTTTATTGATGCATTAGAATACTTTATCGGGTCAAAGTTGCGGGATTCAGAGGCAGGTGAACAGAATAAATGTGCAAGATCAATGTGGTTTAAATATTAGGGCTGGGCAAGTTAACGTGTGATTATCAGGCTAACTCATTAATTTATTAATGCCGACATTTATTTTATCACGCGTTAACGCATGTTGCTCACATGCTTTTGTTTTGAAAAGTCTGTTACTGGCTGCTGCGGAACCAGAAAACAGTAAACATAAGGAAAAGCTAAAACTGACATGGAGAACGGTAAAAATCTGTGAACTTTACAGTTCAGGTAGCAACTCAGGTAGCAATATTATTAATTCTGTCTGAAAACATATTCTAGACTGCAACAAAACTTTGCGTCATTCCTCCATGTTCCATCAGATCTGCTCCATGTGTTCACTGTCCTGCTGTTCTCTAGCTGGTTACTGCAGTGCGGCTCCATCTAGTGGCACAGATGTGTAATGACAACAGAAAGTCCAGTCCTCCATTATAAAACAAATTCAGTTCTGTGGCCCGTTTTTTTGTTTCGTATTTGTGATCCAAGTCTAAAATTGAAATATAAAAAAAACAGGCATTTTTTTGTGTTAGATTAAAAAACGAAAAACATAATAAAATGTCACTTTTTATTTTTATTTTTTTTTATTTTTAAATGACAATTGAAAATGGAAAAAATGAATGATACATGGATTGGTAAATTTACAGAACTTTAACATGGACATTTTCATTTTAAAGTTCTCCCAGACGGAGGATTCGACAGAAACAAGGTTATTTGTAACAACTGACAAGTTAAACTCCCCGTTAAAAGTTTCTGCTGTTACCTCAGAAATTACCTGTTTTAATGTTCTGATTGTGCTGAACCACAATCATTTTGTTGGATTTTGTTTGTAGACTTTTTTTATATATAAAAACAGGATGACATTAATGTCCTGGCAGTGGTAATAAACTTTATTTTATTTTACATTTTTTAAGATGAGATTTACACTAAATATGTGTTACTGACAAGTGCTGATGTTAAAAGTGTTTGAACAACAAATGTTATGGCACTTTAGTTCATATGGCAGCAGAACATTTAAATAAAAGTGAATTTTACACTACTTTTGAATTCATTATTTGATTTTACGTATACAATGCGATTAATCGTGATTAATCAGGGAAATAATGCAATTAATCACGATTAAAAATTTTAATTGTTGCCAGCCCTATTAAATATAATTGAAGTTGATTTAGTTTATTAGCTAAGTATCTCCAGGTCTTGCCCACCAGTGAGGGAAGAACGGGTGGACCGGATCGTAGCGTCTGCTGGGGTTCGGACTCTGTGCTGGTCTGTTAGGGCGAGGGCGGAGCTGAGCCAAGACCAGGTAAAACTCTCTCTCTCTTTACCTGTCGATCTCTGACATGAATTGTGGGCAGTAACTAAAAGGATGAGATAGTTTCCTCTGCAAGGTGGCAGGACTCTCCGTTAGGGACAGGGTGAAGGTTCAGTCAGCTGCTCAGAGTAGAGCCGCTGCTCCACCACATGGAGAGGAGCCGGTTGGGGGAGGTTTGGGCATGTGGCTATGACGCCTCCTGGGGGCGCTGTTTCAGGCACGTCCAACAGGGAGAAGAGCACGAGTAGGGGTGAGTATTGGCAAGGACCTCGCAATACGATATGTATCATGATACTTGGGTCACGATATGATATTATCACGATATCGTGATATCACAATGTATTGCGATATTCTACCCAATTAATATCAAAATTAAAAATAGAGATGAAAAATCAAGTTGCTGTATATGTTCATCAGATGATATTGATCATTAAGAGGACAAATTGAGTCAAAACTATTTGCTTCAAAACAACCTATTTACTCTTTATTATTAGTGTTTTTGCACATTTAAATTTTAAACAATTTAAATGTGAAATTAAACAATTTTCCTAAAAAATCGATATTAGGAGCTGAAAAAGCGATATTATATTGGGCGGCCGAAAATCGCGATATATTGCCAAATCGATTTTTTTCCACCCCCCTAACCGCGAGGTAGACCCGGGACACATTAGAGAGGCTACATCTCTGCTGGCTGGGGGAGGCCTGGGTCTCCTGGCCCTGGGGAAACCCGCACAAGCGGACGACTACTTTTTCACTTCAGCGGGTTTCTTGGCCAACCCGTGACTCTCTCTGCAACACAAACGATCCCGGCTGCAGCGTCTCTTTCCCCACATTCTTCGCTTTCTCCATGTACTGTGACGCAAACGCAGAAATGGAGCCTGGGTGAGTCGGGGTTGGGGGGGGGGGGGGGGGCGGGGCTCCGTGAAGACGATGGTCCTGCATTTGAACTTAACCTGGCTGTGGCCCTGGACTGACGCAGCAATTAGCACCAGGGATCAGCATCAAAAGGAAAAGCGCAGTGTGAAGCTGGTCTAATTAGTCATATGAACGGAGGCAAGAGACCGACCGCTGCATGCCTCGGGTTGTGTGTGTGTGTGTGGGTGTGTGTGTGTGTGTGTGAGGGGGGGGCTGACTCACTTCAGTCAGCAGCAGGTGAATGAAAGTCCACGTTGGTGAAGACATGCTTCAGATCAAAGCTTTCATTGCGTCGGCTAACACGTGACCTCAAACGATCTGTTTCAGAAACAAAACGGAAACATCCTCCCTGGTTCTTTTAAATCCTTATTTCTCCAGTTCATTACTGGCTATTCACGAGTTAAGCGCTGAGGGTGATGCAGCGCCATTACGACACCATCCAAGCCGGTGGTTTGTCTCTGCAGGAGTTTGTTACATCTGCGTTGTTTTATTTTAATGACCCCCTCTAGTGGCGCTGTAATTAAGACGTAAACACAGACGAGGTCAGGTGGCCCATCGAATACTGACGTGTTTTCAGAGCTGGAGAACAACAGCGATGTTTGTCACGGGGATCGAGTCGAGAGGGACCACGAGGACTGTTGACACCAGAATAAGCTGCCCAACTTCTGTTTTGGAGACTTTTGTTTGACTCTTATGTGAGTTTTTTTTTTTTTTTTGCCTTCAGCTTTGTTTCCACTGTGAGTGCTGACTGACGATGTCTGCTAACTCTCTGCTTGTGTTCAGCAAACTGGGTTTACTGGAGGAGAAAAAATGCTTTAGTTTGGTCATCTAAAGGACTTGATCTAGCATGACCAGCAATTAGGATTGTAGTGATACACTAAACTCGCGATACGATACGATACGGTACACGATATTCTGCTCACGGTACAATATATATCGATATTCATCTTGGGGTCAATCAGTGCAGAACTGGGTATAAAAGTCCAAGGAAACCAGCATTTGTCAGTGACTTGTGAGGCTCTTACTCTTCTTGGAAATAATTTGACTTTTGAGGTAGTTATAGCTGACTTGTGCAGCTCCGTACCCCTCAGTAGAGCTTTGTTACCTCTGAGACTGGATGTTTGATCACAGAATAGGCCTCTGTCCTCCTATACGACATTATTTAGAGTAAAGAAACATCTTTATCCAGAGGAGTGTTGTGTCTCTGAAAGGAAGCTAAAGATTGGCTGTAGACACGTGATAAGGGCGTGATGAATCAGGGAATGACACGCAGCGACAGATAAGAGCCAATCAGGAAGTGAGTCTGAGTGTCTGCGTCATTGTTACCAAAAAGTCTCTATTTCAGCCTGTCAGCAAGTCGACGAGACAGATGGAGTCTGTATATCTGCAGCCTGGATGCTTTCCACAAGTTTAAATCTTAGTTTGGTTTACAAGCAGAAAAAAAAAAAGAGCCGTCGATGTGTTTGTGATCTTCAGGAATCGCTAGTAAAAAGCTGTTTTTGAGTCATTTTGCACATCTTCATGGACGGCGAGAGCCCTGAGTTTGCTCGTAAAAAATGCGAATAACTTTGAAAACTTCAACGTCAAACGCTGCACAGTTCTGAGCGCAGACAGCACCCTCCGACCGAGTGGTCGTCCGATCTTCACGCTGGACGAAAGTGAAGCCGAGACGGGACGGAAACACGTATGACCACGTTGGCGTTTGGGGCTTTGAGGCATCAAGGCACCAAGGTTCGGCGTCGTACATGTGCGAGCACAAACGTCGCAACGATGAGTGCTTTTGACCGTGCGGATGCCTGCCACCTGCTTAAGTTGGCCTCCGAAACATGTACTTCACTGAAAAACAGCGGTGGCACACCGTTACGTCAGAACCTGTACTATTAGTGCAACTAATCAATCAAGTGTCCAGCGCATGACCTTACATGACCACTGGGTGTCGCACTAGAGAAGAAGCCCACAACAAACTGTGCCCGAATGATCCAAATCACGCATTTACACGTTTACACCGACTATTCTGAGGACAAACCTGACGACGCTGACGAACCTGCCACTGTGAAGCGCACCTGCATGGTCCACTTGGTAACGGTCGGATTATTGTCTTCTAGGGATGGAATGGTTTTCGGTATTATGGTAAAGCGTGGTAAAATTTTACGCGCTAATGATTACCATTTATGTTTGACTTCATCTTATTATCGCGGTCGATTACCGGGATATGTAATATCAGCCTCATTCAAGTCTGCGAGCGACTCACGACTGTGTCTCGCGGGAATATGTAGCTTGTAACATCAGCATCGTAACGTTAGCATGGCGGAAAGCGGTGATAGCACGCAGGACATTTACCAACCCACTAAAAGGTAGAGGTGGGCGGATCGATCTAAATATCGATAATATCGATACCAACGCTGGTATTGATATCAAATGATACTCGTGTAAAAAGATCGATCCTCAAGCTTTTCTTCTCTCACGCGAGCGCTGACTGCTGCAAAGTATGAATTCATTGAAGTCTGAGCCTGAGACGCTGTCGCTGTGTCCTCCTCCCCCTCCCTTCTCGTCTGGTCTCTCACGGTACCGTCACGTGGTGGCAAACATTCAGGTACTCAGCCTGGCCCCTCCCCCCGGACCCAACCACTCAGCGCTCTCTCCCCCCTCACTAAGGATTTGTTAGAGACTTTCAGTCCAACAGGTAGATCCAGGTAGATCAGAGTGCTCATCTTCAGCATCAATTCAGATTAACTTTCAAAGTATGTTACTTAAATCATATGTTACTGGAGCCAGCTAAAATATATATATATATATATATATATATTTAAGACCTTGTAAGAAAGGTGTTATCTAAGATAAAATAAAATTAAGATAATCCTTTATTTATCCCACAACAGGGAAATTTATATAGTTAAAGCAACAGGAAAGTGCACACAGAGCAAACAAAATTACACAAGTACACACTGTATTGGCCTGAATATATGACAACTGATTAAAAGACAACCTCTATGTTTCATATATCATTTTAGAAAAATAAAAATATGATGAAGGCAATAAGGTTATTCATAAAACAACTTTTTATTGAACAACTATTATAGAAAAAAGTCACACAGACATAACATTTTACTGTATTGTTAAACATTTAAATGATTCAATCTTTTTTTAGGAAGTATGGTATCATATTTAAGGCAAGGTACGTGTCAGGTTTCTATGTTATTAGGATTAAGGTATAGTACTATTTAATAAACTGTATTCTCTTAAAATCTGAGACTATGACTCAGTGAATCAGCAACAACCATGTAGTTCAATAACTGCATTAATGATGTAAATAACTGCAGAACCATCAAAGTCCAGTTATATTCAATTTCAAGAACAACATTAATCATTCAGTCTTTAAAAAACAATTTGTTCTGAAAGGAAAAAAATTCCTTATTTTTGTATTTTTCTGAAGAACAATTCTATTTTGTATTGTGGTTTTTCCTTTTATTCCTTAAAAACTGTTTATTTCCTAATGTTAAGAAAAAACTTTGATTATTACTGTTCCATTGTTTCAAAACAAAAATGTTAATTGTGACAATAAAGTATTTTGCTGTCACCTATAAAGTTTGCTGAAATTCTATCGTAAGTTTTAACAAAAAGGTCAGCAATTTCATGACAGATAGAGCTTAATATGAAAAAGTATCGGTATCGGTATCGGTATCGGTATCGGTATCGACGATACTGGCCCTGTATTTACTTGGTATCGGATCGATACCAAAATTCTCAGTATCGCCCAGCTCTACTAAAAGGACGAAGTCCAAGGTCTGGACATATTTTGTTTTTGTTTTTTTAAAGAATGCAGAGGGACAACTGGTGGAGGACAAGTATCCTGTCTGCAGAGCACTTGTTTACATTTTATTGTAATTTGTACAAGCAACTTGAAGAAGCTAAGGCTAATGCTTCAAGCTACTGAGATGTTTGACCAAGAGTAACCTGGTTGACGGGCTAACTCACATTTCATAAACGTTACTGTTGTGTGTCGATCAAAAAAGGACCGGAACGATGTTCTTCTGATGCAGTTAAAATATTAATTTATTCCGGGTCAAACACCTAACCAATAACAGGCAGCTACCTTTACCTGACCCTCAGGTAACAACACAGCGACACCCACAGACACACAGAGTGAACTACAATTCAGAACAACATATTTGGCTCCTAAACAACTGTTTCTTTATTTGCACATTTATACGTATTTAAGGTTCAGCTTAAAGTACAACGTTTATTTCATTTGAACTTCACTATAATTTTTATTCCTGATAATTGTTTGCATATTTTGACCTACTATGGTTGTTAAAGTGTTTATTTAAATTTGCACCAGACAAATAAGCTTTGTTCCTGTTACTTATTTTGTTCATTTAAAATAAAACCTCTTTCTGTGCCATTTGTTTCTCCGTTTAATGTGAAAGCTTCATTTTGATAAGATTTTGGCTTCTGATGTTTCAATATGACAAGAAAATCACAAGATTTTGTGAAATTATTAAAATGTATGTTTTTTTTAGACATTTGTACAGCAATTAAGAATATTGCGATAATATCGTAAACCATGATAATTTGGTCACTTTATTCGCGATATCAAATTTTCCATATCGTTACATCCCTATTGTCTTCTTGACATTGTGGAAGAGATGGAGCGCCTGTTTGTTGCAAAAGAAAAGAGGACTTTCTTTCTAATATCTCTAAATAAAAGAAAGTAAAATTTTGATTGCACCCGTTCGCTCGCTGCACATGTAGGGACTCTGTAGATGCTGCGTTGTCTCGTTCCACTGGAATCACAGCTAAAGATCTAAGATCTTAACATGCAGGGCCTCCAAACTCCTGGTAGAGCTTCATGTCCTCGTTAAACCTTTACAGTGATGAGTCTTATATTTCAGCAGAAGAGCAGGGTTTGACTGCTCGTCCTGTCAACGTGCACCATCACAATCATCGGCTCAGTAGATCAACTTTCCTTCATTGTTTTCAAGTCCGGCGGAACGACAGTTTGCTGCAGCGTCTGTAGAAATGGCCGATGGTCAACATTAATCACTCCCAGCTCAAGCAGGATAAACCTTATTTGCTGCGTTGCTGAGTTTGAGCTACATAAAGGAAGTAAACAAAGGGAAGCACAACACTGCTGGCTGCAGAGCTGCAGAAAAGAGCCCACACTGCTCCCTCTAGCGGTTGCTGTCGTAACTAGAGAGTGACCCAAACAGTAACGCACAAGTACAGATGACAAACGCACCGTAGGGCCCGTGCATCACCTGCGTGCACATCTGCTTCGCATAAAACCTTTAGCAGAATAGCACCCATGACTGCATGTTTTTTGCGTGTACCATGCTGTATTTTAGCTACCCATTTTTTACTGTTCTCTCTTTCATTTTACATTTCTATTATTATTTTGCGTGCATCAATCTACTTTCACTTACTACACTGTGAGATTCAATTGTAAAGCACTCTGACTTATTTGATTTGATCTTCTGCTTCATTCCCAACACGTCGCCTGTCTTCTAGAAGTGGGCGGATCGATCCAAATATCGATAATATCGATACAGACGCTGATACTGATATTGAATGATACTCATTACAGATGCTGATACTGATATTGAATGATACTCGTTACAGACGCTGATACTGATATTGAATGATACTCGTTACAGACGCTGATACTGATATTGAATGATACTAATTACAGATGCTGATACTGATATTGAATGATACTCGTTACAGATGCTGATACTGATATTGAATGATACTCGTTACAGATGCTGATATTGATATTGAATGATACTCGTGTAAAAAGATCAATACTCAAGCTTTTTTCTCTCACAAGCACTGACTAAGTACGAATTCATTGAAGTTTGTGTGTGACACGCTGTCGCTGTGCCCCCAAACCCCCCACCCCCCCCACCCCCCCCCCACCCCCCACCCCCGCCGCCCCATCCTGTCTTTTGATGTCGCATCGTCACGTGGCTCAGTGGCGCTAGCCCAACAAGCATGCAGGTAGACTCAGCAAGTATTTTGCTGTCAGCTATAAAGTTTGCCAAATTTCTATCCTAGGTTTTTAATAAAATAATCCAAAGACAAAAATCACAAAAACACCAAAAGGTCAGCAGTTTCATGATAGATCAAGCTTAACATGAAAAAGTATCGGTATTGGTATTGGTATTGGTATCAGTATCGGTATCGGCGATACTGGCCCTGTATTTACTTAGTATCGGATCAATACCAAAATTCCCAGTATCGCCCAGCCTCTACTGTCTTCATAATGAGCCTCTGACTAAATTACATGAATCAATCAAAGTGTGGCGTCATATGTTCTATGTGATGAGTATCAACCGTACAATAAAAATAATGCAGCTTGATTTCTGGGTATTGATATATTTGTCTAGATCTCCAGTGAAAGCTGAGTAGCACAATGCAGGTTTCACACATGATGGTTTTAAAGCTCGGGTATCAGCTGGAAGTCGACCAGACGGCGGTCCTCTGGTGCCCCGCTGGTCCTGCAGGTGAACGCTGACATGTAATATTCAGAAGCGGCGCGATAATGGGGATTTACATTGACAAAAACAAAAAGTATGCACATATATTAGATGTATTCCTGTAGGCAAATAGTCGCCCCTGCCGTCTGCTCTGTAATCTGGTAAAAAAAAAACAAAATCATCGGGAAGGTGAAAAAGGGGTCGGGTCACGACAACAGCCATTTCATTACTGAGGCTCAAATGTCCCAGGATGCAATTCAATCACCGGGCGATTATTTTTCCTCAAATTCCACTCTGCGGGGAATTGGCTGTCGTTTTGCCGCTGACCCCCTTCGCACCGAGGGCCATTTATCCCCCCGAATAATTGCCCAGGCGGTTTCGCCGTCATATCCCTGAGTGCTGGGAGCTCTAGGTGTGGCGGTGGCCGCCGACCATCCTGTTATCTCCCGCCGATGTGTGGCAGGAAGAGCAGGGCGACCGCAAACGAGTGTGTCGGAGCAAGTCGCCCAGTCGGGATTACAAGGCTCCAAGTTTAAAAAACAGCTTTTCTTTTCTTGAAACCGTTCCTGACTAGGCCTGTTTTGAGATTCCTGCTTGGAAAAATTACATACCCAACTGAAAATGAGCATAATTTAGCAACGAAAAGGGGAATTTGAACAAATATGGTGTCGGAATAAAGTAAACAAGCCTGGGATTACAGAAGAAGTGTAAAAAATAAGAGCTGGAGCTACTCTAAATGTCTATTATTATTATTATTATTATAATTATTATTATTATTCTAGTCTTGGTGTAAATGGAAGATGAAAATACAAAAAGTAGGCATTTTTTCTTGCTATATTACTTTTGATCGAGCAACTACAGACTGTACAAGAAGAACTGGACAAACCCCCTCGTGATGTCACTATTTTTTTTAACTCGTGCTGTGCAACACCACGTCACTTGGCCAGCTTATTCGGACCAAATCTGTCGCTACCGAAATGACACAAACGAGTGCCGGCGGAGCTGAAAGGAGGAAGTGCGGCGCTCCGCTCAGGCCCCACGTCGGGTCAGAGCCGCTGCAGTCCGGTAATGTTGTGTCACAGGACGCAGGCCGAAGGGCCCAACGGTTCTCAACATGAGCCAGATATTTATTAAATCTAATTACGCCACCACGCTGGGTCGATGGGTGAGTTCAGGCTCCTGCACCTGACTGGCTGGGGATCAAACCAGCGGCCTTCTGGTTGGAGGCCAGTCAGCCCCGCCCACTGCCACATGACCACAGCCCACAAACACCTGAAGGACCTTAATTCATTCCAGCTGCTTCTAGTGTGACTTTAAAGGTTTTTCATTTTAACATCTACAGCAGGGGTGTCAGACTCATTTTCACTGAGGGCCACATCAGCATCATGGTGGCCCTCCAAGGGCCAGATTGACAGCATAAATGTAACAAAATGCAATGTAAATCAAAATAAATTAAACTACACCTTATTATAATGTTTAATAACAATTTCTGTATTTATTATGTATTCAAGTTTAAAATATTTAACTCATTATATTAAACTCAGAGTTTGTGGTTGTAAAAGTATCCATTAGCTTGGTTTCAGAAGCGGAAGTGGTTCTTTGTTTTTCTTGTAGGCTAAATTTAGCATACTTAGCTCCACGTTTGCTGTCAAAATGCTGACGTAGATTAAACTCTTTCACGACTGACACCGCCTCATAACACAAAAGACACACTATTGTTTTCCCATCATTCATGAAACTGCCTTCTTTGTGCATCAATTTTTCTTTTCTTGGACATGTTCTGAAAAATCGTCTTGCTCATAGCTACCTTTATCGTTGTGGGTAATAACGAAAGGCATGGTGGGAGATGTAGTTTATTGTCAATATGCGCTTTAAAGCGGTGTAAGCTTATTTTAAGTGTTAAAATATTGGTTGAAAATTTAAGCCAATCATGCCCAAGCTCTCGAGGGCCACTTAAAATGACGTGGCGGGCCACATTTGGCCCACGGGCCTTGTGTTTGACACATGTGATCTACAGGCTAAACGACAATATTCTGGAATTTTAAATTAAAATTAGAGTTTCTAATTTTGCCGACAGTTCGGCTACTTTGTTTGCACTGAAATCACAAACATATCAGCATAAAACTGGCCGTGTTTACCCCAAAAATGCCTTTTTTAAAAGATATTTATTACATTCAGCTTAAAAATAGATTTAGAAGTTTGCCACCTGTGAAACATAAAGAACATCCATCATGAATGGGTTTATTGATCCCACAGACGGTGATTGGCACTAAAACTACAACTTACAGCCAAGAAAATGTGTGTTTGATGAAGGCTCGTCTTCATCAAACACATAAACTAAGACGTAGAAATGAGGAAAAGTCACTGATCTATGAACAGCAGGTGATTGATCAGCCAACCAAAAGTAAAAAATGAAAAACTATATGTCAGCCTCGTCTGTGGCTGATCCTTCATTCATCTGTGCTTCGGCTGCAGGCCGGCTGTTTCTTTAAGGATGCACTGGCCCCTCAAAGTGTGAATAATATTCGGTAAGGAGCGACGCTTAAGTGGGAAAGCTTTTAGCACATTATCCACTGGCAATTGGAAGATAATCTCATTTGCCAGCGCAGGTCTCTTATTAAATATCTGCAGCAGAGGATTTGCATCCAGGAGCCTCCTAATAGGTTTAGCAGATCTCTGGCTCGGTGTTTACGTGGCTTCCTCCCCGGCTGCTCAGGGAGGAGAGAAAGTCACATGGAGGACGCTCACAGACACCTTTGGAGAAGATATGAAACAGCACTTTGGGATGACGACGCTGGACGCTGAGCATCCCGGCGGTGCCTCCCATTGGCTCTCCTGAGCCAGCACGTCGAGTATCCGGGAAGAGAGGAACCCTTTTTTTGGTTTCCTCGATAAACACTCTGCATTGGCTGACGTAAAGAACCTGATTCGGCCTCCATCAGGTTGAAAGCAAGAGAAATTAATGTGGAAAAAAGAATATAAATATATATGTTTAATCTCTAGAAAGCTTTTTGATTTGGTTTTAAAAGGAATGAGTGACTAAAGGACGTAATGAGATGATAACAGTTGCAGAGCTGCAGCAGCCTCGCTGTCGTCAATAAGACTTCTGCCAGAGCAACTGCTGCTGCTGCTCTATAAAAATGTGCATTTGTATTATCTTGTAAAGCTGTGTGTGTGTGTGTTTGTGGACAGCGCTGTGAGTGAATACTGGTGTATCTAGGAACACACAAATCAACATTTTCTAGGCACTCTTCACTTTCTGAAGGGCTGTGTATGGAGCCCCGTTTGGGTCATAATTCAATGAATAAATGAGTCTATTATTATGAAATACGTATCCATTATTATGAAATATTTCCCATTATTATGAAAAAACAGTAATTATTATGAAATATATTTTTATTATTATTTAATCTTAGTTTAATGCATATTAGTTTATTTCAGAATGACTTTTTATCTAAGAATGAGCTTTTACATAATGGCTTCATTT
The DNA here is from genome assembly GCA_018398805.1 of Hirundichthys speculiger. Lineage (NCBI taxonomy): Eukaryota > Metazoa > Chordata > Actinopteri > Beloniformes > Exocoetidae > Hirundichthys > Hirundichthys speculiger. The sequence continues at coordinate 996,283 of JAGFBZ010001678.1, forward strand.
TACATAAGAATGAGCTTTTACATAATAATGACATTTTGCCACTGGGCGGGACCAGTGGTTGACCTGCACGCTCATTGGCTGATACTTCTCCATTCTACACTCTGACATCGACTAGTTTTGGCCGTGAGGTCCCGTTAGCAGCGGGCCGTGGCGTCATCAAGGTGCGCTCCTGGTCCGATTGTAGCTATGGCAGCTTGGACTGAGCTACGGGAAACCTTGACGTTTCTTAGTTGATGTCAACTTTTAACCGTAAACTGAGGTGCATTCTGCCACCTACTGGCCTGGAGTATATACATTGCACCTCTCGCCCACTATCGATATTCACTGTTCTGTTGCTTATGCCTGAATGAAAGACCAGCTAATCACATAAATGGCTCCGCCCTCTCAGCTGTGATTGAAAAATAAATCATTCTTATGAAAATCAAAGCCATTATCATAATAATGGGAAATATTTCATAATAATAAATGCCTGTATTTCATAATAATAGACTCATGTTTTCATTGAATTAGGACCCAAACGGGGCTCCATAGCTGTTTCACATCTGGGATTTGTGGCTTCAGCAAAGAAATTATAAGGACAGAAGAGCTTCTGCTCAAAGATCTGATCTGTCCTCATTTCCAGCTCCACATGAGCATCTTTGTTGTTATTCACAGCTGAGTTGTGATCAGGAGTCGCTGCTGCTCGCTTGGCTTCAGGCAGCACAGTGACCTGGTCGGGTTTAGTTATTAATGTTGATTTGACACCTGCAGGGTTTAGTCGGTTTAAACCAGCCTGCTGTCGCTGGTTTTTGTCGAGTGTGAATGCAGAATCTGGACTCAGGTTCTGGACCAAAAACAACTGTCCTCAGTCTGAACCAGCTGGTCCAGTCTGGTTATTCCTCTCACCGAGGAAGAAAAAACGCAATTAAAGCGAATGACTTGAGCACAGGGCCGTGCACCAACATTTCTGGGGGCAAATGCTCAAGCCAAGAGGATTTATAATATAATATAATATAATATAGCACATTTTTTAAAGTAATAATAAAAAATTTTCATCAGAAAATCATAAAATTTACACATTTTTGTCATAAAATTGCAACTGCCTGGGAGCTAAATTTGAAATGTGAGGTCATGATGCGGCTGAAGGAGCTGCAGCGGATCATTTCTGGATCCTTCCAGGTAGAAGTACGCTGGGACCTGCAGTCAATCATCCCTCAACTCAGGGGCTGAGGGCGGACTGCAGTTACTGGGAGGACTGGTTGACTGCTAGCAGAGCCCTGCTAGCCCTCGTTTCGGCCCCGGCAGCACTCGTTTCTGATTTTATTTCAGTAGCTACGTTTGAAATGAGGATGTTGCATCTCCGTTACCAGGAACTGCCTCGTAATGAACTTTCTGGATCCTCTACAGGGCGGAAACACGTCCCTGTCATAGGACAGGTACTTTAAAACCGCTGGACGTGGCCGTGGTGTTGACTGCAGATCGGGGTGTGCCTCAACGGGGGCGGAGCCCAATGTTTGACTCCGCCCACTTGCCCCACATTGATCCACAGAAGAACATCTACTAGAGAAGAAGGCGAAGAAGAGGAAATGGAAGTAAGCATTTTACACTTCTGCTGTATTATCTTTTGTTTTAAGGTGCTATTTTTAAATATTTGTGACAGACAAGGAAAGAAGTAACATTAGTTTTTTTTTTTTTTGTTCCGCCTATTTCTTTCTTAGTCTTCTTTTATTCATTGGTCATGACAAAGAGTGAAAGTGGTACGCTACCGCCACCAGGTGGTAGGGGGTGGTAGTTTCCGTCAGCGTAAGTACAGCGACATTTATATGTCAAATAAAAGACGTTATAAGTTTGGTACCTTAAAAGTATGGAGCCCTGTTTGGGTCATAATTCAATGAATAAATGAGTCTATTATTATGAAATACAGTCATTTATTATTATGAAATATTTGCCATTATTATTATAATGGTCTCGTTTTTCATAAGAATGATTTGTGTATCAATTACAGCAGAGAGGGCGGAGCCATTTATGTGATTGGCTGCTCTTTCATTCATGCATAAGCAACAGAACAGTGAATATCGATAGCGGGCGAGAGGTGCAATGTATATACTCCAGGCCAGTAGGTGGCAGAATGCACCTCAGTTTACGGTTAAAAGTTAACATCAACTAAGAAACATCAAGGTTTCCCGTAGCTCAGTCCAAGCTGCCATAGCTACAATCGGACTAGCGCACCTTGATGACGCCACGGCCCGCTGCTAACGGGACCTCACGGCCAAAACTAGTCGATGTCAGAGCGTAGAATGGAGAAGGATCAGCCAATGAGCATGCAGGTCAACCACTGGTCCGACCCACTGGCAAAATGTCATTATTATGTAAAAGCTCATTCTTATGAAAAACGAAGCCATTATGTAAAAACTCATTCTTAGATTTAAAAAAAGTCATTCTGAAATAAACTATTATGCATTAAACTAAGATTAAATAATAATAAAAATATTTTTCATAATAATTACATTTTTTCATAATAATGGGAAATATTTCATAATAATGGATACGTATTTCATAATAATAGACTCATTTATTCATTGAATTATGACCCAAACGGGGCTCCATATAAAAATGTGCTCCTTCTTAATGTCTGGCTTCATTCACTTTTACACTTCTGCTGTAATCTCACATGTATTACCTTTATTGTGATACCAGATTTATTCAAATACACCTTGTGGTTACTGAGTTATACTTATTTTAAATTAGGTGTGTTTTTCAAACTCAAACTCACCTGGGAAGGTCCTCTAGCAAGAACAATCCATTAAAAAAAAAACAAATGTGTGAAGATGAGCTGAAATAAAATGTATTTTAGGACTTTATAAAGGTTGGCAATTTAAAACAGCAAAAGAAATGGAAGAAAAACAAGTAAATACAATTTGATGAAAATTGACTCTGCTCTTCTGTCTTCCTCATCTTTTTCTATATCATGTAAAAACAACCACATGTTTGGATCTGAGAGCTCTGGTTTGCATCTGCCTGCTTGATTTTGGACCAAAAACGTGAGCCAAATGGTATGAAAACAAATTTAAAATAAGTAAAATAAAGACACGAGCTGACTGGCATCCAGCCTTCCAACAAGAAGTTAAATATCTTTTTATTTTTGTCGTTGTTGTTTCCTGTTCAAGTCAAACTGTTCCTAGAAATAAAGATGTCTGCCACAATACAATCAAATTTGATTAAAATGCTTCAAAGTTTCTATCCTGTCCTCTAGTTTCTGGATTAAAAAGGTGCATCTTGATGTGGTTTGAGGCTGTAAAACCATCATCATGTCAGTTCTGCTCCATCAGCGTCAGGCTCGTTGTTGACTCTTTGGGTTCGTGGGTCCCACGTGGTCCTGAGACCCCAAAAGGTCTCCAAAAGTCACGCAAATGAAGGAAATAAAAATGCAGATTTGTCCTCCTTTAAGTTTCTGCAGAAGCAAATGTCTGTTTCCTTCTGTCATCAGCGGAGCAGGAAGCCATTCAATTCTCACATTATTCCCTCCGATCACAGACTTTCTCTCTCTTTCTGAGTATTTTTGGATCTTTGGCACGAAAGGAGTAAAAAAAAAAAAAAAGGGAAAGAAAAAGCCCCGATAGGCTGAGGTTGTTTAATTGGCTGCTCGGTATCAGCTCCTCTGCGGGACGGCGGGACTGTGACGTGGAGCCGGAGGCAGGGATTGGAGGACGCGCTGGAACTATAAGGGGAGGGCGAACCGGACCGAAGCCTCCCAGAGAGCAGCCGGCCTCAGATCTGGTCCGACCCGCTCCGTCCTCCCACCATGAGTCCAACAGGACCCCCGCTGCAGCAGTGACACGCGCCCCCGCGGAGATTTCACCCAGTTCTGCGCGTAAAAGGCCCGAAATCTGGAACGAACTGAACTTTTTTTTCTTCTTCTCTCCGTCGGAGCCAAAGTCGGGCACCGTCCCTGGAGGATTTCTGGGTTTGTTTGGGGTTTTTTTTTCTGAATAAAACGGGGAATATTTCCGTCCAGCTCTTCCCACCGACATGGAGTACACGTCATCCCCGAAACCGCAGCTCTCCTCCCGGGCGAACGCGTTCTCTATCGCCGCGCTGATGTCCAGCGGGAAGCCGAGCAAAGACAAGGAGGCGGAGGAGAACACCATCAAGCCCCTGGGTGAGACCCGAACCCCCTAACCAGAACCAGAACCAGAACCCTAACCCCAACCCTAACCAGAACCCTAACCCATCAAGCCCCTGGGTGAGACCCGAACCCCCTAACCAGAACCAGAACCCAAACCCCCTAACCCTAACCCCCAACCCTAACCAGAACCCTAACCAGAACCCTAACCCCAACCCCAACTCTAACCAGAACCGTACCCCCCTAACCAGAACCCCCTAACCCTATCCAGAACCCCAACCCCCTAACCCTAACCCCCCAACCAGAGCAAAAATACAGGTTAATGCAAAGCAGAACCAAAATCCACATTTAATGCAGTGTTTTAAATAGTTTAGAGCAGGTTCTGAGGAAAGGATCCGTTTAGATGATTTTTAAAGCCACAGCTTCCAGTTGCTGAATTAAGAAAAAAAAAAAAATGAAAGAAGTCAGTAGAATCTGAGTTTTATAATAAGAGACAAACATATAATGAGGAAATAAAATCAAATAGTCCCAATAAAGATGCACCGTTGCTGTCAGGTTAGAGTTTAACATCTGTAAGCAAATAAACTCTGAACATCAATGAAATCTGATAAAAATAAATTTAAAAAATATAATTCTGTTAATTCATTTTTAAAATTTAAATATTTAAATAATAATAAGATTTGATAAGAATATTGATTGAATATTTTAGGCATGAAAAGTAACGTTTAAGTATTTTAAAGATGATATTATGACCTTGGTCTGGATTTTTACAGAAACTAAATGGAAACTTGTATTTTATTTTTTTGCTTTAACAAAAATGTTACATTTTTTAAATTAATTCTCTAAAATACACGTGCTTTTTAATCATATTTTTAATGTTCCGTTTATTATCCTTTAACAGCAGACACGTTTTCACAGATTAAAATACCAAATATGACTTTTTATTTCACCTGAACTAAACATGTTTTAACTCTCAGTTTTATGTCACTCTGGTTAATATAACAGTAAAATAATAAAACTTGCATGTGAAGGCTATTTATTTATGTTTGCTGCTGAATAATCGTCAATGTCTGCTGTTTTATTTTATTTTATTTTATTTTATTTTATTTTATTTTATTTTATTTTATTTTACTTGAAACAAACAGAGCAGTTCGTGGAGAAGTCCTCGTGCGCGCCCCAGTCTCTGGCCGACCTGTCCTCCCTGGAGGCGCACGGGGACTTCAGCGGGAGCGCGCCGGCGGTGTGCACGGAGCCGCTCATCCCCACCAATCCCGGCATCCCCAGCGAGGAGATGGCCAAGATCTCGTGCAGCCTGGAGACCAAAGAGCTGTGGGACAAGTTCCACGAGCTCGGGACGGAAATGATCATCACCAAGTCTGGAAGGTACATTTAGTGCTCTTGTTTTTAACTTTGTGATTGGTAAAATAACCGAATAAAAGTTTAAATATAAAATAAAAAGACCAGATTATCATGATGGAGTCACATCAAACATCTAACTGACGGGTTTAAAAACAATTCATTTTAAAACGGAACAGATCTGCGCATCAAAGTTCCTGAAGTCTGATTCCAGATCTGCTGCTGTCACATAAAAAATAAAAATAAAAATAGACCAATGACCGTACTGGGCCACGCGCGACACCGGTTTCTGGGCTTTTAAAATCATTTCTCCAATAAACACAAATACATTTGATGTGCAAATGAGGCTCCATCTGTCCGGACAAAACAACTGTGCGCATTTAGAGATGATGTTTCTGCGCATTTAGAGATGATGTTTCTGCGCATTTACAGATGATGTTTCTGCGCATTTACAGATGATGTTTCTGCGCATTTACAGATGATGTTTCTGCGCATTTAGAGATGATGTTTCTGCGCATTTACAGATGATGTTTCTGCGCATTTACAGATGATGTTTCTGCGCATTTAGAGATGATGTTTCTGCGCATTTACAGATGATGTTTCTGCGCATTTAGAGATGATGTTTCTGCGCATTTACAGATGATGTTTCTGCGCATTTAGAGATGATGTTTCTGCGCATTTAGAGATGATGTTTCTGCGCATTTACAGATGATGTTTCTGCGCATTTACAGATGATGTTTCTTCGCATTTAGAGATGATGTTTCTGCGCATTTACAGATGATGTTTCTGCGCATTTAGAGATGATGTTTCTGCGCATTTACAGATGATGTTTCTGCGCATTTAGAGATGATGTTTCTGCGCATTTACAGATGATGTTTCTGCGCAGTTTGAGCTGCTGTGCAAAAAGACGGTGAAGTTACCTGGTAAACGACCTGCAAAACCTTAAAAAAATCTAAATTTAAACGAGGATACGAGTGATTAGCATTTTTATTAATTAATTTTATTTACTTTAAATAAAAAAATAAAGAATAAATTTAATGTGGTCTATTCATAAATTTACTTCTCCAGCTTTAAAATGGCTTTGAATTAGTATTTTAGATAATATAGTTAATAATAGATTTAAATATTATTATAATGTCAGTAGTTAAATTGTATTAATTTATTACCCGACGATTAATGTCGAAATAGGCTGCAATAATAATAATAACAAAAAATAATAATAATAATAATAATAAAGATTATAATGAAACAAATAATAATGATGATGATGATAATAGTAAAAATAATGATGATGATGATGATGATAATAGTAAAAAAAATTATAATGATGGTGATGATGATGATGATGATGATGATGATAATAGTAAAAATAATAATAATGATGGTGATGATGATTTAAATAATAATGATAATGATAATAATAATATTAATAATAATAATAATGATGATGATTAAAATAATAATAATAATAATAATAATAATAATAATAAAAATGATGATGATTTAAAATAATAATGATAATAATAATAATACTAATAATAATAATAATAATAATGATGATGATTATTAAGATAATAACGAAACTAATAATGATGCTAATAATAATAATAATAATAATAATAATAATAATAATAATAATAATAACAGTAGTAGTAATAATAATGATGGTCTCCCGCCATCAGGAGGATGTTCCCAACCATCCGGGTCTCCTTCTCGGGGGTGGACCAGGACTCCAAGTACATCGTGCTGATGGACATCGTTCCGGTGGACAACAAGCGGTACCGGTACGCCTATCACCGCTCCTCCTGGCTGGTCGCCGGCAAGGCCGACCCCCCTCTGCCCGCCAGGTAAGCACGTGCATTTCACCTTCCTCCAGCTCTGCCGTGATCCACCGCCCAGGATAAGAAATTAAACACCTGAGAGCAGTTTGGAAAGTAAAGATCGTAATTAAACACGAGGCAGTTTTTAATGACAGACTCCGCGGTGGTTTAGGAGGAAAATAATCCCCGGATGTTCCTGCTCTCAGCGGGGCCTCCGGTGATCTCACACCTGGAAGGATGAGCTGTTTTCAGGATCTTCCTCCTGAATTTGTTTTGTGTTGGCTGGCGGATTTAGATAAAAGGAAGGCGGGATTTTTCCTTTTTAAATTAAAGAAATGATCCGGCTGCAGTGGAGATCATGAACTAATTCAGCAGGAAGCGTCTGGGAGCGTTCACATCACATTACGTTTTTTATTTTATTTTTCCTGTATTTTTCAAACCTATAGACCTCGTTGCATAGGCTTATTGAATGTTTTATTTAATAATTTCTGTATTTGTTTTCCGACTTGATGTTGTAATTATTTTATTTATAATTTTTAGCAATAAAAATGTTCCATCAGGCCACATCTGGAGCAGCGCGGAGGACACAATAGTTCCGTTATGTAGAGAAATAAATAAACGAATAAATAACTGGTTAACGTTCTTTATTCATTTGAATTTCTAAAGATAATTAATGCGAATCGAAGCGTGTGTATTTCTATGATTAAAAACTGCATTTATGACTGTTTTCTCCGGTAAATTTGTGGCGGATTTGACTTGGAGACAGTCGCGGCGCGAGCCGCTGATTGGTCCGTCTCTCAGCCAATCAGCTGCCGTCTCCTCTCCTCCGGCAGGTTGTACGTCCATCCGGACTCCCCGTTCACCGGAGAGCAGCTCACCAAGCAGATGGTGTCTTTTGAGAAAGTCAAGCTGACGAACAACGAACTGGACCAACACGGACACGTGAGGATTTTATTTCCCTCCTGTAGATGAATGACGGCACGTACCATCTTCTGTCATCCTGTAACATCTTCTGTCATCCTGTAACATCTTCTGTCATCCTGTTTCAACCTGTTTCATCCTGTTTCATCCTGTATCATCGTGTATCATCAGTTAGAGCCTCTGTGTCGCTGATAAATGCGGTTTGTTGTTGGTTCTGAAAAATGGGTCAAAGAGCCTGAACGAATGTTTAAAATCCAGCAAAAAGCTTTTTTTGTTGGAGGAATTAAAGCTCGATGTGGCACGTGCAGGTAAAATTAGCCGCCAGACTCAAGATAAATGTTTCTTTAATCCGTTTTTAACTAAAGACGTGATGGTTCAGAAACCGGAAACAGCTCACAGACCAACTCACAGCCCCCCCACACCCCTCATAGAAAAAATAAAAATAAAAAAATAAAATCCTCAGAGCTCCTTCAGACGCTTCAGGTTCCAGAAATTATTACAATTTTTAATTTATTCAAATATTTCTGTAGATGTTAAGAGATAATAGACACCAGAAATATCCTTTAAAAGAAGCAGCAAATCATTTTTAAAATTAATTTTCAAGCTAATTTAAAACCATCAGTTGTGTTTTTATTTTGTATTTTATGTTTTACAATTTTTAATTACTAAATTGTTTTAAAACGTAATATTTTTAATTGTTTTGTGAGCTGCTTTAACAAGAACATTTCCACTGTGGGATCAATAAAGTTTGATCTTATTTTTAATTATTTGGCATATTTTTTTTTGGTATACTTTAATTGTTGCAGAAGAATTAAAATTTATTGGGGAAAAAAAATAAATCATAGTGCTTGAATGATGTAGCGTCTAATTCATGATATTTATGTTTTACTGAGATAAATACTGATTTTAAATTAGCTGCACGTTAATCAGACTGTAACACAAAATTAAATAATTTCTTTGTCTAATATTAATACAGAATAAAAATCTGGAACTGCATTATTTAAAATAAATGAATAGATAAATAAATAAAAAGGTAAAAGAGGAAGTATTTTTATAACACTGGCCCCAAATATCTGGTTATATAAATCTGACAGTTTCTATTTATTTATCAAAGCTGAACGTAAAGTTGCTTCCAGCCGTACGGGGACAGATGTGGACAGATGTGGACAGATGTGGACAGATGTGGACAGATGTGCAGCTGTATCTGTAGCTGCTCCACCTTTTCATCTCATCCTCTTTTCTTTCTCTTCGGTCAGAAATTTGCTTCACCTTTTACCTTCAGTCAGGTAAAAGCTTCACCTGGAGGCTTTTATTTTGCAACGCAGATATTAGAAAGTCACAAAGTAAAAGTCTTTATATTCCTGTTTCAGCAGCATTTCCACGCTGGGCTCGTAGCTTTATGGATGAATTAATTATTTTTGTGGCTGATTAAACCTTTTATTGTAGTTCAGTCACTAAAAAGAAAAAAGAGGTAGAGGAAGTGAAAATGTAGTTTTTTTTTAGCTTCAGAGTATTGTCAAATGTTTCAATTACTTTAATTTTGCAGCACTTTTTCCTTCTCCAGCTGATTGAAACTGTTCTTTATTAATATTAATATTTATTTTTGAATGAATGAGGCGCTGGAATAAAGATTCAAGAATCAAGTTCACTTCAAGTCAATTTGTTTTAAATTCCTGCTTTTTCTGGAGCCACATTTTAAATGTATTATGTATTTTTTTAATATATATATTTTAATTAATTAGAAAAAATAAAATACAGGAATTAAAGGGGGGGGCTGGGGCTGGTTCAAAAACCAGAAGAGAAAAGTTCAAAGTTCAAACTCTGTTCTGGTCTAGAAGCAAATGTTGGTGCATTTATCACATCTGTACATGAAGAGGAAACGTGTTATTATTATTAATATTTTATTTTTAATGGAGTTATATTTGTTGCAGACGTGAACAGCTGGTTTCATCATAATTAGACAGCTGCATAAATCCAGCCGTAACTGATCCGCTGATCTCAGTCCGTCCTCGGCAGCAGGAAGATAATCTTTATAGGTGCTTTTAATTATTTTCAGCAGAGCGGGCCTGCCCCCCCCCCCCCAGCCTCATTATCTGATCCCCTCCCTCCTCTCGGTCCTGCAGATCATCCTGAACTCCATGCACAAGTACCAGCCGCGGGTCCACATCATCAAGAAGAAGGACCACACGGCCTCGCTGCTCAACCTCAAATCCGAGGAGTTCCGCACCTTCGTCTTCGTCGAGACCGTCTTCACCGCCGTCACAGGCGTACCAGAACCAGCTGGTGAGCGCCAGAGCATCTCCCACAGTTCACAAAAAACCACTGACTGGTCTTTTAAAACCCTCACGATCCGTTTAATGTTGATCACCTGAGACGTTCCAGACGCTTATTTGGGCATTTATGGATGAAATTAAAGACATTTGTACCAGATAAATGCAGGTTTTACACATTTGTGGGATACAGATGAGAGAAATTAGACACTGACTGGACTCCAAACCTCTTTTATGGACTTTTAACAGTTTCGTATTTTCATATATTTACCAGAAAAACTGGTGCAGATGTTGAGAAAGCATGTGGAAATCAGCAGAAGTGAAATTCAAAGACTTTTCTAAAACATACATTTAAAAATAAATCTATCCTTAGCTTTTTTTTCTGGAAATGTAATAATGCAGTTTTACACATTTAATGTTTCTTCAGTCAAACATCTAAACTGAGCAGAGATGAGATGTAAAAGTTTGTTTATGCATCTGTTAACGTTCATGAAGGAAATGATTAGGGTTAGGCATGGGGTTAGGGTTAGGGTCAGAGTGCAAATTATACAATGACTGTTGGGGGGGTCAACATTTTCTAGAGATGACAAAAATGACAATTTGTCTCTTCTTTAGGGGGGTCGAAGTTGTAACCCCCCCCCCGTAATTCGCACTATGGTTAGGGTTGGGATTAGGGTTGAGGTTAGCCCCTAGCCCTAGCCATAACCCTAACCCCAACCCTAACCATCTAAAGACACGCCATCGTGCTCCGGTGACGGAGGAAGACGAATCGGGTCACAATGTTTCGTTTTTTTTTCCCTCAGATAACCAAACTGAAGATCGACAGCAACCCGTTTGCCAAAGGTTTCCGGGACTCCTCGCGGCTGACGGACATGGAGAGGTACAGGGGATTCTGGGTCCGGCACTGTTTCACTTTACTTCTGCAGATAAGACCGGCGGGAACCTGTCTCTTTCTCCGAAGGCCTCTCCCTCCACGTTATCGCCCCGCCCCTGCCGCCTCGTCGTCACTGTCGCCGCCTCTTCTGCAGACGGTCGTCTGATGAATGTCGTCTGAAGATGCAGTCAGATATGGCGGCGTTGCGTATGAAGTTATAAATGACCCTTATACATGAACGATAAATGACAGATTTCTGCAGACGAGGCCGAAACGCAGACGCTTCTCGTAACTCCTGATTCTGGCGCTCGGGGACAAAATCAGCCGACAAACCATCTGCCTGTTTCCCCTCAATCAAAAGATCCCAAAATACAGACTGTGAAACACATGCAAAGCCCCCCCCCCCCCCCCCCCCCCCCCCCCCCCCCCCCCCCCCCCCCTTTCTCTTTTTGAGGGCTGTGAATTAGACCTGATCAATTGATCTTCGGGAGCTGCAGAAATCACATTAGTCTGGAGTCGGCCACTGCACTAAAACACACTCTAATTCAATTGGCCGCAGTGACTGATCGAAACCAGCACGCTCCGCCCCTCCCACCTCCCTGCCAAGCATTGTGGGAGTTCGCGGTGGCCTCTGAGCCGCCGGGGGGGCCCCCTGACGCTGATAAAAACACACACATTTGTACTCCTCTGCTGACAGATATTGCACTTTCCTAACCTAATTGGAGGGGTTGGGGGGGGGGGGGGGCTGCTAATGTGGACGCATGGCTCCCATGATGCAGACCACTCGCCTGCACATGCACATGCACGCACACGCACACACGCACTCCTTCCCCCAACAATTTGTGTCACTGTGTTAGAGAAGTGCCGTCTGACAAGACTCAAATGAGTTAATGCAGTTTGTGGGACGGTGAACACATACGCGCAAAACCCCACGTGCACGGCGCGCGCGGACATTAGAGCACGCAGGCGCACCCTCGGGGGTTCGTGAATAAACAAACAGAAGTTATCTTTTAAAACTCTCCACTCGTTTCTCTTCTTTCCTGCTGTCGGACTCTTCAGCTGATCCGGTTTAAATTACAGTGATCCCTCGCCAATTCACGCTTTAAGTTACGCGGTTTTAGTTATTTGCGGATTTTTCAGAAATATATAATATAGTAAAAAAAATCAAGAAAAAAATTCCAGAAACATCACAGTGTTGTGTTGTGTGTGTTTTCTCACAGCGAAGAAATGTCTTATGGCCCCTTTAATGGTGTGGCCTTATGGGTAATGGAGTGTGTGTGACGTCGGACGGCAGAACAAAAAGGGGTTAGATGAAAAGTGGAGTGAGCATCAACAGCAGCCCAGCGTGTATAGATTTACATTTAGTGCGTTTACATGGGAAGTTTAATTCCTCTTTAATTCAGAATTAAAATTAAATCCGATTTAAAATGATTAAAAATTACCATGTAAACACCTAATTCCGAATGAAAATGTCCATTCTGACTTAAACTTAATTCCGAAGTAAGTGACTAGGTTTATTCTGATTTTAAATCCGAATAGAATAATTCCGCGGTCATAAATACACTCATTCCGCTTTAAATTAATTCCGGTCTTTCTGCGCATGCTCGTTCTTCTTGCCCGTCTGTCGCGATGATGCTTATATTCAGCGCTGGGCTTGTTTTCGAAAGAAAATCATCGAACATGATGTTTTCGTGCTGCTGCTTCAAAAATAAAATCAAAACAAATCCAAAAAGGATGCTAATAATGTAGTCCTCCATGTTGTTGCTAATCGAGTAAGTTTGTTTTCTTCCGGTAGACGTAAATACGTAAAGACGTCCGCCCCCCCCCATCCAATCAGAACCCTTCCCAACCCCCGGACCTTAAGCAGAATTGGATAAAGCCGATCAAACGTGTTTTCCATGTAAACCTCAATTTCGGAATTACTATTTCCATGTAAACTCGAAGGAAAATAGTTTAATCCTGAATTATTTAGTTTGGAATAATTAATTCCGAATAAAAAAAAAACATAATGTAACCGTGGCCCGTCTCTGTCAACTAACAGGAGCCCAACAATACAACCTGTGTGATGTTACAAGTTCCTGCAGTGCCAGAATAAAGTTCCCGTTCCATGCAGAGAAAACCAGGACTGTTTCTTTTGTTATTGTTAGCGTGTTAGCCGCTAATTATGAGCCCAAAATAGCACAATACCAGCAGTTTCTTTACTACGGTTCAGAGACCAGAGGCTGTGAAGGTAACAGAAAGACCACAGTTGAGCCTTTGTCTTGTTTCGCTGCAGTGCCTCGCTATTTTTTTGCGGTTTTTAAACATTTTAAACACATTATTGAGGCTCGGGGGGCTCCAGGCTCCCGTTTGCAGATTTTGATTTTCGTTGGGGGGCGCTGGCCCCCATTAACTGCTAAAAATAAGGAATTACTGTAACCACAAAAACCAACCGGGCGGGCCGAGGCGCCGCCGTTCCTTCAGTGTAAAAGCATCCGTCGTGTGAACGGCTGCGTTAGCGGAAACAAAGAGATTTACGTCGGCGCTCTGTCTTTGGCTTCTGCTGCAGGGAAAGTGTTGAGAATCTGATCCACAAGCATTCGTACGCCCGGTCGCCGATCCGAACCTACGCCGGCGACGAGGAGAACCTGAGCGAGGACGGACACGCCACGCATGCCAGAGGTGAGCAGGGGCTGCGTCCAGGCCGCATTGTTGTCACCTCTGTCGAACCCCGCCCCCTGGCTGACCGTCCCTCCTCCTCCCCCGCAGGTTCGGCCTTCACCGCCTCGGACAACCTCTCGCTGAGCTCCTGGGTCACCACCACCTCCGGGTTTCTCGGGCTTCCAGCACCCGCAGACCCTGTCGGCCATGGGCACCGGCGCCGCCTCCCTGCCCCACCCCATCCAGGGATCGCTGCCGCCCTACAGCCGGCTGGGCATGCCGCTGACGCCCACCGCTCTGGCCGGGACCATGCAGGCCAGCGGGCCGTCCTTCCCCTCCTTCCACATGCCCCGCTACCACCACTACTTCCAGCAGGGGCCCTACGCCGCCATCCAGGGACTCCGCCACTCCTCCACGGTCATGACGCCCTTCGTATGACTCCGCCCCGGAGGGGGGGGCGGGGTGGCCGAGCCTCGCGTCGCCGCCCGCCCCTGACGCGGCGCGCCACACTGTTTTCTCCACTGCAGCTCATCCACTTGGCACCTTTTCCCTCCGGTCTGTGTAAATAACCCACCTGCGGCGGATGAGGCGACGCCAGCGGCACGGAGGGGACGTGGAACACCGACGACGGGTCTCGCGGCTCGCGGCTTCCGTGAGCGACCTTGTAAAAAGACCGACGACCTCCACGCGAACTACGAAAGCACGAGCATGTTTTATCTCAGCCCTTGAAGAACACAAAGTGGATCCTTAAATCACTTTAAGTAGAGAACCCTGTCTCCCCGTAAAACCTTTAACAGTTGCTACTGGCACCAGGGTCTTCGCCAAAGCTTCAACGACGACGACGGCGACAACGGCGGGCAGCAGCGGAGGAGGAGTCAGCCGCATGTATAGTTCAGAGTCACGACTTCACAGCGCCGTCGAGTTCCTTGTACAGAGAACTTTTACTCACAGGACATTTCTCATTGTAGACGGTAAGGAAATATGGCAGGACGCATGCTGATGGCAGAAGACACACAAACACACACACGAACACAAACACAGGTCAACCTCAGATCAGAGATGAAGGAGCTCACCTGTCAAAGGGCCGGCGGTTTTCGTTTGCTTCAAGGAGATCAGACGTTAACATGTAAACAACATACCAGGGACAGACAAACCAAACAGCCTGTAGATGCAACCCGGAGGGTTGGTGGTTTCAGCCTCCTCAGTCAAACCGACTGCTTGAAGCACCAAAGAGCTTCCAGACTGTCCAGCTGATTTTGTTAGAATAAATAATTACTCTAACTGGTGCGGCCTCAAGGACGTTCATTTCACAGCCATATGTGAATCCGCAGCTTTCAGTCAACATGGCGGACGGTTCTCGCCGTTCATGGGTTTCCATTGGCCTCAGACGGGCTGAGCTGGAAACGGATTCGTTCAGACCTGACAGACGTCAGCTCCGTCTCGTCTTCAGCCCGTCGGCGGCGTGTCCGCACCAGGTCAGCTGATTCAAGGCCGCTTCACAGCGTGTCGACAGGACGTCCACGCCTGGAAGTAATGGACCCGGGAGGATCCATTTAGAGCGGCCGCGGAGGAAAGAGCTGGAGGTGTGGAAGAAACATCTGTAACAAGTCCTAAAAAAAAATCCAACCAATCATGAACCATCAAAGCAAATTCTTTTTAGAGGTTTTTACTAAAAACACAGAGAAAAAAACTAACAAAATCACTTGGACAGTCAGACATTTTCAGGTCATTGAGAGATCACTTCAACAGTATTTGACACAAAAACTTACTTGACAGTGTGGCTTTAAATTATTGTTTTAAAGATATTTTACACGTATGAAAAAGAGGCTCCACTAAACGCCGTCCAGACATGTACAGAAGAGCCCATCAAAACAAAAACTAACACTGTAAATGACTTGTGCCACGTTTTTACGCCACACGGACGACGGTTTGGTTGCTTCCCTGTAGCGAGCAAGACATTTTTTTTTTTATTATTTTTGTGTCTCAACGTTAGAAAGCAAATCTTGAGCAGTTTTCTGATGTACAGCCTGAAGTGAACGTTGATTCAAGTCTGTGTAAACGAGTTTAAACACTTCTGAGTTCACAGTAACCTTTTTTTTTTTAAAGATTGTTTTGTTCCCTTTTGTATGTCATAATCTGACAGTGACACCCATGATTTTAAAGTGCAATATATTTATTTTGCTCTCTGGAAATAATGTACTGTGCCACATTTTGAAAAAGTTATTTGTAAACAATGAGATATAAATAGATATATCTATATCTCACCACCCAGAACACTTGAGTTTTGTTTGTCTGACTGAAAATGTACTCCCATGAAATGACTGTTGGATATGAATTAAAACAGTGACTTATTTCTAAACGCAGCTGATCAATATGCATTTTTGATTCGTATTTGAAACTTTAAACCACTGCAGCGTGTCCTGCAGCACCATCTTGTGGACGCTGCGCATCATTTCTGAAAGTCAAGGAGACTGTTTTTTTGTTTTTTGTTTTGTGTCTAAAATCCCAACATCTGAATCTATGAACTTACAATGTTTATAATCCTTTTTATCTTTTTTAAGTGAAAACATTTTCAAAGCAGGGGTCAGGAAAAACCTTTAACAGCAGAGAATTAAAGTTTGACATATTTATGACTTATAATCATGTTGATAAGGATGGGTTTTCCTTTTAAAGCCACTTTATGTAACAATACCACTCCTGACCACATGGGGGCAGATAGATCTGCTGCAGAGGCATTTAAAAATACCGTTTTAATGAGCAGCGATGTCCTGTAAGACCACTTTATCCCACTGGAGGCGTCTCACAGCAGGGCCTGACTCATGACCTTAACTTAGAGGTCTTTACGGGTCCACTTTCATGGACCTGAATCCGTATGGACCCGTGAAAAGTTAACCCGAAACCGACTCGACCTGAGCTATTACCATAAGTCCAGGGGTCCGAACCCAAATGGACCTGCAATATTTGGACTTGGAACCGACCCGACCCGAGTCTTTAGTTTCCGACCACGAACCAAACCGAGACAATCCAGCCCATAGTTGTCTAGCGTTGAATAAAACTTGATTTTCTTACCTAAAGTTGTCTTCTTCTACCGGTTCAGTTGCTACATAGGCTACGTGATGTAAACAACAATAAATCCACCTCGTTATTTTCTTTGTGGATATAGATGCTATTGGTAGCAACTGCTAATGCTAATAGCCTACACCGGTCAGGACGTGTTGTGAACATGTTCTCTCATCCAACGTTGTCATGTTGGTGATCCGTTGTGTTTTACAGCTGCATGCTAATAACACGCTACGGCAGCACGATTGTTTCATGACAAACACGCCACGTTAATGAATAGTTAATTAAACGGCCCCGAGTCCCGACATTAGCTGCCACCGCCAATATCTTTACCTCTCGAGTAAACGTGGACCCAGCCTGTCAGAGAGCACAGACTGGACCCGAGACTAACTGTACCGATTCTGACCTGAACCTGAGTCACGTCTTTTATATGGACCCGAGACCCGATTCGTTCGGGTCGGAACCTCGGGTTTTCGGGTTGTCGTGTTGTTCCGAAGACCTCTACCTTAACTGCAATATGCTGCCCCCATGTGGTGAGAGGTGTTATTGCTACACAGCGTGGCTTTATGACATTAAAACTGGAAAGGTAAAGAACAACATATTCACATTCAAAAAGTCTCCAGAGAAACTAAAAGATCGGATCAGTCGCCCCAAAAACTTTGTACCTGTAACTTTGTTCCCGACACTTTTACAGTTAATGAAATCCAAGCAACTCAATAACGTAAATATCAAGTTTATTCCAACTCTGGTTTGATACAGTTGATCATGGGAGCCCAGTGCATCATGGGAAGTCCAAGCGTATGTCAGCACACGGCTGTGAGGAAGTATTCGCCACCTTACAGATTTCTCCTGTTTTTGTTGTTTTGTCTCACCAACATGTTTCAGAGCATCAAACACTGATAAAGACGAAAATAACCTGAGTAAACAAACCAAAGCAGCCCAACCTGCCCACTGACCCTGACAGCTCGCCGCTCCATCCTTCGTGGCAGCGACTGCAACCCAGTGTTTGTGATAACTGATGAGTCTTTCACATCTCTGTGGAGGAACTTTGGTCCAGTCACAGCTTTAAATCTGCTACGCTGGAGGGTTTTTCAGCATGAACGGCCTGTTTCAGCTCACGCCACCGCGTCAGAGTTGAATTTTGAAGTTTGGACTTTGACGAGGCCCCTTCAAAACCTTCATTCTGGTTTTTATTTGTTTCTGATCCATTCAGAGGTGGACCTGCTGGTGCTCTTGGTGTTCCCTGGTCAGGAACTGGCCCCTCCCACAGATGGCGTTTCTCTCTGACTGTTGAATCATGGACACTGACCTTATCCTAACTAACATTTACTTTCTCACGCGGGGCCACGTAGGTTTGGACAGACCTTTTATTTTCCTCCTTAATAAATGAAATCGTCACTTAAAAACTGCGTTTTGTCTGACGATCTGAAACATGTAAGTGTGTCAAAACAGCAAACGGGGAATAAATCCCTCCAGTGGTAGCACTAACTGGAAGGATGGGGGAGGGTTCGGGACACTGCGAGCTGTAAATTTAAGCTTACGGCTTAAACTTACTCATGTTAGCTGATTCTGCTTTTTCTTCTCTTCCTTTCAACTGTTTCCTTCAGAGGCCTCCACAGCAATTCATTCACCTTAATTAAGCTCTACCTAGCTCTATATGTGTGTGTATATATATATACACACATATATATATATACAGTCATGGAAAAAATTATTAGACCACCCTTGTTTTCTTCAATTTCTTGTTAATTTTAATGCCTGGCTCAACTAAAGGTACATTTGTTTGGACAATTATAATGATAACAACAAAAATAGCTCATGAGAGTTTAATTTAAGAACTAAGAACTATTCATTTTCCATGGTTTTCTTGATAATAACCAAAATTACTTAAATTCTTACATCAATAGCTATGGCATTGTACCGCCAAAAACACTACTTTTAAGCATTCCATGTTTTCTTTTCTGTCTGTTTTAAACACATGATACACAAAAGAGTTAATACTTGATTGCATAACCATTGTTTTTGATGACTGCAGCCATGCGTCTTGGCATGCTCTCCACCAGCTTCTGACATTGTTCTGCTGTCACAGCAGCCCATTCCTGTTGGACAAATTCAAACAAATTTTCTTTGTTTTTGGGCTTGTGGTTCTCCATTTTGTGTTTGATGATTTTCCACAGGTTTTCAATTGGATTAAGATCCGGTGATTGAGCAGGCCAAGGCATGGTGTGAATGTTGTGGTTCTCCATCCAGGCTTTAACTGACCTTGCCGTGTGGCAAGGGGCATTGTCCTGTTGGAAAATCCAGTCATTCGAGGCAGGAAAGAGTTTTCCAGCTGATGGAAGAAGACTGCTTTCAAGGGTAGTCCTGTACATGACCTGGTCCATTCGGCCTTCACACAATTGCATTTGCCCTGTTCCACTCAGACTGAAACAACCCCAGATCATGACTAATCCACCCCCATGATTTACTGTAGGGGCAAGACAGTCTGGGTTGTAAGCTTCTCCAGGCTTCCTCCTAACCAGTAAGTTGGCTGGAGTGGGCATCAATTCAAAATTGGATTCATCAGTGAAGAGGACCTCAGCCCAATCATCAACAGTCCAGTCCTTGTGGTCTCAAGCAAAGAGTAACCGGGCCTTCCTTTGCCTTTCATTGATGAAGGGCTTCTTGCGTGCTCTGTGTGACTTCAAACCAGCTTCAACAAGTCGGTTTCGAACTGTCCTTGCCGAACAAGTCACATTTCTCGACAGTGCCCACTCATTTTTAAGGTCCCTGGAGGTCTGACGACGATTCCTGACACAGGAATGGATGAGTGCACGGTTATCTCATGGGGTAGAAAGACGTTTCCTGCCACGGCCAGGTAGCAATTTGGTAGTGCCATGTTCAGCTTGTTTTTTTTTTGGTGTAATGAACGGCTGTCTTGGAGATCTTCAGTTTTTTCGCTATCTGTCTCTCACTCATGCCAATTTCCAGCAGTGCCAAGATGGCTGCCTTTGTGGCTTCACATAATTCTTTTGTTTTATATGACGTCTGTTAGTCCTCTTCTTTCTCCTGATGTTCACAGATGTTCTCTTCTGTCCTTAGTCCATCTTCCGCTCCTCTTTCCCATAACTTCATCAACTTTATTCCTCTGTAGTCGTCTCAACTCTGAAAGTCTCCCTTGTTCTTCTAAATCACCTCCAGCAGCCTTCTCCTCCATTCTTCATCCGTCCTCTCACTCTCTCAGATCTTGTTGAAGGTCCTGGTCTAAAGCCACCTCTCCTAGACTCTTCCAGACCTCCACAGGTATCTCATCAGGACCAACTGTCTTTCTACTCTTCATCCTCTTCAGTGTCCTCCTCTCTTCAGTCTGACTAACCTTTGCTACCTCCTGGTCCTCAACAGTCACCTCCTTTTACTCTTTCATGTTCCTCATTCATCAACTCTTTCCATCTTCCTGTCATCTGTCAATCATTTCCATCTCTGTCCTTCATCATCCAGCCTGTTGTTCATCCTTCCATCTCCATTTCATCTGTAGAAGTCAGTCTCTCCCTCCTTACTGTCCAACCAGCAGACAGATCATCAGACGTCCTTCGTCTGATCTTCTCCCTGTCCTCCTGTCTCCTCTCTTCAGTCCTCTCAGTGTCCTACCTCTTCTGTTCATGCTCCTGCACTTCCTCATTCCACCACCAAGCCTCCTTGTCTCCTTTCCTTCCAGGTATCACTCCTCTCCTACCTGCCTCCCTAATGACATCTTCCCAACCTTAAGAAGCTGCGCCAGGACAAGGAGGTGACCTACAGAGGTGGGGACCGGGCCCTGTTTAAGCAGGCCAGAAACAAGCTGACAAAGGAGATCAAAGTAGCTAAGAGGGGCTACAGTGAGAAGCTTAAAAACAGCCTCTCAGCCAACGACCCTGCATCAGTTTGGAGAGGCCTGCAACACATCACCAACTACAGGAGACCATCCCCCCACCCGGTGGAAAACCCCAGACTGGCAGAAGACCTGAACGGCTTCTACTGCAGGTTTGAGAATCCCCCATTCACACCTCTCAACCACACAAAAGGACTACCTGCAACACCCTCTCCTCCCCCCCTCCACCCAGACCCACCGCCTGCACTAAGGATCTGTGAGGTGGATGTGTGTCGGCTCTTTCAGAAACAGAAGATCAGGAAGGCTCCAGGACCTGATGGTGTGTCCGCCTCCTGCCTGAGTGTCTGTGCTGACCAGCTGGCACCCATCTTCACCCAGATCTTTAACCGATCTCTGGAGCTGTGTGAAGTGCCCTCCTGCTTCAAGCGCTCCACCATCATCCCCGTGCCCAAAAATCCCTCCATCACAGGATTAAATGACTACAGGCCTGTCGCTCTGACATCTGTGGTCATGAAATCCTTTGAGAGACTGGTGTTGAGCCACCTGAAGGAGAAGCCCCCCGACACCCCCCCCCCCCCCCCCCCCCCCCCCCCCCCCCCCCCCCCCCCTCACCATCCTCAGCAACACACAGTGTCTACTGTGGATACCTTCAGGTTTCTGGGATCCACTTTCTCTCGGGACCTGAAGTGGACTTCCCACATAGACACTGTCCGGAAGAAGGCCCAGCAGAGGTTGTACTTCCTGCGACAGCTCAGGAAGTTTAACCTGCCACAGGAGCTGCTGACCATCTTCTACACTGCCATCATCCAGTCTGTCCTCTGCTCCTCTATTACTGTCTGGTTTGGATCAGCCACTAAGAGGGACAGGGCCAGACTGCAACGGACTATCAGGTCTGCAGAGAGGACCATCGGTGCTGACCTTCCCTCCATCCAGGACTTGTACCGGTCCAGGGTCAGGAAACGAGCAGCTAACATCTCTGCAGACCCCTCACATCCCGGACATGGACTGTTCAAGCTCCTCCCCTCTGGTAGGCGCTACAGAGCTCTGTTCGCCAAAACCAGCCGACACAGAGACAGTTTCTTTCCCCAGGCTGTCGCTCTGATGAACTCTCAACAGTCAC
This sequence comes from Hirundichthys speculiger, assembly GCA_018398805.1. Taxonomy (NCBI): domain Eukaryota; kingdom Metazoa; phylum Chordata; class Actinopteri; order Beloniformes; family Exocoetidae; genus Hirundichthys; species Hirundichthys speculiger. Next base: position 1,018,293 of record JAGFBZ010001678.1, read on the forward strand.
AGAGTGTCAGAAGAACCACAAAGAAAATGCACAACAACATGTTAGCTTGTATATATTGTTGTATATATTGTGCTAGTAATTTGTCATATTTTTATTTTATTTATTCTAATTGTACAAAGAGAGCTTAGTAACCGGAGTCAAATTCCTTGTTTGTGTGCACAAACTTGGCCAATAAAGCTGATTCTGATTCTGATTCTGATCAGCTGTAGTGGTCCAGTCATCTGGAAGCTTCTCCTGACCCTCCAGAGTCCATCTCAACTCCTCTCTGAAAGTCACATGACACTCTTCCTTTTTCATCTTCCTCCACTTTGTCCTCTGCTCTGTCGCTCTTTAGGAGGCAGCCCCCAGTGGTCATTCAGAGAACTGCAGGATGTACTGATCTGCTCTGGTCCATCTCAGCACTTAAACTCTTACATTCACCACAAAAATACTCTTTATTTCATCAATCCACACCACATAATCTCAAAAATAACTGACCATTTTATTGATTCTGATATTTTGCAATTGTATTTTTTTGTATTTTTCTTGTCACTTGAAAAATAAATATGAATAATATAACCACACACACAAAAAAAAATAAATAAATTGGCTGAACAGGAGCAAATGAAGATTGAAAAAAAAAAAAGAAAGAAAGAAATAGAAAAATACTCCCGTGCGTCCATTATTGACTCCGGTGGTCACGCTCGTGCGCTCATACACGTAAAAGTGCACGCGGCCGTCTATCACCAGAACCATCAGCCTCCACCGCAGACGAACTGACGGATCGATGGCTGGGACGTTAGTCACCGTTTCACCAGGAAGAAGGCCCCACTTCTGTCCTGATAAGAATCACTTACATCCTTCGAAAATAAATAAATAAACAAATAAATAACATCCAGTGTGGCTCTGATTGGATTAAAGGGGGAGGGGGAGGGCAAGAAGAGCCGCCGTGAGGTATGGCCCAACAAATTGGAGCCAACAGTTGGGCCAGAGAGTCCATTTTGGGGCATAATTTACACACTGAGGAGCATGAGCTGAATCTAATGTCATTTCCATCAATTTTGCAGTTTTTGCTGCCCCACTCGTCTTTTTTTTCTTCTTCTCTCCCCTCAGGCTTTTAGCGGTCATTTAAATTGGAGGACAGACAGCGAACTTTACAATGTCAGAGATGACATTTAGCACGGCCGGAGGAGTGAGAGGTGGCTGCAGCAGCAGCAGCACGGCATTGTGGGAAAACGGCTAACAAGATGCTAATAGGCTAAGAGCACAGAATAGCCCCGGACAAGCCTCTTAATGGACGTTTTATCTGTAAGTCGGGAGTCTCATCAGCTGCAATCTCTCCTGACAAGACGTGCCAAGTCAAATTTAGCGATAAAGTGCTTTAAACAAAGATGCCTCGGGCAGGACAAAGGACACGAACGCACACGGGAGGTTGTGGTGAAATGTGAGACCTTTCGGCAAACAATTGGAAAAAAAAAAGATCATTTAAGGGGAAACAGACCTTGAAAAGAAAGTTGTCTGAGGACGAACAGACGCACGACTTCCCGACAGCCGGAGTCGATTTCACGCGCCGCGCAGAAATGGTTGGACGTCTTCTCAAACGTAGACGGTTACGAGCCAAAATAAAATCTAGTCTGACATTGAGACTGCTGCAGCGGTTTCCAGATTTCGTCTGATACATTTACTTTCACTAATGTCATTATGAGAAAACCTGAAATCAGCAGAGAAAAAGCAAGCGAGCACCTTGACATCTTTGGCCCGACCCCAAATACCTCCCTCTACTCTGTTATGAGCTTTGTCATGTCGACCACAGTGTCCCAGGTCTCCACAGGGACAGAGGGCCAGTGTTAATGTTGTAAACTAAAACTTAAACGAAAACTTTTCGTCGACAACCCTTTATTCCGTGACTAATTTATGACGAAAGCGTAAATTACTAACGTACTGGCAACAAAAACTAAAACAAAATCTCTGTTAAACTGACGAGTAAAAACATGAAGAAACAACTGACTCTGGATTACAACCATTCTCAGTGTCTTGATTTCCTTATTAACCAAATTATTTTAGCTTATATTCAACTGTCGGTCTATGGTTCTGATGGGATAACCTCCCTCTGCCCTTTACCTGGCCGGAGCGTTGAGCTCATTGATGTGTCGTTGAGCCTAACAAAAGGAATCATGAGCGGTTTATTTTCACCTGCGAATTCTCAAGTGGAAAGAATAAAGAGAGAAGATTTATAGACAAACTTCCATTAGCTTCCAGCCGAAAGAAAGACTCAGTGTATCATTTCAACGAGGACGGGGAGGCTTGTGGATCCAAGATAGGTGGAAAAAACACGACTGATTTAAAAAGACACCTGAAGATGTGCCATCCAGCAGTGTCCAACCAGGTAAATGTGAATGTGCAGTTTTAGAGTCAAATACACAGGGCTTGACACTGACACCGGCCAACCGGCCAAATGCTGGTAAAATTTAGCTGTGGCTAGTAACAATTTCTGTCTCACAAGCAACTTTGGCTTGGTAATTTATTCTTTGATATGACACATCACAATAGTTGTACCAAATGTTTGTATTTAAAATGTAAATGCAAGAATATTGTGAAGAAGAAAATAACTGACAGCAAAACTGTGGCTAGCATAAAGACTAAATGGCTAATGACTGAGGAAAAACACTAGCCACAGCGGCTGGTGAGCAAAAACGTTAGCGTCAAGCCCTGGATGTAGACCTAAGTAACGTTAATGTTAAGCCAACATTCAAACAAACTTGATATGCGGGTGTGCTTGGACTACTGGAGAACACGCTACATTTAGTTAACTTTAGCTAACTTTAAGCATTACATCACGACAGGCCGTGATTTGTGCTCATATCACAGGTAAAGGGAGTTGCTCGGCCCGACCGTGAAGCACCTTTCCGTTTTATAATAATGTTTTTAGCCTTTACATCTTGGTCAGAAAAAAAAAACTTTGGGGCAGTATAAATGGAACAGTTATCTGATTATGCACTAAAAGTAGCCTAGCAACATATCTCCAGAAGTAGAAAAAGGGAATCATTTGATGAAAAAGAAGTTTGAAGCTTGCAGTACATAGATAAGAGTTCAGGGTAAGGAGTAAAGAGTCAACAACCTTTGATACTGAACTCCAGTACATTTTATACCTGGTACTTTCAATGCTTAAGCACATTTAATGTGAGGTACTTTTAATACCAGAGTAATTTTTGGGGGGAGACTTTTACTTGAGTAACTTTACAGTAAGGTATCTGTACTTTTACTCCAGTATGGTTTTCCAGTCAATTTTAACAACACAGATTTTTTTGACATAATGCCAGATGTGTTATACTTGTTCTATATCTCTTTAGCCTGAGCTACTAAACTCTCAGCTTCCCAGCACCAGTGTTAATGTGTAAAATGTTAAGGCTCAGCCCCAGTTTAGCCCTTCTTGTTAATGGTTGTAATCTTATTTGGGATGTTCCTTTTGTTTTAGACTACTGTGCTAAACTCATGTCCCTTTTTCCTGTCTCACTACTTTTTATAGTTTTCTATATTGTTTTATATTGGTCTCTTTTTGAAGAAAGTTTTGGTGAATTGTAAAAATGGGTTTGAAATGATTTTCTTTTGACGTCTTAAGAGGATTAGAGCTTTAGCCTCGCAGGTAAATCATTTGCACAAATATTCAGAAAATAAACGTGAAGTAATATGGTACCCTCTTAGTTTAAATGACTAAACTCAATTAAACGTATACTACAATGCAGTTTTTACTACCATGACTGGCATCCTTTTGCAAAATCTTTTACAATTAGGGCTGGGCAACGAATTAAAATTTTTAATCGCGATTAATCGCAGTTATTTCCCTGATTAATCACGATTAATCGCATTTTACACGCAAAATCAAATAATGAAATTCAAAAGTAGCGTAAAATGCACTTTTATTTAAATGTTCTGCTACCATATGAACTAAAGTGTCATAACATTTGTTGTTCAAACACTTTTAACATCAGCACTTGTCAGCAACAGATATTTTTGATAGTTGTTGCCCGGACGACACCTGGCACGGAGGCTACTCGCTGCTGCTCTCTTCCCTGCGACGCTGGACGCTCCAGTTTGTGCCCGGTCTGTGGTGATTTTGCGGTCGGGTGTCGACGTGCTGTCTGCGGGTGTGGACCGGTCCTTTTGCGGCTGGTGGAGACGTGCCGCCGCGGACATGGACAGTGTCGCTGGGAGGCGGTTCGGGGAAGCTAATCCTGAACTTCTACCCGAGGCAACCACCGCCACTGGATCTGGGCTGCAGTGTCGACTGAGCCGGGACGGGAGCCTCCCGACATGGCAGCGGCGGCATGCTGCCCCTATCCAGCAGTCTACACGCCAGGTGAGTCAGCTGACCTGGCAGGGGCCATCTGGAGACCTGGTGGGCCCGGCACCGCCAGGGGTTACGCCAACAACCTGGGCCAAGATTCAAGATTCAAGATTCAAGACAACTTTATTTATCCCTTGGAGGGCAATTCGATTCGGCAGCTCACTCCCCAACACACACATAAAAAAAAAAAAAACATACAATAAAAACACAGGGAGAAAAGTCCACATGATGAACCGGGCTCTGGGACGGTCGGCTCCATCGCTCGCCGGACTGAAGGAGCTCAGTCTTCCCAGAAGAGACAGTTTGGTTCATCGGTGTTTCCTTCTCTGACCTGGAGATATCTCACTTGATTCATCATTGTGGAGATATACTGGTTTTAACGGCTGTTAACAGGTTTTAACGGATGTTATCTGGAGTTAGCACTCGGACCACAGGACCGGGAAGAAGCAGCGCTGGACGCTGGCAGCTCCTCTAGTACACCAGACTGTACTGAAACTTGAATTTCGCCCTTGGAGGATCAATAAAGTATATTTGAATTTGAATTAGTGTAAAACTCATCTTAAATAATGTGAAGAGCATTAATGCCATCCTTTTTACATTAAAAAAAAAGTCTACAAAATCCAACAAAATGATTGTGGCTCAGCACAATCAGAACATTAAAACAGGTAATTTCTGAGGTAACAGCAGAAACTTTTAACGGGGAGTTCAACTTGTCAGTTGTTTGCACTGTTTAAATAAATGAAAACAGCCCTTTGCCACATCGCCCACCTTGAACCGGGGATCGTTTATTTGTGGAGTTTGAGGGAAGGCATCATTATGTCACCACCGGAGGGCAGGCTGGTTTTTCCCTCCATCGCTCCTCTTCAGTCCTGATGTCCGTGCCTCCGTCGCCGCACCATCTGCTCTGAAACGACAGCCGTCTGTCCGCCCAGATACATCAGGATCAGAGTTTCTGCAAGTCTCTGTCCTTTTAAAAACCCTTCCAGCATCTGTGGCGATGCCACTTCTGACCACACGAGGGCAGCACAGCACAAGAAAGTTCATTGTGTCAGCCTCTGAGTGCAACACAACAAAGTGCACCGCCACAGGTGAGACCCCATGTGGTCAGAGGCGGTACTGCTACGTAGATATGACCAAGCGGTTACTTTGGTCAATGAATTCAGAGATTATGGTTACAGCAGCTGCTAAATAACCAAGTTTATTCATTTATTTATTCATTTATTGAAAGTTAAAGAGATAAATGAAGAAGAAAAGCAGAGCTGGGAGCCTGAATCGCAGCTGGAGATGAGATCTGTTGGGAAAGAGATCCTTGAAACTTGTCCAGACTGCAGAGCTGCTGTGGTCCTTGAGTGACACCTGCTGGTCTCATGCTGCCCTGAGGAGCATCAATTCTGCCTCATGCTTTTCAGAAATAAGTTCACAGAAGCTGAAAGTAATATTTCTGTTCATAAATAAAAAAAAACATAAATTCCTGCAGAGCTAAGCAATGTTTGTTGGAATAATATTCAATATTTTAACGAGGCAAGTTAACTTGTTTATGATGTTTTTTGGTTTTTACGTCAAAAAAGGTTGTAAATTCTTTACACCTCTTCTGAGACACGAAATCAGTGGGCAAACTGTAAAGGACGGTTAGGTAGTTTTTCAACAGTTGCAAAAAAACAGCCAGCTGTTGTTGATTTTTAATATCATGTTTGAAAAATAGGCTATCCTGGCCTTTTTAAAAAATGAATAAATAAAACAATGTTGCAAGTGTGCCATCAATAATTTTAAGAGTTTTAATTTTACGACAGCAGCCTAATGACCTCAGTGCCCTCGTATGCATGTGGCCTCTTTCATCGCTGTACTACATAATAAACTTTGCTCTGTGCTTTTACAAAGCACTGTGGATATTTTGCAACATTTCTCTATTTCCGATTTTCCATCAATGCACAAAGGAGTGTGAGAGAAATACAGTTTTGGTTCTCTGTATTTACTCTACACAGAGCCGGCCCAAGGCATAAGCGAACTAAGCACCTGCTTAGGGCCCCGCGGCCAGTAGGGGGCCCCAAAGAGTAATCAACAAAAAAATATTTTTATTTTTTATTTTTTGCATGTATGAGTGATGCTTTCTGTATGATCAAAGATAAATTATTGTAAAAATGAAATAAAACAAAATTAAAAAAAAATTTAGTGTTGCTGCTGATGTAGGCCTAGTGATTCCTACTGCCGTTCTATGTCAAAGCTCCGCTATACCGGTAATGTGTACCTCCTGCAATGCACACTGAGTGTCCAAAGCGCAGGTAGTTGAGGGGCAAAAAATGTCACAAAAAAGGACATATCCTTCAGGAGCAGAGAAAAGAAAGAGGAAGAAAGAGGAAGAAGAGAAAAAATGCCAAGATAAAGGTATGTTTGCATGTCATGGAATGTTAATCAAAGAGATTTGTGTAGCAGTTAATAACATAGGCTATTAGCTAGCTAGTTTAAAACGAGAGAGATTTATCTTCCATCTGGCCTATTTTGTATTTGTGTCTGAGCTTTAACTTCAAGTTGATTCTCAGGGTTGGCCCTATATATTTCTCCCTTTTTTTCTTTTTGGCTTCAAAACAAAGTTATTGCTAATATTTGATGGTCATCTGTTTGCTAACAAGCGCAGTGCTAGCAATATGTTTTTGGATCAGGCTGATATGTTGCTCAAATAGTTTGCTGCAGAGCTTGGTTATTTATGTGAGCAAAATAAACATATTATTTTTTTGTTGTTTTTTACATCAACTCATAATGTGAAACTTCCCCAGGAGCACTTTGGAGCCCAGTGTCAGTCCACATCCTCAGGCTCAACTGTTGGAAATGCATCAGGTCAGGGAAAGACTGGCACTACACAGTACATTTCATTTTGAAGTATAAGAATTACACCTGGAGGGAATTTAGATTTAGTGTATCTCATTAATATGTGTGTATATTAATGTATTTCAGGTGCATCTTCATCTTCTACAGAGCCTTGTCTCGCACCTCCATCCTCAGTGCCCACCTTCCCATCAGGCTCTGTGTCTGATTTACCTGGTAATTTAACTGCAAAACTCCTTTCATGTAATTGTCAAATTATCTCAATAAGATTTAATTTAAGATATTATCATATGATGATGGACTTTTTAGACAAACACATATTATTTCCAAATTACTGAAGTAAATTTCAGTTGTTTCACGGGCAGAGTTTTTCTTATTACAAGCAAAAACACACTGATAAAAGAGAGTTTAAGCTTTTAGGTTTTTTTTTAAGAAAAAAGTAAGCAACATGAATACGTGTAATATGACATCTAACATGGCTAGCTTTTGTTGTTGTTGTTGTGTTTTTCATCTTAGGTCCATCTCTATCCTCTATAGAGCCTTGTCTTGCACCCCCATCCTCTGTTCCCACTGTCCCCTCTGGGTCTGCAACGACAGCTGATTTACCTGGTAAGTTAACAGCAAAACACCTTTTATAATTAATCATTGTATTGCAGAACATTCAGAAATTAATAATTATGTCCAAAACTGTAATTTCATGTCCTTATCAGTCTTTATTTTTTAATCATTGTCTTTCTTTGGTCACTTCTTCAGCAACTTCCACCACAACATCCCCTTCGCACCATGGATCATCATCAGCTCTGCCAGTTGATCCAGCTGAGTGGCCTTCTTTCCTCTCAGATTCAGACAGAACTGAGCAGGTAATCAGAGGGCCACTGCCTATTCACTAATTGTAAGCATACATTTTACATTATTCAACTTTATATTTGTTCTTTTTAAAACCATTTTTGTTACCTGGTTTCAGGTACCTGTTCATTTACATGATTATGGAAATATCTGCCTAAAATTTTTGCACATTGCTGTTGTAGTTTTTCTATGTTGTGAAAATCAACCCCAGGCTGCTCTTGAAGCTGAATGTGAGATTAAAAACCATATGTGGCACCCTGAACATCATTCATCATTATTATTTGTATTGTTGCATTGGTATTATTTATGTTATTACCTAGGCCACCCCCTTAAATGTGTAAAGACATGTCAGGCGTAATAAGTTTATACTGTAGTAGGTGTGTGAATGATCAACAATCAATATTATTGTCATCAATAGTGGGCCCCACAATCAAATTTTGCTTAGGGCCCCACTGAGGCTTGGGCCGGCTCTGACTCTACATGTGGTAAAACTGACAATGAAGCTCACTTTGACTTTGATGTAGTTTCAGTCTTTTTCTTTCTGTTGTTCTTTTGTAGTTATTGAACATCTGTGCAGCTGATTTTCCTTCTATTTTTACCTCCGCCAAGGAGGTTATGTTTTTGCCAGCGTTTATCTGTCTGTCTGTGTTCAAGATAACTGAAAAAGTTATGGATGGATTTTAATGAAATTTTCAGGAGTTGTCAGAAATGTGAAAAGGAAGAACTGATTTCATTTTGGGTGTGATCCAGAAGAAATCCTGGATTCTGGATCACTTTCAAATTTTCTATAACATTGCAGTCAAAGCCGAAAATTTTGTTTCTCAATATCTCCGTTAATTATTGCCCAAAACTAATGAAATTTTACTCAGAGATTGACAATAGGAACCTCTATCAAATTTCAAAGGCTGATCCGGATCTGATCCAGAAGGCGGATTTTATCGCAATCTGTAAATCGCTATATGGGAGAACTGTTGCACTTGGCGGAGGTCTGCGCTCTCTGAGTGCTTTTCTAGTTTGTCTTTGAAGTCATTTTCTTATTTATAATAATGTATAATATATTTATAATTATTGATATTATATATGTGTGTGTATATATAATATATATATATATATATATATATATATATATATATATATATATATATATATATATATAGCGAAAGTGTTCGGCCTCGTTGATCTTTTGAACCTTTTGCCACATTTTAGGCTTCAAAGATAAAGATATGGAATTTTAATTTTTGTCAAGAATCAACAACAAGTGGGACACAATTGTGAAGTGGAATGAAATTTATTGGATATTTTAAACTTTTTTAACAAATAAAAACTGAAAAGTGGGGCGTGTAATATTACTTTCAGAGCATCAAACTGACTCCAGAAGTTCAGTGAGGATCTCTGAATGATCCAATGTTGTCCTGAATGACTGATGATGATCAATAGAATCCACCTGTGTGGAATCAAGTCTCCGTATAAATGCACCTGCTCTGTGATAGTCTCAGGGTTCTGTTTAAAGCTCAGAGAGCATCATGAACCAAGGAACACACCAGGCAGGTCCCAGATACTGTTGTGGAGAAGTTTAAAGCTGGATGTGGATACAAAAAGATTTCCCAAGCTTTAAACATCTCAGGGAGCAGTGTGGAAGCAATCATACTGAAATGGAAGGATTATCAGACCACTGCAGATCTACCAAGACCCAACCGTCCCTCTAAACTTTCATCTGGAACAAGGAGAAGACTGATCAGAGATGCAGCCAAGAGGCCCATGATCACTCTGGATGAACTGATCTACAGCTGAGGTGGGACAGTCTGTCCAGAGGACAACAATCAGTCCTACACTGGACAAATCTGGCCTTTATGCAAGAGTGGCAAGAAGAAAGACATTTCTCAAAGATATCCATAAAAAGTCTCATTTAAAGTTTGCCACAAGCCACCTGGAGACACAGCAAACATGTGGAAGAAGGAGCTCTGGTCAAACCAAAATCAAACTTTTTGGCCACAATGTAAAACGATATGTTTGGAGTAAAAGCAACACAGCTCATCACCCTGAACACACCATCCCCACTGTCAAACATGGTGGTGGCAGCATCATGGTCTGGGCCTGCTTTTCTTCAGCAGGGACAGGGAAGATGGTTAAAACTGATGGGAAGATGGATGGAGCCAAATACAGGAGCATTCTGGGAGAAAACCTGTTGGAGTCTGCAGAAGACCTGAGACTGGGACGGAGATTTATCTTCCAACAGGACAATGATCCAAAACATAAAGACAAATCTACAATGGAACGGTTCACAAATAAACGTATCCAGGTGTTAGAATGGCCAAGTCAAAGTCCAGACCTGAATCCAGTCCAGAATCTGTGTAAAGAGCTGAAGACTGCTGTTCACAAACGCTCTCCATCCAACCTCACTGAGCTCCAGCTGTTTTACAGGAAGAACGGACAAGAATTTAGTCTCTGGATGTGTTAAACTGATAGAGACAAACCCCAAGAGACTGGAGCTGGAACTGCAGCAGAGGGTGGCGCTGCAGAGGATTAACGCAAGGGGGACCAGAATAATATTACACGCCCCACTTTTCAGTTTATTTATTTGTTAAAAGAAGTTTAAAGGGTCCAAAAAATTTCGTTCCATGTCACGATTGTGTCCCACTTGTTGATTCTCGACTAAATTTAAATTTTATGTTTGAAGTCTAAAATGTGGCAAAAAGTTGTAAAAATTCAAGGGGGCCAAATACTTTCACAAGGACCTGTGTGTGTGTATGTGTACGACGGAGTATTAGGGCCACACTGGAAAAATAATTGTGGGCAATGTTTTTTTTTTTTTTTCATTCCTCACTTACGAGAAGAAAGTCGAAATGTTGAGAATAAAGTTGAAATGCAGTTTCCAGATTAAAGTTGTCTTAAAGATTTATTCAAACCAGCTTTACTCTACCAACATCGACATTTTGACTTTATTCTCGACATTTTGTCTTTATTCTCGACATTTCGACTTTATTCTCGACATTTCGACTCTTTATTCTCGACATTTCGACTTTACTTTACTTCGACTTTATTTTCTCGACATTTCGACTTTCGATTCTCGACATTTATTTCTCGACATTTCGACTTTATTCTTTCGACTTTATTCTCGATTTCGACTTTATTTTCTCGACATTTCGACATTTATTCTCGACATTTCTTTACATTTCGACTTTATTCTCGACATTTCGACTTATTTCGACTTTATTCTCGACATTTCGACTTTATTTTTCTATTCATTTCTCGACTTTATTCTCGACATTTTTGACTTTATTCTGGAAACTGCATTTCGACTTTATTCTTAACATTTCGACTTTATTCTCGACATTTCAACTTTATTTTCTACATTTCGACTTTATTCTCGACATTTCGACTTTATTCTCGACATTTCGACTTTATTTTCTTTCTCGACATTTCGACATTTATTCTCGACATTTCGACTTTATTCTCGACATTTTGACTTTATTCTGGAAACTGCATTTCGACTTTATTCTTAACATTTCGACTTTATTCTCACCATTTTGACTTTATTCTGGAAACTGCATTTCACCTTTTCTCGACATTTTGACTTTATTCTCGACATTTCGATTTTATTCTCAATATTTCGACTTAATTCTGGAAACTGCATTTCGACCTTATTGATATGACTGATATGACATTTCGACTTTATTCTCGACATTTCGACTTTCTTCTAGTAAGTGAGGAATGAAAAAAAAAAATCATTGCCCACAATTTTTTTTTCTCAGTGTGGCCCTAATACTCCCCCGTATATGTGTTTGTGTATTCATGTGATATTAAAGTAAGTGGAGGCAAACCCAAATTAACTTTTTACGCTCGCTCACCGAATGTTTAAATATTGACACGGGCGGGAGGGGCGGAGACGCCGTGTTGCCGTGGTTACGCTCAGACGCTTCCTTCAGTGGCGCCAAACCACCAGAAGGGGGCGCCGGCTCCTCAGCTTTCCCCCCGGGGAACAAGTGAAACATCAGTCAGGTAGTGAAGGTTCACATTCAGATACGAGGACGAGACACAAGCGACGGAGGGGGCTGTTGAGCTCACACCCCGTCGGGTTCTCCAGCCGCTGGCCGCGTCTCTGGGCTCCGCTCTCTGCCGCGATCATGGTGACCAAAAACAGAAAGCAGACCGGCAGGACCCCGGCGACCCAGACCGACCGCGACCGGAGCCCTTTTGTTTCGCCCCACGGTAAAAGCAGCACGAGGCGAGCGGGCAGGGAGGGACGGGCTCTCACCGGCTCGCACCCCAACGGGCTCTCCGCCGTCAGGCTGACCCCCTCCTCGGTGTTGACGCTGGGAAGCGCTCTCCTCCTCGGTAAGTTTGGAAGCTAGCGCCGCTAGCTTCCACGGCTGAAGCTAACCCGTGCTAACGTTCGCGACGGCGGCGGAAACCGAGCTGTCTCCGTTTGGTCTAACCGTAGCCCGCCCGAACCCCGGGGCCGTCCGAACGGCAGCTGTCTGCCCGTTTAAAACCTCATCTCGGTAACTTGTGTCGTCTCTTGCGTCAGTTAAACGTGCGTTAACCGGATTTCAGGAAGAGTTCGGGCTCGTGTTTTTCCCTTAAACGCACAAAAGTCCCCCACGTGAACTGACTGTCGTGACCTCTGTCGTCAAACTAAAGTTTATTCTTCTGTTCGCAGCTGCTCTGGCAGGATATTGTCACTGGTAAGACGCCCCACCAGCTCCGCACTGGTTTCCACAGCTGTTCTTCGTTTTCCTAGTCTCCTCTCACATGTTCTCTCCTCCTCTAACCAGGCATCATCTCTCTCAGCTCTTCGAGAATGACAGGCACTTTTCACACCTGTCCAACCTGGAGAAGGAAATGGCTTTTCGCACAGAAATGGTAAGTACTTGGGTTGTTTCTATTTGTTGAATTAAATCAGGGGGGGTGCACAGACAACTTCGTTTTTTAAAACTGACGATAGTCGGATGCAGGTGCGATATTTGCTTTGAGGATGCTGATGGAGAAGCACGGAGGAGAAAGATACGGTGCTGCATGAGGAGGCCTGGAGTAGCAGGACAGGTGTGGGAGCTGGAGGACAGCGGTGAGGTGAGCTGTAGGTGTGACGGGGGAGTTCAAGGTGGAGGTGGGAGTGCATCAGGGATCCGCTCTGAGCTCCTTCTTGTTGCTTTGGTGATGGACAGACTGACAGACGAGGTTAGACAGGAATTTCTGGAGTATGATGTTTGAAGATATTGTGATCTGTAGTGGGAGCAGGTGGAGGTATGACCTAAAAAAAAAGAGGTATGAAGGTTAGCTGGAGCAAGAGAGAATACTTGTGTGTTGACGAGAGGAACCCAAGGAGAACAGTGAGGCTACAGGGAGAAGAGGTAAAGAAGAAGGAGCATTTTAAGTACTTAGAGTCAATCGTCCAGAGGAATGGAGAATGTGGAAAAGAGGTGAAAAAGCGTGTTAGAACGGGTGGAGAAACCTGACGTGCAGTTTCAGCAAGAGTGAAAGGAAAGGTGTAGGAGACGGTAGGCAGAGTTGGAGGTAGAAGAAGTTAAAATTAGGGATGTTCCTGGCGACTAATTTCCCTGTCGATTAAATGAAAATTTTAATTAAGACTAGTCGACTAGTTTAAAAAAAAGATGCGCTCCAGTCTGGAAGTTATCAGTCTGCGTCCCGGTACGGTGTATTCGGGCTCAACATATTCCATTAGCTTCCTGAAGCCTTTACCTTCCACAAAGTTAAGTGGAAGCATATCTTGCGAAGTCATTATCGTGATGAGCTGCGTTATCCTCTCAGACCGGACGGGAGAACACGTCTCCGGGTAAACAATGTCAAATCGGCCTGAGTGTGGCTAGCACCGCTAGCATCAGCAGCCGTCATCTCGTGCAGATTAACATCCAAATGCTTGAGTGGAATGTGGTTGCGCATTGCTCCAGTCGAGTGATTGTATGCCAGTTGTTTCTGACACAGTCTACATACTACCTTGTTTTCATTTTCTAGATTAAAGTACCGCCAAACCGCGCTGGTTTTGCGAGACCATCTTCCTACCGTGCCGTTTTAAAACTCCAGTGTACTCGAGCATTGCCGCGGAGAGGGGGGCTGCTGTCTGACGGCTCTGTAGCCCCGACTAGTGGCGGGCAGCTGTATGACAGTTAAGCGTCCTTGTACATGAATAAAACACAAATTGGTTTAAACGACTAATATTTCTAGTGCCGACTAGTAAGTGGGCGGACAGTTTAATCTTTTAGACGACTAATCGCGCGCATCCCTAGTTAAAATGTTCAGCTTCCCTCTGGGAGTGACCAGGATGGAGAGGATCAGGAACGAGAGCGTCAGAGGGACAGCAGATGTTAAATGTTCTGGACAGAAAGTCAGAGGGACCAGACTGAGATGGTTCAGACAAGGAGGGATGGTGAATATATCTGTAGACGGATGATGAGGTTGGAACTGTCTGAGGAAGACCAAAGAGGAGATTTATGGATGTAGAGAAAGAGGACATTAAGTTAGTTGGTGGAGAGAAGAAGATACAGAGGACAGAAACAGATGGAAGCAGATGATTCGCTGTGATGGGAACAGCCGAAAAGAAAAGAGAAGAAGAAGAAGGCACTCAGCAATTAATTCTTGAATGTGAATTAATACGTTGAGATGATATGAAAAGATCTGAGGATGCACCAATTAGCTAACTAATTAGCATTAGCATTAGAACCCTCTATTCTGGTTCCCGTCCCACCAATGTGTAGAAGAGACTGAAGGCACCACTTTGTAAAACAAAGACCCTGTTCAGACTCGGCATTAACATGCATACTTGCAAATTTAATCATAAACAGGCAACGCTAATCCAAGTTCTGAACACATTGCAGGATGGATTCAGATCAAAAACGCATCTGAAGGTGATCTGGGTCACTTGGGTTCTCACTCTCTTTTTAACCTGAACGCTCAAGTGTCCCGTGGTGGATTAAGAGACCGCCTACTAACCTAAAGCTGCCACCATTTGATTTTGTGCACGAATGACAGCAGTGAAGCTCGTTGTCATTAAATTTCTTCTTCACGTTTGTGGCGTATCTTTCCTCGTATTTCACACACGCTAATTTGTTCTGTTCAAATCCTTTACTGAACAAAGTGAAAGGAACCAACCAGTTTGACAGACCTTTTCTGTTTTGTTTTTCCTGTCAGTTACGTCTATTTTTTTCCCAGCTGCTACCTCCGGCATTTAAAAATAACAGCGCGTTTGGCATTTAGAAGCAGAAGTGCCGTGCGGGTTTATTTGCACGTAGAGCGAGAAGGTTGGGTCCGATCACTCAAGACACATCTGGGTGAGCTTTTCACTGCCAGGTGTGATCACACCTGTGGTCAGATTTCTCAGGATGCATGTTAATGCACTTTATAGCACTTTCTGACATAAATATAAATGCTCTTTTTTATTTGTCGTTATGGAATTAACAGTTTTTTCTGCAGCAGTCATATAGTCTGTGGGTTTGCAGCACTTACAATGTTTAATGGTTGTGGTTGTGTATTACCAGCTTACACATACTGGGTTTGTCTATTATTATGACTTGGATAAAGATGAGATCATATTTTATGGCAAATTAGTGCAGAATGGCACTTAATTCCACATATTTTATTTTATTTTCCTGCTGCTGCAGCTGCGTGGACAACTGCTTATTGATCCGCCCCTTTATCTGAGACCGGCTCCAACTGCATAGACAACGTGGGGCCCAGTGACTGATGGGCCCCAGGAAGATTATTTTGGACATAAGCTCAATTTCAGTTCAATGCATCAGTCTGAACAGTCCTTTAACTGCTGCTGAGCGTGAAGTCATCTCCTCCGTTGATCCAACTAACTGTCCAGATTCCAAAGATATTAAGAGCAGTGATGATTTGAAACGATTACATTTGAAAAGTCATAAAAAGGAAAGAAAGAGAGAGCTTTTTCTCATGTTTGTCGTGTCACCTTGAGCTCCTTTCTCACAATTCACACCTCGCTGGTGCCAAAAAAAAAACGTCCAATAAAGCTGCTGTTCCTCTTTAATAATTCACACAAACCAAAAGGAGGCGGCTCAGCAGCACAGAACCGGGCTCATTCACAGCAAAGCAAACATTTCAGGAATCAGGCCAGTGATAAGATCATCATACTTGGTTCAGTCACGCCTGGACCACCCTTGTACTCACACAACAGTTTGGCTACCGCAGCTACATCCGTTAGCAGTGCTAGTCGGCTCTGATGAGGCAGAGGGGTTTCTGACCGACTCCATGAAGGTGCCATCAGGGCGCCGTGGCGGCTTCGCCATCTGTTACAGAACAAGGAGGATTTGTGCAGAGACCTCAGGACTGGACTAATATGGTCGTATCTCCTGGTTCTAGTCAGGACCAGGGCAGAGACCTCAGGACTGGACTAATATGGTCGTATTTCCTGGTTCTAGTCAGGACCAGTGCAGAGACCTCAGGACTGGACTAATATGGTCGATCTCCTGGTTCTAGTCAGGACCAGTGCAGAGACCTCAGGACTGGACTAATATGGTCGTATTTCCTGGTTCTAGTCAGGACCAGTGCAGAGACCTCAGGACTGGACTAATATGGTCGTATCTCCTGGTTCTAGTAAGGACCAGTGCAGAGACCTCAGGACTGGACTAATATGGTCGTATCTCCTGGTTCTAGTCAGGACCAGTGCAGAGACCTCAGGACTGGACTGATATGGTCGTATCTCCTGGTTCTAGTCAGGACCAGTGCAGAGACCTCAGGACTAGACTGATATGGTCGTATTTCCTGGTTCTAGTAAGGACCAGTGCAGAGACCTCAGGACTGAACTAATATGGTCGTATCTCCTGGTTCTAGTCAGGACCAGTGCAGAGACCTCAGGACTGGACTAATATGGTCGTATCTCCTGGTTCTAGTCAGGACCAGTGCAGAGACCTCAGGACTGGACTGATATGGTCGTATCTCCTGGTTCTAGTCAGGACCAGTGCAGAGACCTCAGGACTGGACTAATATGGTCGTATCTCCTGGTTCTAGTCAGGACCAGTGCAGAGACCTCAGGACTGGACTACTATGGTCGTATCTCCTGGTTCTAGTCAGGACCAGGGCAGAGACCTCAGGACTGGACTAATATGGTCGTATTTCCTGGTTCTAGTCGGGACCAGCGCAGAGACCTCAGGACTGGACTAATATGGTCGTATTCCTGGTTCTAGTCAAGGACCAGTGCAGAGACCTCAGGACTGGACTACTATGGTCGTATCTCCTGGTTCTAGTCAGGACCAGGGCAGAGACCTCAGGACTGGACTAATATGGTCGTATCTCCTGGTTCTAGTCAGGACCAGTGCAGAGACCTCAGGACTGGACTATATGGTCGTATCTCCTGGTTCTAGTCAGGACCAGTGCAGAGACCTCAGGACTGGACTAATATGGTCTATCTCCTGGTTCTAGTCAGGACCAGTGCAGAGACCTCAGGACTGGACTGATATGGTCGTATCTCCTGGTTCTAGTCAGGACCAGTGCAGAGACCTCAGGACTGGACTAATATGGTCGTATCTCCTGGTTCTAGTCAGGACCAGTGCAGAGACCTCAGGACTGGACTGATATGGTCGTATCTCCTGGTTCTAGTCAGGACCAGTGCAGAGACCTCAGGACTGGACTAATATGGTCGTATCTCCTGGTTCTAGTCAGGACCAGTGCAGAGACCTCAGGACTGGACTAATATGGTCGTATTTCCTGGTTCTAGTCAGGACCAGTGAGAGACCTCAGGACTGGACTTATGGTCGTATCTCCTGGTTCTAGTCAGGACCAGTGCAGAGACCTCAGGACTGGACTAATATGGTCGTATCTTCCTGGTTCTAGTCAGGACCAGTGCAGAGACCTCAGGACTGGACTAATATGGTCGTATTCCTGGTTCTAGTCAGGACCAGTGCAGAGACCTCAGGACTGGACTAATATGGTCGTATTTCTGGTTCTAGTCAGGACCAGTGCAGAGACCTCAGGACTGGACTAATATGGTCGTATTTCCTGGTTCTAGTCAGGACCAGTGCAGAGACCTCAGGACTGGACTAATATGGTCGTATCTCCTGGTTCTAGTCAGGACCGGTGCAAAGACCTCAGGACTGGACTAATATGGTCGTATTTCCTGGTTCTAGTCAGGACTCGGGCAGCAGTGTTCTGGATGTACTGCAGCTGTCTTACAGCTGGTGAAGCGTCTCTGGAGGGTTTAGATGCAGCAGGGGGGTCCCAGGCCTGTGGTGAGGGCCGTGGTGAAGGTGATGGAGGTGCTGCTGCATCTGAATGCTGTGTTTGGGATGCTGGAGGTCCCATTGGTGCTGCAGTGGTTAATTCCTTTGCTGGGTCTCCGGGTGGCGAGGAAGGAGCTCTCCTCTCGCTCCTCTTCTCTCTTGGTAGCTGCACAGGACCTGGTCCTGGTCCATTCTGATTCCTCAGAGCATGCAGGAGATTATCTGTCAGTCGTCCCACTCCACCTCTGTTCAGGTGTGGGCCTTTTCCTTTAAACAGATCACCTCTAAGCCCTCTGGACTCGCAGACTTTGGACAACCATGTGTTCAGTTGAAGCAGCCGGCTGAATTTGCCCATCTTCCTATCGATGTTTGGGAGAGGTCCACTAAAGAACGTTGGTGTTGTTGCTTTATCAAGACTCTCAAACAGTTTGTTAAAGTCTCTTTTCAAGATTGCGGGAAGCCATTTTCCTCCTGCTGCAGAATAAAGTTGCCGCAGGTCATATATCTCTGATAGCTCAACATCTGGAGTACCTGAAACATCTGAACCTGAGTACAGCAGATGATTGTGGAGCGGCCTGCCGTCATCAATCAACAACTGCTGTCATTATGTTTGTGAACGCAGTGTTGCTTTGGCTTATTTGAGAGTTTAAAAAGCTTAATAGAAGTCTGTTAATCGTGGCGAGCGCCTTGTTTGGAGTAAATGAGGGCGTAAATGGATATTCAGCAGCGTGATATAGTCGTGTAGATAGTCGTGTTATCTTGCAACACGAGGTGATGAGGAAGCAGACTTTGCTGTTTCCAAAAGCGGCGTTTCTGTTCGACATCCAGACGAGATTCAGAAGCAGAGTTGAGTAGAAGTGGACTCTGAACCGTGCGTTCACCAGTCAGTCGGCCTCCAGACGGCACAGAAGATGGAGCGAGCAGTGTATTTTACCCTCCTTTGGTGTATTTTGTCAGTTAAACGAATACGGAGGATCTGCTCCAGAGCAGAGTCAACAACCGTGTGTGCATTTTAAAGTGCTGATACTAGTGATGACAGCAGAGGTGAAGATTTAAGCGCCAGTCTCGCCCCCGCTGTGTTAGCCGCTGCCATCTGCTGAGTCTGTCCAACACATTTCTTCTCAGTTGCTCTGTTTATTTCAGTTACATCTGGCAAGGCAAGGCAAATTTATTTGTATAACACATTTCGTGTACAAGACAATTCAAGGTGCTTTACATACTTTAAACAGGAGGAAATAAAAAGAAGATAAAATAATAAGATGCAAAAAGTAAATCTGCTGATCATCTGCTGCCTGTGTCTGTCTGCGTAATCCTGCTGTTCCCCTGCTTCTGATGTTCAGCCAATGTAGGGGTGCACGATAACTATCAGGCCGATAACTATCAGGCCGATAACAGGAAATTATGACGTCATTCTGATAAGTCCGATATCACGACGAATAGCTTTGATAACATTTTTTTTTGTGTGCAGTGAATGTTATGTTCAAGTGACATAATCAGAAAAACGATTTCTCAATCAGGAAAATCAAGAATACCCCCTCATGCCAGAAAACAACTCGTTAACTCACAATTTTGGTAGTTGCTGACTTGAATCGATATTCGCTGTATTCTTCCCACATGTTACGCATAAAAAAATAGAAAAGGCTGAAAGAACGACTAGCAAACGAAGGAACGTCGGAATTTACGTTACACCTTGAAATGCAGCCTGCAGCACAGCCCTGATCACAACAAACATGGCGGCGATGGCATGGCGCTTCGTTAAAGTTTCAGAAGAAGATAGTTTGGTGGTTATTTGTGACGAATCCTCCGAAGTGAATTCTACGAGGAGGGAAGCACAAGCTTTAATACGTAAAACCCGATCGGCCACCTACAACATAACAATCACTTCCATGGAGTTTTGAAATCGCGCTAATGCGAGCTATGCTAACGTGCGCAAGCCAGCAGCAGTCCCCCCTTCCCCTCTCCTCTCCTCTCTCCTCTCTCTCATCTATAGCTTCCATGAGATTAAAAAAAACAAAAAAACTACTGAACCTCATTTACTTAAATTAAAGGTATTAATTTAAATGGAACCACAATTTAAAATCCTTTAAATCTTAATCCTTTTCAGTTTTTAATTTTGATGCATGTATTTCCATCAGTTCAAGGAGCCTTTATTTTTTATATCAGTCAGTAATGAACCTTATTTAAGTTAATGTGAAGATATCAAAATAGGTTTGTTTGATAGCTTTATGAAAATATTTGAGAGGCTTGCCAATAGTTTTTCATTGGAAAAAATAAATATCTGTTCTTTTAAAAAGTCCAAACTATTTTTGATTTTGTTCATAGTATTGATGTAATGATCTTAGGTATATGTGTGTGTTATCAGTTATCAGGTATCGGCCTTTAGGAGCTGAAAGTTATCGGTATCGGTTTTAAAAAAAACAGTTATTGTGCATCCCTAAGCCAACGTCTTCTCGTTACATCTGTAACGTTTATGTTCCTTTTCATTCCAGGGTCTCTATTATTCCTACTACAAAACCATCATTGAGGCTCCTTCTTTCCTGGACGGCCTCCACCTGATCATGAATGACCGGCTGACGGAGTATCCCCTGGTCATTAACACGCTGAAGAGATTCAATCTTTATCCAGAGGTAACTTTAATGTGAATATGGACCTCTCTAACCGGGTTACTTAACTGCATCGCTGACTTGAGTGATGGGAGGAGACGTCTGTGACTGAGAGACAGCAGAACAGAAAAGCCCTTCGAAACAGGATGTTGGTTTTTTTCACCAGTCGCCTCTTCTCCTCAGGTGGTCCTGGCCAGCTGGTACCGGACGTACACGGCTGTGATGGGATACTTCCGGATCCCCACGAAGATGTGCTGGTCCATAAACAGAGGAGAGGGACTCACTCCTGTGGACAGCTGTGAAGGTGTGTTGCCTGAGCAGTAGACGGCTTAATTATGCAAGACGTGCTTCACCCCCACGTGCACGCTCACATGCGCGCTTGCCTGTAGCACCGCATGGGCGCTTCGTTTCAATGCAGCGATCATACCGTACCGTACCGTCTTCTTCCGCTTATCCGAGGTCGGGTCGCGGGGGCATCAGCCGGAGTAAGGAAGCCCAGACCCCCCTCTCCCCGGCCACTTCTTCTAGCTCCTCTGGGGGGATCCCAAGGCGTTCCCAGGCCAGCCAAGAGACATAGTCCCTCCAGCGTGTCCTGGGTCTTCCCCGGGGTCTCCTCCCAGTGGGACGTGCCCGGAACACCTCACCAGGGAGGCGCCCAGGAGGCATCCTAACCAGATGCCCAAGCCACCTCATCTGGCTCCTCTCGATGCGGAGGAGCAGCGGTTCTACTCTGAGCCCCTCCCGGATGACCGAGCTTCTCACCCTATCTCTAAGGGAGAGCCCGGCCACCCTGCGAAGGAAGCTCATTTCAGCCGCTTGTATCCGCGATCTTGTTCTTTCGGTCACTACCCAAAGCTCATGACCATAGGTGAGGGTGGGAACGTAGATCGACCGGTAAATCGAGAGCTTCGCCTTCCGACTCAGCTCCTTCTTCACCACAACAGACCGGCGCAGCACCCGCATCACTGCAGATGCCGCACCGATCCGTCTGTCGATCTCCCGCTCCATCCTTCCCTCACTCGTGAACAAGATCCCGAGATACTTAAACTCCTCCACTTGGGGAAGGACCTCATCCCCAACCCGGAGAGGGCACTCCACCCTTTTCCGGCTGAGGACCATGGTCTCGGATTTGGAGGTGCTGATTCTCATCCCAGCCGCTTCACAACCGGCTGCGAATCGCTCCAGCGAGAGCTGTAGATCACGGCTCGATGAAGCCAACAGAACCACATCATCTGCAAATAGCAGAGACCCAATCCTGAGGCCACCAAACCGGATCCCCTCGACACCTCGACTGCGCCTAGAAATTCTGTCCATAAAAGTAATGAACAGAATCGGTGACAAAGGGCAGCCTTGGCGGAGTCCAACCCTCACTGGAAACGAATCCGACTTACTGCCGGCAATGCGGACCAAACTCTGGCACCGGTCGTACAGGGACCGGACAGCCCGTATAAGGGAGTCCGGCACCCCATACTCCCGAAGCACCCCCCACAGGAATCCCTGGGGAACACGGTCGAACGCCTTCTCCAAGTCCACAAAACACATGTAGACTGGTTGGGCGAACTCCCATGCCCCCTCCAAGACCCTGAAGAGGGTGTAGAGCTGGTCCACCGTTCCACGGCCGGGACGAAAACCACAGCGATCATAAGTTACACAATTAAAACAGTCCTGCAGTCTCACATTAAAGCGACCCAACCGTTTTGGCTCTCATTTAAAAACATGCTAAAAGTTGTTTTCGTGGGCATGAGGGAACGCATCAGACCAAATGGTTACGAGTAGGGCTGTAGCGATTAGAGGTGAGTATTGGCAAGAACCTCGCAATACGATATGTATCGTGATACTTGGGTCACGATACAATATTATCATGATATTGCTATATCATGATATATTGCGATATTCTACCCAGTTAATATCAAAATTAAAAGTAGAGATGAAAAATCAAGTTGCTGTATATGTTCATCAGATGATATTGATCATTCAGAGGACAAATTGAGTCAAAACTATTTGCTTCAAAACAACCTATTTGTTGTTTATTATTAGTGTTTTTGCACATTTAAGTAACCATTATGACATACTGACGATATCGATATTAGGAGCTGAAAAATCGATATTATATTGGGCGGCCAAAAATCGTGATATATTGCCAATTTAATTTTTTTTCACACCCCTAGTAGTGATACACTAATCTCACAATACGATATGATACACAATATTCGGCTCACGATACAATATATATCGTATCGCAAGATATTCATCTTACGATACATTTACATCATTTTCCAAAATATTTTAAAGGGACAAAGTGATTTTGGTGACATCTTGTGAGTGTTCCAATCACTTTGTTTGAATTAATTGAACTAAAAGCATCAATTACACATTATATGGCTGACAGGCAGCTTGCAAATGCTGGACAAAATGAATAAAAGATTTGTTGAGAAAAATAGTTTCATTTATTTAAACAGTGCAAATTGTTGCTTGCAAGGTTTTAAAGGTGGGACACGGGGGTTTTGAAAGAAGCTTAGAATATCGATACCCGCGGCTGAAAAATCGATACTCTCTAAGGGAATTAAAATAACAATATATATCGCAGAACTGGTAAAATCGCTCAGCTCTAGTTACGAGGGTTTCTTTCCCTGTCAAAGGGAATTATCAAGGTCTATTTTGTTATTTCACTTTCTTTTTTTTCAGTTGTAAAGAATACATCAGTGCATTATCTGCTCATTATATTTGAGTAGCTGTTAATATACTTGCGAGGACCACTCATGTCACTGTTGATTATTATGTGGAGAAATAACAAAAAAGGTATGAAAATTCACACAAAGTGCTCTTAGTTCTGCTTCGTTCTCGTTAAAGTGGCTCGTTTGCAGTCATCTGGTTTTACTGTCTGGTACGTCTGGAGCAGCTTTGCACCCAGCTGTAATTATTACAGTCTAATTAATTCAGAACACAGATTGGAAATCATCAGTAGAGGTCTGAAAATGAGAAGATGTGGCTGAAGTGTTCTTTTCTTCTCAATGTGTAATAATAACCACATTTAGTAAAGTTATTAATTTGAAATAACCTCAGACAAGGATTCCAGCTCAATTATCCCATTTGTTTGGCTAATTTTTAGATCTTTTATCGGTTAAAAGGTGAGGTGAGGTCCATCACACGGACATGGTGTATGAACAACACTTTTTTCATGCGTCTGCATTCCATAAAGGTTGAATTAACTCGGTGTGATCAGGCAGAAACTCTGTTTCTGTTCGTCTCAGCAGTGGAAATGCTTCTTCACACTTTTACATGAACCTGATATCAGTCGTCTTTCATTTCCTGTAGCTGTCAGCCGCAGTGTTAACGTTTGTGTGATTTTAAATGACATATTAGTGAGTGGGGAGACCTTTTTTTTTCTTTTTTCCTGTCTGTACGTTCGGTGATTTATCACCACACATCAGCGGAGAGTCAGAAAAATCACTTCAGCCTTGATGGTTGCTTCTTACTTTGCTGGAAACCATCGGAGCCAGAAGAGCATCCACATCCGTGTCAGTTTCACTGAACTGTGAGACGAAGCAACGTCCATTTGTCATCATAAAAACGTCCAACCTGCCTTCACTCGATCTCCGAGAAGCATTTTGGTCTCCAAGATGTCTGTGAACATGAACTATTACTGTTTTACTCTAAGGTAGTGTCCATTTTTCTTCTGCTGCTCAGAGATTCTTGCCGGTCGAAGTATTCGTCCTGTTAAATTGTTTGCTATAATTCAGCTTCAGAGCCATCAAATTCTGACACCACTGATCTTTTAAACTGTTATATTTTCTTCACGCATTTTCACTGTTATTTAATAGCAGGCATCAGAAAGGCGGCAAGGAAGGTTTGAGAAGCCAAACGAAGTTCTGCTGTTGAATGAAAACTGGGAGATTTCAGCATATAAGGCTCTTTTAAGAACTAGGCCACCTGTTTAAGGTAATTATTTGCACTGTTGAGCAACATCGCACAATAAACGAGTAAAGAACACTGACCTGAAAGGGCTGCAATGTCCGATTAAAAAAAACATTGTGAGTAAATATTTATCTTGCACGCGCTGTTAAATAAGGAGTTTGAAACGGGCCTTTGCAGAGGCTCTGCAGCAGGGCTTCAGACTACGCGGCTTCCTCATGGCAGGAGCAGAGCTCTGCAGCACCTCTTTCACGGTCTATTTTTGCGGTGACCTAACTTCCTCAGCCTGAAGCGTCCCAAATCATCCTGCGCTCAACCTGCAAGCGGCACCGCTCGAGGGAGTCTTGTGCCCAGAGCTGGGCATCGTTTGGATTTGAACGATTCTGATTTCGATTCTCTGTTTCGATTCCTGTTCAAAACGATTCTCGATTCCGATTCTTTGATGTGTAGGTCAACAGATCGCAACTCATCTAACAATAGAATTTTTTCATCAAAAAAAACTGAGAAGGGAAGGAGCCTTTTCACTACATGGCTGTTACTTTTCTGCGGCATTCGTGTGTTTGCTCCACTGTCATTTTACCCCTCGCAGCCAAGGTGAATGGGGTGTCACGTTGTTTGTTCGGCTTAGGAAAAGGAATAAAAATGTCCCTCCAAACATTCTGGACACCTCGAGTCACTGTTGCAGGTCCCCAGCAGCAATATTTCACCATGGAGTTATTAAAGTATAATATTAACACTGATGATACACATCAGAAAAATAGCAAATTAACACAGTCCTTAACGCAGGAGCAGAAAGTTTGTCCAACCTAGCAACAGTAACTAGGAAGGGGGCGGTGCTTACCGAAAGGTCAATTAAATACGGTACACTAGTTTATTTTTGTGATGCCATGCAGGTGAAGGTGTTTTGCCATATTAGTTGTCCACCCTCCTTTGGCAGTAACACGCTTCCCACCGATGTTGCACTGCGCCAGGTAGCCGTCATTTCCCGGACTGAAATGCAGCCAAACTCGAGAGAGGCATCTCTTGGGATCCATGTTGTGGCGAGTGAAGTCACGTCAGCGACGGACATGACGTCGACACTAGCGCGGAGTTGAGTACGCCGGGCAAAGTAACATCAACAAACTAGAGTAGTAAATCAAAACAAAACAAAAAAATAGCGTGGACATTTAGGAATTTAGGACATTAGAAAATGCTGTGAGCCAGCCTGGCTCCTTTAAGAAGCTGGCCTTATGGGTAATGGTGTGGCCTTATGGGTAATGTAGTGTGTGTGTCGTGGGACAGCAGAATGAAAATGGGGTTAGATGAAAAGTGTAGTGAGCATCAACAGCAGCCCAGCGTGTATAGATTTACATTCTCTGTTAACCGACAGGAGCCCAACAATACAACCTGTGTGATGTTACAAGTTCCTGCAGTACCAGAATAAAGTGTTCGTTCCATGCAGAGAAAACCGGACTTTTTCTTTTGTTGTTGTTAGCGTGTTAGCCGCTAATTACGAGCCAAAAATAGCACAATACCAGCGGTTTGTTTACTACGGTTCAGAGACCAGAGGCTGTGAAGGAAACAGAAAGACCACAGTTGAGCCTTTGTCTTGTTTCGCTGCAGTGCCTCGCTACTTTTTTGCAGTTTTTAAACATATTTTAAATACATTATTTAGGCTAGGGGGCTCAGACTATAGATCGCGGATTTTGAGTTACGTGAGGGGGAGCCGGTCTCCATTAATCGCGGAAAGACGCTGTCGCACCGATATGACCTTTAATCACTCTGTCTCGTGGAGACGCGGTGCAGGTCGGGGCTTTCCATCCCAAACTGAAACAACCTGAACTCATCTGTTCAATCACACACCTTCAAATACCCCCACGCCATTAATTTGTTTACTGATATTTAAAATCTTTAATGATAAGAGTAAACGAGTTCCTTCACACTTTCAGACTTCTGAATTATCGGTTCCTGTTTGATTTGTAGTTGCAGCTTCGTCTGCAGCTTGTGATCATTTCAACCATCAGTAAAAGGTTGATTCTTTGTTTTTTAATTAAGACAAAATTATAGTTTCAGCGGCGCCATTTGTAAAATTCATAACGACAAAGTCTGTGTCGCTGTTTCCTGATTGGGATCAAGTCTCACCTCTGTCTGTCTGTCAGGGATGGGCGACCCGGCGTATTTCTACGTGACCTGCGTGTTCCTGCTGAACGGCGTGATGATGAGCCTGTTCTTCGTTTATGGCGCCTACCTCAGGTAAGGTCACTCTTCCATCAGAGAGGAGTTTTGGGTTGTTTTTTTTTTGGTCGTCTGTCTCATCAGTGAGCTGTCAGGCAGGAACCACGTTTCTTCTTTCTCTGGGATTCAGCACGTCTAGTAGGAGATAACCTCTATCTGTCTTTCTCATCTCGCTTCATCACACCTTTCTCGCATCTTTTTCTCCCCAGTGGGAGTCGACTGGGTGGAGTTGTCACCACAATCTGTTTTTTCTTCAACCACGGTGAGGTGAGTGCTCTGTCCTTTTATCTGCACCGGGACACTGACTTAAATCTGTTCGGTTGTGCAAAATAATCAATTAAATGGTATGAGAATAAAAGTCACGTGTAAGGACTCGTTTCAGCTCTTCAAGGATCTTAAAAGTTGGTTTTGGGGCGTCAAAGTCGAGTCTTAGTTTCCTTCTGAGCAAATTTAAAGCAGCAGGCTCTGACGGGTGTCCTTTCTCTGCCCTTTCCCTCAGAAAAGTGGTTCCAAAATCACATAAGCTCCTAAATTTTCCCCATTTTGTCAGGAGAAGCAGGAGTATAATGAGGTGGCAAACACAGCTGGCACTGTTGTGGTAGCTGTGTTTAATCTATTCAATCCTCCTGCTGGTACTTTAAAAAAAAAAAATTATCCTTCTCCCTCCTGCATGGTAAACCTGGGTTGAGAAAATAGAACCAGTATTTTATTTGTTTACAACTTGCAGAGGAGAAATGACTGCATTTTCCCTGTTGACAAAAAAAGTGATGTGTTTTATTTGCGTTCAGTGTTGGTGTTTTCTGCGTCTCGTGTGTCTAACCAGAGCACTCGTGTGATGTGGACTCCGCCGCTGAGGGAGAGCTTCGCCTACCCCTTCCTGGTCCTGCAGATGCTTCTTCTCACCTACATCCTACGGTAAACGCACCATCAGTCTGTATCTTTAATGCTTTGTAGCATTTATTCGGTCTAATGTTTTGGTTCACGTCGAGTCCCTTCACCGCGTGACCACGCTGAGGACTTTATCAGGAAGGAAACGATAGCAACTTGGTCAAACTTAACTTTTAATCACGTAACAGCATCAGTTTGAGGCGTTGTGAAGCATCATATTACATCATACATTTACACTGGCTGGTTGTTATTAAGGGGCTCAAAATATGGCAAGAAAACATTTACTATACCTGTAACTACCAGCAGCAGCCTGGAGTGTTGACCAAAGGTGCAGTTGCTGTCAAGAGTGGGGCTGTAGCGATACACTAATCTCGCGATATGATACGATTCACGATATTGGGCTCACGATACGATATATATCGATATTCATCTTACAATACATTTACATTGTTTTCTGAAAGATTTTAAAGAGACAAAGTGGTTTTGGTGACATCTTGTGAGTGTTCCAATGACTTTGTTTGAATTAATTGAACTGAAAGCATCAATTACACAATTAGTGTGTTTACATGGGAAGTTTAATTCCTCTTTAATTCAGAATTAAAATTAAATCTGATTTAAAATGATTAAAAATTACCATGTAAACACCTAATTTCGAATGAAAATGTCCATTCCAAATAAAACTTAATTCCGAAGTAAGTGGCTGGTTTATTCTGATTTTAAATCTGAATAGAATAATTCCGTGGTCATGTATACACTCATTCCACTTTAAATTTATTCCGGTCTCTCTGCGCATGCTTGTTCCCTTGCCCGTCTGTTGTGATGATGCTTACATTCCGCGCTGGGCTTGTTTTCGAAAGAAAACCATCGACATGATGTTGTGGTGTTGCTCCTTCAAAAATAAGATAAAAACAAATCCAAAAAGGATGCTAATAATGTAGTCCTCCATGTTGTTGCTAATCGAGTAAGTTTGTTTTCTTCCAGTAGACGTAAATACGTAAAGACGTCCGCCCCCCCCATCCAATCAGAACCCTTCCAAACCCCCAGACCTTAAGTGGCATAAAGCCAATCAAACGTGTTTTCCATGTAAACCTCAATTCGGAATTACTATTTCCATGTAAACTCAAAGGAAAATAGTTTAAGTCTATAATAATAATTAAGAAAATAATTATTTAATTCAGAATAATTAATTGTGAATTTAAAAACATCATGTAACCATGGCCAATATATGGCTGACAGGCAGCTTGCAATGCTGGACAAAATGAATAAAAGATTTGTTGAGAAAAATAGTCTCATTTATTTAAACAGTGCAAATTGAAGCAGACGCTTAACTAGTTTTGACTCAATTTGTCCATTTTTGACTCAATATACAGCAAGAAAAATTAATAGAAAAGCCGCATCTCTGTATAAGCCTCATGGTTTAAAGCGTGGGACAAAAGTAGCGGCTTGTAGTCCAGAAAATACGGTAATAATAAACAATTAATAGGTTGTTTTGAAGCAAATAGTTTTGACTCAATTTGTCTTCTAAATGATCAATATCATCACAAGGCACTTGTCCAGAGCAGGGTGAGAGAGCTGAAGAACCAATGGTGGATGGAGAGGGCCTTGGAAATCCAGAGGCTAGCTGACTCTGGGGACACCAGGGGTTTCTTTAATGCCACCAAGGCTGTTTATGGGCCAAGCTATCGAGGCCTGAACCCCCTCCACTCTAAAGATGGACAAGTGCTGTTGAAGGACGACGTAGGTATCAGCTCCAGATGGTGAGAACATTTCCAGGAGCTCCTGAATCGAAACACCACAGTTGAGATGGAAACCATCAACCAGATCCCTCAGCGACCCATCATGGAGCACTTGGGTGATCCCCCTACTCAAACTGAGGTCACCGATGCCATCAAGAGACTGAGCAACAACAAGGCCCCCGGACCAGATGGAATTCCAGCTGAAATCCTCAAGCAGGGTGGAACAACTCTCCTTAGCCACATCCACAGCCTCCTTGGTAAAATCTGGGAGAAGGAGGAAATCCCAGCTGAACTCAGGGATGCCTTGATTGTCACTATCTACAAGAAGGGTGATAAGGCGGACTGTAGTAACTACAGAGGCATCTCCCTGTTGTCCACAACAGGAAAAATACTGGCCCGTATCTTGGCCAACCGATTGCTGCCACTGTCAGAAGAGATCCTCCCAGAGTCGCAGTGCGGCTTTCGTCCTGCTAGGGGAACCTCAGACATGGTTTTTGTAGCACGTCAACTGCAGGAAAAATGTCGCGAACAACACCTACCACTGTACATGACCTTCATTGACCTCACAAAGGCCTTTGACTCCGTGAACAGAACTGCTCTCTGGGGTGCCCTCTCCAAGATCGAATGCCCAGAAAAGTATCTAAAGATCTTGCGTCTGTTGCACGATGACATGACCGCAATTGTGGTTGGAAATGGCGTCTCTGAACCAACCCCCTTCAATGTCACTACTGGTGTAAAGCAGGGTTGTATCATTGCACCAACCCTGTTTGCCATTTTCATCTCAGCCATCCTCCATCTCACCAGCCAGAACCTACCTGAGGGTGTCAAGATCACGTATAGGACAGATGGTGGGCTCTTCAACCTGAACAGGTTTAGCGCAAAGGGCAAGATTCTAAGCTCTTCCATCACAGAGCTTCAGTACGCAGATGACAATGCTCTAGTTGCTCATTCTGAGGCTGACCTCCAGAACATCTTAGATGCTTTTGCCAGAGCATACCGACTCCTGGGACTTGATATCAACATCAAGAAAACTCAGATCCTGTACCAACCAGCTCCTGACACCCCCCTCCCCCAACCCCCCACAATCTATGTGGGAGACAAAATCTTAGAAAATATAGATCAATTTGCCTACCTTGGCAGTCTTCTTTCCACAAGAACTGTCATTGATGCCGAGATACACCATCGCATAGGGTGTGTGCAGCGCAGCTTTTGCTAGGCTGAGGAAGAGGGTGTTTGAGAATCGGGACATCCATGTCAAGATCAAACTACTTGTCTACCAAGCAGTAGTTCTGCCCACTCTGCTCTATGGGGCTGATAGCTGGACCATCTACAGCAGACATCTGAAGGCCCTGGAGCAGTACCATCAGCGATGTCTCAGAAAGATCCTCAGGATCGGCTGGGAGGACAGGCGGACTAACATCAGTGTCCTGAAGGAAGCCAGCATCCCCAGCATCACCACAACCATCATCCGCCACCAGCTGCGATGGACAGGTCATGTTGTACGCATGCCTGACAATCGCCTTCCAAAGCAAATGCTGTACGGACAGCTGAAGGAGGGAAAACGTACCCAAGGAGGGCAGAAGAAGAAGTGATACAAGGACAACATCAAAAGCCACCTGAAGAAATGCCGCTTCAACCTCAACACCTGGGAGGAGGTTGCTCTCCGGAGAGACATGTGGAGCAGGATGGTCCATGAAGGCACATCACAGCTGGAGAAGGATATCCACTGTGCCGCAGAAACCAAGAGGCAACAAAGAAAGGAGAGATCTGCCACCAAAACCGCTCTCCGCACCACCACCACTACCCAGCCAAGTTGTCATATATGCCCCCCACTGCGCAAGAGACTGTGGATCAAGGATCGGCCTTCACAGCCACCTGAAGACCCACAGATGACCAGACTTACCGACAGGAGGACAATCATACTCGTTTCGAGTGATCGCCGATGATCATCTGATGAACATATACAGCAACTTGGTTTTTCATCTCTACTTTTAATTTTGATATTAACTGGGTAGAATATTGCGATATATCCTGATATCCCGATATCGTGATAATATCATATCCTGACCCAAATACCATGATACATATCGTATTGCGAGGTCCTTGCCGATACTCACCCCTACTACTGATGTGGCACGCAGCGAGGTTTCTGTCATCTGTCTAGAGTGAGATTAAATGTGTGTCCTTGTGTGTGCGTGTCAGCGTCTAAATGCGGTTTTTCTTATCAACCCGACTCAAAAACTCCCTCTGTTTAATCTCCTCCTCCTCTGTCTCCGTTCTTCTCCAGGACGCCAAAGCCGAGCAGAGCGGCCATGCTCACCCTGGGAATCTCCAATCTGTGCTTCATGCTGCCTTGGCAGTTTGCCCAGTTTGTGCTGCTCACT
The DNA here is from genome assembly GCA_018398805.1 of Hirundichthys speculiger. NCBI lineage: Eukaryota > Metazoa > Chordata > Actinopteri > Beloniformes > Exocoetidae > Hirundichthys > Hirundichthys speculiger. The sequence continues at coordinate 1,050,210 of JAGFBZ010001678.1, forward strand.
CAGGTAAACTGAGCTCAGGAGCCTCGCCGAGAGGCCGGCCCTCTGTCACGGAGGCTGCAGCAGACGCAGGTGTGACACGGTGCGATAGACGAAGGCGAGGCGACACGAGCTGGAGCTATTACAGAAACACACCATTTCGTTCTTTATGTCGTCAAGCATCCTCACTGTACAGTAACAAATATATAAGGAATTACTGAGCCAAATACTGGCAGAGCTAAACAGAAGTTTAAACCACGAGTCCACAGCGCTGCGCTGCGCTTCTGGAGATCTGAACATTTATGACAGGTTCCATCCCAGCGGTTATTTTATTGTTTTACATTTGAAAGCTGCTAATTGAACCCATTCGCCTCATTCACTGCATTCAGAAAGCAAGTCGAAGCCGAGCACATCCGCCCACGCTGTTTAGTCATCAGTCTGAGGGGAAAGAGACTTTTAAAAACTGTAACACAGTTCACATCTAGTCTGCATGAGATGTGAACTGTGTTACAGCCCTAAACCAGGCCTCTTCTTTTCATCTCTACTTTTAATTTTGATATTAACTGGGTAGAATATCGCGATATTGTGATAATATCGTATTGTGACCCAAGTATCATGATACATATCAGATTGCGAGGTCCTTGCCAATACTCACCCCTGTGCGTAGAGTGGAACACGGATCAATTTTTATCCATAAATCGAAATGAATGAAGTGCGTTTCGAAATCGTTTAAAACGGGACAAACGTGAGGATCACTCTTTGTTCTGGAATCAGTTTGTGCACTTTGGTCGGAACTTTCAAGCGATAAAAGCATCTTTTGGCGTCGTTGCTTCTGCACAAACAGCCGGGACACCGTGAAGCAGACGCTTAACTAGTTTTGACTCAATTTGTCTGTTTTTGACTCAATATACAGCAAGTTGATTTTTCATCTCTACTTTTAATTTTGATATTAACTGGATAGAATATCGCAATATACAGTGATATTGCGACATTGTGATAATATCGTATCGTGACCCAAGTATCATGATACATATCATAATGTGAGGTCCTTGACAATACTCACCCCTAGTTAATCACATTTGCTTCCAATTTTTGGATTTGTGTCTAAGAAATTCTGTGACGCCTCTCTTTTAAATTAGAGCGGTCACCTCATGTAAAAGCACTCAGTCATGAGTTGACTTATAAGCCTTTAGAAACATCACAGATTTGCATTCAAAAGCCTTTTTAATTAAACTGTGCACTTTCATTGTAAAAAACAAATCTTCTAATTAGATCCGTCTTTACTCTGAGGCACGTAGCTTAAGTCCAAGTGGAATTAATGGAGTTGATTCACTCCGTTAGAGAGAAACGGTGAAGAAATAACCAGAAATGCATCATTGGTGCTCAGCTGGATGTAAAGGGGTCGTGTTCACTGTACAGGTTGTTGCTTTGTTTGTGCACCATAAAAGGCTCGGCCCTGTGTCTGTCCTCGTCCTGGAATCTCTGGTTGGAAAACATCTGGCAGGACTTCATCGAGCCCGGTTTCAGTGGTTTCAGTTTGCAGAAAGTTAGAAAGGCGCTCAACTCCCGCAGGTCCGCGCAGCTCCAATTTGGTGTCGAGTGAGTGCAAAATGCCATAAAAATCTGAAATAGCCGAGCTCTCTGCTCGGTGCCCTCCAGTTCCCCCCGACTCCCCCTGCAGCTACAGGCTTGAGCTCATTTGCATCCTTGGCGACGCATCCTTGGCAACGCATCCGTCATTGGTGAAAGAAATGCTGTGTGCTTTAATGTCTGAGGGAAGATTACGGGAGATGCAGCGAGCGACCAGAAAGTTTGCATTTCTGGTGACTTTGTTGGAAGAAAGTTGAGACAGTCCTGACATTTATTTCCGTCTTCATCTTTTAGAAACCTTCATTTTTGTAAGGGCTCGCTGACTTTTTGCATCTTCTGCATGTGGCATTAGGATCGCGTCAGCAATACGTTGGAGTGCTCGTTGTGTAGAGCTGCAGGATCAGTACAACTTAATTAAGCATTTTAGGAGCCACCAGGTGGAAGTCAGAGAGAAAGATGAAAGAACGGTCACAGAAAATGCTGGAGTTTGCTTTTCAGAAACGAGAGAAGCTCCCTAAGAAAAGCCAGGAAGCCACAACAGTAATAGTAATAATACATTTTATTTAAAACCACCTTTCAGGACACCTAAGGTCACTGTACAGGATATAAAACAACAATAAAACACAAATAGAATTAAAAAAACACCAACATACATGAAATAAGGGTGGGGGGGGCAATGAAAGATGGATTGAAGGCTGTAGGTTGCTCTGAATAAAAGGGTTTTGAGTTTTGAGGATAGATTTGTATGTATACAGAAGAATTTTGTAGATGATCCTTTGGTTGATGGGGAGCCAGTGGAGTTGCTGGAGGATGGGGGTGATATGGTGGTGAGAGGGAGTTCTGGTGATGATCCGGGCGGCAGAGTTTTGGACCAGCTGTAATTTATGGAGGGATTTTTGTGGCAGACCAGAGAGGAGAGAGTTACAGTAGTCAAGGTGGGAGGTGACGAGGCTGTGAACGAGGATGGCGGTGGTGTGGGGGGTAGAGATGTCCAGATCCAGCATTTTGAACTTCCGATCCGATACCGATATTTATTTGTACTTCCGATCCGATACCGATATCTGCCGATGCCGATACCGGCCTATCTGAGCACGTATTAAAGTTTTAAGTCATTTAACCAACTTACTTTGTTGTCAGACTCATGCTGAATAGGGTTTTACTCCTGATAATAACTAGCCAGCTGAATTAGGTGCATTTGAATAATACACATTGGTTGGTAACGAGAAACGGACCTATTTATTCAACAAATCAACACAAAATAGACAAAATGATAAATAACAAACAGAAATGGCATCAGTAAACCACGGCTTTACAAGCCATAAGTGCAGATAATATTGTTAATTGTATTAAGCAAACACAACCTGAGTTCAACCGTCTATTAACAGCATTAGTACCTGTGCTTTGACACTGTTCAGTGGCAGTTTGTCACGATTCCCAAACGTCCCAAACGGGGGGGGGGTGGGGGGGGGGAGAGGAGCTCGAGTTGTCTCGCGCGGGGGGCGGGGTGTTTGTGGCTGTGCACTGTGCCCGACAGAGAGAGAGCAGTGTTGCCAACTTAGCGACTTTGTCGCTATATCTAGCGACTTTCCAGACCCCCCTAGCGACTTAATTTGTAAAAAGCGACTAGCGACAACTCACTGGCACTCAAACCGCTAGGTTTAAAGCCCTCACTTGGCCGCTGATGGCTGCTGTCAGCCTCGCGACCCGCGCTTCTCTCTCTTTCTCTCTCTCTGTCGGGCTCAGTGCATAGCCACAAACCAAACACCCCGCCCCCCGCGCGAGACAACTCGAGCTCCTCTCCACCCCCCCACCCCCGTCTGACAGTCCGTCCGTCCGTCTGTGTCCGTCTGTCGCATCTAGCGACTTCTAACGACTTCCGGGACAGCCTCTAGCGACTTTTCTCATTGGAGAGTTGGCAACAGTGAGAGAGAAGAGAGAGAAAAGCGTGGCTCGCGAGGCAGACAGCAGCCAAGTGATGGCTTCAAACCTAGCGGTTTGAGTGCGCGTGAGTCGCTAAATCACCAGAAAAAGTCGCTAGATTTGTCGCTAGTCGCTTTTTACAGATTAAGTCGATAGGGGGGTCTGGAAAGTCGCTAGATATAGCGACAAAGTCGCTAAGTTGGCAACACTGATTGGGAGGGAGATGCTTGTGTGCTGAAGGTGTGCTGGAAAATGCGGACCGGATATTCGGGAAACACAGAGCAAGACCTGGAATGGGTTATCTGAATAATGCGGTGCGCTGGAAAACCCGGAACGGACTTTGGAAAAAAACTGGATCGGGAGTCTGGATCGGCATTTTTAGGGCTTGCCGATCCGATACCGATCCGCATTTTTTGCTCATATCGGCGGTCGATCCGATCCGAATATCGGATCGGGACACCTCTAGTGGGGGGTGAGGGAGGGGCGGAGAGGGTTTATGGAGCGTAGATGGAAGTAAGCGGACCAGCTGATGACCAGGTAAGGGGGGGGGGGGGGGGGTGGTGGGGGGGGGGGGGGGGGTGTGGAGTTTGGTTTGTTGGAAAGGTAGAGCTGGGTGTCATCCGCGAAGCAGCGAAAAGAAATGTTGAATTAACAGAAGGTTTGACCAAGAGGAGGGGTCCCAGGGCTCTACCCTGGGGCCCTACCCTGGGGAGGGATCGGATGTGAAGGTCCCGAGTTGGATGAACTGAGTGCGGCCTGTCAGGTATGAGTGAAACCAGTTAAAGGGGGTGTTGGAGATGCCTAAGGAGGAGAGTCTTTGGAGTGTGAAATAGTGTCGAAGGCTGCACTCAGATCAAGGAGGATGAGGATGGAAAGTGAACCGGAGTCAGCTGTAGTGAGGAGGTCATTGGTGGTTTTGAGGAGGGCTGTTTCAGTGCTGTGACCGGGGCGAAAACCAGATTGAAAGGGTTCGTAGAGGCTATTGAGGGTGAGATAGGGCATGAAGTTGAGATGAGATGGGCATGAAGTTGAGAGGAAACTGTTTTTTCAAGAATTTTTGAATTGAAAGGCAACAGTAACATACAAAACTGCAGAGTTTATCATCCCGGATGACTCGCTCCTGCCTCGTCCCCGTCGGCCGTTATTTGAATTTTTTTGTAGCTGCGTTATAGATGAATGAAGTGAATGATGCTCAGGGGACAATTTAGTCATTCAAGGTTGATAGAAACCTTTCTAGAATAAAACTGAATGGATCAGGGCTCGGCATCCGGCTGATCCGCGAGGTCCAGGTCTCCGAGTCAGCATTTGAAAGTCAAAAATGTGGGGACATCTTTAGGTGGGTTGTGTAAGTTTTCTGTGTTTTTTTTTTTTTTCTTTTCAGGTGGCTTCTCTGTTCGCGTCGTACATCCTGGGTTACCTTGCCGCCGCCAAGATGCAGTCCATCCTCGTCACTCACATGGTACAGTCGTTGGCCTTCCCTTTCCTGCTCACGTCAATCAATCAATCAATCAATCAGTCTTTGCAGATAAGAAAAGGAAGTCATGTATAACCAGCAGTAACAGCGACAGAAGTGAAGCTCTGTCCTCTGAGCTGCAGCGTTTCCCGTTTTTACTTTTCTCTCAGCTCTTGAGCTTGAAGGGCAACGGGGTTTTCCTAATCATCGATACTGCTCCACATACACGAATAAATCTCATTTCACACTGCCGGGGCCAGCGCTGGAGTCTGAGTGTTACTCTGGCCCTTGGTCCCTCTTTTCCACATTCTTCCCTCCGTAATCCTCTCTGCATGCCAGGCCGACAGCCCGGGCCCATGCGCTGCACAGATAAGAAGACGGGCCTTTATGCTGAGATGGTGGAGATTTGTGTCGGAGGAAGACGTGTGGCTCTGCAGAGCTTTGAGAGCGGCTTTGGCTGCAAGTATTGAATAAAAGAAAAGGCACGCAGTCAGACGGGCGTGTCCTGCATGACCGAGGATGCTGTCGGTGAGAGCAGGTCGCTGGCAGATGCGTTGGTCTGAAAGTACCGAATGTTCTCGTAAATATCTGTCACGGTGGTTGATAGGGCTGTAGCGATACAGTAATCTCGCGATACGATACGACACGATATTCGGCTCATGATACGATATATAGCGATACAGTGATCCCTTGTTTTTCGCGGTTAATGGGGACCGGTGCCCCTCCGCGAAAATCAAAATCCTCGAACAAGAGCCGGAGCCCCCCGAGCTTAAACAATGTGTTTAAAATATGCTTTAAAATCACAAAAAAGTAGCAAGGCACTGCAGCGAAACAAGACAAAGGCTCAACTGTGGTCTTTCTGTTACCTTCACAGCCTCTGGTCTCTGAACCGTAGTAAAGAAACCACTGGTATTGTGCTATTTTTGGATCGTAATTAGCAGCTAACATGCTAACAACAACAAAAGAAACGGTGCTTTTTTTAATAGTATATTTCTGAAAAGTCCTCCAATAACTAAAACCGTGGAACTTAAACCGCAAATTGGCAAGGGATCACTGTATTCATCGTACAATACATTTACATCATTTTCCGAAAGATTTTAAAGGGACAAAGTGATTTTGGTGACATCTTGTGAGTGTTCCGATGACTTTGTTTGAATTAATTGAAGTTCTGAAAGCATCAATTACACATTATATGGCTGACAGGCAGCTTGCAAATGCTGGACAAAATGAATAAAAGATGAGTTGAGAAAAATAGTTTTTAAAGTTAGGACACGGGGGTTTTGAAAGAAGCTTAGAATATCGATACCCACGGCTGAAAAATCGATACTCTCTGGGGAAATAAAATATCGTTATATATCGCAGAATCGATAAAATCGCTCAGCTCTAGTGGTTGATTTGACTGATTGACTGGTTACTCTTGAAATTAGAAAAACACACAACCCTCGCTGTTCCCAAAACCATTCATCCAAAACTTCAAATTTCAGACTTGAGATGGTTTTGGAGATTACTTGGTGTTTTAGTTTGCGAAATAAAATTCCCTCGATCTGCAGGATTTGAAACCGTATCATGTGCAGAGTTGTTGACGTCTTATAGACTGAAGACTTTAACGGTCAAACAACAAGCAAATCGACTAAAAAGAAGTTTAGATTTCTACTTTCAGCCACCAGATTATCAAGTCCATGTTTGAATTTATCTTTTCATCTAGTTATTTCAAGTATGTCTACTTTCATTCATGACCTTTAGCTCGATATCCTCTTACAGCTGCAGAAGAGGAGCTTCATTATAAGAACCCCTGGTGGCTAATCACTTTCTGGATAAATTCACTGTTCTGCTCCTCACTGGGGATTAAGTATTAAGACTTCACTGAATAGGATTAAGTGCTGCTCATGGCTGTGACTTCACAGTTTAATTCATTATTTAGATGCGTTATTGATGCTCGGCGGGGATGATTTCAGACCACCCTCTCGCTGCGCCGAGGCAGAGACGCCGTCTCTCCGTTTCCATGAAACCGCAGAGGCCGACTGAGCCTCAGATTACCGTCGAGCTCACGCGATCAGCGACTTGTGACGACGCGGCTCACGAGCACAGAGCTAGAGGAGTCCACGCCTGAGTGAAGGCCACATCTTCTGTTTTTCATGTCTCATGCAGATCACGCTCGGTGTCTGCTTCATCCTGATGTTTGGTAACTCCATGCTCCTCACGTCCTTCTACGCCTCCTCGCTGATGTCCATCTGGGTAAGTTCCACTCAGAGGCAGAGGCTGTCAGTCTAACTTTAGTTTGATAAATGATGCCGCTGTTGTGAGAATTTCATCAAGAAACTGACCACAAATTGATGGGGTTTTTTTTTTTTTTCTTTTTCAGGTGATCATTGCTTTGAGGGACAGATTTGTCCAAGTCTGCAAACCTGGCATCATCATCTGGGTATGAAGATTTCATTTTCTGCTCTGAGTGATTTAGATTCAGGCTTGCTCAAATACGACGATGCTCATCGTTCCCACGTCATTTTATATTCCCGTAGAGACCACAAAGGTTAAAGGGAACAGCAGGATAACAATAACTCTGATGTCGAATTCCTCGTTTTGGCACATTTTTATGTTTAATCCGTTAAGCACAACAATCCAAATGGTGTGACAGTTGCTCGAGGTAAAAGAAGCTGACGTTGGGTAAGAGCGGGTGAACAAAACAAGCAGAGCTGGTGAATATCCAGCTTTAATTTCCACTTTTTTATGTCAAATGTGGCTGTTAAATGAACATATGAAACATCAGACCTCCAGCACCTGCTTTTACAAACTGAATCACAGAACTCAGAACAACTGCAGTCAGCCACAGTCTAGGATTTTAAGATGATTGATGCTAAGTCTCAGTCTTAGTTTTGCTGGAGCTAAGCGCTGCCTTTGACGCAGTAGACCATACAATCTTATTACAGAGATTAGAAGACTGGGTGGGAATCTCTGAAAATGCTTTAAACTGGTTCAGGTCCTATCTCAGGGACAGGAGATACTTTGTTGAAATTGGTAACTGTGTCTCAGACCAAACGGCCATGACCTGTGGGGTTCCCCAGAGGTCAATCCTGGGACCCATGTTGTTCAATCTGTACATGCTTCCATTAGGCCAGCTAATACGCAGCTATTATGTGTCCTACCACAACTATGCAGATGATTCTCAGATCTATGTGTCACTGACAACAGGAGGACATGGGCCTGTAGATTCATTGTGTCACTGCATCGAACAGATCAGTGTCTGGATGCAAAACAACTTTCTCCAGCTAAACTCAGACAAAACTGAAATGATTGTCTGTGGCCCACAGAAACAAAGAGAAAGTGTTATCAGTCACCTTGAGACTCTCTCTCTAGAACCTAAAAATCAGGTCAGAAATTTAGGAGTAATATTGGATTCAGACTTGAACTTTAACAGCCACATTAAAGCAATAACATCAGCAGCTTTTTTACCATCTAAAAAACATTTCCAGAATCAAAGGAATAGTGTCTAAACCAGATTTAAAAGACTAATCCATGCGTTGGTCTCCCCCAGGTTAGACTACTGTAACGGCCTGATCACTGGGCTCTCTAAACAAGCTGTAAGACAGCTGCAGTACATCCAGAACACTGCTGCACTGGTCCTGACTAGAACCAGGAGATACGACCATATTAGTCCAGTCCTGAGGTCTCTGCACTGGTTCTGACTAGAACCAGGAAATACGACCATATTAGTCCAGTCCTGAGGTCTCTGCACTGGTCCTGACTAGAACCAGGAGATACGACCATATTAGTCCAGTCCTGAGGTCTCTGCACTGGTCCTGACTAGAACCAGGGATACGACCATATTAGTCCAGTCCTGAGGTCTCTGCACTGGTCCTGACTAGAACCAGGAAATACGACCATATTAGTCCAGTCCTGAGGTCTCTGCACTGGTCCTGACTAGAACCAGGAGATACGACCATATTAGTCCAGTCCTGAGGTCTCTGCACTGGTCCTGACTAGAACCAGGGATACGACCATATTAGTCCAGTCCTGAGGTCTCTGCACTGGTCCTGACTAAACCAGAACCCATAGAACTAGAACCAGGAGATACGACCATATTAGTCCAGTCCTGAGGTCTCTGCACTGGTCCTGACTAGAACCAGGAGATACGACCATATTAGTCCAGTCCTGAGGTCTCTGCACTGGTCCTGACTAGAACCAGGAGATACGACCATATTAGTCCAGTCCTGAGGTCTCTGCACTGGTCCTGACTAGAACCAGGAGATACGACCATATATAGTCCAGTCCTGTCCAGTCCTGAGGTCTCTGCACTGGTCCTGACTAGAACCAGGGGATACGACCATATTAGTCCAGTCCTGAGGTCTCTGCACTGGTCCTGACTAGAACCAGGAGACGACCATATTAGTCCAGTCCTGAGGTCTCTGCACTGGTCCTGACTAGAACCAGGAGATACGACCATATTAGTCCAGTCCTGAGGTCTCTGCACTGGTCCTGACTAGAACCAGGAGATACGACCATATTAGTCCAGTCCTGAGGTCTCTGCACTGGTCCTGACTAGAACCAGGAGATACGACCATATTAGTCCAGTCCTGAGGTCTCTGCACTGGTCCTGACTAGAACCAGGAGATACGACCATATTAGTCCAGTCCTGAGGTCTCTGCACTGGTCCTGACTAGAACCAGGAGATACGACCATATTAGTCCAGTCCTGAGGTCTCTGCACTGGTCCTGACTAGAACCAGGAGATACGACCATATTAGTCCAGTCCTGAGGTCTCTGCACTGGTCCTGACTAGAACCAGGAGATACGACCATATTAGTCCAGTCCTGAGGTCTCTGCACTGGTCCTGACTAGAACCAGGAGATACGACCATATTAGTCCAGTCCTGAGGTCTCTGCACTGGTCCTGACTAGAACCAGTAGATACGACCATATTAGTCCAGTCCTGAGGTCTCTGCACTGGTCCTGACTAGAACCAGGAGATACGACCATATTAGTCCAGTCCTGAGGTCTCTGCACTGGTCCTGACTAGAACCAGGAGATACGACCATATTAGTCCAGTCCTGAGGTCTCTGCACTGGTCCTGACTAGAACCAGGATATACGACCATATCAGTCCAGTCCTGAGGTCTCTGCACTGGTCCTGACTAGAACCAGGAGATACGACCATATTAGTCCAGTCCTGAGGTCTCTGCACTGGTCCTGACTAGAACCAGGAGATACGACCATATTAGTCCAGTCCTGAGGTCTCTGCACTGGTCCTGACTAGAACCAGGAGATACGACCATATTAGTCCAGTCCTGAGGTCTCTGCACTGGTCCTGACTAGAACCAGGAGATACGACCATATTAGTCCAGTCCTGAGGTCTCTGCACTGGTCCTGACTAGAACCAGGAGATACGACCATATTAGTCCAGTCCTGAGGTCTCTGCACTGGTCCTGACTAGAACCAGGAAATACGACCATATTAGTCCAGTCCTGAGGTCTCTGCACTGGTCCTGACTAGAACCAGGAGATACGACCATATTAGTCCAGTCCTGAGGTCTCTGGCTTCCTGTCACTCAGAGAATAGACTTTAAAACAGCTTTACTTGTGTACAAGTCTCTTCATGGTCTAGTCCCAAAGTCCATCTCTGACATGTTAGAGCCATATGAACCATTGATTAACTGATTGATTGATTGAGTGTGAGGGTATCGTCTCTTCCTCCACAGGTCATGCAGGGTCTGGCCTGGGTCGGCTCCACAGTTCTGCTCAAGTTCATGCTCTCCACAGTCTTTGGTGCCTCCGATGACGTAAGTTACTGGAATTTTGCATGTGGGAAATTAAACATGTTCACATGTTTAACGGGTAACCCGAGTAGACGCTGTTCGTCTCGTTACGATGCGGCGTTCTGGTAGAAAACCAAAGTGTGATAGGCTGGTCACTGTAATCAGAATCAAAAATACTTTATTGATCTCCGAGGGGAAATTGTTTTCGTTGCAGGTTCTCCTTATAAGAATAGAAGAAATAAGAAACAGAAGAAATTTAACATGTAGTGCAAGAGAACATAAAATTAAAATAAAATAAAATATGAATATAAACAAAAATATATACTAAAATTATGATTATAAAACAAAAATATACACTGAAAAAAATAGGTAAAAGAGTATATACAGTAAAGGTGCTTTATACAGTAAAGGTCGTTTGAACAGTCATATTCTGAGATTGTACAGTGTTGTTATACATGTATACTGAATTAGGGTGTACAGAATGTGCATTGTGGTTCAAAAATAAGTTATGTGACAAATAAATAGATATTATGTTGAATTATTGCACCAAACAGTGGATATTAAGTTGTAAGGTTAGGGTTAGGTAAGTGAGCGGAGGCGAGTAGGACATCGACGTGCACTGTTGCCTAAAAGGCACGCACGCTCACATGCAAGTCCAGTGCAAAGTTATTGGAACATAAATCTTGCGGGACATAAAAGCATATTGTCCTGTGCAGGTTGTACCGAACTAGGGCTGTAGCGATACACTAATCTCGCGACACGATATGATACACAATACTCGGCTCACAATACGATATATATCGATATTCATCTTACAATACATTTACATAATTTTCCGAAAGATTTTAAAGGGACAAAGTGATTTTGGTGACATCTTGTGAGTGTTCCAATGACTTTGTTTGAATTAATTGAACTGAAAGCATCAATTACACATTATATGGCTGACAGGCAGCTTGCAAATGCTGGACAAAATGAATAAAAGATTGTGTTGAGAAAAATAGTTTCATTTATTTCAACAGTGCAAACTGTTGCTTGCAAGCTTTTAAAGGTGGGACACGGGGGTTTTGAAAGAAGCTTAGAATATCGATACCCGTGGCTGAAAAATCGATACTCGATAAAATATCGATATATATCGCAGAATCGATAAAATCGCACAGCTCTATACTGAAGGGTTCGGTATTTTACCGAGTACTGTTGCATCCCTACTAAATCACAGAGACCCACGATACTGATAGTGACCTGCTCAGAGAACCTGTGGGTCACCAGAGATCATCACCCTGACATGTCGTATGTCCAGAAGCTGACCGGTCGGAGCTCTCCTGGAGGACCTGCTCAGTATCAAATGGCCGGTCGTAGTGTTGACGTTGATTTGTCACGTGTCACGACCACTGATGGCTTCATTTCTGATGGGTTTTTTTTTTCCAGGCTCACATCAGTGGATTAATCAAGTCAAAGTTTACGAGCTACAAGGACTTCCACACGCTGATGTACACATGCGCTGCTGAATTTGACTTCATGGAATTTGAGGTAATGTTTTTTTTTTTTTACCGCTGACGTTTATTTTATCTTTGTCTCCCGAATGCTGATGTGTGCTCACTGTGCTGCTGAACACCGTCTCAGGCACTTTAGTGCCAGTAAGTCCTCAAATGCTCATTTTTTGGAATCCCAGGGTTCCCTCCTGGAAAGTCAGATGTATCGATGTGCCCGCTGCTTTGTGTCGGAGCGGGGATCCGTGTTGGCGGGAAAACGAAAACGCAACGGCAGGAGCTGCTGTTGAGCGTCTGCTTCACAGGTGTCCCAGCTCTGTTCGTGCAGCAGCAGCGAGGCCAAAAGATGCTTTTATCGCTTGAAAGTTCCGACCAAAGTGCGCAAACTGATTCCAGAACAAAGAGTGATCCTCGCGTTTGTCTCGTTTTAAACGATTTTGAAACGCACTTCATTCATTTCGATTTATGGATAAAAATTGATCTGTGTTCCACTCTACGCACAGGGGTGAGTATTGGCAAGGACCTCGCAATCCGATATGTATCATGATACTTCGCGATATCACAATATATTGCGATATTCTACCCAGTTAATATCAAAATTAAAAGTAGAGATGAAAAATCAAGTTGCTGTATATGTTCATCAGATGATATTGATCATTCAGAGGACAAATTGAGTCAAAACTATTTGCTTCAAAACTATTTATTGTTTATTATTCGTGTTTTTGCACATTTAAGTAACCATTACAACATACTGACGATATCAGATATTAGGAGCTGAAAAATTGAATATTATATTGGGCGGCCGAAAATCGCGATATATTACTAATTCGATTTTATTTCACACCCCTACTGACGCACAGCAGAAATAATCCTGAGACATTTAACAAAGAAGGTGATTGAGTTCAGTCGAACGTAAGATGTTTAAAGTTGGAAAAAAAAAAAACATTCTGCAGTTTTATTGTAATTCATTGAATTGTTTTAGTGCATTGAAATATAAAAGTTTCTGAGTGTGCAACTACTGATTTAATGATTAGTTTGCCGTTAGATGATTTCTTGTATTTTTTAATGAGTTTGCTGTCCTCCCTCACCTTCCTTTCTTTTCCCCAGACGCCGGTGCGTTACCTCAAAACGCTGCTGCTCCCAGTCAACCTGCTGGTGGTCGCCGTCGTCGCCGTCAGGGTGAGTTTATAGCACGCTTTGTCTGATATACAGAGGAATAAACCACGCTGAATCCTGCTGGAAAGCAAGCAGAGCAGCAAGTCTAATCCCAGTTAGGACACGAAGCCTCCAGCAACTTATGTTTCAACTTTAGATTTTATGCCTCGTGCACACTTGGCGCTGGTGAGCCACAGATGGCAGATTTAACGCTGAGTTTTCCCAGTAATTACAGAAACTAGGTGTTTTCAGCCCATATACGGGCCGCAAACAGATGTCCCGCAGTAAAAGCTGTTTGACATGCTGCTGTTAGAGCAGTTAATTAAATATGTAGCAAACGTGCGGGATGAAGTGTAACATTATGGGTGTTTAACCTGCATCAGCGCTGTGCTTTTCGGTGTTCTGGGTCTAACGCCAGATCCAGACACATTCAGACGTGGCTCTACTTTAGGTTCAGCTTTAGTTTATCAGACAGCAGCTGAAGAAGCGTCTCCGTTTGCTCTCTTGGAGCCTGAAGCTTCTCTTTATTCCATCTGGTTCTTTGCCCGTGGTTGAAGGAACTACACAGTACTGTCAGAGCTGATCATGTTCACGTCTCAGAACCAGGGTTATAATAGTTTTGGATTTTCCATTAGTTTTAGTTTTTTAGTTTTTAGTTTAGTTTTTCCAAATTCAGTTAGTTTTAATCCATTTTTAGAACAGTTTTGCTAGTTTTTATTCGTTTTTGTTTTGAAATACTTAGTTTTAGTTTAGTTTTTATTAGTTTCAGTGTTTGTTTTAGTTTTATTTTGTAAATTAGGGTTATAATTTTGGTTGGAGTGAAGCACTGAACTTTTTGAAGGCTATCGAATCACATAGTCGTGTTTACATTCCGGTCTCAATAAACATATTTATCAATGCGTCTTCCCTCTTGTGGTGTTCCTGCGTATTTACTGACCAGCAGCTATCTGGTCTCCATGGAAACAGTCCATTATAGTTGCTGTTTTCTCCTGTTCCTTCCCAACGCTGACTGGCCTGCAGCTGTAACTTCTTTCCAGGGGGCTTAGGCTAGCTTAGGCTAGCTTATCCAGCTAGTCTTGGTTAGCCTTCTTTCCAGGGGGCTAGCTTAGGCTAGCTTATCCAGCTAGTCTTGGTTAGCCTTCTTTCCAGGGGGCTAGCTTAGGCTAGCTTATCCAGCTAGTCTTGGTTAGCCTTCTTTCCAGGGGGCTAGCTTAGGCTAGCTTATCCAGCTAGTCTTGGTTAGCCTTCTTGTGTGAGCTTTTCAAATGGACTTTCAGATTCGTGGGGTTTTTTCTCCTTGAGAAGTATTCCACACATTGTATCACCTGCTTCTACAACAAGGCACTTATTTTTATCGTTAACACAGTCATAGTCAAAGAAATCCCAAATAGGACTGTGCCGCTTTCTTCCAACTTTTGCCGCAGGCATCACTGCTGATCACTTTTTTTGTTTTTTGGTGGTTGTTGTACGGCGGAGCGAAGTTAATAGATTTCAAACGTTTATGAGAAAAAAAATTACAAACACGAAAACGAAGGACGTTCTTGATATTATTATAGTTCATTTTAGTTTGTTTTATAAACGCATAATACAGTTTCAGTTAGTTATCGTTTTTTTAAAAACTCTTGTTTTTATTTTATTTCACTTAACAAAAATGTTTTTTCAATTCTAGTTTTGTTATTTCGTTAGTTTTCGTTAACGGTAATAAGCTTGCTCAGAACAATGCAGCGAGCTGTCAGATGCAAAGATTACATCAACTGTCGAGCCTCGAGACGGCTCTCTCGCAGCAGGACGATCAGATCTTCTTTACGACGCACGTATCCATCCATCCCTCCGCCGGAGCAGAGCTGCAGAGCTGCAGGCGGCTTTTAAAATTCAAGTTGTGTCATTTCACCTTCAGAAAGTTGCATGTGCTTTATTTGCACTGATGCATGCATTTGTCACTCAGAGGCATTGGAAGAGAAGAAGAATAGAGAGATTTATTCCTTGGTCCTGGCTCATAAGTCTTTTTTTTTTTTTTTTTTTTAAAGAAATGTCAGAGAAAAAATATTTGAGGACCTGCTCCTTATGTAGTTTAATCTTATTATGCCTTACCCACGCTAAGCTAAGAATACATGAAGCGATTTGGCAGAGCTCAGTAGGCAGTACATGAGCAGGCTGCCGGGGAGATCAGCGGAAAAAAAAAGTCTATTATCCACAGCTGAAGACGTGACATTCAAAAAGACACGAAGTACTTTTATAAGTGTTTGTCCTCTGCAGACTTTCCAGGACATTGTCCGCACCCTGAGGCAGGATGGGAAGGCGTGTGCGAAGGCCGACGACGCCGATGAAGCTGCAGGGTGAGGCTTCCTCTCCGCCGCCGCTGCTGCCGCTGCGTTCACCGACCGTCTTTTGTTCCAATTGAGACGTTTCTGAATTGCAGCGTGGGCGGGTGATGCTCATGCGTGCTCATCTTTTCTGTGTTGCAGGTCTGAAATAGCGGCGAAAGGGGAGGTGAGGAAAAACAACTTTGACATCACTCACGCTGTGCGTTAACGTGAAGTTCAGGGCGTTCTTACAGCCGGATCTTCCTCGGCCTGTTTGACTGGAGCACGTTTCCATCTGCTTGGTCGCTGTGTCCCTGAGCAGTTTTTCTTCAGCTGCGAAATCCAACTGTGGGTGCTTTTTTAAATTTTTTTGTCAGCTTCCTCGCAGCTGCCTCGTGTCATTTCCCATAATGCCTTTCACCAGGCAGGGAAAGTGCTCAGATGCTCATTTACCAGCAGCAGATTCCTTGCTTAATGATGTGTCTGTGTGGCCGAGAGAAATACCAGCTGAGGAAATGAGACTCTCTGTGCACAGGAAAAATAATGTGTAAAAGAGCTTTATATCAAAGCGGTCATGTAAATGTCGAGCTGCTGCCTGGAGATTCAGTTACATCAGAGGAGGGAAGCGTCTGGAGAGATCACAGCTAGATGCAACCGACTGATGATTCCATCATCTCATCTGTCACTTTTTCACAAAAAGGTTCAAGGGTGTAGAGCACGAACTTAAATGGGTTTATATGAATGCAGTTCGTGCAGCTGAATCCCATCGTGCTTCAAATGAGGCTGAGCTCAAGATCCCTCACGGTCCCAACTTTGTTTCCTATTTTTACGCTGCAGCTCTGCGATGGGTTGATGCCGCAGTCCGGCAGCTGAGAAAGCTGGTATTTTAACAGATATTTACTAGGGGTGCACGATAATTATCGGCCTGATAACTATCAGGCCGATAATTATCGTCATTCCAATAACTCCGATATCATGACGAATAGCCCCGATAACATATATATTTTTGTCAACACGGCAGTGCCTCGCGCCCACGGAGACCCGGGAGTGAATGTTATGTTCAAGTGATGTGGGCATAATCAGAAAAACAATTTCTCAATAAGGTAAATCAAGAATACTCACTCATGCCAGTAAACAACTTAACTCGGTCATAATTTTGGTAGTTGCTGACTTTAATTGATATTCACAGTATTTTCCGAAATGTTACACATAAAAATAGAAAAAATAGATGAGGCCGAAAAAATGACTAGCAAACGAGGGAACAGAGGAATTTATGGTTACACCTTGAATGCAGCCTGCAGCACAGCGTACTGATCACAACAAACATGGCAGTGATTGTATGGAACTTCTTTAAAGTTTCAGAAGAAGATAATTTGCTGGTTATTTGTGACAAATGCTCCAAGCAAAGGAGGAAAAAATAGCACAAGCTTTAATACGTCAAACTTGATCAGCCACCTGAAACATAACCATTGCTTTTGAAAGTTTTGAAATCGTGCTAACGTGAGCTAACGTTAGCTAACATGAGCTAACGTGAGCTGACGTGAGCTAATGTGAGCTAGCCAGTATTAAAGACTTGACTGGGACTTACACACATCGGCGAGGTTTTTGAAAAAATCCAAGAAATTTGCCAAAGGTGACCCACAGGCAAAGGAGAAATGGGTAGAAGGTAGAAACTTTTGAATCTAACTTGTGTCAGTGCATTAATTTTCTATGTATATTTATTTTTTTGTAAACTTCTGAAAGTCACTTTTTCAGTTTGTAATTCTGATGCATGTATTTCCATCAGTTCAAGGAGCCTTTTTTTTTATATCAGTCAGTAATGCACCTTATTTAAGTTGATATGAGATATCAAATAGGTTTGGTAGCTTTATGAAAATGTTTGAGAGGCTTGCCAATAGTTTTTTATTGAAAAAAATAAATTTAAAGACTCAAAAACTGTTTTTGGTTTTCTACATAGTATTGATGTAATGATCTTAGGTATATGTGTGTGTTATCAGTTATCGGTATCAGGCCTTTAGGAGCTGAAAGTTATCGGTTATCGGCTTTAAAAAACAGTTATTGTGCATCCCTAATATTTACAAAGCGAGCGTGCTGCATTTTTAGTTTTATTGTTTTGCTGGTCTGAAGTTAGTCAGGGTCGCAGTTTAAAGCGGACAAGTAAAATGAACCACTTTGCATATGTGGAAGGAAAACTAAAAGGTACGTTTTGGTCAACTGCTTTTAAACATCCCATCTGATCACTTCAGTCAGTTTATTCAGTTTGTAAATTCAGCTGGCGACGTAAACGCTGCTCGCTTTGTGTGTGAACTTGTCGCTCCACAGCTGGTGTACCACAGCCTGCAGCTGGTGGCGTTTGCCGTCCTGGCCGTCCTCATCATGCGCCTGAAGCTCTTCCTGACGCCCCACATGTGCATCATGGCGTCACTGATCTGCTCCAAACAGGTCAGTCTCACCTCAAGTCAAACGACGGCTCATTTGATAATGACAAAGCCCTCTGGGTTGAAGGTGAAACCTTGTCAAAAACCAAGAAACTGACATTTTAACTCTGTCCTCTTGTCAGTTGTTCGGTTGGGTCGGAGAGAAATTGAAGCACCAGACGGTGGCTTTTGCCATCATGGCCATGATGGCCGTACAGGGAGTGGCCAACCTGCAGAGCCAGTGGGCGATTATCGGGGAGTTCAGCAACCTGCCACAGGAGGAGCTGCTGGACTGGATCCAGGAAAACGCCCATCCCGGTAAGTGATGTCATCCGCTTTTCACGGCCACGGCAAGGACTAAGCTGAGCCAGTTTTGTTTTCTCTGCGTTATTGGTGCAGATGCTGTGTTTGCGGGAGCCATGCCCACCATGGCCAGCGTCAAGCTGTCCACTGGCCGACCGATCGTCAACCACCCCCACTATGAAGACGCCGGTCTCAGGTCGGTTGGGCGTCGCTGTCAGCTTTTTACAAGGCGCAGTTCGTGATCAGCGTACAGCACGCTAAGAACGACACTCTCAGTTAGGGGTGTGAAAAAAAATCGATTTGGCAATATATCGCAATTTTCGGCCATCCAATATAATATCGATTTTTCAGCTCCTAATATCAATTTTTTATTGGTTACTAATGATTACTTAAATGTGCAAAATCACTAATAATAAACAAATAGGTTGTTTTGAAGCAAATAGTTTTGACTCAATTTGTACTCTGAATGATCAATATCATCTGATGAACATATACAGCAACTTGATTTTTCGTCTCTACTTTTAATTTTGATATTAACTGGGTAGAATATTGCAATATATTGTGATATCGTGATAATTTTGTCTTGGTCTATAATATGGTCTTAAAACCAGGCAGTGATGCTCACAGTAACTGTCTCTGAGGAAATAGACCCTTTCAGTGAAATGCTGCTTGCTGGATGTTACGAGGCCATTGTTCTGAATTCAGAATTTTATTTTTGTTCGCTGTGGTGCATCTCGCATTGTAGCTTGTACCAGAGTGCTGTTCATGTCGTCCATTTTTGCGGGAAAAGTTCTTAAAATTCTCCTTTGGAGGAAAACACACACATCTGGTGCTGTTGCTGTCCCTCACAGGGAAAGGACGAAGCTCGTCTACTCCATGTACAGCCGCATGTCTGGAGAAACCGTAAAGAGGAACCTGATGAAGCTGGGCGTGGACTTTTTCGTCCTGGAGGATTCTTGGTGCACCAGGCGAACCAGGTACCGTAACTCCACTCGTGCTCTTTTCAGAAGAGAGCACTCAAAATTAAAAAGAAAATCCTTTTTTTTTGTTTATATTAGGGCTGGGCAAGTTAACCCGTTATTACTGTGTTAACGTATTCATTTATTAACGCCGACATTTATTTTATCGCGAGTTAATGCATGTTGCTCACATGCTTTTGTTTTGAAAAGTCTGTTACTGGCTGCTGCGGTAAACATGCGGAAAAGCTAAAACAGACATGGAGAACGGTAAAAATCTGTGTACTTTACTAGGGATGCACCGAATAATCGGTAACCGAATATATTCGGCCGAATATGGCAAAAAAAGCCACATTCGGCCTTCGGTGGAATGAGTTAAAAGCAAGGCCGAAAAGTGGCGTATGACGCAATTGACGTTGTAACCCGGCGCCTTCGGAAAAATGTCAGCAGTGTGGAGATATTTTAAAGTGTCGGAAAGTGACAAAAGAATTGCAGTTTGCAACGAATGTTCAGCCAAACTGTCTCGAGGAGGTGCCTCAGCAAAGACCTTCAGCACTACAGCTTTGATTCATCATTTAAAAGCGAAACACCCAGAAAAGCATTCCGAGTACGAGAGAGAGACGGCTGCGGCTGCAGCTGCAGCAGCTGAAAGGAGAGCTGGTCACAGCACGAGAACGCCCACCCCGTCCGTGGCCGCAGTGTTGCCAACTTAGCGACTTTGTGGCTATATCTAGCGGGTTTCCAGACCCCCCTAGCGACTTAATTTGTAAAAAGCGACTAGCGACAAATCTAGTGACTTTTTCTGGTGATTTAGCGACTCACTGGCACTCAAACCGCAAGGTTTGAAGCCATCACTTGGCTGCTGATGGCTGCTGTCTGCCTTGCGAGCCGTGCTTCTCTCTCTCTTTCTCTCTCTCTGTCGGGCACAGTGCACAGCCACAAACACCCCGCCCCCCGCGCGAGACAACTCGAGCTCCTCTCCACCTTTTTTGGGGGGCTTGATATACAGGCACAGTTGTTGATGTTTTTGTCTGTATAAAACAATTTTAATTTGTCTTAGATGTCATAGTTAGTTTCCTTCTTTTTATTCTGAAGCTGAAGTACTGTTATTGACAAATCTGTTCTGGCCTGGGATATGTTGTGTACCTGTATAAGTGTTTGAGTTTACAAGCACACACTTATTGAGATTTAGTGGGGCCTCTGTTTACATTATTAGCCTGTTGTGTAGGCTACCTGTGTTCTGTTTACATTATTAGCCTGTTGTGTAGGCTACCTGTGTTCTGTTTACATTATTAGCCTATCTACTGTGGCTAAGCAGACTTTTGCCAAAAGGACAATAATTCATTTGTTGTGGGTTTATCCACTTTAATGCACTTTATTATTTTTTTTTTGGCGGGAATGCACATTTTGTTTGAAGGCCTAAATGAAAAACTTTGTGCTTTTTTTTGAAAAGCAAAGGCTACTGGAATATTAAAATAATGTCAATATTCAATAAAATGTACTTTATTTGAAAAACATGTCTAAAAATGTATTCTAGGCTATTTATGCAATATTAAAAAAATTGTGAAAACTGCATTCATTATTCGGTATTCGGCCTTCGGCCAACCGTTTAAATTTTATTCGGCTTCGGCTTTGGCCACAAATTTTCATTTCGGTGCATCCCTATACTTTACAGTTCGGGTAGCAACTCAGGTAACAATATTAACAATTCTGTCTGAAAAAAAAAAAATTCTGGTCTGCAACAAAACTTTTGTGTCATTCCTCCATGTTCCATCAGATCTGCTCCATGTGTTCACTGTCCTGCTGTTCTCTAGCTGGTTACTGCAGTGCAGCTCCATCTAGTGGCACAGATGTGTAATGACAACAGAAAGTCCAGTCCATGATTATAAAATTCAGTTCTGTGGCCCGTTTTTTCTTTTCATATTTTTCATCCAAGTCTAAAATTGAAATATAAAAAAACAGGCATTTTTTTCATTTTTTTTTTTGTGTTAGATTAAAAAACGAAAAACGTGATAAAATGTCACTTTTAAAATTTTGTATTTTTGATTGACAATTGTAAATGGAAAGAATGATTGATACACTGATTGGTAAAGTTACTGAACTTTAACATGGACATTGGCCACGGTTACATTATGTTTTTTAATTTGGAATTAATTATTCCGAATTAAATAATTCTGAATTAAACTATTTTCATTCGAGTTTACATGGAAATAGTAATTCCAAATTGAGGTTTACATGGAAAACACGTTTGTTCGGCTTTATCCAATTCCGCTTAAGGTCTGGGGGGTTGGGAAGGGTTCTGATTGGATAGGGGGGAGGATGTCTTTACGTATTTACGTCTACTGGAAGAAAACAAACTTTCTCAATTAGCAACAACATTCCACTTATTTTTGACCTGGGTGGCGTCTCCATCTGCGAAACCTCCTTCATTTAACCTGGCCGCTACAATTTTGAAAAGCTCACAATTTTTATGTTTCCTGCCATCTGTTCTTTTAATTATTTCCAGTTCCTCCAAGCTATTTATTAAATAAATCGTCTCTGCTCTTGACCACCGTTTACTGCGTGCTGCCATCTTGAAACTTTGTTTTGAAAACAAGCCCAGCGCAGAATATAAGCGTCATCGCGACAGACGGGCAAGAGAACGAGCATGCGCAGAAAGACGGGAATGTTTTTTTTAAAGTGGAATGAGTGTATGCATGACCGTGGAATTATTCTATTCTGGAATTAAAATCAGAATAAACCAGCCACTTACTTCGGAATTAAGTTTAATTCGGAATGGACATTTTCATTCGGAATTAGGTGTTTACATGGTAATTTTTAATCATTTTAAATTGGATTTAACTTTAATTCTGAATTAAAGAGGAATTAAACTTCCCATGTAAACGCATGGATTTTCATTTTAAAGTTCTCCCAGACGGAGGATTCAACAGAAACAAGGTTATTTGTAACAACTGACAAGTTGAACTCCCCGTTAAAAGTTTCTGCTGTTACCTCAGAAATGACCTGTTTTAATGTTCTGATTGTGCTGAGCCACAATCATTTTGTTAAATTTTGTTTGTTTGTTTGTTTGTTTTATAAAAACAGGATGACATTAATGCCCTGGCAGTGGCAATAAGATTTATTTTATTTTACATTTGTTAAGATGAGATTTACTCTAAATATGTGTTACTGACAAGTGCTGATGTTAAGTGTATTTGAACAACAAATGTTATGGCACTTTAGTTCATATGGCAGCAGAACATTAAAATAAAAGTGCATTTTACACACCTTTTAATTCATTATTTGATTTTACGTATACAATGCAATTAATCATGATTAATCAGGGAAATCATGCAATTAATCGTGATAAAAAATTTTAATCGTTGCCCAGCCCTAGTTTATATATTTTTTTTTGTTATTTAGGCCTGGTTGCAGCATGCCAGAAATCTGGGACATTGAGGATCCGCAGAACGCCGGTAAAGTTCCCCTCTGCACCCACATGTCCAGGAACTCACGACCCCACTTTACTACAGTTTTTTCCAATGACATTTACAAAGTTCTTAAAGTGCCCAAAGCTCCCAAAGACCTCAGATAACATCGTTGGACAAACGGGACTGCACAAAACAAGTTCTTTTGAGACTTTTTTTTTAACCCTCATTTAAAAAAAAAAAAAAAAAAAAATTTGTTTGGATCATTTTCCATTTTTGCTTTTTACTTCCTGACACAAACCCCTGAAATCCTGCTTTTTTAACTCTATTTCCTGAGGGGTGGACTCGTTACAGGCCGCTGCTGGTGGCCTCACAGCTCTCAGCATTTGTGACTTAAAGTCTTTGTTTCTGCATCACTGTGACTCGGTAGCGTCGTCATCGTGCGTGAAAGCCAAAAGCTGTTCTGTTACTGTTAATTCCTTATTCTAAAGGATGCCGATCACATGCCAGTATTGTTTTTAATGCCACTTTCATTCTCTCTGACTGTTGCTGAAGAAGTTTAACGTCGTCTGGCAGGACCAATCAGTGATGTCCACATACTGTGAAGCAATATCCTTTGCAGACAACCCTTATGCACAGTCCTGATTTCTGAAAAGATTTTTCACTAGTACACTATTTTTATAATTTATTCGTGCGAGCATTTTTATGCGACTCTTCTGTGTTGGAGTGTTTTTCTTTTTTGAAGCAGTGTTTTATTGGTCTGGAGGAAAAATGGCTGAAGAACTCTTCTCTGTGTTTAGAGGCTTTTTTTTAAAAAAGAAATTGTGATACATATCATGAAGTATCTGTGTATCGACTGAATTTACTTACACGGGAGCCTCTGTCCTCAATTTAGGAGTAAACTGGAACACATTCAACAAAATGCACAGATTTCTTCAAGACTGCCCTCTTAAAAGTGTTTTGTAGACTGTTGTTTTGTAAAATACTGATGTTCTGCCTCTGAAGAATTGTTTTGCTTCTTGAATTATTGTTTGTTGCCAAAGTAATTCTTGTTATTAAAGGTGCATATTCAGGGTACTATACCACATGATTATTATTTTTATTTTAAATCTCAGTGACTGATCATAAGGTTTGTAACGGCTCGTCAGCAGAAGACTGATCCGGTCTTTGACGCCGCCGGGGTTGACGTTAAGGAAACGACCGCTCGTTCCACCTGTCCAGTTTCCAAAGTTTCTAAGGGAAGCCTTGTTCTTCGGCTGCTCCCGTTTGGTGCCGTGACGCCGGCTCAGTGTGATCCGCCTGACTGATTTTGCCTCAAACTTTACGCTGGATGCCTTTCCTGACGCCATCCGTGTGGTTGGACGAGCGTCGCGCTGTAGCATAAGTGATGGAAAGAAGCGCCGAGTTGTTCCTGAGCTTTTCCTGCTGGTTACAAGAGTAGACGACAGGATGGAGCCCCTGTCGTGAGCAGAGGTGGAGTTAACCGACGTGTGTTCACCGTAGTGGAACTGGGTGGATTCTTTTTGTCTGAGCATCCCTCAAAATTCCATCCATCCATCCATCCATCCATTCATATTTATTTATTTAATCCTCTGCAGGGTCACGGGAATCTGCTGGAGTCTTTCACAGCTCTCCTTGGGTTTAAGTAGGGTACGCCATTGTAATTTAAA
This sequence comes from Hirundichthys speculiger, assembly GCA_018398805.1. NCBI lineage: Eukaryota > Metazoa > Chordata > Actinopteri > Beloniformes > Exocoetidae > Hirundichthys > Hirundichthys speculiger. Next base: position 1,074,593 of record JAGFBZ010001678.1, read on the forward strand.
AATTTTGGTATATCTTATTTATAAGTATATACACTATAACACTATGTGTTCTAGTGAGGCAGTCAATCGGCAGTTTAACAGTGCACGAGACTACCACAGAGGTGCAGAGTGGGTTTATTCTCCACTTTGTGTACAAAATCGGGAGGTCATTAAACTCACATCACAGAATGCAGGATTATTGGAAATGACAAATTGCCAATAGGAAACAGCCATCTTTAAACATCACATGAAAACATCAGGACCTTGGGATAAGTTCTCTAGACGCCTACGTGTCTCAACTTAGCAGACTTGGTGGAGCCAGAATGATAAACAGAAGTTGTGTCCTTCAACAGACCAGAATCTAGAGCATAAGTCATGGACTTATGAACCAACAATAAGAGTGGGTCGTCTAGTCACTGGAAGGTTGGCGGTTCGATCCCGGCTCAAACTGCCATGCCAAAGTGCCACTGAACCCTAACCTGCCCCCAGTGGGTCTGGCAGCACCTTGCATGGTAGCAGCTAGGGATGCACATGTTTAACCGTTAACCGATAACAGTAACTCTAACCGATTAATACTAACGGTCAATTTTGGTTTTAAGCTACGTAATTCAATCAACTCATGGGGGCGTGTTGACAGGTGCAATAGGCCTCTGATTGGTCAATTCTACATCCGCGTAGAAAAGAGCGCGTCATCGAAAATATGAGGAAGTACCCACATCTGTACGATTCTGGTTCTCCACACTACAAAGACAGCACATATTCTAGTTATTCATGGAGGGAGATTGCGATGAATGTGGGTCTGGATACGGCCGAGACGGTGAGGAAGAGGAAAAACGCAAGAGATAAGTTCAGTAAGTTTAGCTAGTTCGTGATTGTCCCTCTTGCGTTGTGGCGTGGAATAACATAGCGGAGACCACGCGAGTATAAATCAAAAGTGACGGCGGCATCTCTGCGACAAGCTGACGGTGACACATTGCCGCGAGAGTATACACGGGGAAATGTCCACATGCGTCCACGACAACGCGCGCAACATCGCGGCAGCCAATCCTCCTGGACTTATCGGTTAACGGTTATTAATCGTTAAAGGGCGTCGGTTAACTGTCAAAAGAAAATAATCCAAAATGTGCATCCCTAGTAGCAGCCGCCCACTGGTGTATGAATGTGAGTGTGAATGGGGGAATGAGAGGCCAATGTTTGAGGGCACCTTGGTGTGGATAAAGCGGTATATAAGTCCAGTCCATTAAAAGTCAGGGGTCCACCAGTCCATCACAGGGCCACATGTAGATGAACAACCAAGCACAATCACTCCTACGGGTAATTTAGAACCTTTGGACTGTGGGAGGAAGCTGGAGTACCCGGAGGCCACTGACTGAGAATGCCAATATGATTAACAGCCAGGAGCATCTGTTTAAACTGAACTTTATTATACAAAGGTGGAAAATGAAAATCATGCACTTGTTTTTGGTTTTACTGTGTGTGTGAAGTATAAAGCGCAGTTCACTGCCTTGAACCGGGGAGCTGTCAGTGACTGATTCTGTTATTAATAAATGCATTCTTGTACTTTTATTTTCTCTCTGATATTGATTCTGACACCTGAGCTTTGGGTATTAGCCGGTACTGGGAAATAATTAAAATTCATTCATTTATTTTTATTTGAATTAACAAATTTAATAATGTTTAGAAATTAACATCAAATAAACAATATCTATTTAATAAAGAGGTTCAGGAATTATATTTAAATTGGCAGCGTCAGATATGTAAAACTAGAAAAGCACTCGGAGAGCGCAGACCTCCGCCAAGTGCAACGAATTCCCCCATATAGCGATTTACAGATTGCGATAAAATCTGCGTTTTGGATCAGATCCGGATCAGCCTTGGAAATTTGTTAGAGGTTCCCATTGTCAATCTCTGAGTCAAATTTCATGAGTTTTGGGCAATAATTAAGGGAGACATTGAGAAACAATGCAATGTTATCGAATATTTGAAAGTGATCCAGAATCCAGGATTTCTTCTGGATCACACCCCTAAAATAAAATCAGTTCTTCCTTTTCACATTTCTGACAACTTCTGAAAATTTAATCAAAATCCATCCATAACTTTTTGAGTTATCTTGTACACAGACAGACAAATAGACAGACGCCGGCAAAAACATAACCTCTTTGGCGGAGGTAATAAAGACATTTTAACACATTGGAGCTCCAAATGTCCTTCATGAAGCTGATTGTTTTTTTTAACAGACGTGAAATATGAACCAGTCAGATTCATTTTGCAGAGAGCAGTTTCAGAGCTGTTTTTCACACCTGGGAAACTGCCGCTCCAGGTGTTCAGTTGCATCACAAAATCCAGCATTTTCATTGGCTGGTCATCGAGGTCGACTTACTCTACTGTTTCATCCGTCATTGTTCTGGCTCTCAGACCCTCTTATGAGAATTTGCTTCTGCAGTTCATCCATCTTACCCTTTGGCTTCATAAACTTGCAACTTTAATTTTCCTTAAATGCTTAGAACAGTTTGCTCATGTTATTTTTTTTTTGTTTTTGAACTTTTTATTTAGATTTTTGAGACAGTATGAAACAAAACAAGACAGTATCTGAGACAAGGAAGAAAGAGGAAGAGAAAAAAAAATTAAAATATGCCAAACATCAAAATATTTATACACTGGTGTTAAGAAAATGTAAAAATGCACAAATATACCTACACACATATAGGACACCTCATGTCAGAGCCCACAGGTGAAACTCAAGTCGAAAACTACCCAGTGGTCAATCAAATTCCCTCCACTGTTGACTATTGATGCCTTCACGACAAATATCACATAATTTGTCCCACAACTCGTCTTTCATAACTGAATTTGATTCCAGTTTCCATTTTTCCTTGATATTATAAGCTCGTGTTATTTTTAGAAACGCCACCTCTGGAAACCGCAGCCTTTTATAATGAGCATGTTGCAATTTTGCTGGTGGGGCTTTTCCAGCCTTAAATAACGACTTTATTTTTGCCAATTCGCGGTTTAAGTTCCGCGGTTTTAGTTATTTGTGGATTTTTCAGAAATATATAATATGATTTTAAAAAATTAAAAAAATCGTGGAAACATCACAGGATGTTGTGCGCGTTCTCTCACAGTAAAGAAATGCTGTGAGCCAGCCTGGCCCCTTTAAGAAGGTGGCCTTATGGGTAATGGAGTGTGTGTGTCGTGGGACGGCAGAAGAAAACATGGTTAGATGAACCTATGTGATGTTACAAGTTCCTGCAGTGCCAGAATAAAGTGCTCGTTCCATGCAGAGAAAACCAGACTTCTTTTGTTGTTGTTAGCGCGTTAGCCGCTAATTACGAGCCAAAAATAGCACAATAGCAGCAGTTTGTTTACTACGGTTCAGAGACCAGAGGCTGTGAAGGAAACAGAAAGACCATAGTTGAGCCTTTGTCTTGTTTCACTGAGGTGCCTCGCTGCTTTTTGGGGGGTTTTAAACATACAATGATCCCTTGCCACTTTGCGGTTTGAGTACTGCGGTTTTCGTGCTTGGCGGATTTTTTTTCAGAAATATATTATAATAAAAAAAAAATCAAGAAATAATCACTGAAATTCTGGGAAAATCCACCCCACAGCAGACGAGAGGCCGCAGCTGCCAGCGAAACATCAATGACTCAACAGCCTCCTGTAAGCAACAGGAGAAACACAGACAGAACTCTAGAATCTGTGCACCGAGATGCATTTACTACAGTTCGGAGACCAGAGGCTGTGAGGGAGACTTGTCCCTGCGGCGCTGGAAGCTCCGGTTTGTGCCCGGTGTGTGGTGGTGTGGATCGGTCCTCTTGCGGCTGGTGGCTGGCAGCGTGCCGCTGCAGGCGTGAACGGTGTCGCTGGGGGCCGGTTCAGGGAGGCTGAGTGGTCCTGGGCTGCTGCCCGCGGCGGCCACCGCCGCTGGATCCGGGCTGCTGCGTCTGGCTGGGCCGGGGCAGAGGCCCCCGGCGTGGCGGCCGCGTCTGTCCAGCTGTCTGCACGCTGGGGTGGGTCGGCTGGCCTGGCGGGGGCCGTCTGGAGACCTGGTGGGGCCCACGCCAACACCCTGGTCCACATGATGAGCTGGACTCTGGGACGGTCTGCTCCATCGCTCACCGGACTGAAGGAGCTCAGTCTTCCCAGAAGAGACGGTTTGGTTCATCTGTGTTTCCTCCTCTGACCTGGAGATATCTCACTTGATTCATCAAGTGAGATATCTGGAGTTAGCACTCGGACCACAGGACCGGGACATGAAAAGGAGCGCTGGACACCGGCAGCTCCTCAAGTACACCAGACTGGACTGTACTGAAACCTGAATTTCCCCCTTGGGGGATCAATAAAGTATATTTGAATTTGAATTTGAAACAGAAAGACCACAGTTTAACCTTTGTCTTGTGTCACTGCAGTACCTCGCTACTTTTTTGTGGTGTTTAAACAAATTTTAAACACATTATTTAGGCTCGGGGGGGCTCTGGCTTCCAGTTCGCCGATTTTGATTGTCGCGGGGGGGTGCCGGTCCTCATTAACCGCAAAAAATAAGGGATCACAGGGCATAAAATTAGAATTTTTACCAAGTCGCCCCTGGCTAACCAGGTTTTTGAAGTTGGTAGCCAGCTAGAATTTTGGTCGCCAGTGTTTTTCGTCGCCCCATACGTCAGGGGTTAATATGGCACCAGCAGCATTGTCATTTATGAAAAACTCCTATTATCGTCTACTATCACTACATTTCAGAAGCATTTACAAGCATGAAATCGCATTTTATTCTGTTTCCATGATGCTTACTATAAAAACGAATATTATTTCTTTTTTGTTAACACCAGAAGCGCCAAGTAGGTCATTTTTATATCCTAGCATTTTCACATGTTTGTATTTCTGTTAAAATAAAACCCCTACATCTGTAAGTTTATGACTTTTTCTAAAATGGATTTATTAATCATTCAGTGAATTCTGGTGAGTGTGTGATGAAAAGAAAAATGAATATGACCATTTATACCTGGAACCGCAGAGGGGGTCATTTTCACCCCCTCATATAAACACTGTATACAGCTGTCATTTTTTGCGCCGCGCCCCACTGCCCGTTACTTGGCAACGCTCAAACTTTATGGCGTTATCGGACTTTGACAGTTATTGTCATCACTAAATCTTTCAAACAAACAGCAAAATTTAAGACATGAATCCAACAAAAACAACAGTCTGGCTGTTTTACCAGGATCTGAGTGGGGGAGAGTCAGAAAGAGCAGAGATAACGGTAGATGTGAGTGAGGAGGAATCGGGGGGGGGGGGGAACCAATGACCCATCATTTTACCAGGTGATACGACATCAACTTGAGGATGAGGAGCCGAATTTATGAAAGAGACCCCGGCTTCTTTGGGCTGGTCATTACACACGACTCACGGACCAGTAGGGGTAGATCTTTTTTTTTTTTTTTTTTTTTTTTTTTTTTTTTTTTTTTTTTTTTCCTTTTTTTTTTTATTCCTCCTTTGAAGAGCTAGGGGGTAGGAGTAAGGTGTTTGCATCTATGGTTTTCAGGTGGATGTTGTTTTTCCCACCCGTGGATGTCTTTTTGGTTTGTTTGGTTTTGTGGCAGAGTGCCATGAGTGTCAAGCATAGGGAACAACACATGTCTTTGTTGTTTTTTCTTTTTTGTTTGGTCAGGATGGCAGTTGGACAACACCCTAAATGGTCAGTATTAAGTGATATGATTGGTTGTGTACTGTGTAGGTTTTGGATAACTCAATGTGCTGGAATACAAATGGTCTTAAGCTATGGTTAATTTGGTAAGGTTTATAAGCTGGAATATAAATGGATCACATAACCCTGCTAAAAGGAAAAAATGCCTGTCTTATCTTAGGTCCCAACAAGCAGATGTGGCCCTGCTGCAGGAGACACATCTGATGGACACAGAGATAAATAAATTTAAGACAGCGTGGGTAGGACAGGTATACCACAGCTCTTGTAATAGTAAGAAATGTGGGGTTGCAATACTTATACATAAAAACTTAAATTTTGTCATGCTGGAACAACATAAGGACAATGAAGGGAGAATAATATGTGTTGAGGCTAAAATAAATGGTGTCAAGGTTAATATATGTAATATATATGCCCCAAATAAGGACGAGCCGGCCTTTTTTCATAATGTTAATAAAATAATGGGGGAAATAGAAGACGGTCACACTATAATTTCTGGTGATTATAACCAGGTGCAAGATGGGGTTCTGGATAAAACGGCCTTCACAAATAGTGTGCCGAGAGACAGGAGAGCTATACATTTAATGATGGAAGACATTGGCCTGGTTGATATTTGGAGGTTAGTACACCCCAGAGATAGAGAATACACATTTTATTCAAATGTACATAAAAGTCACAGCCGTTTAGATTATTTTCTGGTATCCAAAGACCTGGTAGAAGGAACAGTAGACTGTACAATTGGGCATATTGCGGACCATAACGGACCATGCCACTGTGCAATGGGGAGTCAAATTGGGGTCAGACGTTAGTAAGTCTAATAGATGGAGGATGAATGTATCATTGCTTCAGGATGAAACCTTTGTCAATGCATTAGGGGAAGATCTTAGAATGTTTTTTGACATTAATATAGGTTCAACTGAGAGACTAGGTTCAGTGTGGGAGGCCTCTAAGGCGTATGTAAGAGGCAAAATAATAGCTCACTCGAGTACGATGAAAAAAGAAGGTAAAAAACAAATGTTGGGATTAGAATCCCAGTTGAAGGATGCAGAAAAGGATTTGGCGAGTAATCACACAGAGGACCGTCTGAGAAAAGTATGTGAACTAAAATTCCAGTTAAATGAGTTATACAGTAAAAAGATAGAATATGCTATGTTTAGAATGAAAAGCAACTTCTATGAAAGTGGGGAAAAGGCCAGTAAATTATTGGCTAGACAACTAAAAAAACAAGATGCTAACTTTATAATACCGGCAATTAAAAACACAAACGGGGAACTGGTAACAGGTGCAAAGGACGTTAATGAGGTGTTCAAAGATTTTTATGTGGAGCTTTATAAATCAGAAGTAGATCCATCAGAAGAACAATTTGAAGCCTTCTTCACTAATATAAATATCCCAAAACTGTCAGAGGGACAAGCTGCACAGATGGAGGGAGTTATTACTGAAGGAGAAGTTAGGGATGCAATATCATCACTAAAAATAGGAAAATCACCGGGGTTAGATGGGTTGCCAGCTGAGTATTATAGGAGATATATTGATATATTGGCACCTATACTGACAAAAGTATATAAAGAGTCATTTGATATGGGACAATTACCAGATACGTTTAATGAGGCGTTAATTACTTTGATCTTAAAGAAAGACAGGGAACCTACAGACCCGGGGAGCTATAGACCAATCAGTTTAATAGATGTCGATGGCAAAGTTCTTACTAAAGTGCTTGCCACAAGAATAGAAAGATTTATGCCACATATAGTGCATGCAGACCAAGTGGGGTTTGTTAAAGGGCGCTCGTCATCAGATAATGTTAGACGATTACTGCATCTTATCTGGTCAAGCCGTGATGCAGACACACCCATTGCAGCGTTTTCATTGGACGCAGAAAAAGCGCATGACAGGGTGGAACTGGCTTACCTTTTTTATACTTCGAGAATGTTTGGATTTGGAGAGGGTTTCATTAAATGGATAAAGACTATTTACCTGTCCCCTAAGGCATCGGTTTTAACTAATGGTCTGAAATCTCCCTTTTTTGGTCTCACGAGGGGTCAGAAACAGGGGGATCCGTTAAGTCCACTGCTCTTTACCATATTTCTAGAGCCATTGGCTATAGCTCTAAGAACAGATACAGGTATTAAAGGGCTGAGGGTGGTGGGACAGAACATAAGCTGTTTTTGTATGCGGATGACATTTTGCTACTTATCTCAGACCCAGCTAGTTCTATTCCCATAATCCTTAATAGGATCGAAGCATTTTCTCAAATATCCGGATATAAAATTAACTGGCAGAAATCTGAGGTGATGCCTGTATCTAGGTTTTTCCCTCAATCGGAGATCTCTAATTTTCAGTTTAGATGGATCCCGGTAGGAATGGAATACCTAGGATTAAAGCTGACTGCTGATTTATCTGATATAATAGAAATGAATCTAATGCCATTACTTCAAAAGATGAAGAATAAATTGGAAAGATGGAAGATAATTAATCTCACTTTGTGGGGCAAAATTAATACTATTAAGATGGTGATAGCACCACAATTTAATTATATATCAATGATGCTTCCATTAATCATTCCTAGTGGCATATACAAACAATATAATCAAATGGTTAAAGAGTATTTGTGGAATGGAAAAAAGCCTAGGATTAATATTAAAAAGTTATGTAGTACCAGGGAAAATGGGGGCCTGGCCCTTCCAAATGTAGAGGCATACAACTTGGCTTTTGAAATGGCTAAACTGGTGAGGCATTGGGCTAACTATGATTCTCAACTGGATTGGGTGAAAATAGAAATGGACATGGTGGCCCCCTCAAGACCAATACAGGCTCTTTCTCAGATTAAAGTGGTAGAGGGGGGGAAAAATCCCATTCTGAAGCATTCTCAGTGGGTGTGGTCTGAGGTGCATAGGTTGATGGGGAAATCACAATACAAACAAAGTTATTCGTCCAAATGGGATAATCCACGTATCGTGATAGGTAAACGATCATTTTGTTGGGATCCTTGGCAGAGAAACGGTATATGTGTGATTGATGATCTGTATAAGGATGGCGTTTTTAAGTCATATCAGGAACTAGTGGACCAATTTCTCCTGCAGGGAAGGGGTGAATTTTGGAAATATTTACAACTAAGTAGCAGTGTGCAGAGTGTGTTTCCACTCAACAGAAATATAGAAGAACTCAACATGGTACAAGACCTTTTTGATTTGCCAAGTGCAATGCATAGTGCATCAATATTTTACAAAAACATAATGCAACTACAAAGTGTGAACACTGAGAATCTTAGATTAGTATGGCAAAGAGATTTAGAATGTGAAATAAGTAGAGAGAAATGGCATAATATAGTTTCCAAGGTTGGGTGGGCCACTAGGGATATTAGAAGCCATCCATCCATCCATTTTCTATACCCGTTTCATAGGGCTGGGCGATAAATCGATTTAATCGATTAATTCGAATTTGTACTTAATGTCGATTTGTTTTAATGAAAATCGATTTTCTCATTAACATCCGCCACCAGCGCCTGCCTGCTGGGCTCCCGTAGGTCGGAGAGCGCTTCGTGCGCGCCCCCCTCCCCACCCGCGCTAGGTACACAAAGAAGCAAGCAGTGCTGATCTTACACCGAAGAAAAGAAACGTATCCTCAGTTATTTGGAATTGGTTCGGGTTCGTGGCGTCAGACACAGAACAAACAGCACCTCACTGCAAAGTCTGTTTAAAGGCTGTTGCTAGCAAAGGTAGCAGTACTAGCAATTTACTGCAGCACCTTAAACAGAAGCATGCTGCCGAGTTGGAGAGGTTTGCTCCCTACGAAAAAAACGACCGCGGCAGCCCAAGCACCGCCACCAAAAAACAACCTACCGTCTTGGAAACGTTGACAAACTGTATCCCGTATGATAAGAAAGGAGCCCGGTGGAAAGCTGTCACGGATGCAGTCGTGATGTATATTGCAAGAGATATGGTGCCCATATACACCGTGGAAAAGCCGGGGTTTATTCACCTGCTCAAAGTTTTGGATCCCAGGTACGTGCTACCAAGCCGCAAATATTTTTCTGACGTTGCCTTGCCTCGTAAATTACAATGGAAGCCTAAAATTAAATTTTTAATTTTATTTGATGCAGATGTTTAAGTTAAGTTAACATGATTCAGGGAATCAAAATAGTGCCCAAATACTTTTTGTTTACCACACAAGCACCTCCTTATTATGCAAAACATGTTCAGGTAACTGAGAGTTTTGTTTGCACTTAATTTGTCAACCTCAAAAAAGGGGTCTTATAATACTATGTTTTACTTATTTTTTGTGTATTTTCGAAACTAGATTACTGAAAAGTTACATTGTCACTGTTCACAATGGCAGGCAGGGCTTGCCATCTCTTTTTTTGTGGCTTGTTTATGTAACTGAAACCCCAGAAAGGAAAATTTAAACAAAATAAAACTGAAACTTGTTTTGAACAATTTCTTTGTCATCTACAAATTGATTTTAGGTAGGGGATGAAAAAAATCGATTTAAATCGTGAATCGGGATTTTTTCTGAAAAAATCGGAGATTTTTTTTTTAGGCCATATCGCCCAGCCCTACCGTTTCATCCTTGAAGGGTCACGGGGATCTGCTGGAGTCTATCCCAGCCGTCTACGGGCGAAAGGCAGGGGTCCACCCTGGACAGGTCGCCAGTCCATCGCAGGGCCACGATATTAGAAGCAAATTTACCCATTACAAAATCATCCATAGATATTACTATACGCCTATGAAGCTCTTTAGAATGGGATTAGTGGAAGATAAAAGGTGTTGGAAATGTAAAGGAGAAGATGGGACATTGTCGCACGCCTTTTGGGAGTGTCCGGTGGTATTACCCTTCTGGAGAGAAGTGTTAAGGAAACTGGGAGATTGGCTGGGACAGAGCTTACCGGAATCTCCAATGTTTTGTCTCCTGGGAGATAGTACACTTTTGCCACAAGGAGTCAACAAAAGACAACATGCATTAATAACAGCAGGCCTCATCACTGCAGCAAGGCTGATACTGAGGAACTGGAAGAGCACGTGTACACCGGGGCTTGCAAATTGGACTCAACTGATGACAGAGACTGCATCTTTCGAATATTTAATTGCCAGGAAGAACAATGTTAAAGGGAAGTTCCATTTAGTATGGGACTATTTCTTTTGATACATCAAGGATTCGTCACAATGAGCTATGTTGAATCACATCACGACTGATGTAAGCGCAAAGGTGCAAGGGTACATAGGGGTGTTGTCCTTGTAGTTTTGGTTTGACTGCCTGTTATGTTTTTGGTTTGTTTTTTGTTTGTTGTCTTTTGTATGTAGTGTGTTATTTGTTGAAAAACTTTAAAGACAAAAAAAAAGAAAAAGACCCCGGCTTCTATAAGTGAGGGGTCACCCGCTACATACATTCAGTCCTCAGACACAGTGGGGGCTCGCGGAAATACTTTGACAGTAAATTCGGAAGTCAAGCGTTTTAGTTTCCTCTGGTTCTAATCATTTGGTATTTTAGCGAGGCTACGATCTAATCATAAATATTTACATTGTTCAGAGCTCAACCTGTATGTCAGCTACATGAGGCGGCCAAGGACGGAACCGTTTGGAGACCCATAAAGCTGGGACTGTGGACCGGGAGAGCCCAGTCCAAAAATGTCCCAGTGGACAGAGGTGGTCCAACTGCATACGCGCGCCGCAACATGGACGACCCTATGAATGCGTTCATGTACTTGATGGACCAGGTGATACAGCACACCTGTGACTGAACGGTGGCAGAGCCGCGCCGGTGGAGAGGAGGGCTGGGAATGGAGTCAGGTGTGCGTGAGGGGGAGCACGCAGCGTTAATCCGTTTTCCAAAATTATTAAAATATCTATGATTTACATCTGAAATCTGTTGTTTTGTATTGTCAATAGTCTGTCATTCGATTGCTGTTGTTTTCATGTTTGTGTTAACATACAGCTCCTACAGTTTGTTGATGAACGTACCGATGTATTTATTTGTGTGGCTGAGAGAGAGCGCGCGCAGCGTTCTACCACGTAGAAAAAAGCTCGCAAAAATATACATTTTAAACACTTATTTTGACAAGTGTCCATCATTATTATTTCAAAAATATTCAGGAATGAGCCACGTTACAACTATTAGAAATGACATGTTAGCATCACTGACGCTGTTGCAGTGATGGGGTGAAAATTACCCCCCTCTGCGGTTCTAGGAAGTTTGGAATCTTGGCGGTTCTAGTGTCCAACTATTCTGTTGTGTAGTTATGAGGTTATTTACCAAAATGATCCATTTTGCTGTGGAGTAGATTCAGTGATGGACTAAACTGAAGACGGACGAATGCAAAAGTCCACCTGTCCATCGCTGGGTTAGGCGCATGTGTAGTTGTGACTTCCGGCAAACGACGTGCACCCAAAACAGGGCCACTTTCCGATATATAATATATCTAATAATAAACTTTGTTTCTAAAGTTCTAAATAAACTTTGTTTCTAAGTTATTTAGATATGTTTGCCTTGGTAACACATGACAAATGTGCAGAAATCATAAAAAAGAAAAAAAAAATTTCCTAAGGCAGAAAAAAACGGTCGAAATCGTTAAATTTGGGTCGCATATGGCGACCAGTTGGTTGCGATTTTATGCCCTGTATCACTGTATCGCCAACTCAATGCCAACATTCCATAACTAGCTCTACCAGCAGCTCTGGTGCCATCTGGCGGCTCAAACCAGTCAGACAGTATCATGTAACTTCCTGTGCTGACTATTAAAGCAATAAAGAAGAATTGGGGGTTTGTTTGCAAAAATTAGATGGTAGAAGTAAATACTCGGCGATACCGGCACCCTGGCAACACAAACACTTTAAGTAATCGTGGTGTTCGTGTGTTTTAATGACAGAAGCAGCAGCCAATATGATAAATATATTTATTTGACACAATTCATTCTTTGTAAATGTTTCGCTCTGGGAAGAACGAGACATGACGAGGCGGAAACACGTAGAAAAAAAAAATTCTTGTCATATCGGACAGTATGTAATTTAATTTTAAGATGAAATTAAAAAAAAAAATTCAATCCCACTACAGTAAATATAACTTTCCAAAACTTTTATTATAGAAACAGTAAAACAGTACTATTTTCACTTTATATGTGTGAACAAACTGAAGAACTCTTCACTAAGTTGTCAACAATGAAAACACCAGCCAATCAGATTTAAATGCTGCAAAAATGTTGACCAATTTTGAATAAATAAAAGAGCAACATCGGAGTTTACTTGAATTTATTTGAATTTCAGTACAATTACCTTTTTTGGCAGGTAATTTGATATTATAACATTATATTATAATATAATATTAATATTTATTATTACAATTATATTTAATATATAATAATAAAATATATTAATATATTCAGAGTTACTTCAACAACAGCGCTCAGGAATTGAACCATGTTCAAAGGATAAATATAATACAGCTGACTATTGACTAAAATACATCCTTGCTTCACTTTGGTTACTGTTATTTTTTTCCTGAATCATATTTAAGATGAGGCTGTAGCTTTTTTTATATATATTAATGAGAGAAAAGAAGTTTGCTGGAGGTCAATCCAGCCTGGATCCGTACACCTCGACTTCACACAGAGACAGTTTCTTTCTTCTGCCGGGGATGATGATGTTCACGTAGCGGCCATCAAACCCGTTACATTTGAACTCGGCCAGAGTAACTCCCTGGATGTTTGGTATCTCAGCACACCTGTTGGAGGAAACAGAAAATCGCAAAGTTAACTCCAAGGTTTTACGGTTTTAAGGGCTACATTTTCCAGGAGATAAGAGGTCATTCAAGTAAAAAAGACATCTTTAAAAAAGAAGGGTCTTTCATTCTGAAATCTCAAGTTTCATTCCACGGTTTAGGTTTAGGAAGTTATTTTGCTTCAGCAGTCCGTATCATCAACAATCAGTCATTTGGTATGATCTGATGGTTTCATGCAGACTCCTTAAGGATTGATACTGTAAGTTGATTGATAAATGGACAAATGCCTCGTGTGCTTATGAGAAGTGTAACCTCATACATCTGTCAGGGCAAAAGGGCCACCTTTCCTCTTATTTGGTTGATAATAGTTCTGTAAGATGTGTTGTTTCTTTTTGTTTTACAAAACAAGCACAAAACTGCAAAGTCAGAGACTTGGCGTTAGCAGTCAGTACCTAGTACCTACTTGGGATTGTTGTTGCCGTTGTTTTCAAGAGAGTCTCCGATGCGGATCTCAGCTCCGCTGAGTTGTTCTTCTTGAGAATCTTGGCCGACTATCTTTACTGTCGTTATTCTGTGCGTGTTACGCAGATCCAGTCGCCACCAGGGGCCGTAATCCTCGCTTGTTTGCGTACATGATGCCTGGTGCCAGTTGCTGTTGCGATTCCCATCGATAGCGTTATATGCAAGGCCAAACTCGTACAGCGATGACTGTGTGGCTTTTCCTTGTAGCGCAAGATTCTCTCCTGGGATAACAAAAAGTATGTTACTTATACAATACCAGTACATGTGTTTGTGTGTGTCTGTGATAGTGAACAAAGTGTAATATAAAGTATATGTATAGTATACGAGAATTAGTGTGAAGCAAAGCTTCTATCTCCTATATAGTTTGGCAGGTTCTAGTGTCTAAGGTAACATTTTCTCAGGGCGTTGTTCCTTCATTCCACCTTTTATCTGATTGGCTTGCTGTCAGCTGTGGACTCGTACAGACTTAAAACAGCGTGGCACCAAATGAGCAGAGATTACATCGTAGAGCAGTCCATTTTTATGCACATTTTGTACTCAAATTTGAAATTACATCATTAACTGTCACTTAAGTGGAATGACATCTGTGGGTCTTGTCAGAGAATTAGATTACAACCCCAATTCCAAAAAAGTTGGAACACTGTTTAAAGCGTAAATAAAAACAGAAAAGCAACAATTATACAATATTAGCTCATTTTGACTTTGATGGCAGCAGCAAATCTCAAACAAGTTGGAAAAGCAGCAGCAAAAGGCTGAAAAGTTCATCCATCCATCCATCCATCCATCATCTATACCCACTTAATCCTCCGCAGGGTCACAGAGATCTGCTGGAGTCTATCCCAACTCTCTTCAGGCAAAAGGGAGGGGTACACCCTGGACAGGTCGCCAGGTTGACAAACAACCATGCACCCTCACAATCACTCCTATGGGCAATTTAGAACCACCAAGGAAGGGAGGAAGCCAGAGTACCCAGAGGAAACCCACGCAAGCACGAGGAGATCATCCAAACTCCACACAGAAAGGCCCCTGCCGAGGTTCAAACCAGCAAGAAGGTTCCTCTGAGGCAACAGTGCTGACCCCCAAACCACTGTGCTGCCCAGGCTGGAAAAGTAACTGGTACAATTCAAAAACACATGGAGGAGCATTTGACAACTAATTAGGGTTAACTGGCAACAGGTCAGTGCCATGACTGGGTATAAAGTGCTCATTACCATTAACCACCTCAAATGGCTCCTCTTGATATGGAGGACCAGTGGCTCTGCCCTGAGTGTCGCCCGGATGACTGAACTTCTCACCTTATCTCTAAGGGAGAGTACACCCACCTTGCAGAGGAAACTAATTTCAGTCACTTCAGTCACTATCCGCAGTCTCATTCTTTTGGTCTCTACCCACAGTTGGTGACCATAGGTGAGCGTTGGAACAAAGATTGACCGGTAAACAGAGAGCCTTGCCTTGCCTTGGCTTTTGGCTCAGCTCTCTCTTCACCACAACAGACCGGCACAATGAATAAGTCCACACCACAGCAGACGCTGCACCGATCTGACTGTCAATCTCCTGTTCCATTCTTCCATCACTTATGAACAAGATCCTGAGATACTTCAACTCCTCCACTTGAGGCAGAACCTCACTTCCAACCTGGAGAAGGGATTGTACCCTTTTCCAACTGAGAACCATGGTTTCAGATTTGGAGGTGCTCATTCTCATCCCTGCCGCTTCACACTCGGCTGCGAACAGCTCCAGTGAGAGCTGAAGATCCCCACCTGATGGTGCCAACAAGACCTCATCATCCGAAAAAAGCAGATGTGGAATCCTGAGACCATGGAACTGGAACCCCGCCGCTCCTTGGCTGCGCCTAGAAATTCTGTCCATAAACGTTAAAAACAGAAACAGTGGCAAAAGCGAAACGCTGATGGAGTCCAGCTCTTATTGAAAATGAATCCAACATACAACCTTCTAGGACCCTAGAAAGGGTATAAAGCTGGTCCAATGTTCCATGGCCGGGATCGAGCCCACATTGTTCCTCCTGGATCCGAGATTCGACAATCAATCAGACTCTCTTCTCCTGCACCCCTACAAAGACCTGACCAGGGAGGGTGAAGAGTGTGATTCCCCTGTAATTGGAACACACCTTCTGGTCACCCTTCTTGAAAAGGGGAACCACTACCCCAGTCTGCCAATCCAGAGGTACTGCCGTCAATTTCCATGCGATGTTGTAGAGACGTGTCAAACAGATCCGTCCTAGAACATCCAGAACATTAAGGAATTCAGGGCAGATCTCAACCCCCCCCTGAGTCCTGCCACCGTGTAGCTTCTTAACTACCTCAGCGACCTCAGCTACAGTAATGGGTGATCAGAATCAGAATCAAATTTATTGTCGCCACTGAGCCAGCGTCCCAACACAGAGGAATTTGTCTTCCCAGTACACCATCCAAGAGAAACATACAGACAACATATGGACAGGAGTCAACGGTGCTTGGATCAGCGCTATAAGAGCGCTTTTACCGTGTCAAAGGGCAGTGTACTCAAGCACGCAAATGCCCAAGTACACCACCCTCCGACCACGGCATTTTTAGCAGAAGAAAATATGATCACATAGGGGATGGGGGGGAGAGGATAAAAAACAGGTGTCTCACACCACATGTCCTTGATCAGAGGCACATGTGGTGTGATTCACAAAAAAAAACCTCAGCACAAGCATAACAAACTTATTACGAAGACATCATATGGGTCAGGAAAAAGTCCCAGCCAAGCGGCCCGTGCATGCGCACCCGGTGGCGCGCAGCGCAATCAGTCCGCTCCGCGTAGGGGGAGAACATCAGGATCCAGCGAGGACGTTGAGACTCTTCGGATAAAACCTTGGAGAGATTCTTTTCAACACGGCCTTGAGTGAAGGCCGCTCAGGGGAGCCAGATTCAGATAAGAGAGATTGTTTTTCGGTCAGGCTGACAATGAATTTTTTTGCCTGCCTTGAGTCCTTTGCTGGTTCTCTCGTGGGAATCATCCAAAAGTCCGAATTATTCATGTCAGTTCTCCCTAAGCTGTGCATGTAGTATCCTCAGATTGTTATCAATTCTCCCCAGCAGTTCATGCATCATCAGCGGTCGGTGACTCACGCCGTGAATCACGTCCAGTTTCCGATTCATCTCGTCTCTTTTTACAGTCTCGGCACTCACAGCACGGCTAACCTCCACGCACACGGACAACAGGTCCGGAATAGCAGCATCCGTGCGCTTAATTTTCCGATACATCAGGTATCCGCCAACTCCAAACAGCAGGAATCCGATGATCATAAATCCAAATATGTAAACATCTTCAGCATCCTCGATGAACAGAGGAGCCTGGCAGTTCAATCGCCATTTCCCCCATGGATATTGAACGTACCCGGCTGCATGTGTTCCATCTGGAACCGAGGGCTCTCCTTTTGCTTCCCTTCTTGTCGAAAAAAATTTGATCAATTGCATTGAGAGACCAGCTAATCAAATCCATGGTTAATTTAGATATTCAGATATTATCCGTATGAGGCTCCAAAAACACGCAGATCCACCTCAAAGTCCAAAAGCTCAGCATCTCCTATGGAAGATGTGTTGGCGGGATTGAAAAGATTCTCAAAGTATTCCTTCCACCACAGAACAACATCTCCAGTTGAGATCAGCAGCACCCCATCCCTGCTACACACAGTGTTGGTTTCCATGACCTTACCAAACTCCTCTCCCACCCAAGGTTTTGCCTCAGAGACCACCTGTTTGCTGCTTCCAGAGTCCCAAATGCTAACCAAGCTTGATAGGACTCCTTCTTCAGCCTGACGGCCTCTCTTTCCCGAAGTGTCCACCACCAGGTTTGAGGATTACCACCACAGCAGTCACCAATTACCTTGCAGCCACAGATATAGTCAGCTGCCTCGGCAATGGAAATTCGGAACATGGCCCATTCAGACTCAATATCCCTAACCTCTCATGAGATGTTTAGCCAGTCAGGGGTCTGCACACTAAGGCTCACGCTTCTGGCTGCTGCCCAAGGTACAATATTCTTTTATTACCTTTTCATCAACGTCGCAATGTCGAATTACTGAGAGAAAGAATTAAACATCATCTAACCCCTGCTGTAAGGGATACCTGCTGATGTTAAGGGAAGAAAATGTGGTTTGAATTCTCACCGGTTGGGGCTCGATAGCCATAGACCTCAACTTCACAGAGTGTTAGAGTTCTGTCTTGACCAGGTAGGAGCACTGTCACATAACGTCCCTCCACACTGTTAGAGAAAGCCATTATGTGAGACTCTCCAGCTGAAATTGAAGAAATTGTAGCGACCCTAAGAGAGAAGAAACATTTGGTCACTGGCTGCGGTTACATGATGTTTTTTAATTCGGAATTAAAATTAGGAATTAAATAATTCCGAATTAAACTATTTTCCTTCGAGTTTACATGGAAATAGTAATTCCGAATTAAGGTTTACATGGAAAACACGTTAGTTCGGCTTTATCCAACTCCGCTTTAGGTCTGGGGGTTGGGAAAGGTTCTGATTGGATAGGGGGGGCGGACGTCTTTACATCTACCGGAAGAAAACAAACTTAGCTAACTGGTTAGCAACAACATTCCACTTATTTTTGACCTGGGTGGCGTCTCTATCTGCGAAACCTCCTTCATTTAACCTGGCCGCTTTGAAAAGCTCACAATTTTTATGTTTCCTGCCATCTGTTCTTTTAATTATTTCCAGTTCCTCCAAGCTATTTATTAAATAAATCGTCTCTGCTCTTGAACACCGTTTACTGCCAGAATATAAGCATCATCGCGACAGACGGGCAAGAGAACGAGCATGCGCAGAAAGACGGGAATTAATTTAAAGAGGAATGAGTGTATACATGACCGCGGAATTACTTAATGTGGAATTAAAATGGGAATAAACCAGCCACTTACTTCGGAATTAAGTTAATTCGGAATTGACATTTTCATATGGAATTAAGTGTTTACATGGTAACTTTTATTCGGCTTTAACTTTAATTCTGAATTAAAGAGGAATTAAACTTCCCATGTAAATGTACCCACTGACTCTCAAAATCACTTCAGAGGATTTTCAGTGTTGCAGCTGTCGTCATCAAAGAAGCTGGTCTGTTGTTCCTGAGGTGTGTTTCTTACACCCAGATGTGACATGAGGACAATTCCACTGAGGAGAAATTGTTGGAGCAAATACGATCATCACATTGTACCGTATAACAACTTGTTCACTCACTGTGGGTTTGCACTACCGTGGCCTTCTAATGAGTTGCCGATGTGAATCTGAGCCCCATTGATCCTGTCTGCACAACAGTCTTCTCTGTTGGTGATAATTATGGAGGTGACAACATAGGACTCCAACAGGTCTACTCTCCACCAGGGGTTTTGATGTGCTGCAGTGTGGGTGCATGATCCGGCATTCAATTTGGGATTTCGATTTCCATCAATAGCGTTGTAGGCGGCACCAAAAACGTCCCATTCTCCTTCATAACGCTGAGACTGTGTTGCTTTCCCACGCAAGGCCACATTCTCTGAAAAGAAATATGCATGTTGCTTATAAAATTAAAAAAAAAAGACGATAAAATACACATATTTGTCCATCGTACTCACGGTATGCAAATGCTGAGTCTGTAGACAAGAAGAGCAGCAGATTGATTATTACAGCACATCTCATGATTCTGGTCAAAACAAGAAAACGGGAAGTCACCTCCGGGTTGTGAGTGTTTTGAACTTCAGTTAAAGTTACAAACTTGACAGAAAGGCATCTATGAATAGTGAATAAACATCTAGCTTTCATTTAGAAGAGTTGGAAAGACCATGGTTGTCACTTTAACCGAATAAGCACATCTGAGCTGTTGATACGGAGCATTTCTAGATTCACGATACTTGTCAGAGATAAATGTAGTACAAATCAGGGATGGACTCCCAACACTGACGATATAAATGGACCTCTCAGTTTGGAGAATTCTGATTTGGAGTTGCAATAACAGCGACTCAGAACGAAGGCTGAGTGAAAGTCCACCACCTGAATCAACCCAGTCTTCATACATGTCCTAGCAGTAGGAGTTGAATGCTGCATCTATCAACTGACTGTGCTGTGACCACCATCTGCTGCAGGTAAGACATTAAATACTCACGCTGACTACGTCCCACAACTTGAAAAGTAAAGAATCCCTTTAAATGTCCTTAGTGGGCAGATGTTTGGTTGATGCAGGTAAAAGGCTGAAAATGAAGCCTCAGACAGGTCAGTGAATAATCCCCTAAATACTGTGCCATCACACAGAGTATCCAATCACATCACATTGTGCAGTCTACTCCTATTTCTCATCGGCTCAAATGGTCATCACATGAAACATTGTGCAATGTTTAAAATGTTCAAGGCCACATTTGTTATTTGCAGCTACATTGAGTTACTTATGTCTGCTACTGTTTACTGTCCTTTTAGAAATGACCCTTGGATATTTGCTGCACATATCAAGACCACGAGACTGACAGGGTTATGCAGTGCAAATTCCAACAGTGTAAAATCATGCAAAAGAAAATGCAAGTATCTTTGTTTAAAAGATGTATACTGGAAGAGCATCAGCAATGTTTGTTCACAACAGAGAATAAGAGCCAAACCTGATTCTCTTAATGCAAGTAAAGCTCCTTCATTACGCTGCACTACACAGGTAAATATTTGATTTGTTGGAATAAGAAACTCTAGACAAAGAGAATGGATTTATTTATTTTTTCTGCAGTAAAACCAAAGACTTGTGTCTGCTTTTACTGTAATAAGTGTGAAACATGGTGGTGGAAATATCTTGAACTGGTGGTCTGTGGATATTCTCATTTATCCAGGTAAATTCCATTCTCGCACCAAATGAATCATAGGCAACTGGACTTAGATTTGTCTAGAAGACGTTTCGCCTCTTATCCAAGCGGCTTCATCAGTTCTCAACGCATCGGTCTGACTACTCCGCACTAGTCCGACAAACAGTGGAGTATGACTCAGGTTTTTAACCTCTGTGGAGGTGTCCACCCACCACTTTCCAAAGACAATACTTAGTTAGTAATACTTCCCAAACTGAGCCACACCAGTGAAAGGACAGTCGTTAGGAGTGAACCTCACTCTTAACGACTGTCCTTTCACTGGTGTGGCTCTCCTGACCCAAACAAAGGGTCCAGCGAAACTCCACTAACAAAGTATTGTCTTTGGAAAGTGGTGGGTGGACACCTCCACAGAGGTTAAATACCTGAGTCACACTCCACTAGTGCGGACTAGTCAGACTGATGCGTTATGAACTGATGAAGCCGCTTGGATAAGAGGTGAAACGTTTTCTAGACAAATCTAAGTCCAGTTGCCTATGATTCAATTGGTGCGAGAATGGACTTGAACTGGTCTTTTTTCACTGCCTTAAAGACGCTTTCAGCTACTGACTCTGTTGCGAACCTTTATCATTTCAAAGAGAATCTACAGTGAGGCCACCTGGGTTGAGGTTTCTAGTCAAACAGAAGCAGAGCTTTCTAAGGACAGTGACACCACACCAGCAAAATAGTGTTATTGAGCATTTAAGTGATCTGATAAAAATACCACTAAGAATGTGGATGAGTTAAATCAGAAAACATTCAAAGGAAATTATGGAAAAATTTAATCAAGACAGATTGATGCAAATCCCCACAATAAGTGATTTGATTTTCAGATATTTCAATTTTTTAAAATTGGTATAGCAGGAAAAAACGATCATTCATTGAAAAGCTGAAAAGGCATTGCTTTTAGCATCATACAAAGAAATTGTCAATACAACCCAGTTGAGACTGAAATGTCACAAAAGTCGAATGTAGACCAGGTCTGATAAAATAAAACACCAATATATGGTTTTAAACGATTTAATCGAATTTCAGTACTCATTTCAATCACAATTTTCTATCACAATTGATGTAACAACAAAAGGTTCTTATTGTTAATCTAGCAACTTTGCTTAGGAGCTGAACTATGACCAAACATCAGATATAATTCAGTTCAGTTTGGTTCTCTTTCATTTGCTACATCAAAGGGGAAATTATTTACTAGTTTAAAAGGTGTTATCCAGAAAGGCTAATTGTTTCACCATCTGATTTAACAACCCAGAATATCTTCTTGTTTTAGTTACTATGTTCTTTCTTTCTGAATTATATTGAAACTGAAACCATGGTCAAAACAAGAAACAAGAAAACAGGAAATCACCTCCGGGTTGTGAGTGTTTTGAACTTTGCTTAAAGTTACAAACTTGACAGAAAGGCATTTATGAATAGTAAATAAACATCTAGCTTTCATTTAGAAGAGTTGGAAAGATAGAGGTTGTCGCTTTAACCAAATAAGCACATCTGAGCTGTTGAAACGGAGCATTTCTAGATTCACAACGCTTTTCAGGGATAAATGTAGTACAAGATCAGGGATGGACTCCCCACACTGATGATATAAATGGACCTCTCAGTTTGGAGAATTCTGATTTGGAGCTGCGATAACAGCGCCCCCGAATGAAGGCTGAGTGAAAGTCCAGCACCTGAATCAACCCAGTCTTCATACATGTCCTAGCAGTAGGAGTTGAATGCTGCATCTATCAACTGACTGTGCTGTGACCACCATCTTCTGCAGGTAAGACATTAAATACTCACACTGACTACGTCCCACAACTTGAAAAGAAAAGAATCCCTTTAAATGTCCTTGTGGACAGATGTTTGGTTGATGGAGGTAAAAGGCTGAAAATGAAGCCTCAGATGTAACACCCCCTGAGAAAGAGTGAGAAATAACCAGGACGTGAGTGCAGGTGTGTTCGCTCATTCAGCGCCTTTACTGGAATGTTCTTTCAACATATATAAAAACATTTGACAATAAAACTAAAACACAGCAAATAGGGAAGTATTTAAGCAAATATTTTACATCAAATGCATTCTAAATAAAATAAATGTACAATAAAGTTACAAAACTTTGCATGAACTAAACCTGAACTGAACATGAACCTAAAGTATGAATACACTTCATATACATTTCTCGAATTATGTCAGAAACTCATTATGAACATTTTGTGATGTTTACAACCACCGTTTACCTGAGAAAGGGGGAGAAATAACTAGGTCGTGAGTGCGGGTGTGTTCGCTCATTCAGCGCCTTTACTGGAATGAGAGAAGCACCACAACTCCCGCCTCAGCTGAAGGGTGGATTGAACCTTTCTGTGTGGAGTTTGCATGTTCTACCTGTGCTTGCGTGGGTTTCCTCCGGGTACTCCGGCTTCCTCCCACAGTCCAAAGACATGCATGTTAGGTTAATTGATAATTCTAAATTGCCCGTAGGAGTGAATGTGAGTGTGAATGGTTGTGTGTCTGTATGTGTGGCCCTGCGATGGACTGGCGACCTGTCCAGGGTGAACCCCTGCCTTTCGCCCGTAGACGGCTGGGATAGGCTCCAGCAGATCCCCATGACCCTTCAAGGATGAAACGGGTATAGAAAATGGATGGATGGTTTACATCATGGAATCAGTGTTTTGAACTATTTTTAAATGATATAATGATTTGTAACCTCCACAACATATTTAGCAGTCCACATATTAGCAGTATATTGCCACATCTATTTCACCCTGTCACACAGACAGGTCAGTGAGTAATCCCCTAAATACTGTGCCATCACACAGAGTATCCAATCACATCACATTGTGCAGTCTATTCCTATTTCTCATTGGTTCAAATGGTCATCTTGTTTTGATAAACATGGCCGTTGTTTTACATTCCACGGCGGCACACAGTGCTCTGCTGTTCTCGGCTTAGCATAAACAACACTTTGCAGGTTCAGATCAAACTCCAACCACTTCTTATGATTTTCTGCATTACTGAAATTTAACATTGGTCCTACAGTTAGTGATTAGAGATCACAAATCACAATAATCACCACATTTCTGTTACTCCATTACACAATGAACATAAACAGAATATAATTTGCATTCTGCAATCACCCAGACGCGACATTTTCTGTTCTTCATAGCTCAGCCTTAGAAAAAAATCTCATCAACAGAGCTGAGATGATTCCAACTTCCTCTGGGTCACTTGACAAGATAAAAGGGCAGGAACTGGTTTACACCTAAACTGAAGCATTCTGTATTCAAATTCTATCAAGACACTTTTCATCTGTGAGTTCTTTGTTTGGGGAGTTCTGGAGCATTCTGTATTCAAATTCTATCAAGACACTCTTTTCATCTGTATTCAAATTCTATCACAACCATCTTTTCATCTGTGAGCACTATACCTGGAGCGTCCTGTATTCAAATTTTCCACGACACTCCTCCCTTTTTATTAAAGGTGGGGTAGGTGTTGTTTTTTTGCAACACTTTTTACAATATTGCCTGAAAACCTTTTCACATTCCCATTGCACCCACTGAAATAAAATGTTTGCAAAAAAAACTAAACGTTTTGGTCCAGTCTAGAGGGTATAATCAGAGAAAAACTCTGACCAATCAAAATAGTGATCATCACTATTTTGATTGGCTGCATAATACGTCCATCAAATATCAATGCACTCCCACCCACCTCTCCCTCCCTCCCTATGGTTTATGTAGTCGTGAATCATGTGAAGGCGTGGTTTCGAGGGGTGAGCTGAAGAGGAGGAGGCGGAGCCTTTGGGAGGAGGGAGGGAGTGTACATTTTCAAAATCTCACTTGAGTTGGATTGCTGGAACCGTTTTTCAAACAACATCTACCCCACCTTTAAATTTACAACATATTTAATCATTCTATATCTCAAAGAATTCCATACTCTGGTCTTCAATGTCTTCCTGGGAAGGCAAAGGAACAGAGGGTCCAACTGTTGTAAGAAGGGTGTAAGCAGGTATTGTAGCATTGAACATTCGAACAACCAAAGATTTTACCAAAGGTATTATACAACAAGACAACATCATAACAAAATTGGCACAGCAAACATAACAGCTGGATTTTATATGCTTGGTGGACAACCGATGTGCTGTAAGCCACCAGAGGTTGTCTTGATGGCCATGATGATCGATGTCATGGCCTGGTCGTGTCCATCGGGAGAATGAAGGTGTTGATGTTACAAACAGAATCAGCCAGAGGAAGCTTGTGAGAGTAAGCAGGTTTATCGTTGGAGGGTGGACTACCTCTCACGGGAACTGGTCTCAGGGATTATTCTGCCCTGAGTTGAGAGACCAGCTTCTTGGTGGTCCTCAGGAGGAATGCCTGCGAACCGTCTGCAGTGACTTGCATGTATCCAGGTGGCCCTTTTGGCAATTTTTACTGCGGTATAGGTTGTGAGAAGTATCTGGAATGGACCATGCCACCTTTTAGATTTCCAGTGCTTCCTTCAAAGTTCCTTTACCAGGATCTAATCACCGAGTCGCAAAGGATGTAGAGGGCCTTCAGCTGGTTTTGGCAGGGCCGCTTTCACTGCAGTCTGCACCTGTGATAGGGCTTGAGTCCGTGTAGGTGGTTACAGTCTTATCAGTTGCCAGTCTACAGGCTTCTGTAAGTGCAACAAGTTCAGCAGTCTGAGCAGAAAAATGAGGTGGCAGCAAGCCTGAGGACAAGACAGAATGAAGTGAACATACAGCAAATCCTACATGTTCTTCCCTTAGGGATCACGGGAAGATGAGCCATCAACAAAAAACTAAATCAGGGTTAGGGGGAGGTGTGTCAGACAAGTCACATCGAGGGGTACACACTTCCAAAAGAACCTGATTACAAGAATGGGGCATGCCATCCTCCGCGGTGGGCAGAAGGGTGGCTGGGTTGAGAGTGTTGCATCTCTGAACAGTCACGTTAGGCATGTCCAATAGGACAGACGTGTATCTCAGCCATCTGGCTGCAGACAGATGAGATGTTTTATTATTTATTTTTTTTTGTTCTAACAAAATGATGGAGACAGAATGAGGAACCATAACAGTCAAGGGAGAATATCCCACTATGACTCTAGAGCCCGAAACAGCTTTTTCGGTGGCAGCAACAGCTCAAAGACAGCCAGGAAGTCCTGCACCCACAGGATCCAATTTAGAAGAATAATATGCAACAGGCCGCAGCCTGTCACCATGTTGCTGCAAAAGAACAGATGACATAAATCTTTGTTTTTCATCAACCATTTGCACAAACGGCTTTGTGGAGTCTGGCAAAGCCAGAGCAGGAGCTGACAGAAGGCCTTGCTTCAAGGACACAAAAGCTTTTTCTGCCTCAGGTGTCCAGGAAATTTTGTCATGAGCAGTGAGAGAATGACCATGAACCAGACCAGATACAGGTGCTTCCATTGTGAAGTAATTTGGGATAAATTCCAACAATAGCCAGTCCTCCCTAGAAATGGCATCAGTTGTTTTTTGTTTGTGGTTTTGTAATGCTCTGAATTGCCTGAACACGTGTGTCTGACAGGCATCAAGAACAGTGAGAAATAACATGGCCCAAAAATGTCACTTCGGTTTTCAAAAATTGCATTTTGGACAAACTGACCTTATGACCTTTTGTCGTGCAGGTGAGTGAGCAACCGGACTGTGTCATACTCACATTGTCCAACAGAGGGCGCACAAAGCAACAAGTCATCAACATACTGTAGCAATTCTGTACCTGGGGACAGAATCAGATCAGTAAAAGAATCTCTCAGAGCTGCATTGTAAATTGTGGGAGATTCACAATAACCTTGACACAGCCGTGTGAAGGTGTAAGACTTGTCATTAAACTCAAATGCAAACCAAAATTGACTG
The DNA here is from genome assembly GCA_018398805.1 of Hirundichthys speculiger. Taxonomy (NCBI): domain Eukaryota; kingdom Metazoa; phylum Chordata; class Actinopteri; order Beloniformes; family Exocoetidae; genus Hirundichthys; species Hirundichthys speculiger. Next base: position 1,101,189 of record JAGFBZ010001678.1, read on the forward strand.
GATGAACTGGGACAGAAACAAATGTCTCTGTTCCGGAGTTAGTGAGACAGACAAAACACAAAAACATTCATTCCAAAGCATACATACAACAGTTAACGTACCATAAAATTTAATGTCCTCCCAGAGGGGGAGGAGGGTCAAACACTAATGATTTTAACACAGGATGAGTAGTACCAGAATCTACCATGAATGGTTCAGATACACCTGTTACATCCAAAATTGGAAAAGACGTACAAACATCATTACAGATAAATATAGGTTGTATGTGTGTGCGTGTTGGATGTGACTGCAGCTGCAGGTTTGTATGTGTCTGTGTGGTGTCTCACTTCCCTTTTCACGCGAAGATGAAAAAGTCTCAGTGTGGACTGTCAAATCCTCTGGGGTCGTCTCCTCCTCGCACACATCAGTCCGCCCGGCGTCCCGTGCCGAAATCTCGAGCAGTCCTGGGACATTCACTTTTCCAGCGTCCAGTTTGACCACAGTTATGGCATTGGTCAGATTCTCCAGGCTGCTAGTGACCACAGCGTCTGTCAGCAGCCGCAGCGTCTGCCATGACTCGCTGCTGATTCAGTCCCAGAGCAGCGTTAGTGTGGCTTTGTGAAGTTCTGAGTCCCTCTTGGCCGCTGATCTCTGCTTTTGTCAGACAGCACATTCTGTGCATGATGTGCATATCTGTAAAGCTCATCCAGGTATGTTTTATACTTAATGTCCAAATAAAGTTGATGAATTTGCGCAGCAACATCAGGTTTCAGTCCATCCATAATTGCAGAACACAGAAGCTTTCCCAGGGCCCAGTACGATCAGCAGGTCAAGCCAACCCTGAGTGGTTCAATATCTCCTCGGCCTTCAGTGGCCTGTCTCTGCCTCTGGGAACAACAGTCTCTGCGCTGGTTGTGTCAGCTTCAAGATTTCCATTTGGAGATGGTGAATACTCTGGACCGACACGGGCATCAGGTGATCTTTCAGCAGGAGGACCAGGAGGAACTGGAGGCAGTGGCAGCGGAAGAGACGAGTCCAGATCCATGTGCAGTTTAGTCGCAGTTTAGCCTGTATAGCATGAGCAAAGGCACAAGAAGTGAAACGTCACTGTTGTAAGGATACGGGGCTAAGAGCTGATCTGGTTTTCAGGCACTGATGCGTTATCAGTCCGTCCAGCCACATCTCCACTCAAGTCCTGTTCCCTTCTAAATTTCATATACACGCTTAAAAAGAAATCAAATCAACCTTTTTTTTTTTTTCAAATTAACAGGCACCTGTGGTGCTTTTTCTATTTTACGAATGCCATCACATACTTTTTTTTTTTTTTATAATCAAGACATCCCATTTCTTTCAATACATTCCTTTAATTTCTAGATCCTGAGTTGTACTAAGACTCTCACCCTCTGGAGATCCACATGCTCTCAACCTTTGTTTACACATTCCAAACACCCGGGCTCATACTTCTTTGACATGTCTTTACAAATCGGGGTATCTGAAGGACTGTCTAGTTTAACAGATCTATGTTACCCATTTTCAGTCAGGACGTCTCCTGCTGGCCTTTCTGCCTTCATGGTCCTTCACCAGCGCAAAAGTGCTAAAATGCCGTGTCTACTTGTCCTCTATTTCACAGTAAATGCTTCGTAGATAGAATAGACTTATCCCTTCAGACCATATTTTATTTCCTAGGATTGTTTAGGTCTGCAGATTCACCCTAATATGCAGATCAGTCCTCTAGAATTAAAAGGAGCTCACCATGTTGCCTGTGATAGGAATTTTTCGAAGAAGGTCCGATGATTCCAGCGGTGTTCCGAAGTCGGAGCGGTTTGTCCTGGTCCCAATTTTTTTTTCAATCGTGGTAGGGCTGAGGAATTTTTACTCCTCAAGGTGGCCAACCACCAGGGACCTCTCCGATGAAGTTTCACTCGTGGAATCCTCTTCGTGACGCCAAAATGTTGTGGCAATTTTCATAAATCGCACAAACCAAATTATAGATCCTTAATAAAATGCAACCGCAGAGAGCTCAAACTTTAACCAAGTTTATTTAAGCTAAACGCACCAGTGTCTATCACAACCCTCTTTATCTGTGAGCACTATACCTGGAGCGTCCTGTATTTAAATTTTCCACAACAGAGTCTAGCCTGCAAAAACTGTTTTGCATCCACACACAGATCTGTTTGACACAGTGAGACAACAACTCCACAGGCCCATGTTTCTGCTGTCACAAAACACCCTTTCCACAGACCAGCCTCCCAACCCTCTTTTAAGGCCTCATCCCCACACTTGCTCAGGTACAGGACGAGCCAACAAAATGTTGCCTGTGCACTTCAGTGCCAGGAGTCAACACCAGGAGGTCGAGGCGTCTCAAGCAGCCAGAACTTGTAGACACTCAGTCACCCGGAGCAGACAAGCTGATGGCCCAGCCTTAAAAATAAAACCAAACGAGAACTAGTTATCAGGATGACAGGGACACTGAAACAGAACAGAAAAAACAGTTTTCAGAACCAGAACCTTGTACCACAGTTGTACCCAGGTAAAGAGAAACACAGCCTCAGTCAGGCCCACAACTCTCGCGCAAACTGTCAGTCACCCAATTGGCCTCAACCACAAACCTCCTCAACCTAGGAAGGAAAAAAATTGTTGCACGGACATAAAGAAAGCAGGCAAGAGACAATTACACCTGTTTGATGTACCAACTCTAAACAGACATAATACAATCAATTCAAATTCAAAGGATATTATGATATTATCATTGTTGGCATAGATGACTACAAGGTTTCGCTATAACTGTCACTGCAACAGATTTGAAGACACCCCCAAGAATTTGTAGAATTGCAGCCAAGTCTTATAAAAACAGCACACACACACCATCCTTATCAACTTGTCCAGCCCTCCCAAGGTTATTAAAGAAATTATGTACTGTATCATTGTAAGCCTGCTGATGGAGTCAGCCATGCCCCCTGGTGATGTGGACCTGTCATGGAGCCTGAATGCAGCTTACAGCTGTAGGCAATTGGTGATCAGTGGACCAGTTGCGATCACTATAAAAGACTGGTTCACTTCTTTGTTGAAAAAAGACTGATCTAAGAGTGACCAGGGTGGTAAGTCGATGGACTGGTAATGTATTAATTGAGATTGCATTGAGTTTACTGTTAAGGTTGGATGACCAGTTGATGTATCTTGAAAGTTAACATATTGTAGTTCAGTCAAACAGAAGCAGAGCTTTCTAAGGACAGTGACACTACTCCAGCAAAAATAGATTTATTGAGAAGTCAAGTGATGTGATTAAAAATACCACTAAGAATGTGGATGAGTTAAATCAGAAAACCTTCAAATGAAATTATAGAAGAATTTAATAAAGCCAGAGTGATGCAAACCCCTACAATAAGTGATTTGATTTTCAGATATTTCAATTTTTTTTAATGTTATAGCAGGGGAAAAAATATATATCATTTATTGAAACACTGAAAAGGCATTGCTTTGAGCATCATACAAAGAAATTGTCAATACCACCCAGTGAGACTGTGATATCACAAAATTCTAATCCAGACCAGTTCTGATTAAATAAAACACCATCACATGGTTTTAATGGATTTAATTGAACTTCAGTACTCATTTTGTGCACAATTTTCTATCACAATTGAAGTAACACCAAAAGGTTCTTATTGTTAATTCAGCAACTTTGCTCAGGAGCTGAACTATGACCAAACATCAGATATAATTCAGTTCAGTTTGGTTCTATTTCATTCACTACACCAAAGGGGAAATTATTTACTAGTTTAAAAGGTGTTATCCAGAAAAGTTGATTGTTTCACCTTCTGATTTAAGAACCTAAAATATCTTCTTGTTTCAGTTACTATGTTCGTCCTTTCTGAATTATATCGAAACTGAAGCTTTGGTTTTCCATACAGGATGGATCATCCAGCCTGGATCCGTACACCTCCACCTCACACAGGGTCAGGTACTCGCTTCTGCCGGGGATGACCACGTTGACGTAGCGGCCCTCCATCCCGTTGCAATAGAAATCAGTAACTGCCTCCTTCTTGGAGATCACACCACACCTGGCAGAGGGAACAGAAAATCACCAAGTTACCTTCAAACAGGGTTAACTGAATAAATAAGGAATTTTAATTACACGATCAACCAAATGAACTGAAGCACCTTTTCTTTAGCAGTTAAACCACTCAGCCAGAGCTTATCATGGCTGATACTAAAACAGGTTTGGGTGAGTTTACTCAGGAATGTAGCAGTTAGCAATCAGTAAACTACCTGGGATTGTAGTTGCCATTGTTTTCGAGAGAGTTCCCGATGCGGATCTCGGCCCCGTTGAGTCGTTCTTGGACAACATCTCGGTTGAATATCTTAACTTTGAACACTTTGTGCATGTGGCGCAGATCCAGTCGCCACCAGGGTCCGAATTCATTATTTGTGCATGCGCAGGATGCCTGTGCCAAGTTGTTGTTTCGATTCCCATCAATGGCATTATATGCAAGGCAGAATTCATACAACGATGACTGTGAGGCTTTTCCTTGAAGAGAAAGATTCTCTTCTGCAATTGAAACAAATAAAATTGAAAAAAAAAAATTGAGTTACTGACACATCAAATATTTTTCATTTGCAGCCATATAAGTTAAGACAGAACTGACCATGGTGTCATAGGATCTCACTATTTTATATTTTTCATCTACTTAATCACTGCGCCCTCATTTCCACATTGAGTTGAGTCAGTTGAGGTGGTCGGGCACCTGCCGTATAGGTATACCTGCTGATGTTAAAAGGAAGAAAATGTGGTTTAAGTTCTCACCGGTTGGGGCGCGATAGCCATAGACCTCCACTTCACAGAGCATTAGAGCTCTGTTTGAACCAGGTAGGAGCACTGTCACATAACGTCCCGTCACAGTGTCAGAGAAATCTATCTTGTGAGACTCTCCAGCTGGAATCGAAGTAATTGTAGCGACTCTAAGAGAGAAGAAACAGTTGGTCACTGACTCTCAAAATCACTTCAGAGGATTTTCAGTGTTGCAGCTGTCGTCATTAAAGAAGCTGGTCTGTTGTTCCAGAGGTGAGTTTCGTACACCCAGATGTGACATGAGGACAATTCCAGTGAGAAGTTGTGCAAATAAGATCACCACATTGTACCATATAACAACTTGTTCACTCACTGTGGGTTTTCACTACCGTGGCCTTCTAATGAGTTGCCGATGTGAATCTGAGCCCCATTGATCTGGTCTGCACAACAGTCTTCTCTATTGGTGATAATTATGGAGGTGACAACATAGGACTCCAACAGGTCTACTCTCCACCAGGGGTTTAGGTGTGCTGCAGTGTGGCTGCATGATCCAGCATTAAATTTGGGATTTCGATTTCCGTCAATAGCGTTGTAGGCAGCACCAAAAACGTCCCAACTTCCTTCATTGCTGAGACTGTGTTGCTTTCCCACGCAGAGCCACATTCTCTGAAAAGAAATATGCATATTGCTTATTAAAAAAAAGTCGATAAAATACACATATTTCTCCATCATACTTACGGTATGCAAATGCTGAGTCTGTAGATAAGAAGAGCAGCAGATTGATTATTACAGCACATCTCATGATTCTGGTCAAAACAAGAAAACAGGAAATCACCTCCGGGTTGTGAATGTTTTTAACTTTAGCTAAAGTTAAAAACTTTTGTTAAAGTTAAAAATGTGACTGAAAGGCATCTTTGAATTGTGAATAAACATCTAGCTTTCATTTAGAAAAGTTGGGAAGATAGAGGTTGTCGCTTAAACCAAATAAGCACATCTGAGCTGTTGATACGGAGCATTTCTAGATTCACAATACTTGTCAGAGATAAATGTAGTACAAGATCAGGGATGGACTCCCAACACTGATGATATAAATGGACCTCTCAGTTTGGAGAATTCTGATTTGGAGTTGCGATAACAGCGACTCAGAACGAAGGCTGAGTGAAAGTCCACCACCTGAATCAACCCAGTCTTCATACATGTCCTAGCAGTAGGAGTTGAATGCTGCATCTATCAACTGACTGTGCTGTGAGCACCATCTTCTGCAGGTAAGACATTAAATACTCACACTGACTACGTCCCACAACTTGAAAAGAAAAGAATCCCTTTAAATGTCCTTAGTGGGCAGATGTTTGGTTGATGGAGGTAAAAGGCTGAAAATGAAGCCTCAGATGTAACACCCCCTGAGAAAGAGTGAGAAATAACCAGCCTCATACAGGTCAATGAATAATCCCCTTAATACTGTGCCATCACACAGAGTATCCAATCACATAACATTGTGCAGTCTACTCCTATTTCTCATTGGTTCAAATGGTCATCACATGAAACATTGTTTAATGTTTAATAATGTTTAAGGCCAGCTTTGATCTGTTATCTGGAGCTACATTGAGTTACTCATGTCTGTTGCTGTTTATCTGTCCTTTTAGAAATGACCCTTGGATATTTGCAGCACATATCAAAACCACAAGTCTGACAGAGTTATGCAGTTTACAGTATTTGATATTTGATCAAATATTTGATCTGTTGGATTTAGGAACTCTGGACAGAGAGAATGGATTTATATTTTTTCTTCCTCAGTGTCCCACAAACATTAGTTTGTGCTCCCAGCAAACGCTCACACAGTGCCACAGAGTTGTAAAAGTTATCCATGTACAACGTATAACCATAATCTGGGAGACGATCAAGAAGGGAGAAAACGGTATCCTGCAGAGTACTGGCTTCACCGACATAAGCAGTAGCCTGTGGCAGAGTCACACAATATGTATGATTTTATCCCATATTTTACAGGCTTCTTTGGGTTGTACACCCTGAAAGACAGCCGTCCCCGCCATTGCATCATTCCCTCATCAACACAGATGTTTTTCCCTGGTTGATATAGCTCTCTGAATTTTTCAACAACATAATCTAACACAGGGCGGACTTTGTACATTTTATCTGCTGCATCCTGTGATCTGTTATCATTATAATGAAGGAACTTCCATATTATCTGGAACCTGTTCCTTGACATCACTTTAATAAAATAAGGTGTGGCATCAACTTCATCCATGCTCCAGTACAGCTCAAGGTTTGGCTTTCTTATGTAGCCTGTGAGAAACGTCAGTCCAAAGAAGGCCTTCAGTTCTGGGACCGACACTGGTTTCCAGGCATTACCTCGGCTGTGTGGCAGACTGTCAGGATGCGCTTCAAAGTACTGACGAGCGTACATGTTGGTCTGGTCTGCAATGTGATCCAGCAGCTCGTCGGTGATGGTAGGTCTGAGACCAGCTCTGCAGCAGCTTTCCTGGGTCCAGGGGAGGCAGTGAAGGAGAACCTGTGGGGCTCCCAGGCCTCTTCACACCAGACAGAGTCCTCCCGACACCTGGATGCACAACCTATAAATTACAGAAAAATATACAATCATCATAAATATATTTTTGATATTGCTGCAGTGTGGAGGTACCCCCCTTTTCCCCCCTCCTTTTTACACTCCCCTTTCTTTGTTGCACTGCCAAACAGGTGTGGAACTTGGACCTCCTCTGCTGGGTGCAGGAGCTGAAATTTTTTCAAGAAAATATACAATTTTGATATCAAGATTTCAAAAGGTTCAAACTTGAAAGCAGTTTGAGATAAAGGTATACTGTCAATGAGAATATCTCCAGATCGTCTCCGCAATAACCAACAGGGTCATCAAAATTTATTCTCTACTTTTGATAATATTCCTCCTCTCTCAAGAACTCTCAGCCACCGCCACCATCATCATCACTGTGATTTCCTGGTGCGCCATTAGTGGCGTTTTTTCCCCGGCCCCTCCCTTGTTGCCAGAACTGTTTCATCCCCACTACATTTTTCCATATTTGTGATGTTATGAGCCCCCCTGATACCTCGACCTGCTTGGCGATCACACAATGCCTTTACCCCGGGTCACGCTGAGCAGAAACAGCTCTGCATTTCTCCCTCCGCTGCACCGCGGTCTCTGCGCCGCGCGTCTTTGCCGGACGGTTTTTTCAAACTCATTTTGAAAAAACCCTCCAGCACAGACGGAGAAAAATCACAGTGGGATTTTTTAAGGCTTCGGGCCATGTTCAAGAGACCAAACCATGCGGTCAGTGTGGGCTCTTAGTGGACAAACTTTGCAGGGCTGCACAGCTCTGCATTTCTCCCTCCGCTGCACCGCGGTCTCTGCGCTGCGCGTCTGTGCCGGACAGTTTTTTCAAACTCATTTTATACAAAAAAATTTAAATAATAATAATAATATTTTACACCAAATGCATTAAATCTAAATAAAATAAATGTACAATTAAGTTTCAAAACTTTGAATGAACTCTCCTCTTGAGCACATGTTCGGCTGATGCGCATGCACATAAACCTACATATAGTTAGTGGGCCAGAAATCCTATCTTGCAAGTTCGTCGGGGGTATTGGGTGGCAACTTGGTTTTTGCTGATATGAGTACAGGATAGTACACAAAACTATATTCTAGGTGTTGCCATCTTCAAAAGTTGCACGTTAATGTGAAAAACAATGGTTGAAATAGCGATATTTGGTAATGTAGGAATTTAATTTCAATGGGCAAATTCAACAGGAATTGTGTCATTAACTCATTTTAGAGTGTTTCACAAGAGTGAAATTTCACAGGTAGCTCTGTATTATGCCTATCCAGAATTCGCTGTGAGTGAAATGGCAGTTAGGCATAGCGCCACCATGTGGTAGGTGAATGAACTACATGAAATACACTGCAGCTCCAGTGTAATTCATCTGTAAAAAAAAAATTGGTTAAGGTGATGAATAGATTCTATAAAGTATACATTGTAAAGTGTTTCTTGATGTCTTGTAAAATAAAAAATGGTGTGTGTGTGTGTGGGGGGGGGGGGTACCACAGGTTAACAGTTAATCTATAGGGCAACAAGCATTCAATGATAATTCGCAAATTATGGCTTGTCATAATTCAAAATTATGAACACAAAACAAATAATCCCTACATCAGATATCAAGTCTTTGACACAAGATTGATAGACACAAGGTAAAATATGCCGTAATATCGAACTTTGAGCTAAAGGTCAATTTGGACATCAATTTTATCGATATGTCTTCATTGCCGGGCGAACACACTGGAAGACCAAAGCTATGAAGAGTCGCTGCAGTGTTTTCATAGCAAGAGCAACACGACATCCGTTTCGACGATGCATTGCCACCAAATAAAGATGCCCTCCAATTACACACTGCACGAGCATCTCACCAGGCAGCCATATATAGGCGCTGTCTGAAGGCATGGATACAGGCACCCAGTCCAGTAGGCCATGGGTGGCAAGTGGAAGGAGAGAGTATTTCATTCCAGTGGACGTCAGTTCCAGTGGCTCCCCTGAGTGTGTTGCAGAGTGTCTCTTGCAAGTGTAAGAAGGGACACTGCAGTTTACGTACTTGTTCATGTCTGTCTGGTGAACTACCGTGCACTGACCTTTGTCGTTGTGTTGACTGCCAAAACAATCACTCAGAAGACCATGATGCAGTGAGCAGTAATGAAGATGACAGCGAAGATGATTTGTAAATAAGACAAAGTGAAAATCACCAAAATCACTACTAAAGGATACTACCCATGCTGTGACAATGACTTCCTTTGATTGCATTTTGTACATATGTTATGGTTTTACACACTGTAAGTAAATGTTCTACTTACTGCTTGACTGTTTCTGAAATGATCCGTCAATGTCAAATGAGATTTTGCCATGTTGAAGAGACTAGTTAAGATGGCAACATGATAATAAGATCAATACAGTTGACAATCGATAAAGGTGATTGTTATATTTCAGTATTTTCTTCCATCTTAAGTCTGGATTGAGGTGTACATGAAGTTTGGTCTGTTACAGAAACAATGAATCCTCATGTTTGGAGTAAAAAGCTTGAAGTAAAGAAACAGTCCAAAATCAGCATAATAATTAAGTTTTCCCCTGCACCAACGACCCCCCTAACACATACTCACACACTCCAAGTCTTCAATTTCATGGGTAATGTTGTTACAAAGCAATCTGTGAAGTTTAAAAGCATTTTATTAAAGAAGAAGAAGAAAGATAACCTGAAAAAACGGTTTCTGCCTATAAATAAGCAAAAATGAAAATAGTGCCCCTTGTGGTGGCCAAACGTGCAAGCTGACGCCGTGGCAACAGGCAGATTTGGATTCAGCACCCCCAAATTGACCAAGAACACATATTTTTAAGTTGCCACTCAACGGCCCCGACGAAACCCCTTTTCCTGATGAGCTATGATTTCTCCCACCAAACATTGCAGGTCGAAAAGACGTGCAGATGACGTGGATTTATATTTTTTTCTGCAGTAGAACCAAAGACTTGTGTCTGCTTTTACTGTAATAAGTATGAAACATGCTAGTGGAAATATCTCAATCTGGTCTTTTTTCACTGCCTTAAAGACTGGAGCACTTTCAGCTACTGATTCTGTTTCGAATCTTTTATCATTTCAAAAAAGGGTCTACAGTGAGGCCACCAGGGTTGAGGATTCTGGTCAAACAGAAGCAGAGCTTTCTCAGGACAGTGACACCACACCAGCAAAAATATTGTCATTGAGCAATCAAGTGATGTGATAAAAATACCACAAATGGAAAAAACACATGGTTTTAAATGATTTAATTGAATTTCAGTTCTCATTTCAATAACGTTTTCTATCCCAAGTGATGTAACACCAAAAGGTTCTTATTGTTAATTCAGCAACTTTGCTCAGGAGCTGAACTGTGACCAAACATCAAATATAAATCAGTTCAGTTCTATTTCATTCGCTACAGCAAAGAGGAAATTTTCAGAAAAGCTGATTGTTACACCAACTGATTTAACAAACCAGAATATCTTCTTGTTTCAGTTACTATGTTATTTCTTTCTTATTTATATTGAAACTGAAGCCGTGGTCTTCCAATCAGGAGGAATCCTCCAGCCTGGATCCGTACACCTCCACCTCACACAGGGTCAGGTACTCGCTTCTGCCGGGGATGAACACATTGACGTAGCGGCCGTCCATCCCGTTGCAATTGAACTCATCAAGTTCCATGATACTGGAGATCACACCACACCTGGCAGAGGGAACAGAAAATCACCAAGTTACCTTCAAACAGGGTTAACTGAATAAATAAGGAATTTTAATCACATGATCAACCAAATGAACTGAAGCACCTTTTCTTTAGCAGTTAAACCACTCAGCCAGAGCTTATCATGGCTGATACTAAAACAGGTTTGGGTGAGTTTACTCAGGAATGTAGCAGTTAGCAGTTGGTGAACTACCTGGGATTGTTGTTGCCATTGTTTTCGAGAGAGTTCCCGATGCGGATCTCGGCCCCGTTGAGTCGTTGTTGATGAGAATCTCGGCCGACTATCTTAACTTTGAACACTTTGTGCATGTGGCGCAGATCCAGTCGCCACCAGGGGCCGAAGTCATTATTTGTGTGTGCGCAGGACGCCTGCGCCCAGTTGTTGTTTCGATTCCCGTCAATGGCATTATATGCAAGGCCGAATTCATACAACGATGACTGAGAGGCTTTTCCTTGAAGAGAAAGATTCTCTTCTGCAATTGAAACAAATAAAATTGAAAAAAAAATTGAGTTACTGAAATGTTTTTCATTTGCAGCCATGAAAGTTAAGACAGAACTGACCATGGTGTCATAAGATCTCACTATTTTATATTTTTCATTTACTTAATCACTGAACCCTCATTTCCACATTGAGAGGAGTCAGTTGAGGTGGTCGGGGCACCTGCCATATAGGGATACCTGCTGATGTTAAAGGAAGAAAATGTGGTTTAAATTCTCACCGGTTGGGGCTCGATAGCCATAGACCTCCACTTCACAGAGCATTAGAGCTCTGTTTGGACCAGGTAGGAGCACTGTCACATAACGTCCCCTCACAATGTCAGAGAAATCTATCTTGTGAGACCCTCCAGCTGGAATTGAAGAAATTGTAGCGACTCTAAGAGAGAAGAAACAGTTGGTCACTGACTCTCAAAATCACTTCAGAGGATTTTCAGTGTTGCAGCTGTCGTCATCAAAGATGCTGGTCTGTTGTTCCTGAGGTGTGTTTCGTACACCCAGATGTGACATGAGGACATTCCAGTGAGAAGTTGTTGGAGCAAATAAGATCACCACATTGTACCATAAAACAACTTGTTCACTCACTGTGGGTTTGCAGCACCGTTGCTTTCTAATGAGTTGCCGATGTGAATCTGAGCCCCATTGATCTGGTCTGCACAACAGTCTTCTCTGTTGGTGATAATTATGGAGGTGACAACATAGGACTCCAACAGGTCTACTCTCCACCAGGGGTTTTGATGTGCTGCAGTGTGGCTGCATGATCCAGCATTAAATTTGGGATTTCGATTTCCGTCAATAGCGTTGTAGGCGGCACCAAAAACGTCCCAACTTCCTTCATATCGCTGAGACTGTGTTGCTTTCCCACGCAGAGCCACATTCTCTGAAAAGAAATATGCATATTGCTTATAAAAAGAAAAGCAGATAAAATACACATATTTGTCCATCATACTTACGGTATGCAAATGCTGAGTCTGTAGACAAGAAGAGCAGCAGATTGATTATTACAGCACATCTCATGATTCTGGTCAAAACAAGAAAACAGGAAATCACCTCCGGGTTGTGAGTGTTTTGAACTTTTGTTAAAGTTAAAAACTTGACAGAAAGGCATCTATGAATTGTGAATAAACATCTAGCTTTCATTTAGAAGAGTTGGAAAGACCATGGTTGTCACTTTAACCAAATAAGCACATCTGAGCTGTTGATACGGAGCATTTCTAGATTCACGATACTTGTCAGAGATAAATGTAGTACAAGATCAGGGATGGACTCCCAACACTGATGATATAAATGGACCTCTCAGTTTGGAGAATTCTGAATTGGAGTTGCAATAACAGCGACTCAGAACGAAGGCTGAGTGAAAGTCCAGCACCTGAATCAACCCAGTCTTCATACATGTCCTAGCAGTAGGAGTTGAATGCTGCATCTATCAACTGACTGTGCTGTGAGCACCATCTGCTGCAGGTAAGACATTAAATACTCACGCTGACTACGTCCCACAACTTGAAAAGAAAAGAATCCCTTTAAATGTCCTTAGTGGACAGATGTTTGGTTGATGCAGGTAAAAGGCTGAAAATGAAGCCTCAGACAGGTCAGTGAATAATCCCCTAAATACTGTGCCATCACACAGAGTATCCAATCACATCACACTGTGCAGTCTACTCCTATTTCTCATAGGCTCAAATGGTCATCACATGAAACACTGTTCAATGTTTAATAATGTTCAAGGCCAGCTTTGATCGATCAGTGTTATTTGCACATACATTAAGTTACTTATGTCTGCTACTGTTTACTGTCCTTTTAGAAATGACCCTTGGATATTTGCAGCACATATCAAAACCACGAGACTGACAGGGTTATGCAGTGCAAATTCCAACAGTGTAAAATCATGCAAAAGAAAATGCAAGTATCTTTGTTTAAAAGAGTATACTGGAAGAGCGTCAGCAACGTTTGTTCACAACAGAGAATAAGAGCCAAACCTGATTCTCTTCATGCAAGTAAAGCTCCTTGACTACGCTGTACTATCCATTCATCCATTATCCATACCTGTCTGGGCCTTTGCAGAGTCACGGGGATCTGCTGGAGCCTATCCCAGTCTGTTTGGGCGAACATCAGCGGTACACCCAGGACAGGTCACCAGTCCATCGCAGGGCCCTTCAAATATCTTCTTAAGATTGTTTCACCTACTGATTTAACAAACCAGAATGTTTTCTTGTTTCTTTTGAATTATTTTGAAACTGAAGATGTAGTTTTCTGGTCAGGAGAGATAGTCCAGCCTGGATCCGTACACCTCCACCTCACACAGGGTCAAGTACTTGTTTCTGTTGGGGATGACCACATTGACGTATCGGCTGTCCATCCCGTTGCAACTGAACTCAGCAATAGAACCTCCCTGCGTACTTGAGATCACAGCACACCTGGCAGAAGGAGACAGATCTGGGTACTGGGTCTGTTTCTACGAGCTGTCCAGTCCCCGTACATATAGAGCGAGAGTTTGGTCCGCATCGGTGGTTCAGAGTCTGATTCATTTTCAGCGAGCGTTGCATCAGCGTTGCCTTTTATCTCTGATTCTCTTCATCACCTTTATGGACAGAATTTCTCGGCACAGTCAAGGAGCAGAGAGGTTCTGCTTCGCTGGTGTCAGGATTTCAGCTCTGATTTTCACGGTTGGCACCATCAGGTAGGGATATTCAGGTGTCACTGCGGCGGTTCACAGCCGAGTGTGTTTCCAAACTTTATTATCTCATCAGAAAGATAAAAGAACATCATTGGGCCGCTTAGAAATTGCAACCCAAGAGAATATTGGAGAATATTACTACATTTTTATTTTTTTACTCTTTGAGTACTTTTTTTCTGATTTTTTCATTGTAGTTGTCTACTAAAGTGACCAAATATGGTAATTTTCCAGGTAAAGGGTTAAAGCATCCAAAAAGAAGAAAAACGCACACAGAGGGTTTGGGGACTTTGTCTTGTTTGATCCTATAATCATGATTCCCTGCACGAGAAAGTATTCGTTTGCGATGGTCACTCCCAATCCAGGTTGGTTTTCTTCACATCCTAGGTTAAAAGGCACAGAAATCTGCATGGATTATTAAGATCCACACCTGGACACCAGTTAACCCTTAGCTGGTGTCAGCACTTTCACTGGACTGTGGGTCTCACCTCAGACCAGGTGACCCAACATAAAATTAAAACATTTTTGCAAAGAAAAAAAATAAAGGCAAAATCTGCAGTTAGGGTTCAAAGATTGCTACATCTTAAACAAGAAAAACACCCGCAGACCTCTAAGCGCAACAGTTCCCCCATATAGCGATTTACAGATTACGATAAAATCCGCCTTCTGGATCAGATCCGGATCAGCCTTTGAAATTTGATAGAGGTTCCCATTGTCAATCCCTGAGTCAAATTTCATGCGTTTTGGCCAATAATTAACTGAGATATTGAGAAACAAAATTTTCAGCCCCATTGACCGGAATGTAATCGAAAATTTGAAAGTGATCCAGAATCCAGGATTTCTTCCGGATCACAGCCAAAATGAAATCAGTTCTTCCTTTTCACATTTCCGTCAACTCCTGAAAATTTTATCGAAATCCATCCATAACTTTTTGAGTTTTCTTGTACACATACAGACAGACAAACGCTGGCAAAAACATGACCTCCTTGGCGGAGGATAATGAGTTTGTGATTAAATGAACCTCCCTACTGAGTAGCTGGTAGTGTGACTCAGATAATTGTTAATACCAGAGTTAATTAAACAAAAGTGCTCTTTTAGAGTTAAACCATGTCCAAATACCAGAAAAATCCGTGTATCATTCGTTCTTTCCATTTTCAATTGGCAATCAAAAATAAAAAAATGAAAAAGGGATGTTTTATTTTGTTTTTTCGTTTTTTAATCTAACACAAAAACAGAAAAAATCCATGGATTTTTGTATTTAAATTTAAGACTTGATCAAAAATACGAAATTAAAAAATGGGCCACGGGACTGAATTTGTTTTTAATATTTAATATATTCGGTTTACCTGACCCGGAAGTTGCTTTGCGCGAGGCAGTTTGGGTAGCAACTCAGGTAGCAATACTAGCAGTTCAGTCTGTTTAAAAAAAAAACTGGGCTGCATCAAAACCTTTGATGGGTTAGGGTTTGTTCCCCTTTGTTCGAGTCTGTCGCTCGAACTGTCGCTTTATCATTAGATTTTTTATTTTTATTTATTTGCCTTTATTTAACCAGGTCGGTCCCATTGAGACACAATGGCCTCTTTTTCAAGGGAAGCCTGGCCAAGACAGCAGCAGAAAAGTTACATACATGACACAGAAATTACACAACATTCAGATAAAATACAATACAAGATAAAAGCAACAGTACTAAAAGTTCGGATTCACATTAAAACAAGAACAAGTCCGATATGAAGCTGCTCCAATTTCTCTCACACGAGTTTTCAAAGATCCCAGGTTGATGAGCTCCTTTAACTTCAGAGTTTTCTGCAGTGCGTTCCAAGCAGCAGGTGCAGCATACTTAAAGCAGTGCTTACCAAGTTCGGTATTAACTTTGGGCACATTTAATAAATAAAACTCATTGGAACGTAGGCGGTAATTGCTTTGAGATTTGGAGAGATAGTTACATAAATAGAGCGGGAGCAGACCCAAAATGACTTTATAAATAAAAATATGCCAAGGTATAAGGCGGCGTGCTGCCAGAGATGGCCACTCAACTCGGGCATATAAAGTGCAGTGGTGAGTGAGGGCTTTACATCCAGTGACAAACCTTAAGGCATCATGATACACGGTGTCCAGAGAGCGCAGACAATTTGCAGGGGCATACATATACAAGAGGTCGCCATAATCAAGTACAGGGAGGAAAGTGGCAGCAACCAACTTTTTCCTGGTAGAAAAAGAAAAACAAGATCTGTGACGGAAAAAGAATCCCAGTTTCAGTCTTAATTTTTTTTTACCAGGTTTTCTACATGTGGTTTAAAAGAAAAGCCGATCGTCGATTAAAATGCCGAGATACTTGTAACAGGTCAGAAGTTCAATCTCACAACCTTGTAATGACAAAATGCTGGGAGGAGACACAGGTACTTCCCTGCCATTAGAAAATATCATCAATTTAGTTTTGACAGCATTTAAGACAAGTCTTAGCTCAATGAGCTGACTTTCCACAAGGTTAAAAGCAATCTGTAAGTTGCCAAGGGCCTCAGCAAGAGTGGTACCACAACAATAGATAACCGTGTCATCAGCATAAAAATGAAATTTGGCATTTGGAATGTTTCTGCCCAATGTATTTACATAAATAGCAAACAAAATTGGTCCCAGAACTGAGCCCTGAGGCACACTGGTAGAAACATATAGCAGATTGGATGATCTGCCTTCAAAGTGAACACATTGTTTTCTATTAGACAAATAATTATCAAACCAACCAACAGCCTGCTCAGATAAACCTATGTCGAGCAGTCGCCGCTTCAGAATAAAATGATCGACTGTGTCAAAGGCCTTAGAAAGATCAACAAAAAGAGCTGTGCAAAATTTCTTATGATCCAACCAGTCTATTATGTCATTGGTGGTGATTTTGAGGGTGGCCGTAATTGTGCTGTGTTGTTTCCTGAAGCCGGATTGATATGGAGAAAGAATGTTGTAAGTATGAAGGAAATCCTTCAACTGGTCACTTATTAGACCTTCAAGGACCTTCGACAAGATGGACAACTTGGAGATAGGTCAATAATTATTTAAACAAGTAGGGTCCCCCCCTTTCAAAAGGGGAAGGACGTAAGCGACTTTCCAAATTTCAGGAATACAATTCGTAGTGATAGAGAGGTTAAAAAGATATTGAAGAGGCTTGGCAATAAAATCAGCTGCAAGCTTTAAAAAATACGGTTCCAGGTGATCTGGGCCTGCAGATTTAGTAATGTCAAGAGAGAGAAGAGCTCTACGAACCTCTTCCACTGAGAACAACCTAAAAACAAGGGAAGGTTGACCAGCAAGAATATGGCCTAGAGATGTGTTACCAACATCTAGGGCAGAGGACACGGGATTAAGGGCAGGCATAGCAATTGTGGAAGAAGACTTAAAAAATAACGAACCCGAGGCAGAAAAATGATTATTAAAACAATCAAGTATAGTAGCCTGTCAGTTACAGTGGTAGCGTCATTAACAATACAGGATGGGAGTTCACTATGATTGTCAGTGGCTGAGATAGATTTAATCACTTTCCAAAATTTCTTAGGGTCGTTTAGATTTTTCGTTATCGTGGAGAGATAAAAACTGGACTTTGCTTTTTTGATAAGAAAGGTAAAACGATTTCTGAGTTGCCTAAATATAAGTTTATCAGCCTCAGACTGAGTCTTTCTGGCCTTAGCCCAGGCAAGATTTCTATTATGCAGTAAATTGGCTAAATCAGGCGTGAACCAGGGATTATCCCTACCCTTAACCCTACAGTATATCTTCTGAAGGGAGCATGCTTATCAAGCAGGGAAGAGAAACCCTCAGAACAGAATTGCCATGCAGCCTCTACATCATCAATCAATTCAATACGGTCCCAGTTAAAATTATATAAATCATGGAAGAACCCCTGTTCAACAATAGCCTTCATATTACGTTTTATCAAAGCACGAGGTTTGGATTTTGGAATTTTGGCATTTCTGACTGCAGCAATCACACAATGGTCACTTATATCGTTTGCAAAGACACCTGACATAGAGTACTTGTGTGGAGCATTAGTCAAAAACAGGTCAATTAAAGAAGATTTTTCTGGACACTTCAAGTTAGGGTGTGTGGTGCTTTCAATGAGCTGTGTAAGATTTAATGAAACACAGGAATCCTTGAAGGCATCGGATTTAGAATTTAGCCAATCCCAATTTAGATCACCAGTTAATATTATTTCCTTGTAATTTAAGTCAGCTAAAAACTGATTCACAGAAGTTAGCGCTTCAGCAGTAGCTGATGGGGGTCTATAACAGCCCGCAACAGTAATAAAAAACCCATTTGAAATTTCAAGATTTATGGCCAAGAACTCAAACTGTTTACTGATTGATTTGGACTGCAGGACATTTACATTAAATTTTGATTTACAATAAATTGCAACCCCACCCCCTTTCTTGGGGCGGTCGGCCCTAAATACATTATACCCTTTGATGGAAATGGCTAGATCTGCTCCATCCGTTCACTGTGACACTCCATTCACCTTTTGTTTACATCGGTGCAGTGACATCTAGTGGCGCAGATGTGTAATGACAATAGAAAAGTTTAGACCTCGATTATCAGACAACCTCCTTTTTGAGAATATGATTTGCGTTTTTGTGCACACCAGCATCTTCTGTACCATGTGAAAGGCCAGAGAGGTTGTGTCAAAAAAGGAATTGTTAAAAACCTGTTGAGAGAGTTACTAAATAACAAAAATGACTAAAGTTTCCCCTGTGCTGTACATCATTGTTCAAGTTACACAAACATATTCAGTTTCATCTTCCTAGTTCGACCAGCACTTTCACTGTCCTCTGCCTGTTCAGACCCATGTTATTCACTTAAAGTGACAAAAAAAAAAAAAACATTATTACATAACCTGCCATATAATATGGTACTTCCATACTGGGAAACTTTACACACACAGAATACATCCATGGTATACTTTATTATACACATATATGATAATGTATGTAGAGAATTTATTTGGCCATGCATTCTTTGTAATTCATAGTCATTGATGTTCTTTGTAATTCATAATCATTCTCAAGGGCCATGACAGACAAATATTCAGTGCACCACAAACAGCTGTGGTTGAGATCCAGCTGCCTGTGATTATACACTCGGCCAGTAGATGGTGTCGTTTGCAGATGAAGCTTCTAGTAATGAACCCTCTCTGGAACCAATCGGCTCAGGTGGTTCGATGCCTCATGAGGCTTCATCTCGCCATCATTACAGGATACTCATCTGCTGCAACGTGCAGGAAATTTCAGCAGGTGTCAAACTGCTGCTGAATAAGTCATCAATCAAACTAGTATTTGATTCTAGCGCCGCCACGCTACTGGAACTGCCGCACGCAAAGCCACTTCCAGGCCACGTAAAGCTGACAAATTAAATATTAAAAACAAATTCGGTCCTGTGGCCCGTTTTTTCATTTCGTATTTTTGATCCAAGTCTAAAATTAAAATCCAAAAAAAACAGGCTTTTTTTTTTTTTTTTTTTTTGTGTTAGAATAAAAAACGAAATAAAAAGTCCCTTCTTCCTTTTTTAATTTTTGATTGCCAATTGAAAATGGAAAGAATGAATGATACACAGATTCAAAAATTATACAGGCGGGGTGATGTTGCAGCTGCTGATTTAATAAGTCAGAATCCCTTCTTTCTTTAGTTTATTTTGTATGGTACTTTCTTGGTGGTTAGCACTGTTGCCTCACAGCAAGAAGGTTCCTGGTTCGAACCTCGGCAGGGGTCTTTCTGTGTGGAGTTTCCATGTTCTCCCCGTGCTTGCGTGGGTTTCCTCCGGGTACTCCGGCTTCCTCCATCAGTCCAAAGACATGCATGTCAGGTTAACTGGTGGTTCTAAATTGCCCGTAGGAGTGAGTGTGTGTGGTTGTTCGTCTATATGTGAACCTGAGATGGACTGGAGACCTGTCCAGGGTAGGGATGGAACAGTTACCGGTATTACGGAAAAGCACGGTAAAGTTTTACGCAATAACGGTTACCGTTTATGTTTGACTTTATCTCATTATCGTGGTCGATTACCAGGATATAATATCTAACCAGGATGTAATTTCAGCCTCATTCAAGTCTGTGAGCGACTCGCGACTGCATCTCGCGTGAATATGTAGCTTGTAACATCGGCATCGTAACGTGAGCATGGCGGAAAGTGGTGATAGCATGCAGGACATTTACTAACCCGCTAAAAGGACGAAATCCAAGGTCCATGCATTTTTTTGTTTGTTTTTTTTAAAGAATGCAGAGGGACAACTGGTGGAGGACAATTATCTTGTCTGTGGAGCACCTGTTTACATTTTATTGTAATTTGCAGTAGCAACTTGAAGTAGCTAAGGCTAATGCTTCAAGCTACTGAGATGTTTGACCAAGAGTAACCTGATCGATGCGCTTCGCTAACTCACATTTCGTAAACGTTACTGTTGTGTGTTGATCGAAAAAGGACCGGAACGATGTTCTTCTGATGCAGTTAAAATATCAATTTATTCCATTAACTGATCCGACAACCATAACGCCAGCAGTTAGCACCACAGCGGTCAAAAACCTTTTTGCCCTTCCGGGTCAAACACCTAACCAATAACAGGCAGCTACCTTTATACCTGAACCTCAGGTAACAACACAGCGACACCCACAGACACACAGAGTGAACTACAATTCATAACAACATATTTGGCTCCTTTACAACTGTTTCTTTATTTGCACATTTATACGTATTTTAGGTCAAAGTCAAAAGTTTATTTCATTTGAACTTCACTATAATTTTTGTTCCTGATAATTGTTTTGTATATTTCGACCCACTATGGTTGTTAAAGTGTTTATTTCAATTTGCACCAGACTAATAAGCTTTATTCCTGTTATTTATTTAGTTCATTTAAAATAAAACCTCTTTCTGTGCCAGTTGTTTGCCCTTTTAATGTGAAAGTTTCATTTTGATAAAATTTTGGCTTCTGATGTTTTAGTATGACAAGAAAATCACAAGATTTTGTGAAATTATTTAAATATATGTGTATGTTTTTCGGACATTTGTAGAGCAAATAAGAATACCGCGATAATATCGTGATAATTTGGTCACTATAATGGAGATATCACATTTTCCATATCGTTCCCTAGTCAAGGTTGGACCCCTGCCTTTCAGTTTTAGAGTCAAATACACAGGGCTGGACACTGACACCGGCCAACCGGACAAATGGTGGTAAAATTTGGCTCTGGCTAGTAACAATTTCTGTCTCACAAGCAACTTTGGCTGGTAACTTATTCTTTGATATGACACATCACAATAGTTGTACCAATTGTTTGTATTTAAAATGTAAATGCAAGAATATTGTGAAGAAAAAAACTGACAGCAAAACTGTGGCTATCATAAAGACTAAATGGCTAATGACTGAGGAAAAACACTAGCCACAGTGGCTGGTGAGCAAAAAAGTTAGCGTCAAGCCCTGTCGGTAAATATTCGGAAATAACAAGAGACGGACTGTTGAGCCAGGTTTCATAAAAGGAGGAAATATTTAACATATTTACACATAATATTAGGGGGGACAGATTGGTATTTTCCCAGTATTGGGGGGGACACGACCCCCCCAAAGAATGTGTGGTTATGCCGATGGCGCCGGCACAAGAAACACATTACACACATATAGTTGCTGTTCATTATATAAATCAGCTAAACTATGGAAACTTATTTCATATAGCAAACGTGTTTGAACATTTTAATAGTGACATACAAAGAGACGGCGATCTGGTCTCACTACATAGCATGGCAGAACAGTTAGCCGAGTCATTGCGCAATCCATGGTGAGGCTCAGCGGGGTGCTGCCTCACCGCCCGCATCTTCTCAGTATTTGAATCACTGCTGTTGAGATAACAAGGATCTTTAACGGCGATGTGATATGATGGAACTCGGCCCTTCAGGGCTTTTTTTTTATGCGAGGAGAAGAAGTTTAAATTCTCCTGGATTTAGCAGAAAATCTGTCATGGTCTGGGGAGGCCATGGCGGCCATTTTGGGTTTTTCTTTGTTCTCTGTTTAGTTGGTGTCTTTGTGTTACCTGTTTCCTGTTCTGCTTTGAAGGTCTGTCTTGTCTCCGTTGTTTTCAGCTATGATTCCTTCCCTCTTGTTATCCTGATTGTCTGCACCTGCCTCTCTTTGGGTTCCCTGTGTATTTAAGTGTTTTTCATCTCCCTTTTCTGGTCCGTTGTCTTCTGTTCCATGGGTTTCCCTGCCGGTTTGTTTTCTGTCTCCTGTATTGCGTCTCACGTTAAGTAGGTTTCTTGTTTGGATTAGGTTTGTGGATTTTTGTTTTGCTTTGGATCTTGTCCTTTTTTTCCCCCTGTGGATTACTTTTGTGGCTCTTGGTTTCGTCTGGCTTTTGTTTTTTTGATTTTGAGAATAAATTCCTTTTTTGTTGCACTCCTGCACCTGAGTCCTCCATTTCTACCTCTATACCTGACAAAATCGATGAAGAGCTGCTTAGACTGGATAAATATGACTCTCTCTGCTGCTAATTCTTATCAGAACTCTTGCTGCAGCATTTTAGATCATCAGGAGGCTTTGAGGGAAAATGTGAGGCCTGATGATAAGGAATTTCTCTGGTCCAACCTTGAAACAGACGAAACAGACACTTTACTTTGTTGCATCACTACGAGACGGACTGAATCTGATTTTGTCAATAAAAGAAAGCAGTTCAAGGACCTTTTCTTTGACACAGACATCAAGGCATAAAGATGAAGTTCAGATCTCTTCGTTTCACCTCCACTCTCCGGCTGTGAATCCACAGTCAACCTTCCCATTATGTGCTTTCAAAGACAAGCATTACACCATTCTGCAGTCTGACAACGGTCCATTTACTCAACTTTTGCAGTCCGTGGCCTCAAATGTCTCCGGTCACTTGCGGCTTTATTCAAGTTGTGCTGAAAAAACTGCAAAAAAAACAAATAGGAGTTTCTGCCTGATGGATCCGGTGGGACGTAACTAGGCGTCACTCGGGGTCCCGGCGAGTGATTTCATCCTGTTATATTGTCGCACCATTCTGGGTTCACTCAAAACTCATAGGTAAATATGTTTTTGTTAATGATTCTGCCTTTGTCTTTATCTTGGAAACAGATGAGGCTCATTTCAGCAGTCAGCTAGGTCAGATACTGGAGACTTTGATGCTGTAATACTTTTTCAAACCGTAGAAGTTTTATAACCCCATAAATGCGTACAGCTATTAAAAAGAAAAAAGTGTCAGGTTGAGAGCGGCTGAGATGAAGAAGAGATGAATATCAATGACCTCATTGAGTTTCCTTCCATCTGAAGCTGAGTTTATATCATATTTTATATTTTGAGCAGTAAATAAATGACGGTGTAATACGGACCAGATGATTTTTCTCTCTTTTGTCCTGATGCCTTTGAATTAAAAGAGGGGGTACCGACATTTGGACGTTACTCTACGAAGCCTTTCACGATTTAAACTGAACTACGCTGCCCAGTCAGCACGTCAGTGACTGAATCCAGAAGGACAGAAGAAAACTGTATCGATGACTGTGCTCTGTGGGAAAGAAAGCTTGATGTCTCCATCAGCAGGTCAAAGTCAGAACTGGAAAAAAGAGTTTCAAGTCATGATGGATTGAAGGAGTCGTGCACGATCTGAAGTGCAGCTTGGCCAGGTTTGATGGACTTGACAGGTTGCACGTCAGGACTTCAGATTCATTCATAGATAAACTTTTCTGACAGTTGGTTCAGCCATAGATCTCAGAGGAAAGATGAATGACTCTAAATGAGCAGTTCCTGCTTTAATTGTGGCATTTTAAGGTTTTTAAACTCCTTCATTCCTTGCTTTTGCAGGACTTTGCTGTTATGTGTGGTTAGATTACTAGATTTTCCTCGCTCTGCTCAGTCATGGACGTTCAACAACAACACCCCCCTCATATTTTGTAAGTCTTGTTGCTCCACCTGGTGGCCCTGCATGGACAGAACCACAAACTGAGCTGGGAAGAGCCTGGTATCAGCTGGGAAGAGCCTGGTATCAGCTAAAAAGGGCACAAAAACCTTCCATCAGGTCAGAGCTGAACACAGAAAGACCCACAAAGCAAAAAAAAAAAAAAAAAAAAGAGCAGCACAATATCGCCACCAGGGGGCACTATTAATTTCTTAACCAAATTGTTAATATTACATTTAAAAGACAGGCCATCATCTAATATAATGCCTAAGTATTTGTAGGAGGATACAAGCTTGATAGGTGCACCCTGAACAGAAGTAATACAGGGAAGAACAACTGGAACCTTGTTATTTGAGAAGAGCATTGCTTTGGTTTTGTCTGCATTTAGCACCAGTCTGAGGTGGAACAGGTGGGACTGAAACATGTCAAAAGCAGACTGCAGACGTTCAAAAGCAAGAGCAACAGTGCTCGCACAACAATATAAAATAGTATCGTCCGCATAAAGGTGAACAGAAGCATTAATATTTCGTCCTACATCATTTATGTAAATAGTGAAAAGAGTTGGCCCTAGAACTGAACCTTGTGGCACACCTTTAGAGACCAACCAAGAGGACAAGTTGTTGAACTGCACATGTTGTTTTCGATTTGAGAGATAATTTTCAAACCAACCAACAGCTTTTGGCTGATAGACCTATATGTGCCAGGCGTTGGCGTAGAATTCCATGATCAACAGTATCAAATGCTTTAGACAAATCAATGAAAAAGAGCAGTACAATAGTTCACAGCAGAACGAAAACATCTGCGTGGTGGTTCAGCCTTCCAGAGGACTTGATATTTTATTTTAGGACCCAAACAGAAAACAAATTGATGGGCCGCCAGTTAAGGCAGTGGTTTAAACAGGCAGCCTACGTACGGAGGGCAGGTTCAACTCCCTCTGTTAAATAACACAAATGTAATTATTCTAAAAAAAAATACAACTTCACTATTAGATCTTCAGAGGAAGAAGATCTCAGTTAACAGTATTTCTGTAGGCAAATAGTTTTCTGCTCTGTAATCTGGTAAAAAAGCATCAGGAAGGTGAAGAAGGGTTCAGGTTACAACAATGGTCATTTCATTACTGAGGCTCAAATGTCCCAGGGTGCAGTTCAATCACCGGGCGATTATTTTTCCTCAAATTCCACTCTGCGGGGAATTGGCTGCGGCTTGTTTCTGACCTTTTCACACCCTGGGCCATTTATCCCCAAAATAATTTCCCAGGCGGAAGTGCTGGGAGCTCTCGTGTGGCGGGGGCCGCCGGCCGTCCTGTTATCTCCCGCTGCTGAGACACACCGATGTGTGGCAGGAAGCACTGGCATCAAGATAAGGCAGCTTCAAGATAGCAAACAATTTATTTCTTTAAAAAGAAACCCTTCCTAACGAGGCCTATTTTGAGATTCCTGCTCGGAAAGGACAAGTAGTTTTAAATCATTGGCTCCAAACAAAGCAGAAGCTGGAGTTCAGGTCTCTGCAGAACTGAAGTGAGCGTTAATCAGTCAGTGGGTGTACGTTAGTCATAAAACGTGATTGGTTATAATCAAATCAAATCAAACTTTATTTATATTGCACTTTTCATACATTAAAAATGCAACACAAAGTGCTTCACAATGAAAATAATAATAATAATAATAATATATATAAACAGGATCACAACAGAAAATAAAAACCCATCCCTCTATAATCCTCTTACTCTGTTTTCAAACAGCTTTACTATCAGGAGAGAGTTGTAAAAAATATCTAACTACTAAGCAACTTAAAGTCCTACTTGGTGATTGGAAAACACTTGTACCTGTTTCTTGTCACATAGTGTGACATAGTGACACATAGTGTCACACATTAAGTGTGAGACATTTTCATAAGACCTGCTTGAGTTGAAGGGGAGACTTTAAAGACTTTGGTCCAAGCTTCTGGGGGAAAGCTTGGACCAAGGGAAAGGTATTCTTCAAGTGTAAATGCCCATTTTCCTTCTTTCATCCAGTCATGTCTTTTGAATGAAGACAGGGATTTTCTGAGTGTTGAGAAATACCCATTTCTGCTCTGGAGAGACTCTTTGGGTTGGGAGTGAGCAGGATGGATAGGATCAGAAATGAGAACATCAGAGGGACAGCACATGTTAGATGTTGTGGAGGGAAAGTCAGAGACCAGACTGAGATGGTTTGGACATGTAGAGGAGGGAAGGTGAAGATATCTGGAGAAGGATGATGAGGTTGGAACAGCCAGGCAGGATGCATGACCAGCATGCTGTTTCTGCTGCTTTAAGTTTTTGTTATTTATTTTATTGTTGTTATTTGCTACTACCACTGCAATAACATCGTAAATACGCTATTCCTAAAAGTTACATCCTATCCTTTCTGCACTTTATTCATACAGTCACATGTTTGCATCCTCTATGGATAACTTAAAAATGTTAAAAATATTAATAGCACAATTTTATTTGATATTATGTAAAGACTAATTGTTATATGTTTATTACTTTTTATATCCTTTTAAAAATTTTTTTTATTTTATTGATTTTATTGATTTTAGTTTTATAAAAGTTTATTGTCTTCTGTGATATGCTGTTCATACGTGTTTTTAAATTGCTCCCCGCCGCGAAACAAAATATTTTTTTATTATTACTTTTTATTGGATTCAACTGATTTGAATCGAATTCAAACACCCCAAACGCCTTCATTTCCCATAAACCCTTCCACCGCGGAGACTCGCGAGATTCGAACTGTGCCAACATGTTTGCGGCTGCGCAATGTCATTCAAAAACTTGCACGGTGAGGGACGCTGTGGAGGAGAAAGACGACGCGGAGAACTCAACATTACAATGGCGACGGCGGCGACTGCGGCGGGCGGAACGGGCTCAGGCGGGCCAGCGAGCGGCCCGGTCGGCAGCGGAACCGCGGTGGGACGGAAGAAAGACGGGGGGCCTTCCACGAAGTTCTGGGAAAGTTCAGAGACGATATCTCAGCTGGAAACGGTGCGGCTGTGGATCGGAAAGCACTACAAGAAGGTGAGCTAGCTGCTCCATTGATCCGCTGAAGGCCCGCGTCCCGCTGGCACAATGGAGCCCTGCTGTCGGCTGCTGGCACAGAAATAACAGGCAGAACTGCCGCGTTAGTGGTCTGTGTGCGATCTTAGTGTCATTTAGAGGCAAACATTAGCTCATCTCGGTTAAAAGCCGGAAAAACAACGGCTGGGTAAATGATAAACACCTACGCTAAAGTGAGCCTCACTTTTGTCAGTTAGCCTGCTCGCCGTTAGCCTGCTAACTGCCCCCCCAGTTTCAAAAATGACAACAAAATCGGTGGTCAAAATGTTCCCACGCGAGCTCCGTGGGCAGGACGCGACTGCTGTTGGTGTTAAAACAGCCCCTGCAGCTTTGTTTGGTCAAAAGTTAAAGGGAAACTCTTTTATTTGCATCGTAACAGGCCCCCAGAAGCTAACGGAGAAGTCACGGGACGCAAGCAAAAAAAACTCTAAATCACCACAAACCGCCTTTTATCTCGTCTCAAACGATGCTAATGTTGCAAACCGATCATCGGTTGTTTTTTAGGCGCTTTTGTGTTTCGTGTTTAAGGGCAGTGGGTGTTGTTTTGTCAACACGGTAGCACCGCAGCTTCACGCGTGTTTTTCCGCTCCTCAAACGCTCCGACACGCTCTGATTGTTGATGTTGTCACGCGACAACGTTGAAGTTCATAACGCGCTTTCTGATGCGTGTTTATGTTACAGGACAGCTATAAACATCAGGAACTGAGCGTGTAAACCCGGTTTAAGTTAGTTTATGTCCATGTTAGAGGTGTTTCTTCTTTACTGTCTCATCTTCAATAATTAGCTCTCAGTGTTTATATACACTTTACATTTGCACATTTAAAGGGACTATTTTTATTTGACCATGTGTATTTTTTATTTATTTTTTGTCTTTGGCTTCTTGTCAATCCCAGCAGACTTGGAAAAACACTGTTTCTGTTGACTAAAATGTAAACTGAAGCTAAAATCGGCCTGTTTTTAGAAGGAACATGTACCACTTCTTTAGAAACATCTTTTTTTGTATCTGTGTTGTTTTTTTTTCTCCCAAACTTTATCATTTATCATTGCATTTAAGTAAAAGCTCTAGATGCAATCCTTCCGACTTTATCTGTTGAACTGTAGACTTGATTGTGAAGAGGAAACTGGCCGTTGCAGAAACTGCATACTATACTACTGATGCTGTACTATATGTTTGCAAAGTGTAGTGCATTTTGCAATATATATATACAGTATTTACTGTGCAAACAATTGCATAATCTGAAGTACATGAAAAGTGCCTGGGTGGGTTTCTACTTCCTGGGAATATTCCAGTGTGCATCCATCTGTACGATATGGCTTAATGAAATGCTTCATACTGGTGCGTCAGGTTGCAGATGTTATCTTTGAAAGAATGACTCTTTGCAGTGGATAAACTGAATTTAGATGCTTACAGTCATGGAAAAAATTATTACACCACCATTTTTTCTTCACTTTCTTGTTCATTTTAATACCTGGTACCACTAAACTTCATCATGTGACTAAAACAGACAGAAAAGAAAACACTGAATGCATAAAAGCAGTGTTTTTGGCAGTACAACGCCATAGCTATTGATGTAAAAACTTAAGTGATTTAGGTTATAATCAAGAAAACCATGGAAAATGGTAAGATATCAGCTCTTAAATAAAACTCTAATGAGCAATCTTTGTGGTTATCGTTATGTTTGTCCAAACAAATGTACCTTTAGTTGTTCCAGGCATTAAAATGAACAAGAAACTGAAGAAAACAAGGGTGGTCTAATAATTTTTTCCATGACTGTATTTAAATTACCTTTACATTTCTCAGTTCAGTTGCAAATGATGAAGAGAGCAGGTGATAACAACTTGTGTAGTCTCATAATCAGACACTTTTCTCAGTAAACACTAAATTAAATCGTTAGGCCGGCCCATAATGTGATCAGTCGTCGAGTGAACAAATCACTGAAAGCACTGCCCATACTGATAGTCTGTGGCTTAAACCACCAGCGTCAGGTTTAAAAGGTCACAGAGCAATGCTGAGCTGTATACTGGTTAAAAAGACTTTAGAAGTTAATTGTCTCCAGTATTCAATGATGGCCAAAGTGACAGCACTGGAAGCTGAGAGTCATGAGCTGTTCAGCTGTGTTTTTAGTTCGGTGGTCTTGGATTACCCTGAAACGTGCAGCCACGTTTCGATCGGTGGGTCTGACGTGGAGAGATCAGGTGCCGAACGAACCTCTTCAGTGAACCGGTTCGAGTGATCCGGTACACTGAGAAGAACTGCCTCGCCCATCACTGATCCGCCACCGTGGTGGAGGCGGGTCTAAGCTGTCATGTGACCTACTGTGGTCCATGTTGTAGTGTAGTTGACTCTGTTGTGGACGACTACCTGCTATCAATGACGGCGGCACCAGTTATGTAGTACACAGCAAGCGGTTTGGAAAACAGCAACTATCATGATCAATAATCCAACACAGAATGATTGAAATACCCTGGCTGTTGCATAAACTGCTCTGTTCTTACATAGAAGTTATCCAGGTGATCCCATAATGACTCACATACATTCCTTATATAGGTTAAGCAGGTTTCTATTAACTTAGTGCCTCTGGCCACAGTTACATTATGTTTTTTTAATTCGGAATTAATTATTCTGAATTAAATAATTCAGAATTAAACTATTTTCCTTCGGGTTTACATGGAAATAGTAATTCCGAATTGAGGTTTACATGGAAAACACTTTTGATCAGCTTTATTATCCAATTCCACTTAAGGTCTGGGGGTTGGGAAGGGTTCTGATTGGATAGGGGGGGCGGACGTCTTTACGTATTTATGTCTGCTGGAAGAAAACAAACTTACTCGATTAGAAACAACATGGAAGACTACATTATTAGTAGGGATGCACGATAATTATCGACCCGATAACTATCGGGCCGATAACAGGAAATTATGACGTCATCCCAATAAGTCCGATATCATGACGAATAGCCCCGATAACATATATATTTTTGTCAACACAGGCAGTGCCTCGCTCCCTCTGAGCCTTGAATGTTATGTTCAAGTGACGTCGGCATAATCAGAAAAAAGATTTCTCAGTAAGGAAAATCAAGAATACCCCCTCATGCCAGAAAACAACTCGTTAATTCGGTCATAATTTTGATAGTTGCTGACTTGAATTGACATTTGCAGTATTTTCCCACCCATGTTACACATAAAAAAAAGAAAAAAATAGTTAAGGCCAAAAGAACGGCAAGCAGACGAGGGAACAGAGGAATTTACGTTTACACCTTGAATGCAGCATTCAATTCACTGCGCTGTTAATAACAAACATGGCGGCTATTATATGGAACTTCAGTAAAGTTTCAGAAGAAGATAGTTCGCTGGTTATTTGTGACAAATGCTCCAAGCGAAGGAGGGAAAAATAGCACAAGCTTTAATACATCAAACCTGATCGGCCACCTGAAACATAACCATCACTTCCATGGATGTTTGAAATCGCGCTAACGTGAGCTAACATGAGCTAACGTCACCAGGCCAGCAGCAAGTCAACCCCTCTCCTCAAGCCCAGCGTGGAATATAAGCGTCATCGCGACAGACGGGCAAGGGAACGATCATGCACAGAGAGACCGGAATTAATTTAAAGCGGAATGAGTGTATACATGACCGCGGAATCATTCTATTCGGATTTAAAATCAGAATAAACCAGCCACTTACTTCAAAATTAGTGAGAATTAATTTTAATTCAGAATGGACATTTTCATTCGGAATTATGTGTTTACATGGTAATTTTTTATCATTTTAAATCGGATTTAATTTTAATTCTGAATTAAAGAGGAATTAAACGTCCCATGTAAATGCACTAAGTGACACATTTGGATGAACACTTTGATCTCTTTCTGATCCCAGTATGTCCAGAACGACTCCCCATCCAGTAAATCACTGGCAGGCCTGGTGGTCCAGCTGCTGCAGTTCCAGGAGGATGCGTTCGGGCGTCGAGTCAACAACCCCGCTCTTACCAAGTTGCCTGTAAGCACACGTGCATGCGCTCTAATAAAACCACGAGCCATGACTGTAACCGCAGATCAAAACCTGAAAGGTTCAGCGTGACTTCGAAATGACTCTTCTTCTCTCTTCAGGCCAAGTGTTTCCTGGATTTCAAGGCAGGGGGCGCTCTCTGTCATATTTTGGGCTCGGTTTACAAGTTTAAGAGCGAGCAGGGTTGGTGAGTTGATCCGCGGTTTACTTCTACATACCATACTGTTGGGTAAATTTAGCTTTTTTTTAATATTAAAATGGCTCCCTTTTTCCCCCTCAGGCGCAGATTTGACCTGCAGAATCCCTCCCGGATGGACAGGAACGTGGAAATGTTCCTAAACGTCGAGAAGAACCTGGTCCAGGTACGAGATCCAAAGTGTACCGGAGCTGCTGGTTCCACATGGTTTTCGCATTTCGGTTATTTTCGCTCAAAGACCCGAACGCGACACTGAAATCCCTCTTTCTGCTCGCAGAACAACTGTTTGACGCGACCCATCGTCTTCCTGTCACCTGACATCGAGCAGAAACAGGCCAGCAAGCTCAAAGACGTCATCAAAAGGCACCAGGTGAGCGTGCGTGACACCAGGAGAAGCGTCACTTCAGGAAAGAAGCGTTAATGCTAAGTGCTACTGTTTGTCTCTGCAGGGCTCCATCACTGAGGATAAATCTAAAGCTACCCACCACATTTACCCCTCACTGCCCCAGCAAGAAGAAGGTTGGTTAACTGGTTTATAGATTTGGTTGTTAATATATGCAGCTTATTGGTGTTTTCTTGCTATTGTAGAAGCAAAAACTCTGATTATTTAAATAAAATACAGCAAGGATGTAGATTTTTTACTGCAGAATGAAAGTGGGAAAGAAAGACGTGACTTGAATTTTGGGTGTGTTTTGCAGAGGAGTGGTTGCGGCCTGTGATGAGGAAAGACAAGCAGGTTCTCGTTCACTGGGGCCTTTATCCAGACAGGTGAGGAGAAAGAAAAAATGCTTTTCTGTGCGCTGGAGTAATTAATCTGAATGCATGCTTGTTCACTGCTGCTTTTTAAATTATCATTATTATTATTATTCTGTTAGCTACGATACCTGGGTGTCAGCCAGCGAGGTGGACGGGGACGTGGAGGACCCACCTGGCACTGACAGAACCTGGAAGGTGAGACGCTCTCGAAAAAGAAACAAAACTGGCGGGCAGTTTGATGTCAGATTATTTTTACGTTTTTATGCAGCACCTTTATTGAGTGCAGGAGTTGGTTTGGCTCCGGACTAGGGATGCGCATGGTTAACCGTTAACCGATAACAGTAACTCTAACCGATTAATACTAACAGTCAATTTTGTTTTTGAGCCACGTAATTCAGTCAACTCATGGGGGCGTGTCGACAGGTGCAACAGGCCCCTGATTGGTCAATTCTACATCCGCGTAGAAAAGAGCGCGTCATCGAAAAAATGAGGAAGTACCCACATCTGTACGATTCAGGTTCTCCACACTACAAAGACAGCACATATTCTAGTAATTCATGGAGGGAGATAGCGATGAATGTGGGTCTGGATACGGCCGAGACGGTGAGGAAGTGGAAAAACGCAAGAGATAAGTTTAGTAAGTTTAGCTAGTTCGTGATTGTCGGTCTTGCGTTGTGGCATGGAATAACATAGCGGAGACCGCGCTAGTATAAATCAAAAGTGACGGCGGCATCTCTGCGACAAGCTGACGGCGACACATTGCCGCCGCGAGAGTATACACGGGGAAGTGTCCGCATGAGTCCACGACAACGCGTGCAACATCGCGGCAGCCAACCCTCCCGGATTTATTGGTTAACGGTTATTAATCGTTAAAGGGCGTCGGTTAATGGTCATAAAAAAAAATCCAAAATGTGCATCCCTAATCTGAGGGAAGCAATCAAACATGGCAACCCGGGCTGTCGCGTCTGTCACGCTAACAATTGCGTCATCAAATGTTTAAAACAAGCAGGAAGATCAGAGCTGCAGTTGGCCAGAGCCGGAGGAGCGCCCCGGCTGCTGCGGGGGGGGGGGGGGGGGGGGGGGGGGGGGGATTGAAATATTGAAATGGAGGGAAAAAACATTTGCACCGTAAGGACCTGTTTTTGTTTTATAATAAAGACCATTTGGCAGCAAGTTTTTCCTCATATTTTTAATCTCCCAAAGTGTGGGCCGTGGCCCCCTGGTGGGCCGTCGTGGGACTGCAGGTGGGCCGTGAGAGGTCATTAAAATTTAACAAATGTGTTTTAAATCCTTGATCTTTTTTAAAATATGTTTTTAATTACTGTAAAATATTCATAACATGATAAAAAAAACATTAAGAAGTAATAAAACAAACCAGTTAAGTGTTATTCTACTGTCATCTTAACTTAATATGACAAGTGTCACCTTATTTGTTGACCCCTTACATTAATATCGGATCATGGTTCCTGGTCCTGTATGTTGATCACAGTTGTGATTAAAGGTTTCGGTGGGCTGCGGAGATTTTTCACATTTCAAATTGGGCCTTGGTATTCTGAAGTTTGGGAACGGCTGCTGTAGAGAGAAGCTGAAACGGAAATTACAGTTTTACGTGGGCTGTCCCTTCAATGCTAATGTGAACCCTGGTTGGTTCAGGATTCTGAATTGGACCAATAGTTTTCGATAGTTAAAATTGATAAAATAATTGCCGTTTGTGGTGGTGTAGTATATGGGCAGTGGTAATCATTTTGGCAAATAATTGCTCGCAGCAACATTAAAAAAGAATAATAAAACAAATTAACTATTTAGTTCATTTTTTTAAAAGGTGAACTGAACTAGTTCATTTTAATTTCTATGGAGTATGAACTGAACTAGTTAGTGCAGAAAGTGAACTAACCCAACACTGGGCCTGGTCACCTGACGGGTCTCTAAAACCACATTTTCTCAACAGGAAATGAGGCGTCGCTACATTATAATGAATTATAATTTATAATGAATTAGCTGCCTGGTCATATTGCGGTATGATTCTTATCTTCTCTTGCTTCTCTGATCTCTTACCTTACCCGGCTGTAACACTTAACTGCAGTTCCCCCGACAACTTTCAGACATTTGTTTCGTTTAATATTTATCATCCACCGGCGACAGCGTGGCGACGCGTCTCTGAGCTGTTAACGTATAGCGATGAGCGCATCGCCGCCAGCACATCCAAGCTTTGAAGCTGGTTAATCAGGGCTAAAACCGCGTCTGAAGGAGCCCTGAACTGGTCACCAGACTGCGTCAGTATCAGTCGACGGGCTTAAACTCTATCCCTTCAGAAACAGAAGTTGACACATTTGTTTAGTTTGTCCTCAAGGTCAGACGTGCGTCTATTTCTGGCCTCATTGTTTTCCTTCCTTTATTAGTTCATGTCTGTAATGTTGCTTCGTGCCCTTTTCTCTTATTTATCGTCCTTCATGTGTCCATGTGACGTGCTCGTCGGTGCTCGTGAGGTCACCATTTCTGACCACGTGACTCTTAAAAAGCTGATAAGCTTGGATGCTGTTCAAACTGAAGCTATTTGTAATATTTTCTGTGCGAGCGTCTCCGTCCCACTCGCTTCTTTCCAGTGAGAAATGAAAGGAAACCAGTTCAGCTGGTCGCCGGTCAATGATTTAAAATCTGATTTAAAATTTGCCAGTTGTAGAATCTGAAAAGCTGTCGTAGCGAGCTGGCCAACACCTCAACCTCTGTCCTCCGTCGCCCGTTCAGGTTCACGCCAAGTGGGTTTCAGATACAGACGCCTTTAACGAGTGGATGAACGAGGAGGACTACGAGGTGGACGAGAACAAGAAGCCAGTCAGCTTCCGACAGAAGATCTTCCCCAAGGAGGAAGAGGTGAGTGTCCGCTGCACGTGTTTGAGAAAATCCCACTTTTAATTTGTTTTATTTTCCGTTCCTGTTCCCGACTGAGCACCAGAAAAACATCAGATTGTAGATTGCTTGCACGTGAGGGTGTGTTTTTGTTGCTAGTTTGTGCTTAGTTGCATGCAGCTTTGCTGTGTGTCCGTCGTCGTCGTTGTCTTCGTCCCCCTTCGTCCACATCTGGCTTCCATCTGTTGCTCATCCTTTTCAAACCTTTCCTCACACTTTGTAACTTTTCCAGTGAATTTCAGGGTTCCTGTCCTGGTTGCAGATGGGTTGTATCGGTTTCATGGACTTGTGTAGATCAGGCGGGGGGGCGGTCAGGTTGAATAAAACCTCGACTCGTCTCAGATTACTCGCAGCAGTCAGGTGATTTCTAGAAGGAGAACGGCGCTTCCTGGTTGTGGCCTGGTCTCTGTCGCCACATGGAAATACGATTGTTTCCAGCAGCATTAAGATAACTAATTATGGAGTAGATGTTGACTGAAGATGATAAATCACAAGCTGTTTCAATCACGACTATTAAACAACCAAATAGAGATGCACGATAACTGTTTTTTAAAACCGATACCAATAACCGATAACACACACGTATACCTAAGATCATTACATCAATACTATGAACAAAACCAAAAGCAGTTTTGACTCTTTAAAGGAACAGATATTTATTTCTCCAATGAAAAACTATTAGAAGCCTCTCCAACATTTTCATAAAGCTATCAAACAAACCTATTTGATATCTCACATCAACTTAAATAAGGTTCATTACTGACTGATATAAAAAAAAAAAATAAAGGCTCATTGAACTGATGGGAAAATTAAAAAAAATTACTAACTGAAAACGTGCATTCCTCAATGACAATAAATAATAATACACAGTGCATAATGTACTGACACAAATTAGACTTGGCCGTGTACATAAATTGAAAAAGTTGCACTCCATAGTAACATAAAATTACATTTAAAGGATTTTGGCTTGTGGTTCCATTCAAATTAATGCCTTTAATTAAAGTAAATGAGGTTCGGTAATTTATTTTTTTTTTCAATCTCATGGAAGCTTTAGATGAGAGAGATGATGGAGAGGGGAGGGGAGGGGAGGGTTGCTCCAGGCTTGCTCGCATTAGCTCATGTTAGCTCACGTTAGCGTGATTTCAAAACTCCATGAAAGCGATGGTTGTTGTTTCAGGTGGCTGATTGGGTTTGACGTATTAAAGCTTGTGCTATTTTCCGTTCTTCGCTTGTAGCATTTTTCACAAATAACCAGCGAACTATCTTCTTCTGAAACTTTAACAAAGTTCCATATAATCGCCACCATATTTGTTTGTTTCATCAGCACGCGGTGCTGCAGGCTGCACTCAAGGTGTAACGTAAATTCCCACGTTCCCTCGTTCTTTCAGCCTTTTCTATTTTTTCTTTTTTTATGTGTAACATGTGGGAAAATACTGCGAATGAACAATTCAAGTCAGCAACTACCAAAATTATAACCAAGTTAACGAGTTGTTTTCTGGCATGAGGGGGTATTCTTGATTTTCCTTATTGAGTAATCGTTTTCCTGATTATGCCGACGTCACTTGAACATAACATTCACTGCTGGTCATTCAAGACTCAGAGGGAGCGAGGCACTGCTGTGTTGACAAAAATATATATGTTATCGGGGCTATTCGTCATGATATCGGACTTATCGGGATGACGTTATAATTTCCTGTTATCGGCCCGACAGTTATCGTGCACCCCTGTTGAAGATGTTCAAGTACTGTTGAAGATTTTACCACCATAAATAATCTGCAGAGAGATTACTTTGAGGGAGGACTGTGAACAGGAACCCTGGATGTCTCCTCCACTGCCCACCAAGGCACCCCCCCACCCCCCTCCCCCCGTTGTCGTTCTCCCACTGCTTCCCCTCCTTGTGTGTGCAACCGTTCCATCCTCTCATTCTGCGGCTCTTTCTCTCATCCTCCATCCCTCGCTCCCTGCGCTGCACGGGTTTGTCTGATCAGTCTTCCCGTACACCTGATCGCAAGGAGCGCAAGGCCAACTCCGCCGGCAAGAAGAGGAGACGCTCGCCCTCGCCGCCCAGCACCCCCGCCGAGTCCCGGAAGAAAGGAGGAAAGAAGGGGTAAGAGGACGAAGTCAGGCTTGTTACTGTGAGTGTTGGAAACGCCGTGAATCGCTGCTCTCGACTCACCTGATGTGTGCCGGTTTCAGAAACCCGGGTCCTCACTGGAAGAGACGGGGCCACAGAGGAGAGGAGGAGGACACGGAGGAGGACATGACGAAGGACCTGGACGACTCCTCCGCCGGGGCCAGCATGGAGGAAGGCAGCATGTCCAAGAACGGTACGTGCTAAAAGACGAGACGCAGCGCTCACATGACGCAGGGGGGCGCACGCTAACGCAGAACCTTCCCCTTGAGTGTTGCCTTTTTTTATTGTTTTTATGAAGAGCATGGTGCTTTTTTGTTGCCAGTTTTGTGGAGGAATGTGGTAGCATTTGCAGTGGAAGTGCTGGTGCTGAGCTGTGTTGCAACGTCAGGCTTCTCTGGTGCTTGTCAAAGTGAAAAAAAAACACGGGAGGGGGGTTAGGGGTTAAGCCTGGTTTATGCTCAGAAATCAGGTCGTCCGGGTGTGTGATGCAGATAACACTGATATGTCCCCCCACATTACGCAGACACTCCGGTGCACCTCCCCAAAATTGTAGGTGACCGCAGAGAGGAGAGAAAGGAGGCCTCTGATTGGTCAAATCCACATAAGCGTAGAAAAGAAATGAGGAAGTACCCACATTTGTACGGTTCAGGTTCTCCACACTACAAAGACAGCACATATTCTAGTAATTCATGGAGGGAGATTGTGATGAATGTGGGTCTGGATACGGTCGAGACGGTGAGGAAGTGGAAAAACACAAGAGATAAGTTTAGTAAGTTTAGCTAGTTCGTGATTGTCGCTCTCGCGTTGTGGCGTTGGAATAACATAGCGGAGACGCGCTTCAAAATTGGGCATAAATCAAAAATAACTGCGGCATACCGGCGACAAGATAACTGCAACATATTGCTGCGAGAGTAAACACAGCCCTTTAGGGGTCAGGGGTTAGAGGTGAATCAACAGTTTCCCTTTTTTTTTTTCTCCTCTTCCAAATTCATTCAGCAGATTATTATTTGTCACAAAAATCTAAGAATGAACCATCCATCTGGTCACTGATGAAGAGGTATGAATCAAACCACAAACTTATTGGAACTAATATTTAAAAATAATAAGTGGATGTAACATTTCAGGGCTTTCTTCAGTGACAGGCGTGCCTGTCTTTAATAAACCGTTATTACACTTGAAGAAAACAGGATTAAATAAGGGATGTTAAGTGTTATCACACATGCTTTCTCCTTTAAAAAAAATCACTCTTTAAGTTTTGACCTACTTGGATCTTCATCAGAAATCATGTTACATCATC
This sequence comes from Hirundichthys speculiger, assembly GCA_018398805.1. Classification (NCBI taxonomy): domain Eukaryota; kingdom Metazoa; phylum Chordata; class Actinopteri; order Beloniformes; family Exocoetidae; genus Hirundichthys; species Hirundichthys speculiger. The sequence goes on from JAGFBZ010001678.1 coordinate 1,139,694, forward strand.
AAAGCACCCATCTGTCCACAGCTTCCTCCTTTTAAAAGAGCCAGCACATCCTTTATAAACAACATTCAGCCCCAGCTGAAAGGCTTAATTTATTTATTTTATTCACTTAAGTATGTCAGTACAGACATTAAATGAGATAATACAACTGCACGATCCAGTTAATGACTTTTTTTATGTATATTTTAGAAAGCATCCCAAACAGATACTTCTCTGTCCTGTTGATAAACAGATAGTTTCATAGTCGGTCGAAATGACCAAGTTTTATCTTGTGTCTGACGACAGCAGGGCATGTTTTCATTCTCCATGTTCAAGTTCGACCACGTGTCACTAATTCAGGGTTTTCTCAGGGATAATCACCAGAACGGTTTACTGAACGTCTATAACAACATCCCGAGGCTCCTCGTTCTCTAACGCCAGCTCCCCATCAGGAAAACATTAAGATGCTTAAAGTTCTCCTCGTTACTCTAATTTTCTTTAAGTTTATGGGGGACTGTCGTGTCCAGGTTTACGATTCTTTTAAATAAGCACAGTTTTAATCATCTTATTTTGCTCTGTCTTGTTTACTTCCTGCTTGTTGTGGTTATGTAATCTGTGGTGAGTTGTGTGCAGCTCCCTGCGTTTGTCACGCTCTGTCGCAACCAGGGTTATTATAGTTAACGAAAACTAAGACTAAAACTAAAACTAGCAATGAAAAAATATTTCAGTTAACTGAAATAAAAATAAAAACTACAATTTAAAAAAAAAACGAAAACTAAATAAAAACTACAATGAAGGATGTAAAACTAACTAAAACTAAACTGAATTGTAGATAAATTCAGCTTCGTTTTCGTTGTCGTTTCGTTTTCTCCCTCGATTACTGCCATAGAGATTACTGCCTGTCCTGCAGCAGCCGCTATGATATCCTCCCTCCAGAGAGGGGGCAGCATAGCGGATATAGACCTTTTCGGGCCAGCCCCCCGGAAGTACCCCGACCGCCATTACTGGAGGGTGCTACAGAGCGACACTTTCACCGGCTCGCAGATTAACCAGTGTTTTTCTCTTTCTACAAATATATATTTTTATAATGTCGAGTCGGTCGAGTGGGAATAATGTTCCGTCATAAACTGTGCCAACAATGGCGTGAAAATTCAACAATGGAAGAAGAAAGTATGCACGAAGACTGCCTTGTTTGCAGAACAAGAAGTTAGGAAGACGTGGGTGAAAAATATCAACAGAAAGGACTTTGTTCCAAATGAATACAGCCGGGTAAGTTTTCGTTAACATTCAATCTCGTACTACTCATAGTCTCGCTGAGAGTCCCGGACGATTCTGGCCGAAAGAACAGCAGTAAGAGGCTACTGTAGCCCTCGGCACTAGCACAAGACTATAAATGAATGAATGAATGACTTAGGAGAATGATAAAATAAATTAAATATAACATTAACACATAGCCTAATTTACCGCTCGCGTTAACATTACAGCAGCATAATCTTTATGGCTTGTTGACGTTAGTTATAGCCCGCGTTCCACAGTTTTTAGTGTTTGATTATGGGAATAGATCATGCTATTTCCATAACCAATCATTAAAAACAGTGATAAACTACCTTCATCTGTAACTGGAGGCCACTGCCTAACATCATCAATCCAAGACATGTCTGTGTTATCCGTAACAGATGCTCCACGCTGCTGTGTTTGGGTTACTTGATGGAGCACCGCACCCTCCAGTTATGGCGGGGCCACTAGGGGGCGCATGTCCACAATTTTCAAGTCGAAAAGGTGTATAAACTCCTGCATACTGCAAGAAGAAGAAAAACTAAAACTAAGACTAAAACTAAATAAAAACTAAACTGAAACTAGTCAATTCCTCAAAATAAAAACTAAACTAAAACTACTAATTACTTGTTGAACTAACTAAAACTAAACTGAAATAAAAAAGCAAACTGGAAAACTAAATAAAAATAAAAACTAAAGAAAATTTCAAAACTATAATAACCTTGGTCGCAACCATAGAAAGATCCACTCAGAGTCAGGAAGTCCTCTAACATCACTGCTGCCGTCTTTGAACAGAAACTACAGCCTCAGGCTTGGTTTTTTGTCATTGAGCTGTTCGGTTTTAAGAGTCACTTCAAAACCAAGCTCACAGTTCTGACCAGAAATAATTATAATCATAAAATAGCTCTTTTTAGACCCGGTCCCATTTGCAATGTCCCACTTTTCTTCATATATATATAAAAAAAAATCCTCTTCCTTTTGTCCAGCTACATTTCAGATTTGGCTCACATGTTAGTTTTTATACATAAATCATAAAGTCTGTTATATGTTCTTGTCCCGTCTGCAACCTGAATTCCAGAGAAGTTGGGAAAGTTTTTTTTTATTTGAATAAAATGAAAACTAAAAGACTTTAAAATCACATGAGCCAATATTTTATTCACAACAGAACATGGATAACATCAAATTTCTACTTTTATCCACTAAATGAGCTCATTTCAAAGTTGATTCCTGCTGCAGGTCTCACAAAGGTTGGCACAGAGGCTGAAAAAGCCAGAAATGTTAAAAAAGATCCAGCTGGGAGAACATCTATGAACTAATTGATCTTAAGTCTGGAACGTGATCAGCTATAAAGGGATGATTAGAGAGGCAGAGGCTCTCCAATCTGTCAGAGAGAGAATAAAAAGACTGGAATACTTTAAAAACAATGTTCCTCAACGTCAAACTGCAAGAGTCTCATCATCTACAGTCTAGAACATCATCTACAGATTCAGAGAAACTGGAGGCATCTCTGTGCGTCAGGGTCAAGGACCAAGATCTTTATTGGATGTCCGTGGTCTTCAGACGACACTGCATCACTCAACTTCATGACTGTGTCAATGACATCACTAAACAGGTCCAGGAAGACTTCCAGAAACTACCGTCAGTAGACATGATCCACCGTTCCATCTGCAGACGATAACTAAAGCTCCACCATCAACAAGGAAGACGTATCTGAACATGGTCCAGAAGAACCGTGGAGTCCTGTGGACCAAGACTCATTTAAATGGACTGTTTCAAAGTGGGAAGGTGTTCTCTGGTCAGACCAGTCCAGATCAGGGTCATGTCTTCCTAAAGAGGAGGAAGACCTTCCAGCTGTTATCTAAAGCTGGCATCTCCGGTGGTCTGGAGGTCCAGAAGTCCAGACAGTATAGACAGCTGGAATGTTCTGGAAGGATCTATGAACACTGAAAGTGTATAAAGGTTTCAGAGCAACATCTGCTCCCCTCCAGACGACGTCTGTCTCAGGTCAAGGTCTGGTGTATTCCAGCAGGACGATGCTGAACCACCTGCTGCAGCTGTTACAACATCTGGCTTCATCACAGGAGAGTCCAGCTGCTGATCTGGTCCGCCTGCAGTCCAGATCTTTCACCTGCAGAGAACATCTGGAGTATCACTAAACCAAAAAAAAAAAACTCTTCAGCAGCTGTAAACCTCTGTCAGGGAAGAACGGGACCAAGTTCAACTCCAGAAACTTATAATGTCCCAACTTTTTCCAGAAATCGGGTTGTAACCTTTCAGAGTGTCCTCGGGTAAGATGCCAAACCCCTCGCAGCCCCCGGTTTGCTCCGCAGCCGCAGGGCCAGAAGGGTTGCATGCTGTTTGAAGTGCATGGATAAAAAGACATGCTGCATGAGTGTGTGAATGACAAACACACTTCATTATGCTGCCTTTGAGCTTTTTTTTTTTTTCTCCCCCCTCCAGTGTTTTATTTCGTTCTTTGTCTCTTGCTCTATGCACAGCGAATTCAAAGAAAGACTGTGACAATACTCCGGTCAAAGGAGGGAATGTGGGAGACCTGGGTTTGTATCTTATTAGTACGCTTAGTTACATGAATTACTCACTTCGGCGCTGCCCGTGTTGCACGACTCACCTGAAGTGTTTTATCTCTCCAGATGACATGGAAGACGACTCCGTGCTGTCTGGTGGAAAGGTAAGAAAACGAATCACTGCCCGGTGCCGTAGGTGGAGCTCTGGAGGTCTAGTTGGTTATTTCTAGTCAAGAAATGACTGTGTTTTTTCGCCCTTCAAAGATCTCGAGAACTTAGTTTTTTTCTGAATTCTCGTCATTTTCCTCCACGTCTCACACCCGCCTCTCTCTGTCGTCGTGCAGGATGATGAGGAGCAGAGCAAAGGAGAAGTCAACCGACTGATGGACGCCGGCGAGGACAACGTGACGGAACAGACGCACCACATCATCATCCCCAGCTACGCCGCCTGGTTCGACTACAACTGGTGAGTTCAGATGAGGAGGAGGAAACGTTTCTGACTAGAGCTGAGCGATTTGATCGATTCTGCGATATATGTCGATGTTTTATTTCCCCAGAGAGTATCGATTTTTCAGCCGCAGGTATCTATATTCTAAGCCTCTTCCAAAACCCCCGTGTCCCACCTTTAAAAGCTTGCAAGCAGCAGTTTGCACTGTTTAAATAAATAAAACTATTTTTCTCAACACATCTTTTATTCATTCTGTTCAGCATTTTCAAGCTGCCTGTCAGCCATATAATGTGGAATTGTAGGGTGTGAAAAAAAAAATCGATTTGGCGATATATCGCGATTTTCGGCCGCCCGATATAATATCGATTTTTCAACTCCTAATATCGATTTTTTATTTTTTTTTTTAAGGAAAATTCATTCATTCACTTAAATGTGCAAAAAAACTAATAATAAACAATAAATAGGTTATTTTGAAGCAAATAGTTTTGGCTCAATTTGTCCTCTGAATGATCAATATCATCTGATGAACATATACAGCAACTTGATTTTTCATCTCTACTTTTAATTTTGATATTAACTGGGTAGAATATAGCAATGTATCATGATACCGCGATATCGTGATATCGTATTGTACCCCAAGTATCACGATACGTATCGTATTGCGAGGTTCTTGCCAATACTCACCCCTATGTAATTGATGCTTTCAGTTCAATTAATTCAAAGTAATTGGAACACTCACAAGATTAGAGATGTCCCGATCCAGCATTTTGAACTTTCGATCCGATACCGATATTTATTTGTACTTCCGATCCGATTCCGATATCTGCCGATACCGGCCTATCTGAGCATGTATTAAAGTTTTAAGTCATTTAACCAACTTACTTTGTTGTCAGCCTCATGCTGAATAGGGTTTTACTCCTGATAATAACTAGCCAGCTGAATTAGGTGCATTTGAATAATACACATTGGTTGGTAACGAGAAACGGACCTATTTATTCAACAAATCAACACAAAATGATAAATAACAAACAGAAATGGCATCAGTAAACCACGGCTTTACAAGCCGTAAGTGCAGATAATATTGTTAATTTTATTAAGCAAACACAACCTGAGTTTAACCGTCTATTAACAGCATTAGTACCTGTGCTTTGACACTGTTCAGTGGCAGTTTGTCAGGATTCCCAAACGTCCCAAACGGGGGTGGGGGGGAGCTCGAGTTGTCTCGCGCGGGGGGCGGGGTGTTTGTGGCTGTGCACTGAGCCCGACAGAGAGAGAGCAGTGTTGCCAACTTAGCGACTTTGTCGCTATATCTAGCGACTTAATTTGTAAAAAGCGACTAGCGACAAATCTAGCGACTTTTTCTGGTGATTTAGCGACTCACTGGCACTCAAACCGCTAGGTTTGAAGCCATCACTTGGCCGCTGATGGCTGCTGTCTGCTCCTCTCCACCTCCGCCCCCCACCCCCCCCCCCCCCCCCCCACCCTCTGACAGTCTGTCCGTCTGTGTCCGTCCGTCGCATCTAGAGACTTCTAGCGACTTCCGGGACAGCCTCTAGAGATTTTTTCATTGGGGAGTTGGCAACAGTGAGAGAGAGAAACAGAGAGAAAAGCGCGGCTCGCGAGGCAGACAGCAGCCAAGTGATTTTTACAGCTTTTTACAGATTAAGTCGCTAGGGGGGGTCTGGAAAGTCACTAAGTTGGCAACACTGATTGGGAGGGAGATGCTCGTGTGCTGAAGGTGTGCTGGAAAATGCGGACCGGATATTAGGGACACACAGAGCAAGACCTGGAATGGGTTATCTGAATAATGCGCTGCGCGGTGCGCTGGAAAACCCAGAACGGACTTTGGAAAAAAACTGGTTCGGGAGTCTGGATCGGCATTTTTAGGGCTTGCCGATCCGATACCGATCCGCATTTTTTGCTCATATCGGCGGCCGATCCGATCCGAATATCGGATCGGGACACCTCTACACAAGATGTCACCAAAATCACTTTGTCCCTTTAAAGTGTATTGTAAGATGAATATTGATATATATATATATATATATATATATATATATATATATATATATATATATATATATATATATATATATATATATATATATATATATATATATCTCGATTAGTGTATCACTACAGCCCTATCTCTGACAATAATCTAAGCTAGTAGTTTAGTTTAGCTGTCTCCAGTTGTTTTTCTCTTACTGTAAAAAAAAAAAAAAACCCTTGAAGACAAATTCAGCAAATATTTCATATTTTGGCAGTTTGTTGTCATGTTTCATTACTTAAAATGATGATTTAAGGTGATAATTTTTCAATTAGATATCTTTTCTTTTCCTTTCTGTTCATATTAGCATCCATGAGATTGAGAGAAGAGCTCTGCCGGAGTTCTTCAACGGGAAAAACAAGTCCAAGACTCCAGAAATGTAAGCTCACGAGCACACATTGGCTCAGAAATGGGTTTTATTTTATTATTATTTTATCTCGGACAGACACAAAGCCCCTCATCTCCGCCGTGCTCATGTGGTTGGGTCGTTTGTTTCTTTTCGTCTCCCGACAGATACCTGGCCTACCGCAACTTCATGATCGACACGTATCGCCTCAACCCTCAGGAGTACCTCACCTCCACGTCCTGCCGCAGGAACCTGACCGGGGACGTCTGCGCCATCATGAGGTGCTCTGACTCTTTAACTGGGACGACCCTCTTACCTGCTTTTTATTTCAAAAGGAAAACTTTCGAGGAAGACATTCAGTCCTGAAAGTTTCAGAAATAAGCTAAGGAATGTGGCGAAATAGGGAAAAAAACTCACTTCTTTGTAAATTATCACGCTGTGTCATCCTCAGGGTTCACGCCTTCCTGGAGCAGTGGGGTCTGGTAAACTACCAGGTTGATGCCGAGAGCCGCCCGTTGCCCATGGGCCCCCCGCCCACGCCCCACTTCACCGTGCTCGCCGACACGCCGTCTGGCCTCATGCCCCTGAACCACCGACCACCGCAGGTGAGCACCGCCTGGTTAGGGGGCAAGTGATGCTAGAAAATGGAGATGACCGGGTTGGTGACTTTTTGCAGCTCCCCCCCCCCCTCATTTTCTTTTCTTCATTGAACCTCTTACAACTAGGGATGCACGATAACTGTTTTTTAAAACCGATACCGATAACTGATAACTTTCAGCTCCTAAAGGCCGATACCAATAACACACACATATACCTAAGATCATTACATCAATACTATAAACAAAACCAAAAATAGTTTTGACTCTTTAAATGAACACATATTTATTTTTTCCAATGAAAAACTATTGGCAAGGCTCTCAAACATTTTTGTGAAGCTATCAAACAAACGTATTTGATATCTCACATCAACTTAAATAAGGTTCATTACTGACTGATATAAAAAATAAAGGCTCCTTGAACTGAAATACATGCATCAAAATTACAAACTGAAAAAAATGTACATTTAAAAGGATTTTAGCTTGTGGTTTCATTTAAATCAATACCTTTAATTAAAGTAAATGAGGTTCAGTATTTATTTATTTATTTTTTTTATCTTATGGAAGCTTTAGATGAGGGAGAGGAGAGGGGAGGGAAGGGGAGACTAGCTGCTGGCTTGCGCACGTTAACATTAGCTCACGTTAGCGCGACTTCAAAATTCCATGGAAGCCATTGTTATACTGTAGCTGGCTGATCAGGTTTTAAAGCTTAAGCTTGTGCTTCCCTTCTCGTAGAATTCACTTGGGGGATTCGTCACAAAGGGATCACTGTATGTTATCGGGGCTATTCGTCATGATATCGGACTTATTGGAATGACGTTATCGTGCACCCCTACTTATAACCCGATTCAACTTAAATGCACTTGTACTTTTTTTTTAATGAAGACCGAGGTTTGAATCCCTTCAACAGTAGGGGTGTGAAAAAATATTTATTAAGCAATGTATCGCAATTTTCGCCCGCCCAATATAATCTCGATTTTTCAGCTCCTAATGCCAAATTTTTACAGTGGTTACATTGCTGTCAGTATGTTGTAATGATTACTTAAATGTGCAAAAACACTAATAATAAACAATAAATATGTTGTTTTGAAGCAAATAGTTTTGACTCAATTTGTCCTCTGAATGATCAATATCATCTGATAAACATATACAGCAACTTGATTTCTCATCTCTACCTTTAATTTTGATATTAACTGAGTAGAATATCGCAATATATCGTACATGATATCGTATCGTGCCCCAAGTATCATGATACATATCGTATTGCGAGGTCCTTGCCAATACTCACCCCATTCAACAGTGAGTTTAAAAAAAAAAAAAAGTAAAAACACCCGTCACCATGTTTTAGAGGGCAGCAAAATGTGACAGTTCCTGAAGTAGGTGCATGTAATTTCTTATTAATGGATGCATGGATGCAGTTTTTCATGTTTTAATGTAGAAGAAGCTGTAAAAAATAAATAAAAATCCATCCATCACAGTAGCTTCCTTAACTGCTCAGCTTCGGCTGGTAAATAATCGGATGGCAAAGAGGTCTCAATAGACTTTAAGGTTTCTCTCACTGACCACCTTTATTTCCTGCAGATTCCTCCACAGCAGCCAATGACCAACTTTGGAGATAAAGGCAAAGACAAAGCCATCGATCTGCAGAACTTTGGTCTCCGTTCTGATCTCTACAATAAGAAAAACACTAAGGTGAGCACACGAGCTGTTCAAACATCCTGAACGTGAACTAATCAAACTCTTCAGCACCACTGTGTTGTGTAACTTCGATTATTCTGTTTTGGTTCCCAGCCGGGTAAACCGGGCAGCACCACCAGGGACTGGACCGAGCAGGAGACTCTGCTGCTGTTGGAGGTGAGCTTCATGGAGACTCATCCTTTAAAATATTCCTTTTTCATATGCGGTTAAACAACCATTTCCCTCCTGATTTCTTCCCTAAACACCCTCCACGTTACATTTCTCAGCCCAGCTTTTATTCTGTATTTCTGCCACCCCCACAGGCCCTGGAGATGTACAAAGACGACTGGAACAAAGTCTCGGAGCACGTGGGTTCACGCACCCAGGACGAGTGCATCCTCCATTTCTTGCGGCTGCCGATAGAAGATCCGTACCTGGAGAACACGGAGGCGTCCCTGGGCCCGTTGGCGTACCAGCCCATCCCCTTCAGCCAGTCTGGAAACCCCGTCATGAGCACCGTGGCCTTCCTGGCCTCCGTGGTCGACCCCAGGGTCGCATCTGCCGCTGCCAAGGCAGCCCTAGGTGAGAGCTGGAGGACAGACGCAGAAGACGATCCGGTTTGATGATGAGATTTTGTATCAGCGGGACTAATTTAGATATTAGAACTACAAGTGGTAGAACTATAATAAAATCCATTCTAGTTCTTTGGAACTGGAGGAAATATAAGTCTGATAACGGCCTTGCTGCGGTTGCAGAGGAGTTCTCCCGCGTACGTGAGGAGGTGCCGGCCGAGCTGGTGGAGGCTCACGTGAAGAAGGTGCAGGAGGCGGCGAGGAGCACGGGCAAAGTGGACCCCACCTTCGGCCTGGAGAGCAGCGGCATCGCCGGAACCGCTCCCGAGGAGCCGGAAAAGACCGGTGAGTAAAATCTAAACATGAAGATGGATCATTGTCTCTGAACATGCTCAGGGCTTAAAGTATTCCGGCACCATGCCGGATCTCCGGCGTTTGACTGTGATTCAGAAAAACAACACACAGAGAAACACGATATCTCTGAGTGGTCTCGAACAGAGGCGAGGCGAGCCGTTGTTTATCCTGCAATCAGAAGAATGGAGGCAAAATTCAGGTGGCGCTGGGCCTGGACAGAGGAACAGGGCGGGGACGGTTAGCCGTTTGGGAGCTGGCGCCAGAAGCTAAAGGAGCCTGGTACCTGTTTTTGTGTTGCGCTCTAAGAAGCTAGTCTGTGGAACTAGAGGCAATAAAGTTCTTCACCGTCACGGAGGAGACGGCGGGCATAAAGCGGCTGTTGGCATGCGCTCCAACACACAAGCCGCTAACCGGGGGCAACAGCCACAGCGCACGTAGCGGCCCCGATGACTCATCTGTTTGTGACTTGAAAATACGTTTGTGCTCGTTTATTGCGGAAATTGATTTATCATTTCCGATTGTTCAACCGCTCGTACATCTGTGTTTAAAAAAAAGTAGCCGTTGATAAAAACGTTTTAAAAATTTCCAATCAGCATGCCAGTTATATGAACAAACGTAACATAGCACCAGAGTTCAAGAAACGTCCGTGTTTTATGTAAAGCACCTTGAATTGTCTTGTTATCACGAAATGTGCTATACAGCTAAACTTGCCTTGCCTTCTCTATCTGATCAGCTCAAAGGATGTATATTTTCTCTGAATGTTGATGAAGCAACCACCCAAAATATGGAAAAAATACTGAATGTAGTGGTTCACTTTTTAATGATGATGCATCTGGAGTAACAACATAACTGAGAGGAGAGGAGTCAAGACCAAATGGAATGTATTATCTATAAGTTAATTTAGCATTGTTTTGAACAAAAAAGATAAAAAAAAAAAAAAACTAATTGCAACTTTTTTTGTACAAATTGCCCTTTACTGAATTCAGTGGTTGTTAAATGAATCACATTTATATTGAAGGTCATCTTGTACATTAACAAGCACAATGCCAAAAAGTTGTTTGCCAAATTTACTAAAATGTGTATGCGTTGGATCCACTTCACCCCCGGAAAAAAAAGTTCAGGCTCAAGATTTTTTTTTTAACTTTAAGCCCTGCATCCTTAATCATTAACGAGGTTTAATGAACCTTAATGCAGAGAAAAGAGCTCACACAGGTTGTAGTTTGTAGTTTGGTAGTTTGTGGCCACTGGGTGGCAGCAGATAGTCACAGCAGTTATGGCTGGTAGAGGCCCTGTGGATGCAGATTACTCCAACAGCATCTCCACCTTCCTTAGTTTCCCTCAAAGATTATCTTCATCGGGCCGAGAGGAGCAAACGCTCGTGACATTTGAAGCCGGTGCACGTCAGTTTTCACCAGCAGGCTCTGAGCAATGCAGAGATATTGGTGCGATTATGATGCCGTCGTAGCCGGTGGATTAAAATGACAGATGGGGCAGAGCGGTGGGTGGAGGGGGGCAGGAAACTGGGTCATCGTTCTGTACGCCATTCTGTCACTTTTTCTTTGTGCTTTCTTGAAAATAGTCTCTTTCCTCCGCGCTCACGGATTTTACCAGGAAACAAAAGGGCAGCCGATCGGATCGAGAGCACTGACCCAACAGTATTATCGACACTGTATCGGACCCAAAAGCCAGAATTATCCTCACTTAAATTACTTTCACGTCTCTGTCAGCTGTTTTCCCGCTTCTCGCTCGCTCTGCCACCCACTGAGCGGGCTGTTTGAGTATCTGCTTTCTGAATTCGGAGAGCCCACGTAATGATCCCTGCAGTCTGAAGTAGAGGAGCCAAGTGTCGCGCCGGATTTAATTAACGTTTGCTCCAAAGACTGCTGCATTTCACGTACAGATTCACTATGTGTGAGGGGAGGGGCCAACATGTTTCAGAATTTGAGGGTGGGAGGGGCCTGGATTCAGTAACAGATGTCACCATTTTGGGCCGTAAATAGGTTAATAAATATGAGTGGTTTGCTAAATATATTTAATGAGCTGTTGATGTGCCTAAACAGCCTCTGTGTGGGAAACCCTGCCTGAATTAATGTCCTCCTGAGCCACAGTTTGGATCAATAAGCTTAAATGTGTTCCATCCCTGACACAGAATCGATATCCAGACCCTTAACACATGCTTAAGTGCACCCGTGACGTGGTTTAACTCGTAGCCTGAAGCGGTTTGTCATCCGGTCACGTGTGCGGATGCTCTCTTTTTTCCCGTTAGCTTAAAAGGCTTTCAATCGTCCCTGAAATCACTTCTTTATGGTTCTCTTCAGAAAAATGAATGCATGTATCTTACTCTACATGTGATGAGAGATGTATAGTTTGTCCGTTTCTGCAACACATGATTGCTGACCGTGTTAACTGTTAATTTATCCCCCCCTCCTCTTCCATGTCAAATACAGAAACCACAGAACCAGAGAAGATGGACACAGACACAGACTCTCATCAAGCAGATAAGGTGAGACCACCGCTCATGTTTGGCCACCTTTTTTTAACATGCATGTATATAAAACTGCAACAGAAGAGAGTTTCTTTGTTTACCAGCATCACGTGTCTTACGAAACAAAATTCACCAGACGCACATGTTCACCATTCACTGAAATAATGGAGAGTTAACGGACATCTGGTGACATCACAACAACAACAGGTTGGAACAATGGTGCTCAGGCTGTCGTCTATCTGTCCGCTCAGTGAGGGAGCCGGACTCTCTGGATTATTGTCTCTCTTTTGTTTCTTTTTTTTCAAAATAAAGGCAATTTAACCCCACCATCAATTAAACAAACCCAAACTTGTCATAAAGAATAGATGAAATCAGCAATAAAGACAGAGATGCTTTTTCTCTGGACTTGAAACACCTCTGCAGTTAAACCGGCACAACAGATGAGCTCAGCAGGAGTAAATGCTCTGGTGATCGGTCTGCAGGAGAAATTCAAGTCCCTTTATTTTATAGTCCGTCCCTTTATTTAATCCACCAGCTTCGTCGTCTCCCAGGAGCAAAGACGCTCGCGTGACGATTAGATTTTGATATGATCAGCCGTCCCGTCATATGACTGCGTCCGTTCATCTCATGTAATTGTGCGTAAAAGAAGAGTTGGTGGATATTTGACTCTGAGAGCATGTATGCAGCTCATTTGGACCGTTACCAGTGTGCTCCCCGATTCGTTTACACTTCTTTTACGCTTTATGCCGGTCGTTTGTCAAGTTCCTTGTCCATTTGTTCATGTGTTGGGTTATTGATGCCAAGTAAAGGCTGCACCTCACCAAACTTCAGTGTTTCAGAACCGAACAGTCACGGCTGCAACAGTTGGTCAACATAACTGACGCGGTCGGTTTATGAAAAATCGCTAACGTTTTTTTTTGCATCGACGTTGTATAAAAACTAGGGCTGGGCAAGTTAACGCGTTAGTTTCGCGTTAACTCATTACTTTATCAACGCCGACATTTATTTTATCGCACGTTAACGCATGTTTCTCACATGCTTTTGTTTTTTCAAAAACAAAAGCATGTGTTACTGGCTGCTGCGGAACCAGAAAAGCTAAAACAGACATGGAGAACGGTAAAAATCCGTGAACTTTACAGTTCAGGTAACAACTCAGTTAGCAATATTAACAATTCCGTCTGAAAAAAAACAAAAATTCTGGACTGCAACAAAACTTTCACGTCATTCCTTCATGTTCCATCAGATCTGCTCCATGTGTTCACTGTCCTGCTGTTCTCTAGCTGGTTACTGCAGTGCAGCTCCATCTAGTGGCACAGATGTGTAATGACAACAGAAAGTCCAGTCCTCGATTATAAAACAAATTCAGTTCTGAGGTCTGTTTTTTAATTTTGTATTTTTGATCCAAGTCTAAAATTGAAATATTAAAAAAAAAAAAAAACAGTCATTTTTTTCGTTTTTTGTGTTTAAAAAACGAAAAACGTAATAAAATGTCACTTTATATTTTTTTTATTTTTTAATTGACAACAAAATAGAAAGAATGAATGATACATGGACTGGTAAAGTTACTGAACTTTAACATGGACATTTTCATTTTAAAGTTCTCCCAGACGGAGGATTCAACAGAAACAAGGTTATTTGTAACAACTGCAAAGTTGAACTCTCCCTTAAAAGTTTCTGCTGTTACCTCAGAAATTACCTGATTTAATGTTCTGATTGTGCTGAGCCACAATCATTTTGTTGGATTTTGTTTGTAAACTTTTTTATTTTTTATAAAAACACAATGACATTAATGCCCTGGAAGTGGCAATAAGCTTTATTTTATTTTACATTTTTTAAGATGAGATTTACTCTAAATATCTGTTACTGACAAGTGCTGATGTTAAGCGTTTGAACAACAAATGTTATGGCACTTTAGTTCATATGGTAGCAGAACATTTAAATAAAAGTGACCTTTAGGCTACTTTTGAATTCATTATTTGATTTTGCGTATACAATGCAATTAACCGTGATAAAACATTTTAATCATTGCCCAGCCCTGATAAAAAACCAAATTAGTTTCAGGATGAAACGGGTCTGAAACCACTCATAGGGGAAGTGTTCATCTATTGTAATGCCCTACAGGGGGCAGTGTAGCTGGTTAACAAAGAACATTTGAACGCTGACATGGGAAGCGGGATGGGAGGGAATAAAGGAGCAGAGCTAACTCGCGTGGCCCGTGTGACGCCGATCAGGGTCCTGCGGTCCCGAACAGTAATCATCGACTCGTCGAGCACTCATTAAATCGATTGACAGGTCAGTCAGCGACCGAGGCGGTTGCCGGTTGCAGCCCTGACGGCGGCGGCCTTCTCGTTTCCCCTCCCGGACTTGTCCTCCTATGGTTGCTGATCGTTGTCCTCCTCGTCCAGGCCGAGCTGAAGGACGAGGCGGAGAAACCCAGCGAGTCCGCAGAGAAGAGCAACAAAACGGAGACGACGGAAAAGGTGAAGAAAGAGGGAGGCGAGACGTCGGAACGTGAAGAGGAGAGCGAAGAAGGAGAAGTGAAGACGACTTCAGCAGGTAACGTTGAGGTCAAGGACGACGTCCCATACAGCGAGAACATTCAAAACTTGCTCTTAATTAAAGTTGTTTGACTTTCCAGTTGTCTGTTGAAGGACGAGGAGACCACCTTTCAAAATCCCGCTACAGGAAAATCTTTTATTTATATCTCTGCTTTCTACCAGACAAAGACAAGGAGGAAGCTATGGAGACTTCTTCAGAGCAGGAGAAGGATAAGGAGGAAAAGGTGCCGACGGAGGACGGAGAGGACAAGAGGAAGAAGCTTGAACATGACATCGGCGAGGGAAACATCGCCACTGCAGCTGCTGCAGCCCTGGCATCTGCAGCCACCAAGGCCAAGGTGAGGCCAACGCTTCTCTCAGCGGATCTCCAATTCTGCCGTTAGCGGGGTTTTAGTTTCTCCTCTGCGCCCCGCAGCAGGACGCACGTGGAATAATTTAATTACGCTGATCGTGTTCGCCATGCTTAGATCACCACCATTTGTCATTTTCTCGCCAGCACCTGGCAGCGGTCGAGGAGAGGAAGATCAAGTCCCTGGTCGCCCTGCTGGTGGAAACGCAGATGAAGAAGCTGGAGATCAAGCTGAGGCACTTCGAGGAGCTCGAGACCATCATGGACCGCGAGAAAGAAGCCGTAAGTCTGTGTGTGTGGGGGGGTGGGGGGGGTGGTTGGTTGGTAAGAACCGGGACGTTTGGCTTCTCAGCTTGTTTACCCAACCACTCCTGCAGTTGCTCTGTTGCTCAGGTAGACGGTAAATATTAGTTTTATCAGCATACGTTGCCACTGAATGAGCCGAGTCCTCCTGAAAAACTAGAGACTTTATATCACTTTATAAGTGAGCCTCGTTTGCCAAAAGGATACTTTCCGAAGCAAAAGTAGTTGTTTAGCAGTGAAATTTGAAACCGCTACCTGCCTCCACGGGGCAAATTTAAAAGCTCAGCTGTTGTTTGTCTGCGAGCGCGCTGCCTGGGACGATCCCCGGAGACGCCGGGGAGAGCGTGAAGCCGTGTTTTCAGGATGGGAGCGCAGCCCACAGCTGTAAACGCCGCCTGAAGAAAGGACTCTGCTTAAAGAAGCTTTCAGAAGACTGGAGGGAGACCAGTCCTGCTGCCGTGAGCTGTTAAACTCAGAGCGTGTTGAGGTCGGCGCAGTAAAGCAGTGAATTACAGGTTTGAAACAGCCCGGTCCTCTCTGGGTCTCAACGGTGATAAAACTCTGCAGGAACCTTGCAGGTCAAGTTGTTGAAAAGTCTTTTGTTTTTGTGGGTTTTTTTCTCCTGCTTGGCTTTAGTTAATTGGCTTTCTTCCCCCCAGTGCACAAGATAAATTTGTGTTTGGGTTGCTGTGGAAATCTTAAGATTACGCCACGCAGCAGATTGTTCCCAGTTGTCCCAGTTTGCTTAGCTGCTTACATGCTTCCATCAACAGTGCAGCTGGGATCATAGCTAGCGGGGTGGAAAAAAAAAATCAATTCGGCAAAAATATCGCGGATTTCAGCCGCTCGATATGATATCAATTTTTCAGCTCCTAATATCGATTCTTTTAGGAAAATTAATTCATTCACTTAAATGTGCAAAAACGCTAATAAACAATAAATAGGTTGTTTTGAAGCAAATAGTTTTGACTCAATTTTCCTCTGAATGATCAATATCATCTGATGAACATATACAGCAACTTGATTTTTCATCTCTACCTAATTTTTTATATTAACTGGGTAGAATATCGCAACATATCGTGATATTGCGATTCCGTGATAATATGTGACCAAAGTATCACAATATATATATCGTATTGGGAGGGTCCTTGCCAATACTCACCCCTAATCATAGATTTGATTAATTGTTGCGTAACAGAGTCTCATATGCACTAAGATTTAATACTTCCTTTTATTCAGAGTGAAATGGATGCATCTGCATAGCCGTAAAATTAAATATTGATCATTTTGCGGCGAATAAGAGCGTATCAGGCTCTGTGAAATACGTAACCCCCTTTTCCCTGTTTAGTCGGTAAAAACATTTCTTCTCATTAGGGCTGGGTTAAACGATTATTTTTGTAATCGATTAATCTAGAAAATAGTTTTTCGATGCATCGATTAATCTAACGATTCATTTTTAAATCCGATTCGATTCGATTATCGATTATCTCCCCATAATTTGACCTATATAGCAATAAATGCTAATTTATCTCCATGAATAAAACACAAATTTCTTCTTTCAAGTTCAAAAATGAATTGTATTGAACAATACAACAATAAAGTGCACACAGTTGTAGTGCAATGAAATCCTATAATAAAAAAAATTATAAAATAAAACTTTCCTTCAATAAATAAAACTGCAAAAAACACACTCTGAACCAAAATCTTATCAACATAAAATAAATAAAAAATAACAGCAGCGGTGACAGCTGCAATTTACAAAAACAACACAATGTGTGACAGCAGCAACTTAGTCTAATAATTAAATCTGTGAAATAAATAACAAATAAATTCAAGTATTAGGCCTATTACAGTTAAGTGAACAGTAGTTTAACTTTTAGTAGTTAGGATGCTCTCAGTAAGTGCAGCAGCCTCTTGGGGGGTGCAGGGGGGGTGTGTTTTTTTTCATCTGATAGTAGTCCTCCAAACTTTTCTGCTTATCCCTGAAAACATAAATCACAAACACAGTGCACAGGTTAATAAAAATATATACTTCTAAATTATCTGCCCATACCAATAAAGTATAATAATAATAATAATAATACATTAACCTAAAAGTTGAAAGTTAGAAAACAACAATGAATGTTCTATTTAAAAAAAAAAAAAAAAAAAGACAGACAAAGAGAAAAAAAAACTATCTTTAGCGTGTATTTGAGGAATGTGTGTCAGTTAAGGCGCGTGTGTGTGTGTGTGTTTAAGTGGGCACATGTTCTGTGTGTGCGAGGCTGGAGCACAAGTTACGTAGTTCGGTTTGGATGAATGACGGGGTTAATCATTGCAAACAAGGAAAGAAAAAAAAGTTGAAAACTTACGCGTCTTCTCCTCCACACGAGCAGCTCCTGCGTGCCTCTTCTCAAGGTGCTGGTGCATCGCGGTAGTGCTTTTATGATGCCATCTCTATTTTGCACAGGTCACAGACCACCGAATCGTTACCTTTAGGTGTAAAGTACTCCCATACTTTTGACATCCTGTCATAGCTTCTTCTCCCCCGACTCGCTGCTACTCGATGCCGCGGCCGCCGCCATTTTCTGAGTGACGACGCATCGACGTGCAGTATTTGCGTCGACGTATTTTTTGCGTCGACGTAATCGATGACGTCGACGCGTCGTCCCAGCCCTACTTCTCATGCGTCTGTCTTTACCGTCTTTCCCTGCAGCTGGAGCTTCAGAGGCAGCAGCTTCTCACCGAGCGACAGGCGTTCCACATGGAGCAGCTGAAATACGCCGAGATGAAGGCGAGGCAGCAGATGGAGCAGCAGGCAGCCGCCGCTGCAGCAGCAGCCGCCGCCGCTCAGGGACAGGGACAGACCCCCGGATCCGGACCCCACCCGGGGCCCAATCCGCCAGGCATGCACCATGGGGGACCCCCTCCGCACCACGGGGGACCCCTGCCCCACCACGGAGGGCCACCGGCAGGCGCTGCAATGCATCCTGGTTATCCTCCAATGGGCCACCACCCCATGGCCCCTCACCACCCTGGACAGACAGGTGAGAGGCTTGTGTACACCGTTGGTGAGCACGTGGCAGGTTTATTAAAAATATAAGTTCATTAGTTCATCAGTCAGATCTCTGAGAAAGGGTTAAAAATAGGGGTCCATGAAAACTATCGGGCCGATAACAGGAAATTATGACGTCATCCCAATAACTCCGATATCATGAATAGCCCCAATAACATAATTATTTTTGTCAACACAGGCAGTGCCTCACTCCCTCTGAGTCTTGAATGACCGGCAGTGAATGTTATGTTCAAGTGACGTCGTCATAATCAGAAAAACGATTTCTCAATAAGGAAAATCAAGAATACCCCCTCATGCCAGAAAACAACTTGTTAACTTGATCATAATTTTGGTAGTTGCTGACTTGAATTGATATTCACAGTATTTTCCCTCATGTTACACATAAAAAAAATAAAAAAATAGAAAAGGCTGAAAGAACAACTAGCAAACGAGGGAACGTGGGAATTTACGTTACACCTTGAATGCAGCCTGCAGCACAGCGTACTGATCACAACAAACATGGCGGCGTGGAACTTCGTTAAAGTTTCAGAAGAAGATAGTTTGGTGGTTATTTGTGATGAATCCTCCGAGTGAATTCTACGAGGAGGGAAGCACAAGCTTTAATACGTCAAACCTTTAGTGAGCTGAAAGTTATCGGTTATCGTGCATCCCTAGTTAAAAAAAACAAAAAAACTTGTTCTGAACCAGATCAGCTCAGTTTAAATGTTTCATGTTTGAGATGTCCAACTCCAAAATAATTAAAATCTGCTCAGTGCATGTTGAACATCCTCTCCTTGGTCTGATTTGTGCGCTTCACGTTTGCACTGCAGGACCAATGGGTCCAGGTCAGCCGATGCCGGGACGCATGTTGTCCGGCCCGCCCGCTGCCGGTCCCCCGCCCGGTGGCATGCCACCCATGATGCCCCCACGCCACCCCGGAGCCCCCAACGGCATGTGTGAGTACAAACGGCCACCTTGACATTGTGTTTGCGTTCATGTTCTTCACTAAAACTCGGTGTGTTTATCGTGTACACACTGAATTTACCAGAGCCAGCGCACGTCCTTAATTATGGACGTGTTCCTACAAACCTATGTTTGCACCACAAACAACTCAGGAAAAAAGGGTTTCTGGGAATCCACGTGTGTCTGTAGCCCAAAGCTGATGGCTGGTATTTACGGCGGTTGAAGCCCAACATTTGGTTCGCTGCCGCTCATTAGCATCACGTCACTCACCCGCTCTGGTTTCTGGACCCAGCCGGCAGCTGAAGGACGGCAGCGTATTGTTTTGTTGACAGCTGTGGTATTTGTATCCGCTTCTGCAGACGCTGTGACTTCAAGAATACAGCTGCCAGTGTCGCATTTTCAGTAAACTGTGGTTTTCCTGTATTTCTGTCCCTCCGAGAAACCGTCACTGTAACACAAGAATCGCTTTTCAGACTGCAGGACACGTTAATAGACGTAGTTTATTCAAACCAGAGCGAAGAGATGCCTGCTGATCCACTGAGGGCGGGGCAAACTGGAAACCTGCTGTTTTTACAGCAAAAGAACAAATGAATCTCCATATTTTTATTGTGAAACTCCACCAGTGTTCATTTTTATAGCAAATTTGGTTTCGGTTTTAGTTGTTTGGACTAAAACTAAACTTCGGTTGATCTTTATTCATGTGAGTTTTGATTAACGGGTCATTAACCCTTTAAGCGCCAAAGTCGCAAAATTGCGACCAGCAGCATTCCTGACTATAACAAGCTGTATCTATAAATGTGAAGCCGAATCTAGTTACTACTTTTTACCAGGAGATGGAGGACATGTGTGCCTCTAATCTGAGAACCATTTTTGGAGGTGGCGCTGTTCAGTTTTAGCGTAAAACGAGTTTGTGACACATCCTCCTGCACAGAGATGCACGGCAGAGCAGTGGTAGAAATGCTGAGCGTAGTGAGAGCAGAACAGAGCGAAAGAGTGTTTTTTCATTTACTCACGATGCTAAGAGGTTGGTTTACCATCCATTAAGTACTTTATCAGGTTCTGGCTGACTGATTCAGAGGAGGAAGACCTGCAGTTGTCCAGTGAAGCAGAAACTGACATCAGTAGTGACGGCGAGTCAGCCCGCCATAGTCCACAATCAGCATCGTATATCAGGATATATATATATATATATATATATATATATATATATATATATATATATATATATGTGTATATGTATATTCTGCAATTTTTTCTTGAATTTTTTAATATTATATATTTCTGAAAGAAATCCTAGAATAACTAAAACCACGGAACTTGAGTGAATTGGCGAGGGATCACTGTATTGCCTTTATCTTAAACCACTTTAAAGTTACAGCCTTTTGAAACCTTGATATCAAAATTGAACATTTTCCAATATGGCCGCCACCTTGTGACGTCACAATATGCAAATTATATGAATAATTTCACTCCCATCACAGACTTTGAGTCATACTGAACAAACTGCTTTCAGGTTATATCCTTTTGAAATCTTGATATCAAAAGTGTATATTTTCTTGAAAAAACGGTTAAATGGCTTGACAGCAGTGGTGTCTGTGTTTTTTTTTCTTTTTTCATTCTGAATGTACTGTTCCTGTCTTTCCAGACCCCGTCCCCCCACCTGCGCAGCCTGAGGCGATCCCTCCAGCCCCCGTGGGTCCACCGGCGCCTCAGAGTGGACGAGTGGCCGAAAACTAACACAGACGCACAAAAAGCACACACACGCAAAAACTATCTCTGAACATCAGCCCCCTCTCCCTTTTTTTTTTTTTTTTTTTTTTTTTGGATGGCCTTTGCTACTGGCTTAATATTTCCCCTCTAAATCCAAAACTTCACCACAGGACACACACTCACACACACACTCGGGGTTCATCGGCAAAGGTAACCCAGCCTCACAAACACATGCAGACTTCCTCTCAGGGCACAGCGACAAGGTTCGTCTTGATATAAACACTGTTTTCTCTCCGGCCGAAGGGAAGCTGTGGAGAACGAGTGGACAGAAAACAGAAAACCAAACGAGGAGACAGAAGATAAAAGAAAAAAGAAAAGTCTTCTGTGTCGCTTTCTATTTCGTTCCAGTGCCGTAACCTTTTCTGGTCTCTCAAAAGCACACGCCCCTTTTTTTTTTTTTTCCTCCCTAAACAAACACTAGGGGGAGCTAGTGATGCGGGGGCGGGAGTTCGGGGGAGGGGGGCAGTTAGACGTAACAGGTATCTACCTCTCGCTCCTCTTTAAATGATACACTGTAGTTCTGTGTGTGTCTGTGGATGTGTGTGTGTTAGAAAGAGGGATGTCTGCTCGCTCTGTGCCTTTTTTTTTTTTTACGTTGGTGTAATTTTCATTTCAGCTTCGTCACTGGCTTAGTTCCAAAATATTAAAATGTACAAACCGCAAAACAAAAAGGATAAGAAGCATGCACACGAGCCATAAAGAGTCTGCTGTGTAAAATAAATGCCTAAAGTGTGCAGAACAGTAGTTTTATAAAACATTTTTCTGTTTCTGGACCCAAGCTGGTCGTCGTTCAGTCATCTGGATTAATCAGGAAGTGATTTTATATTCATGGTACATCAAAGGAAATATCAGTCACAAAGTTACAATTATTATTTCTTTAATTCTGCACATTTTGTCAAGTGGATGTATTTCTTTTTATTATTATTATTTCATCTAGAAAACAAAAAAAAAAAAGTCGTGAGTTCGGACCTTTAAAACGGCTCACGGACGCGTGTTAGTTTGGGGACAGCCGACGCCGATGTCGGCGAGGCCGCGTGCAGGATCGGGTCAGGAACGAACTGCAGCGAAGCGTTACCGCGATTGTTACGGGTCCGACCGCGGTCAGGAAGCACAGACGGCGAACGTTCCTCCTTCTGCCACACCCACCCGCAGCACTGAAACGCACACACAGACATGTAAGTTAAGCTGAGGCGAACACTGGAGGCTGCATGCACACGTGGACTCGGCCTGACTTTGCCACAAAGCACTGAACCTCACACACACACACATGCACACACACACATATGCACACAACCCCCCCACCCCCAACGAACCTCCACAGCCTTCAGGCGCTGCGGTGCGGCTCAGCCGGAGGGGCGGAGCCTCGGCCCGGTGGGCTTCTACGTGTTTATAGGTGCTGTCGACTGTAGCAACTAAGCCCCGCCCCCTTCCTCTGCTCACTAGTGCTGCCTACCTCTCTGGCCTCTCTTCCTCCTCACACCTGTTGCTCTCTCTCTTTATTTATTTCATTTTATGTTAAATCAGCCACCGTAAAACTCAGCAATATCCTTATCTCTGTGACGTTACAGTAAATTAGGGCAGTAATCGATAAATTTGGAGCTTTTTTTTTTTCCTGAAAAAGCCGTTGGTCAACATTCACATTGTCCAGTCGTTTCATCTGAATTATACGATAACAGTAATTTCAAATCTCGGTTGTCACGCTCTTTGCTTTAAAGCTGAGTGAATTTATTAATTTCATCATAATTATTATTATTATTATCATTATTACAACACAGCCTTCAGGCGCTGCGGTGCGGCTCAACCAGAGGGGCGGAGCCTCGGCCCGGTGGGCTTCTACGTGTTTATAGGTGCTGTCGACTGTAGCAATTAAGCCCCGCCCCCTTCCTCTGCTCACTAGTGCTGCCTACCTCTCTGGCCTCTCTTCCTCCTCACACCTGTTGCTCTACTTTCTATTTTTTTTTTAAAATCAGCCACTGTAAAACTCAGCAATGTCCTTATTTCTGTGCGACGTATTTAATGTGACGTCGCAGTAAATTAGGGCAGTCATCGATAAAAAGCTTTTTTTTCTCCAAAAAAGCCAGTGGTCAACAGTCACATGACATCGTACAGTCGTTTAATCTGATTCATACGATAACAGTAATTTCAAGTCTCGGTTGTCACTCTTTGCTTTAAAGCTGAGTGAATTTATTATCATTATCATAATAATAATAATAATTGTTATTATTGCAACACAGCTGTAAGAATCAAGTCTGTAAATGTCCAGATCTTTTCTCTAAACTGTTTCTACCAGAAGTAAAATAATTGAAAAAAAAATTGTTTTCAGACATTTAAGCAGACACTGTAATGAAATAATTTCTGCATTATTTTGTGTGAAACGTGTACGTTGATGAGCGTGGCCAGACTCCTCCCCCTTTCTCCAGCACTGTTAGTCTCTGCTACCTCTTCTTCCTCTTCCATCCGCTAGCTACCTCTCTTAGAGATCTTCCTCTTGCTGCCTGCTACCTCTCTGCACACCCTTTGCTACCTCCTCCATGAGTTTCCTCTTTCTCTCTCTCTTTTTTTTACTCCCTCTCTCATGTTGTCATCGTCCTGCTGCATCTCTGGCCGCCGCCCCTTTTTCTTCTCCTCCTCAGCCTGCAGGAGGAAGAAAACGCACCAACACACCCGACGGCCGTCAACGTGGTCGTCAATCACCGTTTCCCTTATTTCCGATGTGATATCTCATACACCCCCCCCTCCCCCAACACACACACACCCCCCCACACATATTATCTTAATGGAAACATTTTTGTGCTAATGGGTTAATGTATTTTTAAAGACAAGTTTTGTGTAGATGGAGTTCTCTGTTCTTTGTAGCATTTGTTTTTCTTTTTATTTTATATGGGGTCTGTTGGTACTTGGACCTAGACACTGTCGAATAAACTGTTTTCTATTACGTTCATGGCTATTTTTATTTATTTTATTGAACCCGTTCCTGCAGTTGATCACGCGTGACAGTTGATGTCGTGACCACGTGGCCAAAGATTTTCATCCGAAGCACAACTTTTAATATATTAGAAATGCAGTTCGTGAGAAAGGCTTAAAGGCAGGATAAGCGATTTCCGGATGACCTCACATCTGTTGATGTTTGAGCAAAACATCATAAAAAAAAAATAACACGGAGAGCCAGCTACCCCCTCCCCCCTCCGACTCCTGTTCTCCCAGAGAATGAACCTCCCCATGTTGGTGGCTGGCTGCTGCAGTATTTATGGTTCAGGGGCCCACACTTTCTTTCTTTCTTCCCTTTTTTTTTTGTAAATTTCTCTTAGAATATAGTGTTCTCACACAACTAGTGGGTTGGAGAAGAGATATTCAGTAAATCTGAGAAAAAGCATCCCGGGGCGAGAAATAGCCCGGAATGTCTTACCCTACCTTTAATTTATCGAGCCGTCGCATCGCTCTGGACAGAAAGTCCGAGTTGAGGCTAAATAAGGCCAACGAGGGGCTTCACAATGTTTTTTATTCTTTATTTTCCACTCTGCTGCTCCGGGACGAGGCTCTGGATTATCTCGTTCTTCTGCTTTTGTTTCGGGATTAAGGACGTTGCTGCAAAACAGCTGCACATAATGCGTCCACATTGTGTAAATTACGCAGCTTGCGGCGACGTCGTTAGCAAGTCCGGCTGTCGTTGAGGGAAAATAATTAGGTTTCAGGATATTTAAACTCCTTTTAATCCTCTCGGAGCCTTTTCTGTTGTTGTGAGGATATGAACATTTATGGATTTACTCTCCATTTGACATCCAGTTTACTATAAAAGCTCCAGAAAGTGCTGAGAGGTGCAGCACATTTGGGAGTGCGTTGCTTTGGTCATTGAGATGCTTCGGCGCTCTGCTCGTAGCGTCTGCGTGCACACAGGAAGTGGAAACAAGAATACCAGGGCACATAAAACGTAATCCCAGCCAGCCTGCGCTGTAATCTGGCGAGAGAGGGGATTTCTCTGTCCAGCAGATTGAACATGGACGTGTTATTGAGAGGGGTGAGGACCCTCTATTGACCCGGGGGGGGAGGTAGATGCCAGATGAGCATTGGTGAGCCAGGAGCTCCGCGGCCATTTAGTCTAAAAACTGGACCAGTGGAAGAGTGGAAATGAGTCGAACTGAAACCTTCCTCTATCTCTGTAAAGGTCTGAACTCTTTTTTTTTGGCCGACTTGATAGTTACCGTTGAAGGATGCGATCAATCAAAACAAAATCAAGAATTTCTAGTCGCTTATGAGGTTAAATTACACAGAACTGATTAATGATTCAGAGCTGGGACGGGCTCCAGCAGATCCCCTCGACCCTGCACAGGAACAAGCGGGTATAGATGATGGATGGCTGATTAATGGTTTAATTGCTCAGCCATCGTATTGTGTTTCCACAAAAGGAGCGAGGCATAAATGAGCATCTCCATCCTTTATATAACATCAGGAGGAGGTAGGGGTGAGTATTGGCAAGGAGCTCGCAATACGATATGTATACGATACTTGGGTCACGATACGATATTATCAATGTGTAATTGATGCTTTCAGTTCAATTAATTCAAACAAAGTAATTGGAACACTCACGAGATGTCACCAAAATCACTTTGTCTTGTTAAAATCTCCCAGAAAATTGATGTAAATATATCTTAAGATGAATGTTGATATATATCGTATCCTGAGCCGAGTATCGTGTATCGTATTGTATCGTGAGATTAGTGTATCGCTACAGCCCTACTGGACAACACCTGGGTACAAAACCCAAACCGACGATGAGGGTCTTCTGGGAAATCTGGGAAAAGGACGAGGCTGACCGTGTCCTTACTTGGGGTGAGTATTGGAAAGGACCTCCCAATACGATATGTATCATGATACTTGGGTCACTATACGATATTATCACGGTATCATGATATATTGTGATATTCTACCCAGTTAATATCAAAATTAAAAGTAGAGATGAAAAAATCCAGTTGCTGTATATGTACATTCAGAGGACAAATTGAGGCAAAACTATTTGCTTCAAAACAACTTATTTATTGTTATTAGTGTTTTTGAAAAAATCTATATCAGGAGCTGAAAAATCGATATTATATTGGGCAAAAATCGTGATATATTGCCAAATCGATTTTTTTTTCACACCCCTAAACACTCGTCTGGTGAACGAACGGATGTCGATATTGGGGTTTTTTTTTTAAATTAGTAATGGCTCTTGCTCCTGGTGGCGGATCGAGATTAGTAAAGGCATTTAAAACCGACCAGCCTGCTGACGCTGACCATCAGGATGACAGACGCCCTCTGAAAGTACCCTGAAGACCTCCGCCGTCTGTCTCCCACCTCAACAGATGTGGGTTTCATCTGGTAACTTCTACAGACTCAGGGCAGCTGGAAGACAGACGCAGTTGGACGTCTCATCATCATCATTGCAAAAGGAGTTACCTGATTTTTAACAGATGATGCTAATCTGACACAAACAGGGCTTTACTCTCACAGGTACAACTGCAGGTCTGAGTTTTTAAGGAGAAGAGAAATCTGCTGTCTCTTGGTCGGGGGGGTGCACAGACGAGACTGCTGAGGCGGGTCTGTTAGCAGCTATAAATCCAAAATCATGGAGTCTAGTCACAAAAACACTCCTTCCTTCCTTAGTTACTTCCTTCCTTAGTTCCTTCTTCGGTTGCTTCATTCCTGGTCAGGATTGGGGAGTAGGCTCTTGTCGATTGTGCTAGCATAATTTTTGGCATAATCTGAGTAATTGAGCATAATTTTTGCCCTTTTTCCAAAAGTAGCACTGCTAGCATAATCTGTATATTTTCTTGTCTTAATAGCAAAATTTTAGAATAATTCAAGAAAACGAAGATCTCAGCTACTAAAAACGATTGATTACTATTAACAGTTGGTTCCACTCCTATTTTGCAATTGCTTTTAGTTGTGTTGAGATATCCGCGGGAATTGATGAAACGGAACCGGAAGTCTGTGTCTCGGTCCCAGACTCCTAGGTCTTCCTCCCAGTGCTCGTTTCAAAATGGCGGCCGCTATCCGCGGATAGTTATCCGCCGTTTAGGCCTAACCATTTAGGCCTACATTTTCAGACTTGTCTTGTGAGTTGTGAATTTTGTGCACAGAATAATTTTTTTAAAAAGTAGCATAATTTTAAAAAGTGAGCTTAATTTGAGCAAAAAACGAGCAGTGCCACTAGCATAATATGCCACTTTTACTAGCACATTTGGCAAATGCCTATTGAGGAGGAGTCTGCTGCTGTCAAGAGGCAGTAAAAGGTGGGTTTGGCCAAGGATGGATCCACTTTTATCCCTCTAATCGTTTAAATCTTGTGTTTCTGATGGTTCACCCTGTGATGCCAGACGCATTTGATTCCTGAATCCCTGAGACCTCACACATCTGCAGACACGGCGGCAGCTGCTTCAAAGCTCTTTTGTAAACTGGCTTGACTTGAAGCGACACCGAAGATTATTAAAGCCCAGATTCTTCAGCAGACGCGGCGTCGATGAAGCGCTTCCATTTAAGGTGGCGAGCTCGGTGGAAACTGCAGCCGCTGGGAAGTGTGTTTGTGAGTGATGGCTCTGTTGTGGAGGAGGAATTCAACCGGGCAGCCGTCCAGTCCCCACTGACTCAGAGCTCCAAGCTGCTGCCCCGGACTGGTCTCTGAAGCAGAGGAAAGACAGAAGACAGCCTCCAAACAGAGACCGGTTTACATTTTGCTGACGAGATGTGAAAATATCTGACGGCTGAAGAAGGAGGGGTTGGGGGTTTGACACCGGGGCATTTAACTTGACACGCGGACTCGAGCGCTGACCTTCTTACCCGTGAGACCTTCTGCTCACACGCTGCTACGATCTCATCCTTTCTTTCATTAGCAATATAGATGATTATTCAGTTATACTCAACCAGCTGTCAGTGAAGTCCTGTGATTCTGAGAGAATCCTGAAAACAGACCAAATCTCTGCTCTTATTAAATGCTGCCTGTTGTATTTCAGTCTAATTATAATGATATTATTTTGCTTGTCAACATAAAACATTCAGCTGAGGGTAAAGATTTTGGTACAAGAGGATTTTTCAGGGAGGTATTGATGCAAAACATGAGGAAATATTTTCCCTGCAAGATCATAATTCAATTCAATTTTATTTGTATAACATCTGTTACAATTTCAATTGTCTCTAGGCGCTTTACAGAGACCCAGAAAATTACCCCCGAGCAAATATCATTAACTAAAATGATAATATTAAATCCAAAACAAGGATAATGGCAAGTAAAAAACTCCCACAGAGAGAGAAAAAAAACCTTTCAGTCAAACAGTGGCAAGAAAAAACTCCACCTTAAGAGGAAGAAACCTTGAGCAGAACCTGGATCACATGGGGGGGAACCTTCCTGCCAGTGTTGCCAGATTGGGGGGTTTCCCGCCCAATTGGGCTACTTTTGATTACAGCTGGCGGGGAAAAAATTCATTGGGCGGTTATACACAATTTGGGCTGATTTTACCAACATCTGGCATTTTTTTTTTTTAATACTGTGAAAACAGCACAACAAACTGTTATTTTATGGTTTAAAAACAGTACAAATACAAAATTCAGTATACTTTGCTCACTTGTATCGTGGTCATCCAATTTAAAAAATATTTAATCACAGTCAGTTATTCAGTGGCTGTAACAGCGTGCTATCGTGACGTCACCTCAACAAACCTTAGTGCGCCGATGCAGAAGTCGCTCTCTCTCTCAACTCAAAGTGGTCGGCTATTCTCCATGTTTATTCAAATATGAAATGTTTTTGTATGAAAACACTTATTGGGCGTTTTTTTCCTGAAGTGGGTGGGATTTGGAATGCGATTGGGCTGAAATGGCTCAACCAAATCTGGCAACACTGCTTCCTGCTGAAGACCAGCCAGGTAAAAAAGAAAAAGAGAGGAGACAGGACAAAGAGAGGATGGAGGACAGAGAGAGGAGAGCACACACACCCTGGCAGCACTACCCTAGACAAAATGTATAAACAGTTATTATCCATTAGCTTTAGCACAAAGAATTCAAGCACATATATTCTGACTGGTTCATTGTTAGAACACGAATTACAGAGATGGCTATATAAACAGATGTGGGCAGCAACACTGAGATAAGATGGTCAGAGGACTAGTCGAGGAAAAAACGACCCGTGAGCCTCGACTTAAGTCAAATCAGGGTCGGCTCTACCCAATTTGATGCCCTAGGCGAGATTACACCCCGGCGCGTCCTGGGTCTTTCCCGTGGTCTTCTCCCAGTTGGACAATAAATATAAATTCAAACCGTTCTGGTTTGGGGAGGTTTATGACATCATAGATCCCACCTTTATCACCTTCATGTCGTTCTGTGTTTGCTGTGTAGCTCAAAGCTGTGAAACTCATTTAAAAGAAGGCACATCTAGGCGGTCTTCGTTTCCTCTGGTTCCTCACGTTCCTCCGGTTCCTGCGGTTCCTCACGTTCCTCACGTTCCTCAGGTTCCTGCGGTTCCTCAGGTTCCTCACGTTCCTCACGTTCCTCAGGTTCCTCAGGTTCCTCACGTTCCTCACGTTCCTGCGGTTCCTCAGGTTCCTCACGTTCCTCACGTTCCTGCGGTTCCTCACATTCCTGCGGTTCCTCTGGTTCCTCAGGTTCCTCACATTCCTGCGGTTCCTCACGTTCCTCTGGTTCCTCACGTTCCTCAGGTTCCTCAGGTTCCTCAGGTTCCTCCGGTTCCTCACGTTCCTCACGTTCCTGCGGTTCCTCAGGTTCCTCACGTTCCTCAGGTTCCTCTGGTTCTTCAGGTTCCTCCGGTTCCTCACGTTCCTCCGGCTCCTCCAGCTCCTCCGGTTTCTCCGGTTCCCCACGTTCTTCACGTTCGTCCGGTTCCTCACGTTCCTCACATTCCTCTGGTTCCTCACGTTCCTCCGGCTCCTCCGGTTTTTCCGGTTCCTCACGTTCTTCACGTTCTTCACGTTCCTCCGGCTACTCCGGCTCCTCCGACTCCTCCGGTTCCTCCGGTTCCTCACGTTCTTCACGTTCCTCTGGTTCCTGCGGTTCCTCTGTTTCCTCTGGTTCCTCCATCCCTCTGCCCTGGTTTCCTGTCCCTTCTTCACTCTAAAATAAAGGCCATGAGTTGCCAAAAAGAAATTTAAATCCTCCTACAGAGGAAAGGCAAATGGACTTGATTAGATGATCATCGGCGAGTGTGAGCGCCTCGATAAAACCAGATGTGTGTGGAAAGACAACGCCAAGGAGGAAAGAAACCAGCAATGATCTTGCTGCCCATCAACCTGCGAAGGCTTGAAGGCTCATCTTTAAATCCCAGCGCTGTCACACCTGGCTGCTTAAAAGAATCAAACGGTAAAATAAACATAGATGATTAATAATAGTTGCACATCTGTTGCACACCGGCAAACCAAATATAATAAATAATGAAAAAAAAAGGGTACAAGAACATCTTTTGTTTGCAAATTTGCACCTGAATAAACCACGAAACTTCTGGAAAAATGTCTTTTGCCGTGTTGCAGGTAATAATTGCTTCACATACGGCACAATCAGCAGATACACACTGTGGAGCACGGCGGTGGAAGGGATGTGATTTGGGTCGTCATCAACCGAACCACTGACGTGTTTCTGTCACGTGACAACTGGCTGAAACTGGGAGATCAGTGAGCCCAAACACACCAGAACATCTAGAACACCTCTGCAGCACCTGGACTCGCTTTCAGCCGGCGCCGACACCTGGACGTGGCCGGAGCAGGACCTTTAAAATGATCAGTCCATGTTCACGCGTCTAGTTTTATTCACGTCGGCTCACAGGTCACGAGTCCCGTTTCCGTCAGGCTGGAACTCAGTTTCCACTCGGAGGAGAAACGACGGCAGCGTCATCCTGCGTTTGTCGGGTTATTTATTTTTCAGAGCTGAAGGTGAAGCCGCGGCCGGCGGTGACGGGGAGGTTAAAAGCAGAGGGATTGTGGGGATTGACGGATGAAATCCAGGGACGGGAATAGAGGGAACAGTTGGGCTGTGGAGTGTAAAGCTCATCAGAAGTGGCAGATTCAGTGCAGATGTGGAGGCTGGAGAGAGCAGCCACGTTAATTATGAAACGATCAGAGCGGGTTCACGGGCACGCACGCGCACCACGTGTCCATACAGATATGTCCGGCGTGCACACATGTCGACATCTGAACACGCCTCAAACTGATGAAGCTTGACTTTGATGAAGACCTGAAACACCATAATGGTGTCTGGGCCTCTGCAGCCTCGGTCTCTTGTTCCTCTGTTTTACATCCTTCGTTCTTATTAATGAAGTGCCTTCGACACTATTTCTCCCCCCAAAGACTCTTCCTCCTTCGGCATCTCCAACACCCCCCTGAACTGGTTTTTATTCATACCTGACAGGCCGCACTCAGTTCATCCAGCTCAGGACCTTCACCTCTGATCCCTCCCCAGTCACCACAGGTGTGCCCCAAGGCTCTGTCCTGGGGCCCCTCCTCTTCATCACTTACCTACTCCCCCTTGGTCAAATTTTCCATAAATTTAACATTTTATTTCACTGTTTTGCGGATGACACCCAG
This sequence comes from Hirundichthys speculiger, assembly GCA_018398805.1. Classification (NCBI taxonomy): domain Eukaryota; kingdom Metazoa; phylum Chordata; class Actinopteri; order Beloniformes; family Exocoetidae; genus Hirundichthys; species Hirundichthys speculiger. The sequence continues at coordinate 1,171,531 of JAGFBZ010001678.1, forward strand.
CCAAGGTTATTATCGTTAACGAAAACCAAATGAAATAACGAAAACTAGAATTAAAAAAACATTTTCGTTAACTGAAATAAAATAAAAACGAGTTTAAAAAAAAAAAACATAACTAACTGAAACTGTATTATGTGTTTATAAAATGAACTAAAATGAACTATAATAATGTCAAGAACATCCTTCATTTTCGTGTTTGTAAGTTTTTTTTCTTCATAAACGTTTGAAATCTATTAACTTCCCTCCGCCGTACAACAACAACCGCAAAAAACAAAAACCTAGAGTAATCGGCTGCGGCAAAAGTTGGGAGAAAGCGGCACAGTCCTATTTGGGATTTCTTTGACTATGACTGTGTTAACGATAAAAATAAGTGCCTTGTTGTAGAAGCAGGTGATACAATGTGTGGAATACTTCTCAAGGGGAAAAAAACCCACGAATCTGAAAGTCCATTTGAAAAGCTCACACAAGAAGGCTAACCAAGACTAGCTGGATAAGATAGCCTAAGCTAGCCCCCTGGAAAGAAGCTACAGCTGCAGGCCAGTCAGCGTTAGGAAGGAACGGGAGAAAACAGCAACTATAATGGACTGTTTCCATGGAGACCAGATAGCTGCTTGGTCAGTAAATACACAGGAAAACACCACAAGCAGGAAGACGCATTAATAAATATGTTTAGTGAGACCAGAATGTAAACACGACTATGTGATTCGATAGCCTTCAAAAAGTTCAGTGCTTCACTCCAACCAAAATTACAACCCTAATTTACAAAATAAAACTAAATAAAACACTGAAAAACTAAACTAAAACTAAGTATTTCAAAACAAAAAATGAATAAAAATAGCAAAATTGCTCTAAAAACGAATTAAAACTAACTGAATTTGAAAAACTAAACTAAAAATAATGGAAAATCCAAAACTATTATAACCCTGCACCCCAGCTCTACATTTCAAGCAAACCAAAAACTCCCCACCCCCCCCCCCCCCCCCCCCCCCACCACCACCACCTCCTGTCTCTCTGAAATAAAATCCTGGTTCACTGCAAACTTCCTCAAACTAAACAGCAAGATAAAACAGAATTCTTACTCATCGGCACCAAATCCAGCCTCTCCAGAGTCGACAGCTCCTCTGTGTTCCCCCTCCCCTCAGGTTAAGAGTCTGGGTGTCATCCTCGACAGTTCACTATCCTTTCATTCCCATATCAATAGCATCACCCGGTCCGCTTACTTCCATCTACGCTCCTTAAACCGTCTCCGCCCCTCCCTCACCCCCCACACCACCGCCATCCTCGTCCACAACCTCGTCACCTCCCACCTTGACTACTGTAACACCTTGACTACTGTAACTCTCTCCTCTCTGGTCTGCCGCAAAACTCCCTCCATAAATTACAGCTGGTCCAAAACTCTGCCGCCCGGATCATCACCAGAACTCCCTCTCACCACCATATCACCCCCATCCTTCAGCAACTCCACTGGCTCCCCATCAACAAAAGGATCATCTACAAAATTCTTCTGTATACATATAAATCTTCCTCTGAGGACAGCGCTTTCAGCCGCTCTGCCCCCCAGCTTTGGAACTCATTACCACCAGACCTCTGAAGTTCAGCCTCCCCCCGATCTCTAAATCCGGACTCAAAACCCATCTATTCAGAACAACCTACAGCCTTTAATCCATTTTTCATCCCCCCCTATTTTATTTTATGTATGTTTTTTTAATTCTAGTTGTGTTCTATTGTTCTTTTTATCCTGTACAGTGACCTTGGGTGTCCAGAAAGGCGCTTTTAAATAAAATGTATTATGATTATTATTATTAACATTAAAATATGTAGTTCAGTGTATATTTCCGTGGCTTCAGGTGGAAGCCTTGCATGTCTGAAAAGCATCTTCTCACTTCATCGCTGTCAACATTCAGCTTAGGCAGATTGCAAAAAACACAAAATATTTTTGAGGCTATTAACTGACGTTGCTGGCGAACGTAGAGTCTGGTGGCTTTAATTTTCTCAGCTTCACCCGCTGAGGTTGAGCCTTCAGGGCTGTTTTTGTTTTATACAGCGCAGATTCAGAAACCATCTGACGGAGGAATCATCAGTTCAGCGCTCTCGTTCTTTTGACACGACTCCTTTTTAAAGAGTCGGCAGTCAGAAGATGTGAAGCGCTGCTGTATTTTTTTTCCGTCTCTCTTTCCTGTGAGAGAAGCTGCTGTAATGAAATTTTAAATTGTGTTTCTGTTTGCTGAAGTCTGTCTCCTGGCGGTGGGTTTCTTAAAAGAATTAAATCTTTGAGTTGGCTGCTTCAGTGAGACTTCACGGCTGCCTTTGAATACGGCGACGGTAAGATTGCAGATGCCGCACATCTGGGCTCTTGCATCTGGGCCTGAAGCAGAAAAGCCCAGTTGGTGGAGTAAACTCATATTAGAATATCGTTTTTGATTTAATTTGAAGGAAATTTGACTGGATTCGGGAAGCGTCATGCGTCCCTCGTCTCCTGCGACAGCCGTGCCTCAGCTGTGGCACTGTGTCGTGCACCAGGAAACGACAAATTTCGCTGACGGAGCCTGCAAAGGCGATTTAGAGACTGAAAGATAAAACGAAAGCTTGAATGAGCAGAGACCAAACGAGAGCTGTCCCAGGGTAGTGTCGTTGCCCTCCGCACCTGTAGAGGGACCCGCTGAGCTGAAAACGACGAGTGCTCCTTTGTGCTGCTTTAGCGACAACGTGCGTGGGGATTCATGACCCGCCAACAAACTGCTGTGGACGTGGACAGGCCGTGACTGGATCTGTGTCACGTCAGTCGAAGGCCGGGCTGGTCTGGACGCATCACACCTGCGCTACGAGCGTCGTGATGACTGTGTATGCGCGTGTGTTAGAGTTGAGCGATTTTATCGATTCTGCGATATATACAGTGATCTCTTGCCAATTCGCGGTTTAAGTTCCGCGCTTTTAGTTATTCGTGGATTTTTCAAAAATATATAATATAAATTTAACAAAATTTAAAAATCGCTGAAACATCACAGGCTTGGGCGGAGTTTACGGGGGGGCAGGGGGAGCATTGCTCCCCCTGGTGGCTGAAATATGTAATTGCATTGTCAACGAACTGGCAAAAATAAATAAATGTTTTTGGCCGTAATGTTTTTTTTTTAAGTCCAAAATAAACTGCAGTATATTGTGACAGTTAAATTAATCATGTTATATTTTGTTTCTTAATACATTTCGTTTTAAGCAGTCATGTGGCGTAGTGACGTTAACTGTTTACGTCAGCTACGTGGAGGTTTCCCTCTCAGTATCAGACAGTCTTGCTTACTTAGTCAGTATCCTGTTGCAACTACTGGTTTTGAACATCATCTAATCTTGGACTTCATGGTTTCATGGTGAGTGTATCTTGTGTGCCATCATGTGCGCGCGAGTTTGTGCATATGTGTGCATGCGCGCCGGTTCGCGTGCATGCGCGCCGGTTCGTGTGAGAGTGCGCCCGTTTGTTGAAAGTGCTTAACAATTTTTGCCCCCCCTGACGCAAAAGTCAAACTACGCTTATGATCACAGGATGTTGTGCGCGTTCTCTCACAATGAAGAAATGCTGTGAGCCAGCCTGGCCCCTTTAAAAGGTGGCCTTATGGGTAATGATGTGGCCTTATGGGTAATGTATTGTGTGTGTTGTGGGACGGCAGAACATAAACGTGGTTAGATGAAAAGTGTAGTGAGCATAAACAGCAGCCCAGCGTGTATAGATTTACATTCTCTGTTAACCGACAGGAGCACAACAATACAACCTATGTGATGTTACTAGTTCCTGCAGTGCCAGAATAAAGTGCTCGTTCCATGCAGAGAAAACCAGACTTTTTCTTTTGTTGTTGTTAGCGTGTTAGCCGCTAATTACAAGCCAAAAATAGCACAATAGCAGCGGTTTCTTTACTACGGTTCAGAGACCAGAAGCTGTGAAGGTAACAGAAAGACCACAGTTGAGCCTTTGTCTTGTTTCGCTGCAGTGCCTCGCTACTTTTTTGCGGTTTTTAAACATATTTTAAACACATTATTTAGGCTCGGGGGGCTCTGGCTCTAGTTCGTGGATTTTGATTTTCTGGGGGGGGGGCTGGTCCCCATTAACCGCGAAAAATAAGGGATGACTGTAGCGACCTCTGCTGTAGTCCAGTCTGATGGTGGGATATTGAGCTCTTCTATTCATGTTATCCATCAATAGAGTTCCCTGAATTATTTTATTAGGTGCATACAAGTAGAATTCTACTTGTCTGTTCATAGCAGAATAAATAGTTGATTAAAAAATGTATATCCATATAGTGACAAGGTAATGAATATGAACCACAGAATTAACTGGTTTTCTGCATCATTTGGTCCATCACCTATGACATCACCCATGACATCACCGGGTCAGTCATCGCTCCTCATATTCTGACACCAACAAGCGTCTGTGAGATGATCGTTTCATTCCCGCGCATCAACAACCGCAGGGCCGTCAAATAAGACAGTTTCTGTGCACGAGTCAGCAGACTGGGTCTGACAGCTAGAGAAACTGCTGCAGGATCAAGACGAGGTTCTGGTTTTAGAGCCAACAAACAGCTGACAGAATAATCAGTCTGTTTTTTCTGTGGTCCAATGTCTCCAGATGCCGTCCTTGGACTTCCCCACTTCAACAGAGACACAACAGAGACACAACAGAACAGAGACACAACAGAGACACAACAGAGACACAAACAGAACAGAGACAGAACAGAGACACAACAGAGACACAACAGAACAGAGACACAACAGAGACACAGAACAGAGACAGAACAGAGACAGACACAGACAGAACAGAACAAACAGAGACACAACAGAGACACAACATAGACACACACAACAGAGAACAGAGACACACACAGAGACACAACAGAGACAGAACAGGACAACAACAGAACACGAGACACAACAGAGAGACACAACAGAGACAAGAACAGAGACAACAAGGACACAACAGAGACAGAGACAGAACAGAGACACAACAGAGACACAACAGAGACACAACAGAGGCAGAACAGAGACACAACAGAGACACAACAGAGGCAGAACAAAGATACAACAGAACAGAGACAGAACAGAGACAGAACAGGGACACAACAGAGACAGAACACAACAGAGACACAACAGACACAACAGGGACAGAACAGAGACACAAAAGACACAACAGAGAGACACAACAGGGACACAACAGAGACACAACAGAGACAGACACAACAGAGACAGAACAGGACACAACAGAGGAGACACAACAGACACAGAGACAGACACAACAGAACATACAGACAGAGACACAACAGAGACACAACAGAGACATAGACACAACAGAGACAGAACACAACAGGGACAGAACAGAGACACAACAGAGACACACAGAACAGAGACAGAACAGAGACACAACAGAGACACAACAGAACAGAGACACAACAGAGACACAACAGAAACAGAGACACAACAGAGACATAACAGAGACACAACAGAGACACAACAGAGACACAACAGAACAGAGACAGAACAGAGACAGACAGACACAACAGAGACACGACAGAACAGAGACAGAACAGGGACACAACAGAGACACAACAGAACAGAGACACAACAGAACAGAGACAGAACAGAGACACAACAGAGACAGAACAGAGACACAACAGAGACACAACAGAGACAGAACAGAGACACAACAGACACAACAGAGACACAACAGAGACAGAACAGAGAACAGAGACACAACAGAGACACAACAGAGGACACAACAGAGACACAACAGAGACACAACAGAGACACACAGAGACACAACAGAGACACAACAGAGACAACAGAACAGAGACACAACAGAGACACAACAGAACAGAGACACAACAGAGACACAACAGAGACAGAACAGAGACACAACAGAGACACAACAGAGACAGAACAGACAGACACAACAGAGACACAACAGAGACACAGACACAACAGAGACAGAACAGAGACACACAGAACAGGGACACAACAGAGACACAACAGAGACACAACAGAGACAGAACAGAGACAGAACAGAGACACAACAGAGACACAACAGAGACAGAACAGAGACAGAGACACAACAGAGACACAACAGAGACACAACAGAGACACAACAGAGACACAACAGAGACACAACAGAGACACAACAGACACAACAGAGAACACAGACACAACAGAGACAGAGACAAACAGACACAACAGAGACACAACAGACACAACAGAGACACAACAGAGACACAACACAGGGACACAACAGAACAGACACAACAGAGACAGACACACACAGAGACACAAACAGAGACACAACACAGAGGACACAAACAGAGACAGAACAGACACAAAGACACAACAGAGACACAAGACAGAACAACAGGACACAGAACACAGGGACACAACACAGACAGAACACACACACAGAGACACAACAGAGACACAGAGAGACAGGGACACAACAACAAACACAACAGAGGGACACAACACAGACACACAGACACAGACACACACAGAGACACACAGAGACAGACACAACAGAGACAACAGACACAACAGAGACAGAACAGACACACAGAGACAGAACAAGAACAGACACACACACACACAACACACAGACAGAGACACAACAGGGCACAACAGAGACACAGAGACAGAGACACACAGACACAGAACAGACAACAGACAGACACAGAGACACAACAGAGACACAACAGACAGAACATACAACAGAACAGACACAACCAGAGACACAACAGAGACAGAACAGAGGACAGAACCAGACACAACAGAGACACAACAGATACACAACAGGGACAGACACAGAGAGACACAACAGAGACACAACAGAGACAGAGACAGAACAGAGACACAAACAGAACAGAGACACAAACAGAGACAACAACAGAACAGAGGACACAACAGGGACACACAGAGAACAGAGACACAACAGAGACACAACAGAACAGAGACACAACAGAGACACAACAGAGACACAACAGAGACACAACAGAGACACAACAGAGAGACAGAACAGAGACACAACAGAGACACAACAGAGACACAACAGAGACACAACAGAGACACAACAGAGACAGAACAGAGACAGAACAGGGACACAACAGAGACACGACAGAACAGAGACAGAACAGAGACACAACAGAGACACAACAGAACAGAGACACAACAGAGACACAACAGACACAACGAACAGAGACACAACAGAGACATAACAAAACAGAGACACAACAGAGACAGAACATAGACACAACAGAACAGAGACAGAACAGAGACAGAACAGGGACACAACAGAGACACGACAGAACAGAGACAGAACAGGGACACAACAGAGACACAACAGAGGACAGAACAGAGACACAGGGACAAACACAGAGACAACAGAGACAACAGAGACACAACAGAGACACAACAGAACAGAGACACACCAGAGACACAACAGAGACACAACTGAGGCAGAACAGAGACACAACAGAACAGAGACACAACAGAACAGAGACACAACAGAGACAGAACAGAACAGAGACACACCAGAGACACAACAGAGACACAACAGAGGCAGAACAGAGACACAACAGAACAGAGACACAACAGAGACACAACAGAGACACAACAGAACAGAGACACAACAGAGACAGAACAGGGACACAACAGAGACACAACAGAACAGAGAGAGAACAGAGACAGAACAGGGACACAACAGACACAACAGAACAGAGACACAACAGAGACACAACAGAACAGAGACACAACAGAGACACAACAGAACAGAGACACAACAGAGACAGCACAGGGACACAACAGAGACAGAACACAACAGAGACACAACAGGGACACAACAGGGACACAACAGGGACACAACACAACAGAGACACAACAGGGACAGAACAGAGACAGAACACAACAGAGACACAACAGGGACAGAACAGAGACACAACAGAATAGAGACAGAACAGAGACACAACAGAGACACAACAGAGTCAGAACAGAGACACAACAGAGACAGAACAGAACAGAGACAGAACAGGGACACAACAGAGACACAACAGAACAGAGACACAACAGAGACACAACAGAACAGAGACAGAACAGGGACACAACAGAGAAGAACAGAATAGAGACAGAACAGGGACACAATAGGGACACAACAGAACAGAGACAGAACAAAGACACAACAGAACAGAGACACAACAGAGACAGAACAGGGACACAACAGAGAAGAACAGAACAGAGACAGAACAGGGACACAACAGAGACAGAACAGAACAGGGACACAACAGAGACAGAACAGAGACACAACAGGGACACAACAGGGACACAACAGAACAGAGACACAACAGGGACACAACAGAGACACAACACAACAGAGACACAACAAAGACACAACAGGGACACAACAGGGACAGAACAGAGACACAACAGAGATAGAACACAACAGAGGCACAACAGAGACACAACAGAGACAGAACAGGGACACAACAGAGACACAACAGAGACAGAACAGGGACACAACAGAGACACAACAGGGACACAACAGGGACAGAACAGAGACACAACAGAGACAGAACAGGGACACAACAGAGACACAACAGAGACAGAACACAACAGAGACACAACAGGGACACAACAGGGACAGAACAGAGACAGAACAGAGACAGAACACAATAGAGACACAACAGAGACACAACAGAGACAGAACAGAGACAGGAGAGACAGAACAGAACAGAGACACAACAGGGACACAACAGAGACACAACAGAGACAGGACACAACAGAGACACAACAGAGACAGGACACAACAGAGACACAACAGGACAGAACAGAACAGAGACAGAACAGAACAGAGACACAACAGGGACACAACAGAGACACAACAGAGACAGGACACAACAGAGACACAACAGGGACAGAACACAGAACAGAGACACAACAGAGACACAACAGAGACATGTGGATTCTTGGCTTTGCGGCTGCAGAACGGTTCCTCAGGTTTCTGCTGTATCTTGTCAGCAGCAAATGTGATCAGCTCAGTGACGATTGTCACACCTCATCGTCCCGTGTTTTATTCACAATACTGAAATATGTCTGTGAGCAACGACTCTCCAAGATTAGACTGAAAACAGCGTTGTGCAGCTTTAAACCAAGTGTTTAACGTCCACATGTGCAGCAGCCAGAGTTGCTGTGAAAACATGCCTCACGGCTGCTCTCTGCTCTCATTATTGCATATTTGTCTGAGCCTATGCACAGTTTCAGACTTATAGAGATTTAGGTCTTAAAATAAATCCAGGTCAGCTATTAAACACTTAGTATGCTGGATGGAGCGTGAGGTCCAGTAGGGTCTGGCTGTTTGGTCCGTATGTGACAAGACTGCTTTCACCATCAGGAGCAGATTGATGTTATTGACAGTATGAAGCCTTTAACTGCATCTCTTACACATCTTTTAATAACAATTGATTAGTTGTGTTGCGGTGTTGCGTTTCATGCTCATTATTTGGCAAAAATAATGCATTAGTCTTCATATTTTGAGGTGATGTTCAGAGCTAGAACTTCCTGTGCTTCTCCTGCCATGAAAAAAATAATGAAGTGACTGTCACGGCAAAATATGAGTTTGGCTGTTTGTTCAACTTTATGAGAAACAACTCTCGCTCTGCCGCTCCCGCCAAGACGGAGGCAAACAGGCGACAGATGAGAAATGAAATTAAAGTTTTTATTCCCGCATCATCGCAGAGGAACGGAAGAACTGGGGTTTTTATGCGTTTCTGGGGGTTGTACAGGGATTAAATGGCCTTAATCCATGTGTTGATGAACGCTGTCACCTATTTATTATCACCGAAGCGGCTGGACCGGATCGTCACAACAACAGCTCATGACCCTGAGTGGAATGATAACTGTGGGAGGCATTAACCCCAAAACAGCAGAAAATACTCAATAAGAAAACAAAAAAACAACAGTTTTAAGCTTTAACATCATGCACCAGAAGCTGACCCTTGATAACACCATGTAAGGATTAGGGGTGTGAAAAAAAATCGATTTGGCAATATATCGCCATTTTCGGCCGCCCAATATAATATCAATTATTTAGGAAAATACCTAAATGTCCAAAATACTAATAATAAATAGGTTGTTTTGAAGCAAATAGTTTTGACTCAATTTGTCCTCTGAATGATCAATATCATCTGATGAACATATACAGCAACTTGATTTTTCATCTCTACTTTTAAAATTGATATTAACTGGGTAGAATATCGCAATATATCATGATATCGCGATATGGAGATAATATCGTATCGTGACCCAAGTATGATACATATCAAATTGCGAGGTCCTTGCCAATACTCACCCCTAGTAAGGACACGGTCAGCCTCGTCCTTTTCTCAGATTTCCCAGAAGACGCTCATCTTCGGTTTGGATTTTGTACCCAGGTGTTGTCCAGTAGGGCTGTAGCGATACACTAATCTCACGATACGATACATGATATTCGGCTCACGATATGATATATATCGATATTCATCTTAAGATACATTTTCATCATTTTCTGAAAGACTTCAACAGGACAAAGTGATTTTGGTGACATCTTGTGAATGTTCGAATGATTTTGTTTGAATTAATTGAACTGAAAGCATCAATTACACATTATATGGCTGACACAGGTGCTCTTCCTGCTAAGTGCAGGAAGAGCACCTGTGTGGGACACGGGGGTTTTGAAGGGAGCGCTGAATATCAATACCCGCAGCTGAAAAATCAATACTCTTGGGGGAAAAAAAAATATCGATATATATCGCAGAATCGATAAAATCACTCAGCTCTATCGTCCAGATATCAAAACCAGTGGCTTGGTACTGTCCTGTCGGGGTTCAGGGCCTGGTTCCTCTGTGCAGAACCGATGACACATCCGTGTTTCTGAACGATCACGGGAAGAGAGAAAAACTAGAAAAGCACTCGGAGAGCGCAGAGCTCCGCCAAGTGCAACAATCCCCCCAGATAGCGATTTACAGATTGAGAAATAATGCGCCATCTGGATCAGATCCGGATCAGATCCGGATCAGCCGTTGAAATTTGAGGTCCCCATTGTCAATCTCTGAGTCAAATTTCATGAGTTTTGGGCAATAATTAAAGGAGATATTGAGAAACAAAATTTTCGGCTCCACTGACCGCAATGTTATAGAAATTTTGAAAGTGATCCAGAATCCAGGATTTCTTCCGGATCACAGCCAAAATGAAATCAGTTCTTCCTTTTCACAATTCTGACAACTCCTGAAAATTTCATCAAAATCCATCCATAACTTTTTGAGTTATCTTGAACACCGACAAACAGATAAACGCTGGCAAAAACATAACCTCCTTGGCGGAGGTAATAAAGGAAACTGGTCTGTGATGTCACAGTACCCCGCACGTCTGAGGGAGCCTCCGACCCATCCATCGGTTGGTATCAGGATAAAGATTATTAGTTGGCAGTTGCTTCAGAAACCTAAATAGATGTTATCAGAGGAAGAATTTATTCAATTGTTTTTTTCAGTACTCTCTCTTGACTAACAAGTGATGCACGACCCCAAATTAAAAATAGTAGGAATCGTGTGTTAAAGGCTGAATCTGAACCTGAAACAACAGTCACAGAGAAATGAGGCTCGCTGCCGTCAGCTAGTCGTCTTTGAAGATGATTCTGTTTTAAATGAACAAGAGTGCACGCCTTTATTTTGAAAAGCTGCACCTCATAAAAATGACAAGACTCCTGAGACCAAAGAGGAGATGCTTGGTCATTAAAAGCATTTGATAGAAACCAATCGCAGCGCACTAACGTCGCGCAAGCTGATGAGCACGGAAGTGGAGGGTTGATGATGAGGGGCGGTCTTGGAGCCGCCGCACCTGGAAGCCTCACGGTCTTTCAGTCGACCACAAAGTCCTCTGTGCTCCAAAACACTCTGAAGTCAGATACGAGGCCATCTGTCCCGCAGATGAGGCGGGAAGGACAGGACCAGACGCCATAACCAGTGATGTACCTGAACGCGTTCATTGAACGAAAGTTCAAGAACTAGTTCATATTTTGTGTGAACGTGAACTGAGCGCATTCTCTTTCCCCTTCACCAGCGGGGGGCGTGAACGAGTTCATTTAGGCAGTTGTGAACGACGCTCTTTCAAAGTTCACGCACGGTCAAAACCGTTCCAGGTTTCCAGTGAACTCCATTTAAAATCCACCACAAACGAGCCTGATATGTATCTGAGGAAATCAATCAAACATGGAAACACGGCTGTCGCTGCTGTCACGCTAACAATTACGTCATCAAACGTTTAAAACGATCATGAAGGAAGATGAAGCTGCAGTTACCCAGAGCTGGAGGAGACCCCTGACTGCCGGGGGGGGATGAAATATTGAAATGGGGGAAAAAACATTTGCACCTTAAGGACCTGTTTTTGTCTTATAATAAAGACCATTCGGCAGCAAGTTTTTCCTCATATTTACTGTAGAGCAGTGATTCCCAAAGTGTGGGCCGCGGCCCCCTGGTGGGACCGTCGTGGGACTGCAGGTGGGCCGTGAGAGGTCATTAAAATTAAACAAATGTGTTTTAAATCCTCGATCCTTTTAAAATATGTTTTTAATTACTGTATAATATTCATGACATGATTAAAATACATTAAGAAGTAATAAAACAAACCAGTTAAGTGTTATTCTACTGTCATCTTAACTTAAGATGACAAGTGTCACCTTATTTGTTGACCCCTCACATTAATATCAGATCATGGTTCCTGGTCCTGTATGTTGATCACAGTTGTGATTAAAGGTTTCGGTGGGCTGTGGAGATTTTTCACATTTCAAATTGGGCCTTGGTGTTCTGAAGTTTGGGAATAGCTGCTGTAGAGAGAAGCTGAAACGGAAATTACAGTTTTACATGGGCTGTCCCTTCAGTGCTAATGTGAACCCTGGTTGGTTCAGGATCCTGAATTGGACCAATAGTTTTCGATAGTTAAAATGGATAAAATAATTGCTGGTGGTGAGGTAGTATATGGGCAGTGGTAATCATTTTGACAAATAATTGCTCGCAGCAACATTAAAAAGAATAAGAAAAAAAATGTACTAAAAATGAACTATTTAGTTCATTTTTTGAAATGGTGAACTGAACTAGTACATTTTAATTTCTATGAACTATGAACTGAACTAGTTTGTGTAGAAAGTGAACTAACCCAACTCTGGTCATAACGTCCAAGAACCAGGCCTCGGTCCGACTACGAACGGCGGCAACGATAATGTCACTTCAACAGTGATCTCTTGCCACTTTGCGGTTTATGTTCCACGTTTTTTTGTTTAGTTTTTTTGGGGGGGCGCCAGGTCCCCATTAACCGCGATAAATAAGGGATGACTGTATAATGAATGAGGTCAGTTTGCTTCTGTTGTCTCGGCTCCTTTGAGCCGCTGGAGGATTCCTGCACCGCTGCTCACTGGAGTTTTCTTCACCTGGTTCTGGTGCGGACCAGGCAGCTTCGGGCTGGAACGGGCCTGCTTCCCTGACTGTATTGGATATAATTTAAACTGAAGCCACAGAAACGTCCTCCCGACCTACTTTTCACTGCTCACTGAGCACATTTTCTGTCCCACTAAACATTTCATCAGAAGAACCAAACAAATCTGGCTTTGCTGCAGATTTTCTCCGTGCACAAACACACACGAGCAGTCGGCTGCAGTTGCAAACACACGCACATGCCCGTGCACATGCGTTGCTAATAAACACACTCTCACATGCACTCTCACGTGCGCTCCTGCCCCCCCCGCTCCTCCTTTAGGCTTTTGTGTGTGTTTGTGTGGAAGAATGCCCTCGACCCCCCCCCCCCCCCCCCACCATCATTACCCTCAGGGCTCTTGGGTATTCATCACCATGTGCACCCCCCCCCCCTTCACCCAGACACCCTCGATGACCCCCCCCCCCCTCCCTCCACCTACTTTTTTTTTTCCTTCTCAAGTGTCACAAAGCTGCTTGTTTTGACATCGTAAATCATCAAACTGATGAATATTATTGTTCAAATCTCCAACCTCGTTTTCCTGCTCGATTACTGAGGGACGAGAGGAAACACACTGATCTCCTCCTGGAAAAAAGATGAAAAAAAAAAGAAAAAAACAGTGGGCAGGATGGGTTGTGGACTCCTATTGAGATCCAACACTCCCTGATGAATGGCTGCAACCTTTGGGAAAGGAGGGAAGGAGGCACAGGGCGTGGGGGGGGGGAGTGGAGGGAGGAAGAGGCTGAAAGGGTCTGGGGAAGAAAGAGAAGAGAAGAGGAAGAGGTGGCTGGAAAGTGTCAAGAAGTTTAGGACTTAGAGGTCTGAGTCTGAGATGAGGGAGGAGGAGGAGGGGCTGAGGAAGAGAAGAAGAAACTGGAGGATAAAAGAAAATCAGGTGGGGAAAGAAATTAGAAAGTGGAGGTAAAGAAGGAAAGAGGTGTAGAGACTTATGTATCATTCTGATGACAGAAAAAAAGGAAGAATAAGGGGACGAATAAGATACTGTATTTTAGATTTATGGAAAAAATGTTTAGGAGAAATTCTGAAATAAGAGGAAACATGTAAAGTTATGTCGCCGCTCTAAGCAGTGATGATTTTAGTTCATCATTCGGTTCAATAAAACTTGTAATTTGATGGTAAAGATTGTATCTGCTATGGTAAAAAAGTTTTTTGTTGTTAATTCAGCTAACCTAACGCTAAATAAGCAGTGTAGCGGTTGTTAGAGAGTGACAGAGCAGACATTGGACCCTATTGTCACATGTTTTAAATGTTAATTTGTGGTGCATGTTTGAAATAAACCTTATTTTCTAAGTGTTTTTTAGTAATTCAGAAGAGCTAATTTTACACCTTACAGTGTTAAAATGTCATTTTCATTTTATTGATTCATTCCAGACATGTCAAAACAATCTTTTAAAGCATAGACAATTTTAACACTGTCATGAATCTATGTATCTGAAAATAAATATAATATTTTTATAAAATATATAATAATGCATAAATCAATATACACTGACACATGTGCATAACCATAATTTAGAAACATATATTATATGTTATATATGAATATTATATATAAATATTAAATGGACAAATTCCCCCCAAAAAATAAAAAATAAACAAAAGTTATACCCAATGTATACACACCAATCTATATACATACATATCAATATGAAAAAAAAAAACATATCTGGTTTAACATGACTGTAACATTTGTATAGTTAACCAACAATCCCGAAAGAGTAAGACACTAACGTCTAACACTATAAGTGTTGAGATAAAGTAACACTAGTTAGTGTTAAGAAGTTTTAAATTTTAACTCCAAAAAGAGTGAATAATTACACTAAGTCAGTGTTAAGGTTTTAACTCTCTGGACCCATATAGACACTTCAAAAGTGTTGAAATCAAATCTGAGGAGAGTTAATTTGAGTTTGCTGATTTTGCTGTGATGGAAAAGGAGCAGGCAAGTAAGAAAATGAAATGGGAGAAAGGACAGGAGGAGGAGGTGGTTTGGACAACAGGAAGTTTGGAGGAGAAAAGATGGAGAGATTCGGGAAGATGAGGAAAAACGAAAGTTAAAGAGGAGAAAGTGGGATGAAGGGAAGTAAGAGTGAAGGAAGGAGGAAGAGGAGGAAGCGTGTTGGCAAAAAGAGAAAAAAGAAGGAGGGGTGAGGACGAGGGGACGCGGGGGGAGGGAGGGGGGAGGAGGGGGAGGGGGGGGCGCAACAATCCACTTCTGCTCAGATGATGAGAAGGCTGCCGAGCGCGCTGCACACCGCCGTGCGTCTGTCCGCCTCTCTGCCCGCAGCACCGACCCGTTCCGAGCCGTTCCGAGCCGCGGCGTGCGTCCGCGCCCCCCCCTCCTCCACCGGCCACCTCGTCTCGCCCGTATCCCACCGCCGTTTTGAGGCAATGGATCCGTGAGCCGCCTCAGTACCGAACTGCGCCGAGCGAAGCAGCGAACCAGCGGCGGAGACGCAAAAAACGCCAAGCGGCCATGGAGGAGAAGCGCAGGGGGGCCGGAGTCTAGACCGAACCGGATCCACCTGCCCGGAGTTCTGTCCGTCTGACCGCCGCCACTAAAACCCGGGATTGTATTTAATTTAATTTGATTTTCTCTGACCGTCTTTCACTGACGTCGCACAGCGAGGATGCGGAGGAAGGAGGCGCGCGCCTGCACGGGATGCTGGAGACTCACGCTGCTGTCGTGCGTCCTGGTTCTGCACTTGGTCCCGCTGCCGGTCCACGGTAAGAACCTGCCCTTCACCGGGCGCCTTCACCGCGCTGAAGCATCCATAAAGACCAAAAAATAAATTAGAAAAAAAAAAAGTCACTTTATTTCTGCTGCTGCAGCGCATCTCCTTCGGTACCTGCACGCGCTCCCGCCGCGCGGCCAGAAAGCAGGTCAGAGAGACTCAGACTGGATTCACGTTCAGATGAAATTAATTAGACGCCGCCTGGTAACATCTGCTGAAAACCCTCTCACTTTGATGCTGAAATGTTAAATTATCATCATCGAAAACGCGCCATTTAACCATTTACATCCCCTGAGTTTTAGATCAAACGTCATCACGACGACGTTTAAAACGATCATTTAACGCGTTACTGCGAATGAGTTTGAGCTGGAATCGGACCATAAAGTCTCTGAAGACTCGTAAATCCTGCCAGATGCACCAGAGATGCCACAAAGATGGCATGAAGCAGAATTAGGTCAGAGGGGGGGAAGACGCAAGTCGGCAGTTTCTGTCTCTGTGGAAACACCGGGAGGCAACAATGAGGGGGGTGGGGGGGTGGGTCACTGTGAATCCGCTGGACACCCCGAAACACTTATTTTTGGCACATTGTCACTTTGCTGCGGGATTTGTGGTTTGTGACTGAAACAAATGTAGCGCTGATGTGGTGGCGGGTCAGCGCGGCCTGAGGCGGGGGGGGGGGGGTTTTAAAGTACCGTTTAATACCCGTCTTGATGGAATACCGATGGAGGGAAGTCTGCTGCGGTTCAGAAAGCAGCTCCGGCAGAAATCAGGTCACCGTCTGAACCCTCGCAGCTCCGCAGTCGCTTCGATAATCCGCTGCAGGAACGTTATTGGACCACTTTCAGATCTGTGACACTGACAGCGTCCAGTAGATGCGCCGAACCGGATCCCTGCAGGCGCACAGGCGCACAGGCTACACAAAGGCGAGGATTAGAGGAGGGGGGGGAGTGATGAATAATTCATGAGAGGATCTGAACGGACATTCTGACACAGAGAGGGGGGGGGAGTAAACATTAAATAAAAGACACGAAGCCTTCCTTCAGTCTGTCTCTTTGTCTGAGAATGCTCGCGCTTGTTTTCTTGTGCGATCAGTTTTTTTTTTTTTTAAATGGTTCCCCTCCACTGTCCTGTCACCGATATGATTCTCTCATTTACACTAAATATGAGGCCGGAACCGGTTCTAACAGGTCTGAGTCCAGCTGGCAGCGCGTCATGAAACACCGGATGGATGTCATGTTTGTGGTGATCTCAGTCGTTAAAGGTGTTCCTCTTCACCTGTATGAGAACACCTGGAGGAATCTGACCGGAAATGTCACTTTACCACCTTTATCCTCACCTGGTTCTCTGCTGGTTGAATTTTGTCCGGCTTCATTTCCAACATCAAGCTGCACCTGAGCAGAGACGCTCTGATCGGTCCGGTCTCCTTGGCCATATACTGACATTACAGTGATCCCTCACCAATTCACGCTTTAAGTTCCGCGGTTTTAGTTATTCACGGATTTTTCAGAAATATATAATAAAAAAATTAAGAAAAAAAATCACGGAAACATCACAGGATGTTGTGCGGGTTCTCTCACAGTGAAGAAATGCTGTGAGCCAGCCTGGCCCCTTTAACAAGGTGGCCTTATGGGTAATGTAGTGTGTGTGTCGTGGGACGGCAGAATGAAAACGGGGTTAGATGAAAAGTGTAGTGAGCATCAACAGCAGCCCAGCGTGTATAGATTTACATTCTCTGTTAACCAACAGGAGCCCAACAATACAACCTGTGTGATGTTACAAGTTCCTGCAGAGAAAATCGGACTGTTTCTTTTATTGTTGTTAGCGTGTTAGCCGCTAATTACGAGCCAAAAATAGCACAATACCAGCGGTTTCTTTACTACGGTTCAGAGACCAGAGGCTGTGAAGGTAACAGAAAGACCACAGTTGAGCCTTTGTCTTGTCTCGCTACTTTTTGGGGGGTTTTTAAACATATTTTAAACACATTATTGAGGCTCAGGGGGGCCAGTTAGCAGATTTTGATTTTCACTGGGGGGGGGGGCGCCGGTCCCCATTAACCATGAAAAATAAGGGATCACCATTAGTCACGCACAAGAAAATAAGAAAAAAGAAATGAACCCTGGGTCTTAATTCACGTAAAGGGCTCTCTGGTATCCACGCTGACCGGAACCAGCTGAGACGGTTTGGTAGTCTGGTCAGGATGTCCACTGGACACTGGGCTGATTAACTGGGCTGCAGAACCAGCAGGCACTGATGTGGAAACCTGATTCCCCCTGAATGAATGAAGTGGACAGAACAGGATCTAATACAAAAACACAGGTGATAAAATGTTCACCTGCCTTTTTTCTGGTTCATTTTAATGTTGCTTAAGACATGAGGACATCAGGACATGAGGACATGAGGACATTAGGACAGCAGGACATTAGGACAGCAGGACAGCAGGACAGCAGGACAGAGATCTGATCCTGTAAATCTGCAGTTGGACTCTTCCTCAGGTGCGTTTTTGCTGCAGGGAGGAGCTGTCGGTTCAGTGTCAGGTGGACCTTCAGCAGATCAGAAACAAGTTGGCAGATCTGGTGCAGCTGACATCCTTGGGCTAACCCCCCCCCCCCCCCCCCCCCCCCCGTCACCACACATTTCTCGCTCCATCGGTGGAGGCGGCAGTTTGCTCCACATCTGCAAACGATGGTCAGATAATCAGATCCAACTGGTCTGAACTGACGGCAGCCAACCAGAACACGTTCAGTCATTTCCTTAATAGTTTTTATTTATTTATTATTTTTTTTAAACCCTCTTCAGTGGCCACTTACAATCCTCCAGCACATGCGTGTTTGGCAGTGATGACATACACCCCCCCCCCCCCCCCCCTCCTCCGTGGGTGGATGGTTGGACAAATTAAATCCATTTCATTTTCTGCACCGAGCTCTCTCGGTGTCTCTTCGTCCGCGGCCTGCTGACACACATCTGCCGGCTGACATCTTCTCTCTGATGCACAGCTGGCTCATCTTTAAGCCAAATCCTCCCGCCGTGGTTCCGCTAACCCCACTCCAGATTTTTTTTTTTTTTTATAGAAACATAAAAAAAAAACCAACCCAAATGGTATAAAAAAACAGTCATAAAATCCTCTGGGCCTCCTGCTCTAGTTGCTTCTCTTTCACCGTCCCGCCCCTCCTCCTCCTCCTCCTCCTCTGTGGTTTCCATGGAAACCACATACATCCACTGGCACGGGTGCGTTCATGTTGCAGTCATGATGGTCACGGATTTACTGAAACTCACAATGCTGGATCGCTGGATGGATCTGGGCATGTTTATCCTGTTTCTGGTCGAGTCTGGACCCCCACCCCCACCCCCCCACGCCCCACCGGTCAGGCGAGTGTGTGCGTGTGTGTGTCTGAGGGTGTAGTCCATCAGTCGCAGCTCCAACATGAAGATATTATCATTATTTTTAATGGCGTAGTCAGTATTTCTGAATAATGACTTCATACCTGGGGGGGGTGATGGACGTCAGCTGGGAGATCTGCCCTCACGGAGGAAGTTTGCTGGAACTTTCTTGGTCTCATAACAGTAAATGCTGTCCACCTGCTCAGGTGCTCAATGAGCTGCAGCAGTGAGCTCATAAAACAGAACATAAAGTCTGTTGCTTTATCCATCCATCCATCCATCCATCCATCCATCCATCCATCCATCCATCCATCCATCCATCTATCATGTCTAACTGCTTATTCCCCTGCATCATCACAGGATCTGATGGAGTCTGGAACTGTCTCTGGGTGAAAGGCCCTGAACAGGTCATCCATCCTTCCATCCATCCATCCATTATCCATCTATCCATCCATCCATTATCCATCTATCCATCCATTATCCATCCATCCATCCATCCATCCATCCATCCATCCATCCATCCATCCATCCATCAATTATCCATCCATCCATCCATCCATCCATCATCCATTATCCATCATATCCATCCATCCATCCACTCATTATCCATCCTTCCATCCATCCATCCATTATCCATCCATTCATCCTTCCATCCATCCATCCATCCATCCTTCCATCCATTATTCACCGATCCATCCATCCATCAATTATCCATCCATCCTTCCATCCATCTATCTACTCATTATCCATCCATCCATCAGCCACCTTTCACCCCTGTTCGGGGTGTTCATTATTAGTCAGGAGTTAGCTGAACGGCCTGAGGTTCCCGTCGTTATCTGTGAAGGAAGCTCTGCTGCAGACATTCCTGTCATTGGTTTAAATTAGGGCTGAGCAAGTTAACGCATTATTATCGCGTTAACGCATTAATTTATTAACGCCGACATTTATTTTATCGCGCGTTAACATATGTTGCTCACATGCTTTTGTTTTGAAAAGTCTATTACTGGCTGCTGCAGAACCGGAAAATAGTAAACACAAGGAAAAGCTAAAACAGACATGGAGAACGGTAAAAATCTGTGAACTTTACAGTTCAGGTAACAACTCAGGTAGCAATATTAACAATTCTGTCTAAAAAAAAAAATTCTGGACTGCAACAAAACTTTCTCGTCATTCCTCCATGTTCCATCAGATCTGCTCCATGTGTTCACTGTCCTGCTGTTCTCTAGCTGGTTACTGCAGTGCGGCTCCATCTAGTGGCACAGATGTGTAATGACAACAGAAAGTCCAGTCCCCAATAGGAATTTGCCGATTGTGCTAGTAAAAGTGGCATATTATGCTAGTGGCAGTGCTCGTTTTTTGCCCAAATTATGCTCGATTTTCAAAATTATGCTACTTTTTTAAAAAATTATTCTGTGCACAAAATTCACAACTCACAAGACAAGTTTGAAAATGTATTTTATTAACCCTGGCCTGATGTTCTGGGCCCGGTTGTTCAAAACCTGAGTAACTTTATCCGGTGGTTAGGCCTATATGGCGGCTAAATCTGCTATCTAGCGGACAGTTATCCAGCGAACAAAAATAGGTTGCACAAAGCCTGGATAGTGTGGTGGATAACTATCCGCAGATAGCTTGCTAACCATTGTGTGTAGCAGAGCGAGACACAGTTTGCGCAAGGTTTTGCACTCAAATGGCCTCCAGTTACCATGGTAAAGTGTGCAAATTTCGAGTAAACAACGAACTGTGCGTGCGCTAGCAGCGCTGGGTTTCAAAACAAATAAAAACAAATACAGTGAAAACTAAACCATGCAGTTTTTGACAAAGCCCTAGCTAGCAGTGCTACTTTTGGAAAAAGGGCAAAAATTATGCTCAATTCCTCAGATTATGCCAAAAATTACGCTAGCACAATTGGCAAGAGCCTAGTCCTCGATTATAAAACAAATTCAGTTCTGTGGCCCGTTTTAAAAATTGAAATATAAAAAAAATAGGCATTTTTTTCATTTTTTTTGTGTTAGACTAAAAAATGAAAAACATAATAAAATGTCACTTTTTATTTTTTCAAATTTTTTGATTGACAATTGAAAATGTAAAGAATGAATAATACACAGATTAGTAAAGTTGCTGAACTTTAACATGGACATTTTCATTTTAAAGTTCTCCCAGACGGAGGATTCAACAGAAACAAGGTTATTTGTAACAACTGACAAGTTGAACTCCCCGTTAAAAGTTTCTGCTGTTACCTCAGAAATTACCTGTTTTAATGTTCTGATTGTGCTGAGCCACAATCATTTTGTTGAATTTTGATTGTAGATTTTTTTTTATTTTTCATAAAAAACAGTTTGACATTAATGCCCTGGCAGTGGCAATAAGCTTTATTTTATTTTACATTTTTTAAGATGAGATTTACACTAAATATGTGTTACTGACAAGTGCTGATGTTAAAAGTGTTTGAACAATAAATGTTATGACACTTTAGTTCATATGGCAGCGGAACATTTAAATAAAAGTGCATTTTACACTACTTTTGAATTAATTATTTGATTTTTTTGTATACAATGCGATTAATTGTGATTAATCAGGGAAATAAAGCGATTAATCGCGATTCAAAATGTTAATATCGTTGCCCAGTCCTAGTTTAAATGCTCATTTCTAAACGTTTTATAAATAATTTCGCAGCATTTTTTCCAACTGATTGCTTCTTCTTGCTGGCAGCCTCACCTGGAAGGAGAAATGTGTTGCACCTCATGTTTTTGGACCTTCAGAACATCCAGACAGCGACTGAAACAATGTCGCGTAATTAACAGAATCCACCTACACTGATTGTTCCGCGCTCCGCTCCTTAATTGCCGCCCACGCGCGACATTTCCCCCGGTGATTCACGCCGGTGACGCTCCTGTTTGCGTCATCTTTACCTGCACAGAGACAAAGTTTTAGAGAGATCTAGAGATGACACGCAGTGGAGAGTTGAGAGGAACAATTTGGGAATGAATCATTAATGTGGACGTTTTAATTAAAGAAAAGTCAGTTCTTGTAAAGCTCACTTGTGTCACCGGATGTCCCTGTCAGCGCGCAGGTGGCAGAAGGTCACGAGGCAGTCCCGGCAGCGGCGGGATGCTCGCGCGTCCCGAGCCGAAGATGACACCGAGATGACACCGCGCCCGCGGCACCGCGCCCGCGGCAGCGCTGACTTGGCGGTTCTTCTCCAACTGCAGATGCCCTTCAGCGCCTGATTTACATTTTTCCGCGTTCTCGTAAAGGCACGCGCCTTTACGCGCGAGTGAGACGTGGCGCGCGGAAAGAAATGTGATGGGCGCAAAAAAAAAAAAAAAACCTGCCACGTTTCCCCGTTTGCACGTGGACGTGCCTTCCGTGTGAGGGCGCGCGTCAACAGGCGGCTGCCACCTTTGGCAGGTGCGAGACGGCCCGCGCGCGCCTATTTCAGCGTGTCATCGAGTTCATGCTCGTGCACAAGCTTCTGTCTTCTTGTCTCTCGTCTCCAGCAGACTGTTATATTAATATTCAGTCCGCCGTCACATCCCGCTAAGTGCAGACACGCACACGCACACGGGCGCGCACGTACGCACACAGACACGCACGCACACCTGTCATGGCAGCGAACCAAGTTTGGCAGACAGCAGGTAATTAGACCGCTGGATGTGTTTGGTTTGCGTGATGCTGCTTTTCTTTTACTTGAGTTATTTCAGCAGGTAAATAAAGAGAACCAACCAGACACTAGAGCTGGGCGGTATGAGCAAAGATTTATATCACGGTATTTTTCAAAATTATATCGGTTTCACGGTATATCACGGTATATTTTTAAATCATTTTTTATAATCATTTAGAGGAGTTTCTGCAGTAAATTGGCTTAGAATGACCTATTTTACTGTCACGAGGAGTGAATATTGTAGAAAAACATTCATATCTACACTAGTATTAATACAGGTTTGCATGGCCTCACAAAATGATACTATTTACAACTGGGGTGCCGAAAAGGGGGGGTAAAGGATACGGATTATAGGGGCCCATGATTGAGGGGGGCCCAGAGAGGCCCCTAATGATGATCAAAAATAGCATCAACAAATTTCGCCGCTGTGTTGGGGGGCCCGGTAAAGATTCTTTTCATGGGGCCCAAAATCCCTAGCGGCGCCCCTGATTTACAAAGAGGTGGCACTCGTGATTCTGATTAAGTGAAGGAATCAGAATGATGGTTGCAGTTAAAATACAGAAGCCTTTTATTTTTCAAATTTTGCAAACAACTTGAAAAAACATTTTGTAAGACATCAACATTAACTACACAATGTAAACAACGTTCTCAAGATATTTCAACAAATAAATAGTAAACAAAGTATGCAACCTGCAATATTCAAGTTTTGAAAAAAAAAAAAGGATTATCCTGTAGCAGCATATAAACAATATTCACACATTACAACTTTATGGACAAACTAAATATACAATAAATAATAAATAAGGCCTCTCGGCCAGCCTCCTGCAGCTGCAACTTTAGCTTGGCAACATTTGCAGATTATTGTAGTTTGTCGGACGTCGTCTTTTTTAAATCCAAAGAACTTCCACACGACAGACACGGCTCCTCGTTTAGGAAGAAGTTCCTCAGTCTCATGTTGCCGTTCTGGAGCTTCCACTTAGGGACTTTACCTGTTTGCAGCCATCACCGTTTAACCAGAAACTAGTAGCGTGTTGTGCCTCCAGTGCAACTGCAAAACAGTCCCCTGTCAAACAATGTTCTTTGGCACTTACGTTCCGCCGCGCGGCGTTCCCAACGTTGTGTACGCTACAGTACATACTCACCGGTATTACGGTATATGAAAAATTCATATCGTAAGAAAAATAAACACCGGTTTTCGGTATGAACTGGTATACCGCCCAGGACTACCAGACATTCCAGAGAATGTCATCATCTTTTTTTTTCTCTTAAGTAAATATATTTCACTTAGGGGTGCACGATAACTATCGGGCCGATAACAGGAAATTATGACATCATCCCGATAACTCAGATATCACGACGAATAGCCCCGATAACATATATTTTTGTCAACACGGCAGTGTCTCGCTCCCTCTGAGCCTTGAATGACCAGCAGTGAATGTTATGTTCAAGTGACGTCGGCATAATCAGAAAAACGATTACTCAATAAGGAAAATCAAGAATACCCCCTCATGCCAGACAACAACTCGTTAACTCGGTCATAATTTTGGTAGTTGCTGACTTGAATTGATATTCGTAATATTTTCCCCACATGTTACACATAAAAAAAGAAAAAATAGAAAAGGCTGAAATAACGACTAGCAAACGAGGAAACGTGGGAATTTACGTTACACCTTGAATGCAGCCTGCAGCCCAGCGTGCTGATCACAACAAACATGGCGGCGTGGAACTTCGTTAAAGTTTCAGAAGAAGATAGTTTGGTGTTATTTGTGATGAATCCTCCGAGTGAATTCTACGAGGAGGGAAGCACAAGCTTTAATACGTAAAACCTGATCAGCCACCTACAACATAACAGTCACTTCCATAATAAGGACAGCGGAGCCTTATATAATATATAAATGACAGACGTCTCAGTAAAACTAACAGCAGTGCGTGTTAAAGTGATAAAACCTTCTGCAGCTGACGTGATCAGCGAGTAAAAAGTCAGACTTGAACATCTGCTTCAGCCAAAGATGCAGCCTTTAACTGAATTAGTTGGAGTGAGAAGGAAATGTGCACCTTTCAGGTGGCACCGGTGCACAGAAGTGTAAATGAACGTGATGGAGAGCCGTTAAAACGACAACGCTGTGCTTCTGGAAACAGTCGTGTGCAGTTGTGAGCTCCGTTTCCCTCCAACAGTGTTTCAAATGCTGCTGTCATCAGGTCACGGTGACCGTCCAAGCTTTGAATCCAAGAGACTCCACTTCTCTGTCAATCATAGGCATAATTTATGGGGGGGATGGGTGGGTTGCAACCCACCCAATGAATTTAAACCAGCCACCACAACCCCCCGAATATCATATCATAATCATTTAAAATGAATGTTAGGTATTATAAACAATGTGACAATATGACAATGTGGTAGATTTTCTCAATGGCAGTAAAAAAGAAAAAAAGTGACACTGATCTTTTTTTTTTTGTTTGTAATATTTATGGTGCTATCTGAAAACGAGAAGAAAAGGAGAGTGGAAAAAAAAGCACAATTACAGTAAAAAAAACCATTTTAGCCACCTGAAAGCCTCGTGAATGCATTTTACCATCTCGGCTCGTCTTTTCAGTGTGACAGCAGAAACCTTAAATGAATCGCTCTGTTAAAGTGACGGCGTTCAGTCGTTCAGGTTCAGGGTCAGTGTTTTTCACAGCAGCATCCAGACAACGACGTTAGCCGTTCGCTGCCTGCTCTATAAAAGTGCACATTTTCTACCATTTGTTGAATCGCCACGCCTGTAACTGTTCACACCGTTGTTGTGAACAACCCAACGATGGTGGATGACCTCAGCCGCTGTGAAACGGACCTGGGAAGGTTTTATTGCACTAACAGTAACGACTCTAACAGCTACTTCTGTGCTTCAATACCGAGTCCCGCCGCTAACGTTCAGCGCATCCCTTCATGTTCGTTTGGGTTGATTTCTGCGTGTAAGTGGTCGTCTGTTGAAGAAATTAAAGAGCGGCAAAGTTAGCATAAAAGCGTTGAGCGTTTTAAGAGGGAAGAGTGCTCATTTAGACATGAAGTTGGCGTGTTCGGTTTTCGTCGGATGAAGAGACAACTGCGTGTCTGAAAGAGGCTTCAGTCAAACCAAACAGCTCAGATCGAGAAATGACATTTGTTTAGTGACGCTGATACCAAAACACTTGTCATTGTTGACTGTAGGTGGTTTTTTTAAGTCAAGGGTTCTTGACGGCTCATCTAAAGCCAAGGAAGGAAGGAAGGAAGGAAGGAAGGAAGGAAGGATGTATGAGCAAAGGCGCAACCGTTACTGCGACTCAGGTGTAGAAAGGCAGAGGACGGGCATGCACGTGTGTGTGCATATGCATGCAGGAGTGCGCACGTGTCCGTGCACCCACACGTGCAGACAGCACCTGATTTTTTTTCTCTTTTCAAACTCATAAAAGTGCATTTCTGTGAAGGTAAACACAACATGACTGGGCGCGTGCCTCCCTTTTGTGTGGGCCGGCTCCTGCTCGCAGATCTCGTCGGGTTTCGCAGAGCCGCACCGACTCCGGCGAGGGCCGGCGCCGTTTCCATGACTACACATCCTCCATCCCTCCATCCCCCGACACCTGTGGAGTCAGAGATGAAAAAGATTTACGAGATGGAAGGAAAAAAAGAGGGAAAAAGGCAGACGATGCTGAGAGATCGGAGAGCGTGAAGCAAAAGGCAAAACAAAAGGAGGAACGACAGAGTAGCGAGGGAAAAAGATGGAAGCAGAGAGATGATGGAGAGAAGATGGAGAGGCTCAGGATGGAAAAAAAAACAGCAAGTAAGAGAGGCTGTGAAACTAAGGTAAGGGTTAGGGTTAACCCAACCCTTAGAGTTATTAATCGGTTGCATGATCTTGGAAGCTTTTGTTTGTTTGCCCCCCCCCCCACCCCCTCTTCTGTCTGGGTCACCAAACTGGCTGGAGGACCCCCAGCTGTCACCACCAATTAGCTTCCTCCTCACAGCCTGTCAGGGCCAATCGGAGCGCCCCGGGACTGTGGGAGGTTTAGCGGCTCCCCTCCTGCAAAACGATCTGGGTTGAACTAAAAACCAAGGTCTGGGGGTCGGCGGCACGCCAGCGCCGGCTATTAGCACTTGGCCCCGAGGCGCCATCACCCCCAAACAGCCGCAGCGTGACACACAGATGCTCCTCCCATCACCGCACCCCTCAGCGGAGGAGCTGGAAGTCACCCGCGAGTCACGCTGGCGGGGAGACAAGGCTTCTTACGTAACGCCGTTCGATTGTCTCATCCGAGCTGAAATGACCACGAAGTCATGTTGGTTTTGTCTCATTTGGGGCCCAGAACGGGTCTCCCACGAACCCGGAATCCGCTGGTCCTGACGTGACCCTCTCCTGACCCTGCCGGCACAGATCCAGTCTCTGATCGGGTCTCTGGTTCCTAATTGGGTAAAAGAGAGCGGCCTTTGTTGGCCTGCGCTCGTCTCTTAACCAGACTCCTCCAGCTCCGGTAGCTGCATGTCGGTGCGCCGCAAAACCCCAACGCTGCAGCTGAACTGCAGATCACCCCCTGGTAGCGCTTTAAAGCTTAGTTCTGACGCTGAGGACCGTCCCTCATGTGAACACAAATCCATCCCGGCCTGTTTCACCTCTGTCTTTCTGCTGCTTCTGTTGTTCTGCCTCATATTCACTGACGGAGTCATTAGGATTAAATATTGAGCACAATATTGAGCATTAAATATTCTGACAACGATGCTTCTTCAAACCGGTCCCATTCTGCAGTAACTGCACGGAAAAAAAGCAGCTTTGTGCTGCAAAAATTTAAGTGAGTTGTCAGAGAGCAAAAAAAAAAAAAAAAAAAAAGCCAAAACCAGCCGTCCATCAGACAGTTTTTCTTCGTTAATCCAATTAGGCTAATGAGGCGCTGAAAAGGAGACGGCTCGCCGAGGATGCTGGCAGACTGACACCACAGAGGTCTGAGAGAAAAAAAAAGAAGAAGAAGAAGAAACCAACAGGCTACCTGAGCACTGACATCCGTAAACGCTAACGTGCTAACAGGTTTAGCGCCAGAACCGATCATCCTTCTGTCCTCAGGCTGGACCGATATGGAGTCAGAGTAGCTTCACAGCAGCCTCCTCGATAGGAGTGTGAAAAAAAATCGATTTGGCAATATATCGCGATTTTCGGCCGCCCAATATAATTTCGATTTTTCAGCTCCTAATATAGATTTTTTTATTGGTTACTAGTGGTTACTTAAATGTGCAAAAACACTAATAATAAACAATAAATAGGTTGTTTTGAAGCAAATAAGTTTTGCCTCAATTTGTCCTCTGAATGATCAATATCATCTGATGAACATATACAGCAACTTGATTTTTCATCTCTACTTTTAATTTTGGTATTAACTGGGTAGAATATCGCAATACATTGTGATATCATGATATCCTGACAATATCCTATCGTGACCCAAGTATCATGATACATATCGTATTGCAAGGTCTTTGCCAATACTCACCCCTACTCGTCATGTGTTTCATGGAGTTAACTCGCCTCCCAGGAACGAACCTGAATATAAATGTCTCTGGTCGGGAGCCGAACGAAACCTTTACCTCCACCTGGTTCAAAGCGTTCAGCTCTCATGTGAGAAGATGTTCTGAGACTCCATGATGACACAGAGACTATGCTTGACTGTTTTACCATCAGTTGATGATGCGCCTCATCCTCGCTGGCTCAGGCGAAGCTAAACTCGATCGTGAACAGCGTAAGTTCTTGTTCTCTGTCACCGCTGATAACCCTAACCCTAAGCAACCATGGTTTGTGCTGCAGCGACGGGTGGCTGCACCGCTGCATCTCCGCACCGTCTGTGGTAATGGCCTTACAATGAAACCGTCAGACATGGGGTAAACTGTTTGTTCATGCATCTGCTGAACATCTGTCCATCAAAGTAGCTCAAAGTGTCTCAGAACAAACCAAGATGAGAAAAATGAAAAATGTCTTTCTGAACCAGGAGCATCAAACTGTGATACAACTGGACAAAAGAAATGACAGAAACTCTCTATCATTGTCAGTGCATCTTTTTTGCCATCTTTTTTTCTCTCCCACAATATGACCCCACCCCCACCCCCGTTATTATCTCTGAGTTTGTGGCAGTCCATTACAGTCTGTTTCCCATCCCCAACAGTTAGTAGTAATGAGACTTACGGCAGCAGCAGCAGCACAAGGATGCTAAAGGGTGTGTGTTTGTCATCAGGTGTGTGCGGTGGCCTAAGGTGACTGTTCACCTGTGCATCAAAGACTTTCCCGGAGGGGATTGAGTATGTGGTGAATATCATGCGTTTGCTGTAAGCTTTGTGCACGTGCATGTGTGTGTTAGAGATGGCAAAAGAGTGTTGTTTCTGCAACCATGTCCCGTGGCTGCTCAGTTGATGCGTTGGACAGCAGTGGATTGTGGGACTGCTGGAGGGATTAGCCCCGGGACGACCTCGAAGACGGAGCCCGCCGCTGCTGCTGCTGCGCCAGAAAAAAAACGAAATCTTCAATAAACCCGGAGCCTCCGCCTGTCAGATGCCTCGTAGTCGAAGTGACGGTCTCAATACCAGCAGCGGCAGACAGGAAAAGCACAAAGGTCCTTTTTTTTGTGTGTGTGCTGCTGTTTCGTTGCCGTCACCGAAGACATTTACGACTTTTTCCTGCATGTAGAACAACAATCAGCAGCGAGCCATCTACACAGCAAATTGAGAATAGTTATATTTCATGTTGGTGAAATCTAAGCAAAAGCAGAGTTAATTCCTCTCTGAATAGAGTCAAATCCCTTAAATGTAACTCTAAGTTTACAAAGTGTCTTCAGATCAAATCTGTAAGTGTCATTCAGTGCGTTTACATGGGAAGTTTAATTCCTCTCTAATTCAGAATTAAAATTAAATCCGAAATTAAAAATGATTAAAAATTACCATGTAAACACCTAATTCCGAATGAAAATGTCCATTCTGAATTAATCTTAATTCCAAAGTAAGTGGCTGGTTTTGATCTGATTTTAAATCCGAATAGAATAATTCCGCGGTCATGTATACACTTTAAATTAATTCCGGTCTTTCTGCGCATGCTTTGTTCCCATGCCCGTCTGTCGCGATGACGCTTATATTCCGCGCTGGGCTTGTTTTAGAAAGAAAATCATCCACATGATGTTGTCATGATGCTGCTGCTTCAAAAATAAAATCAAAACAAATCCAAAAAGGATGCTAATAATGTAGTCCTCCATGTTGTTGCTAATCCAGTAAGTTTGTTTTCTTCCAGTAGACGTAAATACGTAAAGACGTCCGCCCCCCCATCCAATCAGAACCCTTCCCAACAACCCAGACCTTAAGCGGAATTGGATAAAGCCGATCAAACGTGTTTTCCATATAAACCTTAATTTAATTCAGAATTACTATTTCCATGTAAACTCGAAGGAAAATAGTTTAATTCTGAATTATCGTCAGTAACCGTGGCCATGTGTAGTAACATCAACTCTGAACTATTTAACTCTTAACTCCAAACGTGGATGTGACACTTCAGGTGTAAACCAGACCCCGCCCCCAGCGTGCTACACAGCGACAGGAGCTAAATACCGACTGAGTAGCTTCTTGTTCAGCTGTGCTACAGGCTGTGCGTTTCACCGTGGTTTTATGTCGACATTGTTCGATAAGTAAAATGAGCTAACTTTATGTTCACGTTAGGTTTTGATATTTATATTACCCCTCTGGCACCTGGTCTGTCTTCAATGGCGAGACGCTCACGGTAAAGTTATGTCGCCACATTAGCCGCGCTAAGTAGTGATGATTTTAGTTTCGTCATTTGGTTCGCTAAAACTTGTAATTTGATGGTAAAGACTGTATCTGCTATGGTAAAAAAGGTTTTAGACCATATTTTTGTTGTGTTGTTAACTCGGCTAAGCAAGCTAACGCTGAATAAGCAGTGTATCGGTTGTGGGCTGTTAGCATTATGTTAGTGTTAACATTAAGTTAGCTAATGACGAATTGTGTCCTATAAAGTGTTTTAAATGTTAATTTGTGGTGCATGTTTGAAATAAATAAGTTTCAACTAAACATGATGGCATTATTTTTAGCAAACCTTATTTTCTAAGTATTTTTTTTTGTAATTCAGAAGAGCTAAATTTTACACCTTACAGTGTTAAAATGACTGTAACACTTGTATAGTTAACCAACAATCCTGAAAGAGAGTTAATGTCTAACACTACAAAAAAGTGTTGAGATAAAGTAACAGTAGTTAGTGTTAAGAAGTTTAAACTTTTAACTTTCAAAAGAGTCAATAATTACACTAAGTTAGTGTTAAGGTACTAACTTTCTAGAAAGAGTTAAATTAAGTCTTTGTGGTGTGGACCCATATAGACACTTCAAAAGTGTTGAAATCAAATCTGAGAGTGTTAATTTGAGTTTTTGATTTTGCTGTGTACAGACGCGTTCGTCTGTTTGTCCCCAAGTCAGACATCATTCACGCTCACAAAGCCTCCTTTTCTGACTTGCTGAGAGCGGGAGAGACATTTAAAGATTAGATCACAGAGGTTTCGCGATGTGAGCTTAACATCAGTCAGCAGGAGATCCTCACAGACACCCTCACATATGCCATTAGGAGGAGGCTCTCGAGTAAAGCTCCTTACAGGACCAGGAGTCCATTAACGACTCACTGCAGGGGGCGATGGTGGGAACCGAGCCCCCGACCTCTGGCATGACTGTTGGCGCATCCGAAACAGGACAGAAGAACGCTACTGCAGTTTTAGTCATCGGGTAACCTTACAGCTGTGAGTGTGGACGCTCTCCTCTGCGTCGTTACTCTCCAGCTCAGCAGGCCGGTGGACATCACCGCCCTTCTCGGTTTATGTTATATCGACATTATTTTCCCTCTCAGATGTGGCTCCATGTCTCGGTCCAACTAAAACGATTCGAAGCTCCGGTTTTTTGGGAATCTCAACACCTCCAGCCAGGTTGCGCTGGTGCAGGGAAACGTCTGAGACATGCAGGGCTAGGGCTGTAGCGATACACTAATCTCACGATATGATACACGATATTCGTCTCACAATACGATATATGTGTGTGTGTGTGTGTATATATATATATATATATATATATATATATATATATATATATATATATATATATATATATATATATATATATTCATCTTACAATAATCTTAATAATAATAATAATCTTGATAATCTTAATTTGATATTAACTGGGTAGAATATTGCAATATATCGTGATATCGATATAATATCGTATCGTGACCCAAGTATCATGATACATATCGTATTGCGAGGACCTTGCCAATACTCACCCCTAGTGAGGACACATTCAGCCTTGTCCCCCAGATTTCCCAGGAAAACGCACATCTTTGGTTTGGGTTTTGTATCCAGGTGTTGTCCAGTAGGGCTGTAGCGATACACTAATCTTGCGATACGATATGATACACGATATTCGGCTCACAATGCAATATATATCGATATTCATCTTGCAATACATTTACATCATTTTCCGAAAGATTTTAAAGAGACAAAGTGATTTTGGTGACATCTTGTGAGGAGATGTCACCAAAACCAAAATATAATATTAATTGCACACAAAGTCATTGTATGCAATTAATTCACACAATGACTTTGTTTGAATTAATTGAACTGAAAGCATCAATTACACATTATATGGCTGACAGGCAGCTTGCAAATGCTGGACAAAATGAATAAAAGATGTGTTGAGAAAAATAGTTTCATTTATTTAAACAGTGCAAATTGTTGCTTGCAAGCTTTTAAAGGTGGGACACGGGGGTTTTGGAAGAAGCTTAGAATATCGATACTCACGCGGTGAAAAATCGATACCCGATACTCGAATAAAATAGGGATATATATCGCAGAATCGATAAAATCGCTCAGCTCTATTGCAGGGCAGCGGTGCTTGAGGACCGGGACGAAGAAACGCCGGTCCACATGATGTCATGATGGGAACTTGTGATTCACACTCTCATTGCACTCTTGTGCAATGAGAGTGTGAACTTGTGATTCTCATTGCATTGTCTCATGACAATGCAATGAGAACCTTTGCTTTTTTCAGCAGCCAAGCTGTCAGTCAGGTAACCGCACATCCACGGGAAAGGTCCAAACTATGACGCCGCCTCCGAACCTCAGAGGACTGATGGTTTAAAGTCACGTTGAGAAGTTTGGAACATTGAACTGGATCTCAAAATTGCTTTGAGCTCAAGTTGTTTTGCTCGGCAGCTGAGGGGGTGTGAAGGAAGAGGGCTGCATCGCATGTTTCGGCCAACTAAAGTCAACTGCCAATCAGTGAATGGAGAGTTTCCAATGGAAACGTCTTCATGGCATCGTCTCCCACCAACCATGGGGAGATAGTCTTTCTGAAAAACCATCAGAAAGACAGTTCACCAGAGCTGCAGCTTCGTCACAACGTGTTGAGACGTTGTTTTGTCTGAGTCTCCCCGAGACGATCCCCCCCCCCCCCACCCCCCCCCCCCCCCCCCCCCCCCCCCCCCCCCCCCCCCCCAAATCCTCCCCCCCTCCCCATCCTCCTAATCCCTAATCCCAGCTACTCGCCATTCAAGTACATTAGTGAATTACTCCTTTAATCCAAAGGAAGAAGCGACCCCAAAGCAGCTTTTTGCACGGCTCAGCGAGCCGGCCTCAGATGAAGTAACTGACCGGAGGATGAGTACGCAAGCCAACGACTTCTCGGTTTTAATTCGTTTCATCCACCGTATCCCATGAGCCCTCTCTGCTCATCCTGTAATGATAAAGAGTAAAGCGTGTGAAAGTCGCTGTGCGACTGGAAGGCAGGTGCAGAGCGCCGATACTGGCAGAGTTAACCTTTTCCCTCAGTATTTATTCGTTCAGTTCAGCTCGGTTTTAAT
The DNA here is from genome assembly GCA_018398805.1 of Hirundichthys speculiger. Classification (NCBI taxonomy): domain Eukaryota; kingdom Metazoa; phylum Chordata; class Actinopteri; order Beloniformes; family Exocoetidae; genus Hirundichthys; species Hirundichthys speculiger. The sequence continues at coordinate 1,205,709 of JAGFBZ010001678.1, forward strand.
CACATCCCGTTATCTGAAGGCTTCATTTGTGATTCTGAGATATCGCTTAATAAACGTTCAGTTTGCATTTGCTTCTGCATTAATTTTTTATTGGAGATAATGCAAAAAGAGAATGACGACGTTTTCGCTGCTCTGCTGCCCACCAACTTTATTTTTGACCCTTTGTCACTTGAATATTTCATGATAACGGTTCTGACATCACGCCGGTTCAAGGGTTGGCTTTATTTTTACGCTTCGTGCAGTTTAAGGCTGTGTGTTCCTGCTTTATTCCACCGGAGCAGAGACTTTCAGGAGGACTGAGGGAAAAGAAAGCAAATGTTTGGAGGTCAGTTTGGTTTTTGTTGTTTTTATTCCGTCCCACGTGGACCACAGTTCACGTTCATCCACATCACGCTGGAAACAAACGCCACCTCCGTTTAAAACTAACGATCTGTGATAGCCAAGGTCGGATTCATTTATGGAGGTTCTTTGGTTCGGGGCTTTGCTTTGCAGACTTGTGTCTTTCCAGCGTTTCCCTGATGCTAGTAGCTTCTCCCAGTTATTCAAGGTGAAGTAAACAGGACTGTGTTGGAATGACGGGAATGTTGCCTGGAATTCAGCAAGTCGACGTTCCCCCGTTTTCTCCTTCCCCTCGCGACCAATCGGTGCCTTCCATCTTCTCTCCGCAGAGAGGTCTGTGGGCGACTTCACCCACGTCACATCAGCCGTGACGGGATGGATGCGTAGCTTCTTTGCTTTGGAGCTGATGCGATTTAAACTCCACAGTATCGCAGTAGTACACCACAGTTGTTTGAAGGTAGAAAAATGACATGAAATGAACAACCTCTATCGCTTGGCTTGTTGCTTTCTTTAGCGGAAGTGGTTGAGACTGCAAAACGAACCAAATGCAACGCTGTTGTTTTTAAATTTGGGTATATCTTACTCACAAGCATATACTCCAGTTGTGCTCTGATGAGGCAGTCAATCGGCTGTTAATCAATAGGCTGGAATACAACTGAGGTGCAAAACAGATTTATTCTCCAAGTTGTACAATTCAGAGAAGTCATTAACTCACATCACAGAACAAAGGATGGTTCAGAATGACAAATGACAAATGGCGAACAGTTCATCTTAAGCATCAGGTGAAAAACAAGGCGACCTTGGAATACACTGTCTAGACGCCTACGTGTCAAAACTTAGCTATTTGATGGAGCCAGAACGATAACAACCTATGGCCTTCGACAGACATCGGGACCAGAAGTCATGGACTCATGACGCAGCAATTTTAGGCCTCAGAATGCGATTTTTAATATCACAAATGCGTTGCTGCCACCTAGTGGATAAGATCATTGTGACCTACTGTGGGTTGGCCTGGAAGGGTCCAGGGATGAAGGTAGTCAACAAGAGCCACCTGCTGGCCCAGATACTTTCAGGGTGACCCGGAAGGGTCTCCTGTGGCCGAGCCGCCCAGCCGGAGCGTGGCAAGCACGTGGACTGGCGAGGCCGCTGCTGCAGGCGGTTCTCATTTCAGACAAGGTTATTATCGTTAACGAAAACAAACGAAATTAACGAAAACTTGAAAAAACATTTTTGTTAACTGAAATAAAATAAAAATGAGAGTTTTTAAAAAATCGATAACTAACTAAAACTGTATTATGTGTTTATAAAACGAACTAAAATTAACTATAATATTGTCAAGAACGTCCTTAGTTTTCGTGTTTGTAATTTTTTTTCCCCCTCATAAACATTTGAAATCTATTAACTTCGCTCCGCTGTACAACAACAACCGACAAAGAAAAAAAGTGATCAGCAGTGATCGCTGCGGCAAAAGTTGGGAGAAAGCGGCACAGTCCTATTTGGGATTTCTTTGACTATGACTGTGTTAATGATAAAAATAAGTGCCTTGTTTATGAAGCAGGTGATACAACGTGTGGAATACTTCTCAAGGGGAAAAACACCCACGAATCTGAAAGTCCAGTTGAAAAGCTCACACAAGAAGGCTAACCAAGACTAGCTGGATAAGCTAGCCTAAGCTAGCCCCCTGAAAAGAAGGCTAACCAAGACTAGCTGGATAAGCTAGCCTAAGCTAGCCCCCTGGAAAGAAGGCTAACCAAGACTACCTGGATAAGCTAGCCTAAGCTAGCCCCCTGGAAAGAAGCTACAGCTACAGGCCAGTCAGCGTTGGGAACGGAACAGGAGAAAAAAAGCAACTATAATGGACTGTTTCCACGGAGACCAGATAGCTGCTGGTCAGTAAATACGCAGGAACACCACAAGCGGGAAGATGCATTGATAAATATGTTTATTGAGACCAGAATGTAAACACGACTATGTGATTCGATAGCCTTCAAAAAAGTTCAGTGCTTCACTCGAACCAAAATTACAACCCTAATTTACAAAATAAAACTAAAACTAACACTGAAACTAATAAAAACTAAACTAAAACTAAGAATTTCAAAACAAAATATGAATAAAAACTAGCAAAACTGCTCAAAAAACAAATTAAAACTAAATTAATTTGAAAAAACTAAACTAAAAACTAAATAAAAACTAAAACTAATGGAAAATCCAAAACTATTATAACCCTGGTTTCAGATGTTGCTTTTGAGACGTCGTCTGAAACAGGGATAAAACAAGGTGCTTGTAACGCCTCCTGATGAAATAATTAGGACGCTTCAGCTGGTTGTGCAGCCTGGCGTTGCATGTTTACACGTTTCTCGCCGCTACGTGAGATGGGTTATAAATCCAGATGTTTTCCTTCGAAACCTTGCTGGCTGCTCTGCATTTGCGCTGAGAAACCTTTCTGTTTGTTTTCAGGAAATGTCGCGGAGACCAACGCTACCGAGCTGGACAGCACGGCCAACATCACCTCCACGGTCGTCGAGGAGGAAGGGCCAGTCAAGGGTGAATGAGGTCATCGCCGCGGTGACCGAGAAGAGCGCCCCCGCCACTCCTGACCCGATCAGCGCCGTTGACCCCGAGGGCGGGCCGCATCCCGCGCGCCGGCGAGGAGGACGATCAGGCAAGCGGCATGTTTGGAGAAACCGTGGTTCCCACGGTGGAGGAGGTGAGGGTGGCGGCGGCGCCGTCCCAGCTCAGCCCAGATTCGGCCGAGACGGAGCATCTGTTGCCAAGCAACCCGCGCAGAGAGGAGGTTGAGGAGGCGGAGGAGGCGGAGAATGAAGAGAAAGGTCGTCTGCCAAACAACGACCCGCCTTGGATCCACGCTGAGGACACAGACGTCTTTGATCTGGACCACCTTTTCACGACCACCACGGCGCCACCCTCAGACCCCACCAACCCTTCCAACCCCGATATCCTCCACGTGGACTTCTTCGACCCCTCCTCCCGCGGGCGTGGCCTCGACATAGCCGCGCCCTCCCCATCTTCCCTCGCCCACGAGCTGCAAGGCGGCGATGCCACTTCCTGGGCCATGCCAGAAAACTACGACTACATGACGCCCTACGATGACGGCGTGTCGCCCACCGAGGAGTACGCCTACAGCACCACAACCGACGCCTACGAGAGCGACGAAGACCTACGAGACCCCGCCGGCTCCCCTGAAGTCTCCAGACCCAGGGTTCCAGGGTCTGGCTCCTTCATTCCCGGGGCGTCATATCCCGGTTTGGGGGCTCCGGCTCCAGAGGTCCCTGCGGCAGCGCCTCCGGCTGCCCCGCCCAAAGGATGCCAGATGGTTAACGGAAGCTGCCGCTCGGCCTGCGACACGCAGCCCAACTACTGCCTCAACGGAGGCCAGTGCTACCAGCTCGATGGCGATGAGATTTTCTGCAGGTAAGACGCAGACCAGGTGTGTCTGGATGTTTTATAAGGTTTGCTTCAGCCAAAACTGCACACAGACACACAGAGAGGAGCTGAGCTATCGCGAGCTGTGAGTTTGCCGTGTCCTTCAAAGGTTCTGTCCCGTTAATGTATGACCTGCCCTCCAGGCATCCGCTGCAGACTGAGCTAATGCCTTTCCTGTAGAACTCAATCCAATGAGGCCGCGGTAGTGGTGGATCTAGGTGGAGGGAAAAGGGCAAACGGGCTAAGAGAACGTCCCAATCAGGCGATGTTTGAGGTCAGGGTCAGGATAAGCGCCGCTACAGATGGGGGGCGGGGCATGCGTGGAGGGGCTGACCGCTGTTTGTCTCAACCATCGAAGGATCGGTGCGACACTTTTACGAAGTAGTGTGGCGTATGGTTTTATTCACAACTGACCGCGTTTTCCCCGTCAAGGTGCAGCTCAGGCGTAGCCCGGTTCTTGTTGCATCCAACTGTGAGAATTTAAATACGAGCGGTTGATGAAGCACTAATTAAACTGCATCAGACTCCTTTAGGGTCAGAATTGTACGACGGAGTATTAGGGCCACCATGCTGAGAAAAAAAATTGTGGGCAATGATTTTTTTTTCATTCCTCACTTATGAGAATAAAGTTGAAATGCAGTTTCCACAATAAAAGTTGTCTTAAAGATTTATTCAAACCAGCTTTACTCCACCAACATAATGTCTGTGTTTATGTGCTTTTATCACATAGGCATAGTATTATAATAAGTATTTGTACTTTGAAGAGATTGTGTCAGAAATTGCGCCTATTCAGAAAAAGAAACTACACCGATTCTGGAATTCTGGAAACTGCATTTTGACTTTATTCTCGACATTTCGACTTTATTCTGAAAACTGCATTTCGACTTCATTCTTGACATTTCGACTTTATTCTCGACATTTTCACTTTATTCTTGACATTTCGACTTTATTCTCGTAAAACACTTCTTACTGTTTAATAAAGGGTCCGGAGCTGTTAAATGTCCAAAAGCATTGCAACGGTGTAAAGATGGTTGAAAATCATTGGTGAAACAGGAAGTTGACAGGAATGCTGTGTAAAAAGAAAAGCTCTGGTTTTACACACCCATGATGATCATGACGATAATAAAATAGACCAGCCAACTAATCAGCCAGGAGAGACCTCCAATTAGCGAGCAGCTTCCCGGACTAGCATGCAGATTTATGCAGATCAGCTGCATGAGCGGAGGTGATGGATGAATTATTAGGAAGGTACCGCCGTGACTTCGCTGTTATTCAGATTCAGTCGAACGCACAGAGATGGGAGACACGTCTCTGACCGGCTTTGGAAAATGACTGTGTTGGAAAACATCCAGAGACATCAAATCAACCTTCAAGGGAGGAACGAGGTCAGTGATTTACATCCTGAGACATAAATCTCCCTCGAACAGAACCGCAGCGCTGCTGCCCGGATCATCGCGTCCATCCCAGGCTGAGATCGCGACCCTGACCTCGGCTAACCTTGTGGCGTCCACGGGTGGCAGCGCCACTGAGGAAAGCAGAGATAATCCCGTACAGGACCGAGGTTTCACTGACTCTGAGGGAAACGGAGCGGACGGCGTGATCCGGATATTCAGGGCAGATTTCAGGCCTCAGTCAGCAGTTTAGTAGCTGTGACGAACCTGCTTAGAGTGAATGAGGGAGATGCTGAGAGGCATCTGACAACTGGGCAAGAGCCCGATGTGGGTCAATGGAGCACTGGCACAGGACCGATATGTTCCTCTGTGCATGTGTGTGTGTGTGCGTGTATGGTTACACATGTGACTGAGTTTGTGTGCGGTTGGGTTCGTATGGGTGCGGCGCCGTATATCTGAGGATGCGTGCAGCTTGATGAGGCCAATTCAATTACCGGGGGGGCGGAGTTGAACCTCTGCAGTAAAACACACGACCCTTTGAAGTGAGCTCACTGACCTCAGACCGGCCCGTCGTAATTCACTTTTATGGATGGAAGGATTTATCTGCGGACGCTTGATTACGTGAAAACCAGACCGTCCACAAAGCATGTGCTCAACGGTCACATATGAGCGACGCTCACCTTGAAGCATCACCTGCTGGATAAGAGATGGTGTCGGGTTCTGGTGCGTTTCTGTTTGGATTACGTTGAAGGATTAAAATACTCGAGCTTTAATGATCTCAATAACTGATTCATTCTGTTTTAATCTCTAATTTAAGTGCTTCCCTCGCTGAATTCTATCGTACTAAAAAGCTGTTTTATCCCTCCCTGAACTGCCTGTTGTGTTCATTTTTTGATCCAGTTGTAACTTCTTTAAATCACCGTGTGTAAATAGACCATTACTTTAATGAAAATGTATTTCGAGAGGTCATATACATTTTTGGAGCTTTTATTTTATAATTTCCACTAGGACTGGAAGTACTTTATTTTGAAGGACAAAAAGACAAAAACAACAAAGTGAGGTGAAGAGAAATACAAGTAAAAAGGCTAAAGGTTTAGCTCCAGTCGAAAAAGGAGGAACAAAGTATATTTATGTTGAAAGAAAGAAATGTTTTGTGTGAAATTAGCATTAGCATCAGTAAGGCTCATCTTTGTTTGACTGGGAGCTACAGTGTGAAACACGAGCGAAGTGCCGTCGTCGCTCTGTTGTTGGCTGCAAGAGTGAATTAAAAGGTCATGCAGTCCCTCTGACTTCATGAGAAAAACTTAAGTACAAACAGCTGCAACCAAATGAAAAGTAAACAGCCATGATGCAGAAACTTTCAAGGGTCGTAGCCGTTGTGGAATATCGTGGCTTGTGCAGGATTCAGTCGTTGTTTGGGACGCGATTCTTGTTTAAACGTGGACTTGTCGTCCTGGTTGGCTTTTCCAGCGACCTGGGAGAAATGAACCGATCAGCTTGAGAGTTAAAGGCATATTAATTAGCCTAGCAATGCTAACGAAATGGGTCTGGTGCTCCTCCCATCCGCAGCCATTTCCACCAGTACAGAACCAGCTGGATGCATCTGTGTCACATGCTTCATCTTCCCTGACTGGCTGATAGGGCTGTAACGATACACTAATCTCACGATACGATACACGATATTCGGCTCACGATACGATATATTGTATGAATAAAAGATTTGTTGAGAAAATTTGTTTCACTTATTTAAATAGTGCAAAATGTTTCTTGCAAGCTTTTAAAGGTGGGACACGGGGGTTTTGAAAGAAGCTTAGAATATCGATACCCGCGGCTGAAAAATCGATACTCGATAAAATATCAATAAATATTGCAGAATCGATAAAAACGCTCAGCTCTACTGGCTGAGCGTCTGTCCAGTCCGTCTGTTGGTACTGGTCTCCTGGAAATCAAAGCCCAATCAAGAAGGAAGAGAATCAGGATCAGGATGGCCGACTGGATGGATATAATTCAATATGATGTGGTTTTACTGGCCGTTTGAAGAAGTCCTGAGTCCAGTGGTACCAGTTATACACAAGGATACACAAACTCGCTACCATTCATTAACAAAACCTGAAGTGCATCATCTTACCACCGTAGCCAACGAACAAACTTATCTATTTAGGTTTACAGCTTAAGTAAACCAGGCCATTTAAAAAAGAATGATATAATGTCCAGGCGTTAAACCAGTAACATGGACTAAAAGGGTTGGGCCTGCTCTTGATTAAAATCTTCTCCCGTCTTGATGCACGTTGCAATAATAAATTGCAGCAGTAATGTTATGTTTTGTTCCAGCGAAGCAGCTCAAAGTTGAGATGAGACAAACAGGGACAAACAAATGGACATTTTTATGCAGAAGGCTGAAAGGTTTCGGTTAAAACAAAAACTGTCCACAGGGGAAGGATCCAAGGAACAAGACACACACACGCATAAAAAAAAAAAAAAAAAAAAAAGACATTTTTGAGGAGCTGTTTGAAATGTCAGACCAGGCTTTGGAACTGCCAAGTCCCAGAAAGATGGTAAAAATGCAGTTTTTGTCCAGTTTTTACCCCTTTTTGACAGGTGAATTCAGTTGGTGAGATTTTGAGCCTCAGTCGGCTGCAGAGTGACCTCCTGCTTTCAGGTATCCGTGACATCTCTGGCGCCGACCCTCCCGTCCCTCCCGTCCCTCTGAATGATGGGATCTGACAGCGCCGGTGTCATAAAAACCTCCTCCTCCTCTGGAGCTGCGGGACAGAGGACCATATTCGGAGAATAAAATGAGAAAAACCCGAGGGATGGAAAGACGGAGAGGAAAATAAGAGACGTGACAACAGGAGATGTTTATGCTCTGCATCTGATAAAGAAAGACAGATATAGGAAAATAAAGAAGTAGAGGGGGAGAATTAGAAAGTAGAGCAAGAAACTATAAACAAGAAAGAAAAAAAAGAGTTAGAAGTGGACGGAGAGAAAGAGAGGAGGTGGAGGAGAAACTGGGAGAGCGAATGAGTCAGAACCTCCTGACGCTTGCCAGTGTGGAAACGACTGCAGAGCGCCAGGTCCGGTTTATTGGCCCGCCTGCATGAGTCTTACAGCTTGATGTAATTAAGGGAAGCTTTGAGTTTCAACAGCCGCTCATATCCAGTTTGGATTTCATTCTCACATCATGGAAACACTTAATAACAACCCCCCCTCCCCCACCCAAACCCAACAAACACAAATAAAAGCCCCTCAGGGGATTACGGGTGTATTAGGGGTAACTTCTAAGTTTGAGAGCAGGGGGAGGTGGAAGCAGGTCAGAGGTCAAACACACGTCTGAGGACACCGTTTGTTTTTGCCAGAAGAAATCTGGAGAACATGTTTAATCGCTGGCTGCACGGACCGACGTGCACAGATTAGATCCTGGCTGTGGTTGTCACGCAGTTCAACCAGATTCTGACCGTTGCAGTCAAAGTGAATCGTTAGATGCAAACGAAGACACGTCCATCAGGCTGTCGTTGGGCTTCGCTCGGCTCAGCTGGATTTGGCAGCTCGGTGCTCTTATTTTGAAAGAGTAGGGCAGAGTTTGTTCTTTTTTTTTCCTTTCAGCAAAACACAACCAGATGTTTGTAAAATTATTATTTTTTTATATCCCAAATCTGCTCCATTAAAAGGATATTGATTTAACTCTTTAAGGTGAAAAGGTTTGATGTGAGTCAGTGAAATTGACAGTTAATTGACATCTGTTCTCCAACTGGTGTTTATATCACACAGTAATCCCTTGCCAATTCGCGGTTTAAGTTCCGCGGTTTTAGTTATTCGGCGGATTTTTCAGAAATATATAATTTTAAAAATCGTGAAAACATCACAGGATGTTGTGCGCGTTCTCTCACAGCAAAGAAATGTTGTGTGAGCCAGCCTGGCCCCTTTAAGAAGGTGGCCTTATGGGTAATGGTGTGGCCTTATGGGTAATGTAGTGTGGTGTGTCGTGGGACGGGAAAGAAAAAACGTGGGTTAGATGAAAAGTGTAGTGAGCATAACAGCAGCCCAGCGTGTATAGATTTACATTCTCTGTTAACCGACAGGAGCCCAACAATACAACCTGTGTGATGTTACAAGTTCCTGCAGTGCCAGAATAAAGTGCTCGTTCCATGCAGAGAAAACCAGACTGTTTGTTTTGTTGTTGTTAGCGTGTTAGCTGCTAATTACGAACCAAAAGTAGCACAATACCAGCGGTTTGTTTACTACGGTTCAGAGACCAGAGGCTGTGAAGGTAACAGAAAGACCACAGTTGAGCCTTTGTCTTGTTTCACTGCAGTGTCTCGATACTTTTTTACGGTTTTTAAACATATTTTAAGCACATTATTTAGGCTCGGGGGGCTCCGGCTCCAGTTCACGGCTTTTGATTTTCGCGGGGGGGCGCCGGTCCCCATTAACTGCAAAAAAATGTATTCTGTGTAAAAAGATGGACACAGTGGGACGTCATGGACATGGAGGCGGCGTCATAAAGGGTCGGCTGCGGTGCAGTAATCAACAACAAGCAAGTGTGCAAATAAATGTCTAGAACCGTTTCTTCTCATACGCCGACTGTCCAGATGCACAGCAGCCCACAACTGATCATCGTACAGTCTGCGTGTACCATCCTGGACATCGTGCCCAAGATTGAATTTTTAAAAAGTTTGCAATGTTAGAATCACATGTGACTGCAGAAATCGTGCAGTCGGGGAGATGATGATGATGATGATGCAACAGTGGGGATTGACAAGCTATCACAGGTTTTCTGTTCCCTGGTGACAACACCGGCTATCTATAGCTATTTTATTTTCACGCCGTTATAATTAAAACTGCCCCAAACGTCCACCTTCCTTGTGAGAATCAAAATACTTGATGATGTTTGGGTGGCTTAGGCTTTGGTTGTGTAAACTAGGCTGTTTTCTTCTCTTACTCCTTTATTGTTTTTAAATTTCCATCTGAGTCAAACAGTTTAACCAGTGTAACAACAAAAACTAACCATCTGCCCTTAAACGTGTTTTTTCCCACACATGTTATTTAAAAAGTAAAACCTGATGTTAACAGAGTTGTTTATCTCATGAAGGTTGTAAAAAAAAAAAAAGCCTCCTTTGCCAGAAAACAGATGGTACAAAGTGTTGATCAGTGTTGGACTGAATCAGGGAGAAATCCCAGTTATGAGAGTTTTCTTCTGTAAATCATGCATTTCTAGGGTCGTGAATGTCCTGCTACATTGGAAAATGTTGCTCTTTCAATACCTTCAGCTTGAATCTTATCCTGTTCAGCACAAGGACTGATTTTTAGGCCTCTGCTTGAAAATGGCATATCCATAAAAAATGAGTAAATATCTGCAACCACGAGGTCCATATGAATACTTTTACTGTCACAGTAAAGGGAACACACGTTAAGATGTGTAAATATTAGCACAGTGGTACCTCAACTCACGAAATTAATTTGTTCTGAAAGTCGTTCCGTAAACGGAAAATTTCGTAATTAGAAACGCATTTTACCCTATAAATGGCCTATAAACTGTTCAGCTCTCTGAGTACCACCATGATGACCAATTTGAAAATATAGCCATATTTGCCTTCTCAGTTAGCTTTAAACACAGAGAGATGTTTTTTCCTTTTTGTGGTTATTTATTACCTGAATTGTTACCTTACTGAATCAGACATTTACAACTCTGTCCAACAATTCTCACATACTCATACTCATACAGAACAAAATAAACTCACTCAAAAGTTGTTACATCTGCACTGCAACTGAATATGCAACAAATTTTTTTTCAAAGACACAATTTCAATTATCTCAAGCCACACATTTCGTTTTGAAACGTATTTATAATGCATTGTATGTTTCCGATTTTTTTTAAAAGTGAAAATGTGGAAAAAATGTGGAAAATCATGACATTCCCCACGTACCACCAGACAGCGCTCGCGCACCAGTGGCCTAATCTGCTCCAAGGTGCCCAAAAGTCGGACATCATTTTTTATAGATTATAAATAATACACGAAATGACATAAAAACCTGTTATGTTAGAACTAGATTATTGCACAATTATACTAATGTAAAGAATAAAGAACAAAGAATAAAGTACATTGAAGAATAAAAATTGTTCATTTACCTGGGTTGCTGGGTTACGCTCATACAAGGGGCCCTTCTAGCCAATGGGATGCCAGAAAGATGCTGAGCGATAGCCAATGGCAGAGCAGCTCGGGCGCGCTGCTTTCAAACCGAGATACAGAGCCGACAAGTATGTTTACGTTCGGTAAACGTATTTTGAAAATGTTCCCCTTCGTAACTTAGAATTTCTTTCGTATATGGATGCAATATTTTTCCAAAGAGGCCTTTCGTTAGCTGGAACTTTCGTTAAGTAAAGGTACCTCTGTATATGTGTTTCTGGTTAAGAGTAAATGAAGACTACACAGAGCACAAATGAAATAAGTTTGGGTTAGTCTAAAAAAAAAAGAAAAACATAAAACTTTCAGAATGAACATACTGTACCTTTGGTATTATGCAGCTGTAGCTCTAAACCTACATAAGATTATAGTACAATACATGAACTTCATCTCTGAAAAAGCTGAATCTGATAAAGTGAAGCAGAAAGAAATTATAGGGGTTTTTTGTGTGAAGAAATTCAGTTGAGTTCTCCAAAAATGGCCAATTTGTCACCATCTGTGCCGTTTTAACTGTCTCATGAATAAAACTACAGTGGTACCTCTATTTACGAAATTAATTGGTTCTGGAAGTACACTGTAAAAAAAAATCTGTGAAATTTATGGACATTTTTTACAGTGTAGTTTCGTAACCTGAAAATTTCGTAAGTAGAGACGCGTTTTCCATGTAAATGATTTAATCCGTTCCAAGCCCCCAAAATTCGGACATACATTTTTTTTTATAAATCATGAAAATGCATCAAAACATGTGACAAATACATGTTACCATTAGATTACTGCACAATACACATAAAATGAGAGTTGTACATAATAAAAAAAAGAATAAAGTAAAGAATAAAAATTATGTTCATTTACCTTTTAACTGCTATCATCGTCACCTTTTCTCTCTCAGGCAGTGGTTTCTGCCTGACGTTTTGTACAGAATCGATCGAAGGACGTTTGCTTTTGTCGGCTTTTAACAATCCTTCAAAAATGTGCAAGGCTAACATCATTATAGTGAGCGACAGCCCGACTAGTGAGCACTTTTTCTGGGTGATTCTTTTCAAAGAATTCTGAAACTTTTCCTAAAATGTCAAAGGGATGCCAGGAAGATGCTAGCCGATAGCCAACAGGCAGAGCAGCTACGAGTATGTTTACGTTCGGTAAACTCTGGGAGCTGCGAGTAGCAGCACGTACTGTATTTCTGCCTTTCGTATCCTGAAATTTCTTTCGTAACAAGAGGCAATATTTTCCCATTAAGGTGTTTCGTAACCTGAAAATTCCGTATGTAGAGACGTTCGTATGTAGAGGTACCACTGTATATATTTAACTTGTATTTTACAAATTATGTGTAATATATCTAAACACAGAGAATGAAAAAAAAGGCCGGTATGTAAAAGAATAGATTTATTCAGCTGAAAACATGTCCTGGTGCATGTCTCTGCGAGGGATTGGTTGGTTTGAATGAATGACACCTGCTTCAGATCATCAGGTTGTTTGAGTTTATACAGTTTTGTAGCCCTAATCTGATGTGCAACATCATTATATTCTTCTGTAAATAGTGCATTGTTTCACTCTGTGGTTGCTCAGTGCTTCTGCTTCACCCATTCGGGGGACTTTAGGGTTGAAAAGGTAAATAAGGATCAGTTTGGCACAGATGTCTTCGAATTTGTCAGCAAGAGTCAAACATTGATCCGCAACGTAAGTTCACTTTGTCTTTGTCAGCAAATCTGCCAATTATGCTGATTTTAGTGAAGTTAACTGAATTTCGGCTCCAGTTTTGCAGACTGGACTCTGCGCTGATGCTGATTTTCCCACCAAACCTTGTTGAAATGTATTTGTGGCTGTAAAGAGCAGTTGGCCCCTGAAGGGCAGGACTCCTGCAGCCAATATTCATTCCATTTTCATTGTTTGAGTGCATTAAAATTAATCCACTTGCCATCCTCCTGAGGGAAAACTGAGTGTCTTTTGAGCTGATTCGCCGTGTTCCTCTCACCGTTGCAAGCTGAGCAGCTTTCGTGAATGCATCCAGCCACCTAATGGTCGTAGTTAAGTGTGAGACAGGACACGTCTGCAAATGCGTAATTGGTTTTCAGTGTATGCCGTTGTGACTGCTCTCCAGGGACCCGCAGGTTTATGGAAATAGGTTTTGCTTACAGTCAGATCTGCAGATTCTCCACCGAACGAACGAGCCGTTTTGCGGCATTAACGAGCCTCACTTTATATCGTGCAGCAGCAGGAGCGACGGCGCTGCACGAAGTGACATGTAAATACGACAGGCGAACATAAATGAGCTCAATTAGGCGCTCGGGTTCTGCTCACCAGATGTCGCAGGCGGGAGGTGAGCTCGCCCAGTCTTCCCAGTTTTCTCCTACATCAGTGTTCCCCCATTTCATGCAGCATCACGACATGCTGTGAGCTCGTAAGGAAACTGAGGACGATTTGCCTGGTGCACATCTTTTCGTGTAAACCCTGGAAAAAGAACCGCTTCACCCCCGCAAATGCCTAAAAGTATCCAAACATGATTATCCAGGTTTAAACTGGCGGGATTCTTCTAATGCCAAATAAAGAACGCTGATTATGTCGTCATGCTCACAAATCCCTTTTCAGTTCTCAAACTGAAGGATTAAGCACTACGAGCTGATTGAATGGTCCACTCTGGGCCCCGGTGTGGCAGCTAAAACTGTTAGACTGGCTCCATCTGCGTAATGGAAGTTGACATAGTGATATTTTATTAAAGCTGGTTTGTTATGAATGTGCTGCAGAATCCAGGGAGATGGCTGATAAAAGACAGAAAGCAACCGGCCTTCGAAGAGAAGTGTTTTGCCTTCTTTTTTCCTTGCTTTTTGCAGTTTCCCAAGTTCATCATGAGACGTCTGCAACAACGCTTTGTTCAAAGATGCAGATGCAGAGGGTAGGGATGGAGCGGTTACCGCTATTACGGTAAAGCGGGGTTAAATTTCTACGCGATAACGATTACGGTTTATGTTTGACTTCATCTTATTATCGCAGTCGATTACCGGGATATGTAATATCAGCCCCATTCAAGCCTGCGAGCGACTCGCGACTGTGTCTCACGTGAATATGTAGCTTGTAACATCGGCATCGTAACGTGAGCATGGCGGAAGTGGTGTTAGCACGCAGGACATTTACCAACCCACTAATAGGACGAAGTCCAAGGTCTGGGCTTTTTTTTTTTTTAAGAATTTTAAGACAACTGGTGGAGGACAGTTATCCTGTCTGCAGAGCACTTGACTACATTTTATTGTAATTTGTACAAGCAACTTGAAGGAGCTAAGGCTAATGCTTCAAGCTACTGTTTGACCAAGAGTAACCTGGTCGACGCGCTTCGCTAACTCACATTTCGTAAACGTTACTGTTGCGTGTTGATCGAAAAAGGACCTGAACGATGTTCTTCTGATGCAGTTAAAATATTAATTTATTCCATTAACTGATCCGACAACCATAACACCGGCAGTTAGCGCCACAGTGGTCAAAAACCTTTTGTCCTTCCGGGTCAAACACCTAACCAATAACAGGCAGCTACCTTTATACCTGACCCTCAGGTAACAACACAGCGACACCCACAGACACACAGAGTGAACTACAATTCAGAACAACATATTTGGCTCCTATTCAACTGTTTCTTTATTTGCACATTTATACGTATTTAAGGTTCAGCTTAAAGTCCAAAATTTTTTTCATTTGAAGTTCCACTATAATTTTTGTTCCTGATAATTATTTGCATATTTTGACCTACTATGGTTGTTAAAGTGTTTTATTTAAATTTGCACCAGACAAATTAGCTTTGTTCCTGCTATTTATTTTGTTCATTTAAAATAAAACCTCTTTCTGTGCCAGTTGTTTGGCCTTTTAATGTGAAAGTTTCATTTTGATAAGATTTTGGCTTCTGATGTTTTAGTATGACAAGAAAATCAAAAGATTTTGCAAAATTATTTAAATGTAGGTGTTTTTTGGACATTTGTACAGCAATGAAGAATACTGCGATAATATTGCAAACCTGAATAATTTGGTCATTATAATGGAGATCAATACAATATAATATAATCAAATTTTCTATATCGTTACATCTCTAGCAGAGGGACAGTAAAACTGTCCTGTTTTTTTTAATCTCGTCTTTGCACATTCGTTCAGAGTAGCCGGATTTCGGGGGCTGAATTCACCTCTTCACTGTGGTCCGACTCCTGAGATCGGGGTTGCTTTTTTTTTTTTTGCCTACTGGAATAAATTGTAATTGCACATATGCTCCAGTAGGGGGCAGTGGCGCTCTCATTGTCGTAGTGTGCGCAGGGAGCAATACAGTGATCTCTTATTTTTCGCGGTTAATGGGGACCGGCGTCACCAGAAAGTTAAGACGAGGAAATCTGACGATGCTGATGTAGCGCTTGGCTTCACTGTGACTACAATGGGATTGATGCACTTTATATCTTTACAAACTAAAAAACAATTTTAATAAAATTATTCTTTGTTGTAAGTTGATCTATATTTCCTTCTTTTTTGTTTCCTTTAATGTTAATAAGGACACAGTGTTATGCAGGGGCATGCTTATAACAATTTTATAGAAATTTGATACTATTTATAGTCACGGTGGACGATTGGGTGGGGGCCCGGGGAGGAGAGGGCGCAAAATATTTTCTTCTTGTTACGGGGAAAGCACTGCGAGTGTCGACTGCCTGTTTACATGGTGACTGCAGCAAACACGGCCAGCTGCCTTCATCTCGCCGTCGCTCAGTTGAAACTGTTGCCACAAAGTTGAGGTCTGTGGCCTGTTGTCCTCTTTTTAACAGCGAACAGTGAAGTTCACAGCCAACAGCGTCAGAGCGCTGTCTGCTTGTGGCCACACGCTTTCAAATTATATTGTTGTTGCCACGTTTTAATGATGCAATGCTCAAGTGTGGATGAATGCATGAAAGTGTATTTTGTGGTTCAATTCAATTCAATTCAAAGACAGGAGAGACTGGACAGAGAGAGGATGGAGGACAGAGAGAGGATGGAGGACAGAGAGAGGATGGAGGACAGAGAGAGGAGAGACACAAATGACTGAATGAAATGATTATATAAACAGATGCAGGTAGCAGCACTGAGGTGAGATGGTCAGAGGACTAGATCACCGGTCACCACGCCTGGTTCCCACTCCAGAGCTCAGTCCAGCCGCTGGACTTTTACCCGGTGAACACGTGTTGCACGTGCTCAGTCAACAACCAGGCAAACCGGTGTAAGAAGTTGACAGAAGCGATGACGAATCAAGTCCGTTCAGTCATCAGAAACGACACTTTCAGACGGACAAGGAGCTGTTTGGTTTGTTTCTAACTCGTTTAAAAGCTGGCTGCGAAACGTAAAACCCTGCTGCCTTTTACGCACCATGCGCATTCAGAGTGTTTCCACATGCACCATCAGGACTAGGGCTGTAGCGATACACTAATCTCGCGATACAATACGATACACAATATTAGGCTCACGATACGATATATATCAATATTCATCTTACAATATATTTACATCATTTTCTGAAAGATTTTAAAGGGACAAAGTGATTTTGGTGACATCTTGTGAGTGTTCCAATGACTTTGTTTGAATTAATTGAACTGAAAGCATCAATTACACATTATATGGCTGACAGGCAGCTTGCAAATGCTGGACAAAATGAATAAAAGATGTGTTAAGAAAAATAGTTTCATTTATTTAAACAGTGCAAATTGTTGCTTGCAAGCTTTTAAAGGTGGGACACGGGGGTTTTGAAAGAAGCTTAGAATATTGATACCCGCGGCTGAAAAATCCATACTCGATAAAATATCGATATATATCGTGGAATCGATAAAATCGCTCAGCTCTAATCAGGACGTACAGCTGAAATATGAACACAGAAGTTCTCCAGCTTCAAAACTGTTAAGACGCAGCCAGAATACACACGAAGCTGCCAAAATAAAAAGATCTCTCATTCTGTTTTAATATATATTTCAAACTCCTCAGTTGGCTGGTGTTTATATGAAGCAATGCGGTCGAGGGAGTTCTTTATTTTCATCCACACCCTCGTGCAGCTCCATCAGGGGGGATCTCCACCCAGTGATGTCAGGGCTGAAACCGTCCTGAGGACTGGGGGGAAGTCTCCCACACTGGAACCAGTGAAGCTTTTTTCCTCGCTGCTGACCCGGTCAGATGTCTCCTGCCCATTCAGACCTTTTATCCTCCCTCCTTCCCCGGTGAAATCAGACTCCAGGGTCACCGCTCTCTGTCTGAGGAAACTCAATGAAACTTGAGTGTTTTTTATTTTATTTTATTACTTCAGTGTTCGGCAGCGATGCGTCTTTCATCCAGACGTCCAGCCCTGCTGACTTGACGCCATTTTTACCCTCCGTCTTTCTCCGCAGCTCATGCGTGAGAAAATAAGTTGTGCTTGAGGGAATAAATGTTTAAAAATAGCGCTGTTCTCATGCAAATCAGAATTTTAAATTTAAATATTCCATGGGCACGCTTCAGTGCCCTCTCCTGTCAATCTGGTTGCTTTTTTTTTTTTTCTCGTCCAACCGTCTGTTCAGTTGCATCTTGTCTAACTCTTTAATACGACCCTGCTCTCTGCTTGTTCTCACTCCGCGCTGCAAAAAAGATGACCTGATTTTTTCCTTTCAGCAAAAAAAAAAAGCCCCGCTGTCACAAAGGCAGCACAAAAACAAAAGTTTGAGAGGCTCCTCCATTAGAGGCTTTCATCCATCGGCTCTCGGGGGGCCGAGACCCACCATGGTAGATCCGGTCTGGTTCCACTGCTGCATAGGGATGGGAATTGATAAGATTTTTCCAATTCCGATTCGATTCTTTATCGATTCTGTTATTGATTCTGATTTGGGGAAAAAGGAGAACAAACTGTTTTATTAACATCAATTTTTTTTTACTTAGAAGTCACGACCTTACAAACTCAACAGCGAGGTCAAAAGAGGCCCAAAGCCTGGATAACGTGTTAACTGTTGTAATATGTAACTGTGTAAATACACAAGAATGTGTAACATTTTACTAACAGATTTTTCCTAATAGAAATGAAAAAATCTCTCTTTTTAAAGGATATATGAGCTCACTAAGCACTCAAAAATAATAATAAAGAAAGATAAATACTGTCAAATACAACGGAACAGTGCATAGTACAAATCTGCAAATACTATGAACTTTACTATGATACTTTTGCAGAAAAATAAGGATGTCTTCTTTTTCAGGAAGGATACGTGATCTTTCTGGAGGTAGCTAGTTAGCAGTAGCAAATGCTGCCAGACTCTCTCTCGTCACGCTCATCTTCCAAATGTAATGCAGAAGGCATTCGTTTAATAGCACAGCATTAATGTTATAGCGTGTTTTACAAAGAAGCACATAGTCAGCGACATAGCTACTTACCAGAGTAACCAGAGTGATCTTAGCTTGGCTACTGCTGCTGGGTTGAGATCCATCACTGAAGCGCGTCAAAAACACGACACTCGTTTAACATTATCACATGTTGTGTGCGCAAATGTTTCTGCATGTTAGTCGTGTTCCCTCCTGACGCTGTTATCTCCACTTTACAATGACTGCTAGTTGCCTTGTTGCCATCTTTCTTTGGTGAAGTGAAGCCAAACTTTGGAGTGTTTGAACCTGGTGGGCGCCATTGTTGTTTACAACTGCAATGTGCGTGGTAAACCGACGTAACTTAATCACGTAAGTGCTTTCTGGAATTGACTGGGCGTAACTTGCGTAAATTATGTGAGATTCGTGCTGGTTGGAATCGATAAGAGAATCGCTGGATAAACTGCCAAACAATTCTATGGAATTGAAACACACGGAACCGGTTCTCTACAGGAACCGGTTCTCGATTCCCATCCCTTCTGCTGCAGGTCCTGGATGTGTTTAGCGTGACGTCCCAGTTCGGGAAAAGGTTCTGCACTGACGTTCAAGTACTCCCATCTTCCTCCCCATCTCCTCCGTTCTCTCTTCCATTACTCCTCATCAGAGCCGACGGGGGGTGTTATTAGTGGGCCCATCTAGACCGGTGTCATCCTCTGCCAGTTAAATTACAGCAACCACTCTCCCTCTCCTCCGTCTGTCTGCCTCCTCCTCTCATGGCCCAGCACAGCAGATTAATCAGGTAAATATTGAGGATTCGTCAGCTCTCTGTAATGGTTTTTTGGACCGCTGTGTTCCTGCCGGGCTGTGGCTGCGATGCGCCTCCGTAGAGGAGATAATGACGGGCCGCGCTGGGAAAAACCGTGCAGCGGGACACGATGGGGAAGCCTGCGGGATGAGTGGGAGGTTTTATTCCGAACCTGACATTTATTTGGGAGAAAATCCCTTGATTAAGATTTCCTTTAGTTAAATTAGGCCCAGAGCGGCAGTATTCCCTCACTGGCAGCTTGTCCAACTGTGTTTCGACAACCTTAATGGACCTAGATGGACTTGCAGTGCCCTACAGCTTCTTTTAGTAGCAAAAAGAGGACAGAGAGCTTCTTAATTAAAGAAAAGAAAAGTAATCGCTCATGTCAGGACTTCCTTTGCCAACTGGCAACCGAAATGAAATGGGCCTGGTGCCTAGGGCTGTAGCGATACACTAATTTCGATATTTGGCTCACAATACGATATATATCGATATTCATCTTACAATACATTTACATCATTTTCCTAAAGATTTTAAAGGGACAAAGTGATTTTGGTGACATCTTGTGAGTGTTCCAATTACTTTGTTTGAATTAACTTGAACTGAAAGCATCAATTACATAGGGGTGAGTATTGGAAAGGACTTCGCAATATGATATGTATTGTGATACTTGGGTCACAATACGATATTATCACGATATCGCGGTATCATGATATATTGCGATATTCTACCCAGTTAATATCAAAATTAAAAGTAGTGATGAAAAATCTAGTTGCTGTCCATGTTCATCAGATGATATTGATCATTCAGAGGACAAATTGAGTCAAAACTATTTGCTTCAAAACAACCTATTTATTGTTTATTATTAGTTTTTTTGCAGATTTATGTGAATGAATGAATTTTCCTAAAAAATCACTATTAGAAGCTGAAAAATCGATATTATATCGGGCGGCCGGAAATCACGATATATCGCCAAATTGTTTTTTTTCACACCCCTAGTGCAGTTGCACAAACGTCAAGATGCATATTTTATGTAAACTTCCAGAAATCGGAGCGTGTAAGACGGTTATTTCTATAATCTGGCTCATCGTGTCCCCAGTTTGATGTGAAACCACCATTACAGAAACTTTTTTTACACCCCTACAATTACACATTATATGGCTGACAGGCAGCTTGCAAATGCTGAACAAAATGAATAAAAGATTTGTTGAGAAAAATAGTTTCATTTATTTAAACAGTGCAAATTGTTGGCTGCAAGCTTTTAAAGGTGGGACACGGAGGTTTTGGAAGAAGCTTAGAATATCGATACCCACGACTGAAAAATCAATACTCCGCGCCCTTATTACTGGCAAAAACCAGCCAAAGTGACTTTGGACTCCCATCTGATCCTCTCTCACACCAACTCAGTGTCGCTTCGTGACACTACGACGCATCAATGCCGACGGTTGGCGACGGCCATGAGATGTTCCTGTCTCACGGAGCAACGACGGACATCACAGCAGAGATTAAGAGACCGAAGGAAGTAATGAAGGAAGAGAAGATGAGAGGAGACCGAGTGAGACACCAAAACAAGAATAACTCTCAGACAGTGTCATGGAAGCAACTTAACCTCCACTGAGTCAGAAATCGTAAAAGCAATTAACATGACATTCCCCCCCTTTTTCAGGGCAGCAGTAAAGGAGCGTTGGAGGAACGGACTTGATATCAGCTATTTGGTCTTGGTCGTATAGTTTGTAATAAATGCCAGCATTAATATGCCGAAATACTAAAGCCAGGCGCTGGAAGTGATGTCAGCGTTTAACTGCTGCGAGCATGACTGCTGGCTTTGTGGCCTTTGGGCGCTAAATGAAACTCCGCGACTGCAAACGTTCACCTTGAGCTCCTGTTGTTTCCCACCTGGTGCACAAGAGTTCAACGGCGTTCAGCTGGAGGCGCTGGGCAAAGTGTCAGAGATGGGAGGAAGGGGAAACGGAGGGAGAGAGAGAGAGAGAGAGAGAGGGAGGCACTGAAGGAGAAGAGAAATGTTAAAGACGACAAGCAGCCAGTAGGGGATGGAGGGATGGAGGGATGGAGGGAAAGAGGAGGAAAGAGAAGGAATGGCTCGCCGGAGTGTCGTCCCTGTGATGGCGTGACATGTCGGCGCCACATTCGCTTCGTTTTCCGCCCAGCTGGGTTGCCATGACTACCAGCGCATCCTCATTCGTCTTCTCCCTTTATATGTCCCCCTCTCTCTGCCTTTTTATTTTTTATTTTCATCCCTCCCCCCACTCCCGCCGACTTATATAAACCTCCTCTTTGTTGGAGCGCGGTGACACTCAGGGGTTGAGTGCACTGGAGTCTGCTTGAAAATGTGATATCAGGCCTCATCGCACTCGTCTCCTCCTCACACATGGCCGCGCTCAAAATGTTTCTGCCGGAGCGTCGCCTCGGCTGGTGAAGAAAATAAATAAATCAAAGATAAAGAAAAGGATTCAGGCAGGATTCAGGAGACCAATCTGTGAAAGGAAGCTACTGTGCATCCTCACCTCCGCGGTGAAACCAGCACAGCACCAGTCTGAAATGGTTTGTAGCTGTGAGGACGTCCTGACGACTCCACGCATCCACACCAGAAATGCTAACCTAATCTACCCGTTTCCCTTCCTCGCTCGTGACTTCCTCTTTTTCTTTCCAAGCTGGGGCCAACATTTTTACACATTTATTAGTTTCACAACATGCTTTTGCCGTAACTCACTATTTAGCAGCCATTTAATGACAGTAACCTCTCATGAGCCGCCTCCTGAAACCTACTGGAAAGTAGAGGTGGGCGGATCGATCCAAATATCGATAATATCCATACCAATGCTGGTATTGATATCGAATGATACTGTAAAAAGATCGATACTCAAGCTTTTATCTCTCCCGCAACACTGACTGAGGGAGAATTCATTGAAATCTGTGTCTGACACGCTGTCACTGTGTCCCCCTCCCCCTCCCCCTTGTCTCGTCTTTTGACGTTGCATCATCACGTGGCTCAGCGGCGTCGGCCAAACAAGCATGCAGGTAGACTCAGTCTGGCCCCTCCCCCCAGGGAGTATTTTGCTGTCACCTATAAAGTTTGCAGAAACTATATCCTAAGTTTTAACAAAATAATCCAAAGACGAAAATCACAAAAACACCATAAGGTCAGCAGTTTCATGATGGATCAAGCTTAATATGAAAAAAAAATGATCAGTATTGGTATCGGTATCAGAATCAGAATCAGAATCAGAATCAGAAATACTTTATTGATCCCCGAGGGGAAATTGTTTAAGTCGTATTCTGAGAATATGAGAGTTGAGAGTTATGAGAGTTGAATTATTGCACCAAACAGTGGATAATAAGTTGAAATATCCACTGTTTGGTGCATCGGTGTATCGGTATCGGCGATACTGGCCCTGTATTTACTTGGTACCGGATCAATACCAGAATTCCCAGTATTGCCCACCTCTACTGCAAAGACCCGTTCATGAAACGATGTGCGCCTAAACGTAGGCGTTTTGGTATTCGTGAAGTGTCCTCTTCGTAGCTACGAACAGAATCTGCTCCGACCACGTGCAGGTCTTGTAAAAACGAAGAGAGAAACAATGTAACACACGTAATAAACAATAAGACATTTGAAACCCAGCGCACTGGTTTGTTTCTGAGAGTGTCGACGGGTTGTTTAAATGTACGCGAATCTGCTGGGACAGACGTGGGCGGAGTCTCTGGCTGCTACAGCCGTGGCGGCTTCCTGGCGGACGTTGGTCAGATAACAGAGACGATGTGATGATGAAGCACCAGAGAGGAACAGGCCCTTTCAGTGGACCGCAGCAACAACATTAGCTCCCACAAACCCACAGTTTATTTTTAGCATTGATCTCCAGAGACGTCCATAAGCAGCAGTTCCTCCACGTCTTTGGCTTTTATGATAAGCGATCAAAACTAATTAATATTGCCATAAAATTTGCAATAAAATCAACACAAGTCTCTTAGGCGTCATCTTGGAAGGAAGAGTGTTTCTCCCTCCATCAGAAGGTCACTGGTTTGATTCCTGACCCCCCCCCCCTCCCCCCACCAGTCCGGATGTTGAAGTCTTTAAGACACTGAACGTCCAATGAGTTCATCCTTTAGACAGAAGCATCTACTTGGGAAATAAACTGAAACATATCAAGAAATATCTTGATATGACCTCTGACCTCTCACACGGCTACACGTGTTTCCAGACGTGTTAGGCTGAGAGCCGCATCGTTCGGCGGCGCCGTGCTGTCATTAAGCAGCAGGATAGGTTTGCTGTTTAACATGGCAAACAGTGAGCAGATGAAGCCATCTGTGGTTTCCGTCCGCGGGCGGACGCCGTCCTCTGCCAGGCGTCAAAGGAGGCTGGGACTCAGATGGCAGATGCGTGTGTTTTTTGCATGAATGTGCGTGCACATGTCATGTTAAACACTTCAGGAGAAAAAAAAGAAGAGAGAAAAAAAAGTATTTTCTGGCTTTGCTTGTTTGATGCAGACTGTATGTTCGCTAGATAGGGAAACGTGTTTACTGCTGGGAAACAACCCGAGGGTGTTTTTTTTCTATTTTCAGACGCAACACAGCAAAGACGTTACATTTACTGAATGAAGCGTCAATCAAATCCTGCCGGCGATCGATGCTGCTGCGGCAGACGGCAACTCGATGAGATCTGTGTCACATTAAAGTCAGGGAACATTAGACAGTCTTTTCGGCTTCATGTGAAGAGTTTTATTTGACTCCACACCAAAGCAGAGGGAGATAATCAGCGTAAAATTCTGAGCTTTAACAAACAGGCTGAGTTTGGACGGAGGCGTGTTCAAATGTTGCTCAGCTGTTAGTTCAGAGGTCCAAGTGTGTGAAACATAACTTTGAACCAAATCCGACAGACTCGTAGTACCCCGAGGACTGCAAAGAGAAGTGCCAACATCCCCAATTCCAGATTGATGCCAGTCACAAAAACTGCAATTCCTCTCCTGACCACTAGGTGCAGGCTCCAAAACAGAGCAAATCTCCATCGACTCCCTCGTTAAAATACCCAACTTGACAGCAGGAATAAACATACATGCAGCCTGGTACCAAAATCAGTTTTGGTCTCTATAGTTCAATTCAATTTTATTTGTATAGCATCTGTTACAATGTCAATTGTCTCTAGAAGCTTTACAGAGACGGAGATCATGACCCCCCCAGCAAATATCATTAACTAGAATTATAACATTAAATCCAAATCAAGGATGATGGCAGGTAAAAAACTCCCGCAGTGGGAGAAAAAAACTTTTAAGGCAAACAGTAGCAAGGTAAAACTCCACTTTAACCCTAACCTTCCTGCTGAAGACCAGCCGGGTAAAGAAAGAAAAAGAGAGGAGAGACAGGACAGAGAGAGGATGGAGGACAGAGAGAGGATGGAGGACAGGAGGGAGGACAGAGAGAGGAGAGACACACAAATGACTGAATTAAATGACTTTATAAACAGATGCAGGTAGCAGCACTGAGGTGAGATGGTCAGAGGACTAGATCACCAGTCACCACGCCAGCCGACACCCTGAACACATCTACACACACAGGTGGAGGTAAACGCTGGGATGGACAGAGGAGGGAACTGCAAGTCAGCATGAAACTCAGGAAACTCTGGCCTGCAAACATACAGAAAGAAAAGAGAAAAAAGGAGGGAAAACAGCACAACAAACTACAGGAAAGAAAATGGAGCACAGTTACAGTAACACGGTGTTGCTAATTAACTATGGAATGAGCTGGAGGAGGAGGAAGAGAGGAGGAAAGGGGGAAGAGCAGTGGAGACACCACTCAGCAGATCATGTTGGTGTCCCCCTGCAGCGTAGGCCTATAGCAGCATAGCTATGATGAAGCTGTGATTAAGACGAGCTTACTCTAGTCTAGCTATAACTATGGCTATAACTATTAGCCCCTACACACTATAGTTCAGACTAACTGTAGGCTTTACTGAACAGAAATGTTTTCAGTTTAGTTTTAAAGATGGAGGTGGTGTCAGCCTCCTGAACCCAAACTGGTAGCTGGTTCCATAATAAAGGTGCCTGGTAGCATTACACATCCATGACTACTGTATGGGCAATTACTTTTTTTTTAACCACATCTGACAAAATCATATAAAGCAACAAATTTTTGATGGCTAGTCGGTCAAATAGTTGGAAACCGTTTGATTGGGAGCGGAGAATATGTTTTGTTCCGCCTGTGGCGGCGGTGACTGGCTGTTGTTTGGTCTGGAGCAGGGGCGGCAGAAGTCGGTCCTTGAGGGCCGGCGTCCTGAAGGTTTTAGATAATTCCCTGCTTCTACACACCCTGATACAAGTGACTGTCATTAACAGACATGTGCTGACCTTGATGACAAGACGATGACGGCCATTAATCAGGAAAAGGTGTGTTAAAGCAGGAAACATGCAGAACCTGCAGGACAGCAGCCCTCCAGACCGACTTTAGCAAATACGGTTGACGTCATGGAGGGTTCAACCTCCATATCACGCCCACCTTTATTTCTCCTAGTTGTCCTCCACATTTCCCTCCATCCAGCCCTGTCTCCCGTTTGACATGCCACCTCTCTCTCCTCTCTCTCCGCTCCAGGTGCAACGTCCAGGACTACATCTGGCACAAGGGCGCCCGCTGCGAGTCGGTGGTGACGGAGTTCCAGGTGATGTGCCTGGCCGTGGGCGCCTCCGCCCTGGTGGTCCTGCTGCTCTTCATGATCGTCGTCTGCTTCGCCAAGAAGCTCCACGTGCTCAAGACGGAGAACAAGAAGCTGCGCAAGCGCAGGTGAGGCCCTTCGGCTCGCCGGTTGTTTGAATTAACGGCATGTCGGCTTCGTTTATCAGACGGGATTAAAGGGATCGTCCACTCCAGCCTGGTCTCTGAAAGGTCGGATCACTTCGTGTCTTGACTGCGCATCCTTTTTGTTTTTTTAGAGTGGAGGGATTTTATGGATTCTGCGATATACATAGATGTTTTATTTCCTCAGACAGTATCGATTTTTGAGCCGCGGGTATCGATTTTCTAAACTTCTTCCAAAACCCCCGTGTCCCACCTTTAAAAGCTTGCAAGCAACAATTTGCACTGTTGAAATAAATTAAACTACTTTTCTCAACAAATATTTTATTCATTTTGTCCAGCAATTGCAAGCTGCCTGTCAGCCATATAATCAGTGCGTTTACATGGGAAGTTTACTTCCTCTTTAATTCAGAATTAAAATTAAATCAGATTTAAAATGATTGAAAATTACCATGTAAACACCTAATTCCATATGAAAATGTCCACTTCCGAATTAAACTTAATTCCGAAGTAAGTGGCTGGTTTATTCTGATTTTAAATCCAAATAGAATAATTCCGCGGTCATGTATACACTCATTCTGCTTTAAATTAATCCTGGTCTTTCTGTGCATGCTCGTTCTCTTGCCTGTCTGTCACGATGACGCTTATATTCCGCGCTGGGCGTGTTTTCAAAACAAAGCAAAACAAAGTTTCAAGATGGCAGCACGCAGTAAACGGTGGTCAAGAGCAGAGACGATTTATTTAATAAATAGCTTGGAGTAACTGGAAATAATTAAAAGAACAGATGGCAGGAAACATAAAAATTGTGAGCTCATAATGAATGCTAAAAAATTATGCTAATAATGTAGTCCTCCATGTTGTTGCTAATCGAGTAAGTTTGTTTTCTTCCAGCAGACATAAATACGTAAAGACGTCCGCCCCCCCCATCCAATCAGAACCCTTCCCAACCCCCAGACCTTACGTGGAATTGGATAAAGCTGATCAAACGTGTTTTCCATGTAAACCTCAATTCGGAATTACTATTTCCATGTAAACTCGAAGGAAAATAGTTTAATTCTGAATTATGTAATTCGGAATAATTAATTCCGAATTAAAAACATAATGTAACCGTGGCCTATGTGTAATTGATGCTTTCAGTTCAATTAATTCAAACAAAGTCATTGGAACACTCACAAGATGTCAATTAAAATCACTTTGTCCCTTTAAAATCTTTCGGAAAATGATGTTAATGTATTGTGAGATGAATATTGATATATATCGTATCGTGAGCCAAATATCGTGTATTGTATTGCGAGGTTAGTGTATCGCTACAGCCCTACTTGTCATTTGTGTGTCACCTTACCCAAAAATAAAAAAAAGGAGACCCAAAAAGCTTCAGGTGCAACAGGCTGCATGCTGTTTACTCACATTGCCATGAGGTCACATGACGACCCTTCCAGACGCCAAGCAGCGCTAAACAGTAAAACCTTCACTGTTTGGAAATGTCTAATTTTAGATGAGCATGCACGTTTTTAGAAAAATATTCTTTAATAAAACAGCATTCAGGCAAGAGTCACTTGATGCACGTGGACCTATTTGTATCGTTCACCCGACTCGAGGAACGAGGAGTCAGAGATTATCAGCGTTTGTCCGACTGTTCGCTGGCAGCATGTGAAAAAAAGAGGATGAGCTACTATCTGAGGGTCGGGAGGTCACCGGGAGGAACCTGCACTTCCATTTACCGCCAAGAAAGAAAATTTGATGAACAGATCGCAGTCAGAATCGGCGCGTTCGACCTTTGTTTCGTAAAAATCTTGGCTCATGTTTACGGTGTTTTGTAAGTTGGAGTCTTATCTCCTTTGACAGTTCTCCTTTCCATCCACCGTGCCTCAGGTTACAATTAAACGTACAAGCAAAGACGCTGCTCATCCTCCACCGGACAGGAGGAACTGCTGCAGGTTCACATAAAGGTGGAGAGTGACAGACCTTTATTTTCTCTAAAACTGTCTAGAAAGAGGTGGATGAAGCTGAAAGCGAAGAGAGATAAAAGACAGTGATGGGGGGAGCTCGAAGGGATGGATCGAGCATAAAGAGGAGCGAGTGTGGGTTGTTTCGGCATCGTTCCAGCAGGGCCTGCGCGTTCGCGGCCATCTCCCTGGCAACGTCGCAGATGAGCAGCAGCCCTGCGACCGAGCACCAGGAGGCCGAATCCTCATGTTTTTAGCTCGGAGGCGAGCGTTATCATCCTCGTCATGGTGGAGAAGTTTTAAGTGAAGATGATGCTGAGGAGAGAAGACGTTTCAGCGAGCAGCAGCAGCAGCAGCAGCAGCAGCAGCAGCAGCAGCAGCAGCAGCAGCAGCGATGCTGGCTGGCAGGAAGTGAAAAAGGAGAAGGGGAGGGTGATGTCACTGGTACTCTGGATCCAGCTGAAAGTAGGGCAGTCTGAAGAGGAGGAGGAGGGGAGGGAGCGAGAAGCAGGCGGGGGGGGGGGCGGGGCTGACCTACATACAGCTGTGCGACCTGAGGAGACACAACACTGCCTCAGAAAGTGATCAGCGGGAAGAAATCGATGAGCAGCCAGGAGGAGGAAGACGGGGAGGGCAGGTGGAGGGGGGAGGGAAAGAGAAAGAGAAATAAGTAAATAAGAAATAAGCTCAGCTGAAGAGAGGCACTCAACGGGATGTTGCTGAAAAAGCTCGTGGATTCACGAGACTCCCACACTCCCCATCTGCCGTGGAGGAGATTCAGAGACGAGATCAGCCACGACGAGGAGGGAGGGGAAGGGAGGGACCAGCGGAGAGATGGAGGGATTTCAAAACTCTGCTTCACGTCTAATAAAGGGAGGAGCAGCATGTGAATATTTGACACCGAGTTCGGCGGACGGCGGGATGAGCCCAGCTGTGCTCACGTGCTCATCGACCACGAACGCCAGAGATGCAACGCAAACATAATCCGATAGCTCGGATGTTCACTGAAGCCTGACGAGCTATTAACCTAACGAGAGCAGCGATATAGAATTTATCCTCCGAGGCCAAATGGCCAAACAACGGATTCTGCTGTCCACTTAATCTCTAGAAAAAAAAAAAAAAAAAAAATGAGCTGATTGGGATTAACATACGAATGAGTCGCCAACTGTTTCCGGTGCAAAAACTTTGTTAAACGTAGAATAATGATCTCACGTGGGTGTGATAAATAAATTTCCAGATCTTTAAATCTTGGCAAGAACACAACAATTTGCAGTTTGGGCATTCGGAGGAATCTTCCACATTATGTCATCAAGATAAACTGGAGAAGTCTCTGTGCGCCGGGGACAGGGCTGAAAATCAGTTTGCAGCTCCATCTACAAATGCAGGTTAAAGGTCAAAGACTTTAAATGAAGCCACGTGTGAACCAAGGTTATTATCGTTAACTAAAACGAATGAAATAACGAAAACTAGAATTGAAAAAACATTTTCGGTTAACTGATATAAAATAAAAATGAGAGTTTTTTAAAAAACGATAACTAACTGAAACTGTATTATGTGTTTATAAAAGGAAATAAAATTAACTATAATAATGTCAAGAATGTCCTTTGTTTTTGTGTTTGTAATTTTTTTTTCTCATAAACATTTGAAATCTATTAACTTCGCTCCGCCGTACAGCAACCGCAAAAAAAAAAAAAAAAAAAAAAAAAATGATCAGGGTGATTGGCTGCGGCAAAAGTTTGGTAGAAAGCTCTCAGTCCTATTTGGGATTTCTTGACTATAACTGTGTTAGTGATAAAAATAAGTGCCTTGTTGTAAAAGCAGGTGATACAATGTGTGGAAGACTTCTGAAGGAGGAAAAAAAACCCCACGAATCTGAAAGTCCATTTGAAAAGCTCACACCAGAAGGCTAACCAAGACTACCCGGATAAGATAGCCTAAGCTAGCCCCCTGGAAAGAAGCTACAGCTGCAGGCCAGTCAGCGTTGGGAAGGACCGGGAGAAAACAGCAACTATAATGGACTGTTTCCATGGAGACCAGATAGCTGCTGGTCAGTAAATACGCAGGAACACCACAAGAGGGAAGACGCATTTATAAATATGTTTATTAAGACCAGAATGTAAACACGACTATGTGACTCAATAGCCTTCAAAAAGTTCAGCGCTTCACTCGAACCAAAATTACAACCCTGATTTACAAAATAAAGCTAAAACGAACACTGAAACTAATAAAAACTAAACTAAAACTAAGTATTTAAAAACAAAAACGAATAAAAACTAGCAAAACTGCTTTTAAAAAGGAATTAAAACTAACTGAATTTGGAAAAACTAATCTGAAAACTAAATATAAACTAAAACTAATTGAAAATCCAAAACTATTATAACCCTGTTGTGAACACGATCCAGGAGCAGAACAGGTGCAGAAAAGTCTGCGTCTCTGACGACATGTGGATGCATTTGTGTCTGTGGAATCGTTAGCTTGCGTGGAAACGTCGGCACTGAGGTACATGCAGGTTTTAGAGCAACATGTTCCCTCACCCAGTCAGCGCAGAGCTTCATCCGTCGCAAAAGCGCGTCTTCATCATCTGCACGTCCAGGCATTTCGCCACCGTAATAATGCGCGGTGCATCGCGAGACTTGTTAGCCAACTTCAGGGTTTCTGGACCGTAGGGAGAAGTACTCGTTCAGACATCCACACGAGCACACGCAATTTCCACAAATTAAGGCCCCAGCTGGGATCTCAGCCCTGTTAGCAATCCTCCCTGATATGGCCACACAGCTGCCTGTCTCTGGGCGTGGCTTACCAACCAGCAAATATAGAATACAGTGATCCCTTATTTTTCGCGGTTCATGGGGAACCTGGCAGCCCCCCAAGCCTAAATCAAAAAATAAGGCACTGCACGAAACAAGACAACTTACCGATAAGGCTCATCTTTCTTCAAAGGGGCCAGGCTGGCTCACAGCATTTCTTTGCTGCGAGAAAACGCGCACAACATCCTGTGATGTTTCCGCAATTTTATTCTTGAGTTTTTTCTTTTTAATAGTATATATTTCTGAAAAAAATCCGCGAATAACTAAAACCGCGGAACTTAAAGCGCGAATTGGCGAGGGATTACTGTATGTCCCGTGTGAGACGCAACGTCAAATTGAGGTCACCGGTACCCTTGGTCCTGACTCCGTGGGCTTTACACGGTGCTGTTAAACTATTAAACAGGCCCGCTGCTCTCCGTCCCTGCAGAGTTTTCTTCTCTGCACCTGACAGGAGGAATAATCTCTGCAGGCCAGACGGGGCTGGAAACAACCGCTGCAGCGCTCAGGCACAACAGCCGGCTGGAAACAACCGCTGCAGCGCTCAGGCACAACAGCCGGCTGGAAACAACCGCTGCAGCGCTCAGGCACAACAGCCGGCTGGAAACTGCCAGCGAGGCCCAACCGAATACCAAAACCTCTGCTTGTTATGTGAAATGAACGTTTGGTTTCACGCGCACAGTTCTCACCTGGTGACGGGCAGCAGAAGCCGGTTTCTGGGTGCTTGAATCTCTGATCAGAGGCAGTGACAGGAAACATACGTCTTTGATAGCTGTGTGGCGTCGTTCATCAAATATGAATCTGGAGGCTCAGCGTGCAGATCAGAGAAACCAGCGCTTTTAGAGCAGAAAGTAGATCAGGGCCTCTTTAACTATGCATATGATGAGGGAGCAGAGCGACGAGGAGGAGACAGCTGCCTCTTTAAATGTTCGGAGTACGTGGGGTTTTTTGTTTTGTTTTTTTTTTTTTTTTTTTGGGGGGGGGCACTACAAAAGAGGTTTATTTAGGAGAAAGAAGAAACAAAATCACTGATACTCTGATTTGGTGCCTGAGTCGATGTCTCTTTGCTTTGAGAAGGCTGTGATCAAAGAGGAAAAACAAAACACAGGAGTCATTCAGACGGGAGTCCTGGAGTTGGTTCCTCCTGATGAAGTGAAGGAGTCTGAGTTGATCTGCAGCTGTTAGGAACCAGTTCAGAAACTTCAGGAGATGCGATTATGAAGAGGAGGTCCGAGGAGCGTGAGGTCCCGGGTTCACTTGGACCCGGGTTCACTCAGTCCCGGGTTCACTCAGTCCCGGGTTCACTCAGTCCCGGGTTCACTCAGTCCCAGGTTCGCTCGGTCCCAGTTCGTTTGGTCCCGGGTTCACTTATACCTGGGTTCACTTGGTCCCGGTTCGCTCGGTCCCAGTTTCGCTCGGTCCCAGTTCGTTTGGACCCGGGTTCACTTATACCTGGGTTCACTTGGTCCCGGTTCGCTCGGTCCCAGTTTCGCTCGGTCCCAGTTCGTTTGGACCCGGGTTCACTTATACCTGGGTTCACTTGGTCCCGGTTCGCTCGGTCCCAGTTTAGCTCGGTCCCAGTTCGTTTGGTCCCGGGTTCACTTGGTCCCAGGTTCGCTCGGTCCCGGGTTCGCTAGGTCCCGGGTTCACTTGGTCCCGGGTTCACTTGGTCCCAGGTTCACTTGGTCCCAGGTTCACTTGGTCCCGGGTTCACTTGGTCCCAGGTTCACTTATGCCCGGGTTCACTTGGTCCCAGGTTCACTTGGTCCCAGGTTCACTTATACCCGGGTTCACTTGGTCCCTGTTCGCTCAGTCCCAGGTTCGCTCGGTCCCAGTTCGTTTGATCCCGGGTTCACTTGGTCCCGGTTCGCTCGGTCCCAGTTCGTTTGGACCCGGGTTCACTTATACCTGGGTTCACTCAGTCCCTGGTTCGCTCGGTCCCGGGTTTCGCTCGGTCCCGGGTTCACTTGGTCCCAGGTTCGCTTGGTCCCGGTTCGCTCGGTCCCAGTTCGTTTGGTCCCGGGTTCACTTATACCCGGGTTCACTTGGTCCCGGTTCGTTCGGCCCTGACACAACTGGAGCTGGAGTTTCTGTCCACATCGCAGACAGGAAGTCGGATGGAGAGCTGGTGGCCTCAGGATCCCATGTAAGCTGGGTCAGCACACCGGGACCCTCAGGCTCTCACCAGGACCCCCCAGCTCTCACCGTCCCGTCCCAGCCGGGATGAGAATCATCCATAATTCCCTTCACTCTCTGTAGCTAAACCTTTAGCATCATGCTGCATCATGCTGCATCAGGCTCCTGCCTCGTCCAGCTGTTGCAGGTGTTTCTGTAGATCACAGATGCTGAAACTTCCTTCTCCTGAACAATTCAACACAAAGATGTTAGATGTCTCGTCTTTGTGTCTGTTTTTTCTCCTTCCCTCAGATTAACAGATCAGAGTTAAATGTGTTTCACGGTATTTTAATTCTCGGTTTGTTGCATCACAGATAAGTGTGTTTGTTTTATTCTGACATGTTTCAGTCTAACTAATGCTGCTGTCTTGCTTTTTTCTCCCCCCTCCATTTTTCTTTCCTATGATAATCCCTCCTCCTGACCTTCTTCTTTAACAATGTAACCTTTTCCCTTCATTTTTCCCAAACTTTCTCTCTTTTTGTCTCGCTGTCACACCTCAACTTTCCTTTTTCCTTCCCTTTCCACCTTCCTCATCTCCTCTACGCTCGTCCTCTCCTTCGTTTTCCCCGAGAATCCTCTCTTCCAACCATCTTGTCTTTGTCTAAATGCTCTAATGTTAAATTTTTCATGCTCTCCTCCTCCTCCTCTCTGCATCTCTAAATCTCCTCGTTCCTTTTTTTCTCATTTCTTTCACTCTTCTCCCTCCCCCTCCACCCCTCTTCCATCCACCCGTTGCCCAGCAGTAAGTACCGGCCTTCATCGGAGCAGCACAATGATAATTTCTCGCTGTCCACCATCGCTGAGGGCTCCCACCCAAATGTAAGGAAACTGTGCGACACCCCTCCTAACGTCCCTCATGCCCGTGCATTGGCTTACTATGATAACATTATCTGTCAGGTAACGTGGTTCTTGCCTCTCTCTCTCTACCCCATTTTTCTGCATCTCCTCCCAAACCCCCCTGCCCGGGCCCTTGACCCCCCTCCAACTGCATGGGCATGAGAACTCTGATACTCTGAGGTGTGAAAGGCTGAAGGGGAGGAGGAGGAGGAGGGTGGTCAAAGTGTGAGGATAGATGGGGAGGGTTGTCTAAAATGGGACAGGAAACTTAAACCCAAGGGGGTAGGGAGATGAGCAGATGGACGTCCATAAATGTTAAATACAGACAGTTATTACACTGTTAAAAAAAAAAAAAAAAAAAAAGAAAGAAAAAAACGGTAATTTTCCGGCAGCTGGGGCTTCAGAAATATACCGTGAAATAACAGAAAATGACTTTCTCATAAAAATACAGTTTTTTTCCATAATTAAAATACAGTTTGTAGTTGTAATTTTAACAAGACAACCCTATTTTCAGGTTGTTTTTAACATTTAATTAGAAACATTTTCACATTTTAAAACCATTAATTACCTAGAAATATGGTAAGTAAATGCTATATTACGAATAATAATGCAAAAATTTACAGAAATGTGCTATTAATTGTTTTCAATGACATTTATGTATAGAAGTTGTAAAATAATTTGTGTTTGATGTAATATAAGAGTATATGCCATAAAAATAATGTGATTCATCTTTTCAAAACATGTCAAAAAACCAGGTGTTGGGTTCAATTTTAAGGACTGTAGCCTCTGTATTGTAGTAGATTCTGGTCTGCAACACCTGACAGCCATGACACTAGCAAAAGGAGTATTTTGTCAACTTCCTGTTTTTGCACAGCACAACTTTTGTTTTACACACTTTATTCAACAAACTCACGGGTACTCATTCAAACACAGACAGACTTAACTCAGGGTGACCCAATTAGCATGTTAAATGTAAGAGGTATGAATCAACAGGGGGTCAAACCAGCAACAGACTTCACATGGCAGCGTTAATTCAAATAGTTAACAAATAAACAGAGATAAGCACCTAAACAACCAGGGCTGCAAAGGATGCTGGGAAACGACCCAAAAGGACCTGCCGGATCACTAGCAGCATATCTATCAGAGAAATGCTTTATTGAAAGCATTTAATTGCAGCTCACTTGAGAGCTAAGCAGAGGCAGCAGCCCTAAGTTCAAGTCAAGCTTATGTCCTTTTAAATGTCCAAAATAAATGTAATAATGTTACCATATTAGTCAATTAACAAATTACTATTAATTCTAGTAATTATAAATGATTTTTTCCTTTTTTTTAGAGTTTTAAAGTTGAATTT
Source organism: Hirundichthys speculiger (assembly GCA_018398805.1). NCBI lineage: Eukaryota > Metazoa > Chordata > Actinopteri > Beloniformes > Exocoetidae > Hirundichthys > Hirundichthys speculiger. The sequence continues at coordinate 1,241,083 of JAGFBZ010001678.1, forward strand.
TACAGTTTATTCCCTTAAATAACAGACAAATATTTGTGAAATTGCAATATATTTGTGAATATATTTTAACAATAAATATATGTATTTCTAATGGGTTTTTTTTGTAAAAGAACAGAAATATTGTGTGTTTTCACAGTTACAGTGATTTAATGTTATTTTACATTAAATCACATTTAAATTAAATGGTATTTTAAAAATACAGGAAAAAAATCTGTAAAATAGAAAAAAATTCTGTGATAATACTTTTATTTTACAGTGTAGTTATTAGAAAGTGTAATCTCTTTAGGATACAAACATTAAAGGCACGGACACTAAACATCACGCTGACATATTTGGACAGAGACCAGACACTCTGGTCAGACGCCAGATCTCCGCGAGCGAAGGTCAGGGGTTAAATTTCCCCCGAAACCACGCACACTCGAGCATTTATGGACTGTCATCGCTCCACAGCCGCCACCCTGGCTTCAACATGACCGTTTTAAGAGAAACCTCCTCGCCGTGACCCCGCCTCCGTCACCTCCCCTTCTAGCTAGCTCTCCTGTCTCATCACCTCTAGCATCGGTGTGTCACGGCTTTGCCTGCTCCGCCGCTAACCTGCGCCGCCCGGCGACCATGTTAGCCACCGCTGCTTCTTGTTTTACAGTCTGCACTTTTCAACCAGATGTCTGCCTGAACTGTTTATCCTGAAAGTGGGCGGGGACGGCGGGAAGGGGGGAGGGGTCTGGGCGGGGGGCTGGCGTCTCGAGCAGGTAAGGAAAGCAGGGGAGAGGAGGTTTGTGACTGCTGACGACCGTCAGGATAAACATCTGGGATGCAACGACCCGCTGCCGCCCGTAGGTGGCGGCGGAGCTCAGGGGAGCCTCGCTAACAGCAGCATGGGTAGACTGACGCTGAACCTCGTAGCTGCGTGGGTAGCTGTAGCGCTACGACTCTTTTCTTTACGTCTTCTAAACATGTGGTACCACCCTCTAACAACTCCATCAGTTTTGTTCACCTTTTTTTTTTTTTTTAACAGACGTTGAACTTGTGAATCTCATCGTCCTCATGAATTAGTTTCACATCAGATTCCTCCAGGGGCAGATGTGTCTCACTCATTCATCGTGCACACAGTTAAATGTCATTTCCATCACCCTGACGTACATTAAATCCCCTACTAACAGCCTCTCTGAGATTTAAAGCTCCCAGCTCAGTGCAATCTACGAGTCAAACCCTTAAAACCCTTCTCAGTCACTGGGCTGAATAGTATTTGTGACATTCATCTACAGTGGACATCACGGCAGAGATGAGAAAGTAATGACTGAAGAGATATAGAGAGGCTGAACAATCCTCATAAAAGCTAAAAGCTCCTTTGCGCTGTTTTAATTTCACCAAAGTTTGGTTTGGCAAACGTACTTAACAGGTTTCCAGAAGCATCTCGCTGCTTTGCACTCCTTGTGATTAATCTTAATATCTATATATATCCTATATATATATATATATATATATATATTTTATGTTTTGGTGTGGGTGCAGTTTAGGGGTGAGTATTGGCAAGGACCTCGCAATACGATATGTATCATGATACTTGGGTCACGCTACAATATTATCACAATATAGCGATATATTGCGATATTCTACCCAGTTAATATTAAAATTAAAAGTAGAGATGATGTTTTTGCACATTTAAGTAACCATTGCAACAAAAATCAATATTAGGGACTGAAAAATCGATATTATATTAGGCGGCCAAAAATCGCGATATATTGCCAAATCCATTTTTTTCACACCCCTAGGCTACACGCAATTCATAACATTATTACAATGAACATATAATTCTACTGAACTGTATCGTCTTCAGGAGAACTTGTTAAACTCTGCAAACGTTCTTTGGTCTCTGTGTAAAGTAGGGGTGAGTATTGGCAAGGACCTAGCAATGCGATATGTATCATGATACTTGGGTCTTGATACGATATTATCACAATATATTGCTATATTCTATCCAGTTAATATCAAAATTAAAAGTAGAGATGAAAAACCAAGTAGCTGTACATGTTCATCAGATGATATTGATCATTCAGAGGAGTCAAAATTATTTGCTTCAAAACAACCTATTTATTGTTTATTATTAGTGTTTTTGCACATTTAAGTGAATGAATGAATTTTCCTAAAAAATCGATATTAGGAGTTGAAAAATCAATATTATATTGAGCAGCCGAAAATCGCGATATATCGCGAAATCGATTTTTTTTCACACCCCTAATGCAGTTGCACAAATGTCAAGACGGATATTTTATGTAAACTTCCAGAAATCGGAGCGTGTAAGACGGTTATTTCTATAATCTGGCTCATTGTGTCCCCAGTTTGACGTGAAACCACAGTTACAGAAAATGTCCCGAGTACTATTCAACCCAGACTTATCTTATGACAAGATTATGTCCACGTACGAAGCTCACCTGAGCACGTGGGCGTCCACGAAACCAGCTTTCACTTAAATAAACCCTCCAATGAAGCAAATAACCTCAAATCCCCTGCAAACTAACATCCCCGTGTCTGCGGCGGTGGCGCCCGACCAGAAACGGGCCCGACCGCCGGGCAGCGCCAGCCCGTGTGTGAGCGGAGCCTGCAGCCGGCCGGGAATATCCGGTGGCATCTGATGGGAAGTCGGGTTACTCCGACTAATGGCCTCTGTCTCCAGCGCGCCATCTCTCTTTGTCTATTTTATCTCTGTTCTGCCTCTTCTCATCTTCTGATCCGTCGCCTCTCCAACCTTCCCCCCTTCCTTCTCTCACACTCCTTTTTTTTCCTCTCTGTCCATTTCTATCTGTCCTTCTCTGAGGATGCCTTGTATGGTTTTTGAGGAGTATAACCCTTTGCCCCATCCCCCTCCCCTCAGAAAACCATGAGCAGATACACCTGGGAGTGTAAGACCAAAGAGGAGTCCGACTGTGAGGTAAGGCCAAATATCAGATAGTACCTCCCCCCTACCTCCCCCCACCCTCCCGAACAGCTCTCTCATTGTTGCCGTGGGCCTGTCAGTCCCCCCTCCCCCCCACCAACTCTGCTCTCGCCACATAAACACAAACACACCAAATAAAGTCAGGACTTACGGGAATATTACGCAGACAAATTTAAACGTGTGCACATCTGTCAGAGCCTGGTGATGGGACACCAATGATGGTTGATTAAAACTGCTGTGTTTCAGATTAAGCAGGTGGGTTGAAGGGAACATTTAAAAGCCTGAAACAGACAAATCAAGTGTAACAGAGAATACGTGACAGAAACAACATGATGTGATGAAGCTGCACGTTCCTTTTTAACCGGATAAAATATTAAATCTGTCCTCTCGGTGAACTTTCCCGAGGTGCTCAAATATGAAGCTTTCAAATAACACAGACGCGGTTTAATGAAGTTACGTTAATGTTAACACAGTTTAACGCCGAGGCATCAGAGTCGACGAACGGCCTCAGTAAAAACTTATTTCATGACATCTGCTCGTAATTTCCGTCGGTCATATAGACCTTTTGCAGTCATGTGACACACGGCTTGACGACAGGGCGCAGTCGCCATATTGGAGTGAAAACAACAACAAGCTAGGGCCTAAGCGATCACATAGTCTTTGTGCAGGTTACGCGGAATATCATGACCAGTCGTCTGATAGTGCTGTCAGACCACGTTCAAAGTCTGAATGGGTCGGAAAAGGAATGATACCGGGAGTAATAGCAGATTTCAGGCCTAGAACACGACCCGTACCTACTGCCAGCTGCCCTGTTCTGCCCAGATAAAGAAACTCCCTGACCTCGAGTACCCGGGCATATATAATTATTTGATAAAGAAGTCATCACCGTACACCGAGGAAACTCTCAAGGCCTATAAAAGCTTGGAATCCTACAGATATTTCGCACTCCTGCTTACTGCTCGTGGGGACGACGCAAGGAAATAGTGGCGACCGGCGAGAACAAGTCGCAAATGTAACAAGCATTTTGTTGGAGGTGTGTGTTTTCATGTTTCAACTGATTAACTGACTATAACATTTGGATGATCTTTGAATAAAAGACTTATGTTATTTTGTAAATAATTCTGCATGATCGGCTGGAAACTGAGTGAGCGGTAATATGTTGGACAACAACCAACACATGCATACCTATGGCAAAGTGCCCTATATAAACACTCAGTCCCCATCTGATCATGCAGAATTATTTACAAAATAACATAAGTCTTTTAATTAAAGATCATCCAAATGTTACAAATAGTCAGTTAATCAGTTGAAACAGATGAAAACACACACCTCCAACAAAATGCTTGTTACATATGCGACTTGTTCTCGCCGGTCGCCACTATTTCCTTGTGTCAAACCCACGAGCGCGTCGGAGTACAACGATCAACTTTTCTCAGCGTTCTACGTCAGCTGGAAATCTGTGGAACGATAATTCTGGTCCCTTTCCTCTGTATTTTGTGCAGCCAACAGCTACACAGTTCAAAACCATGTTTTCGAACTGTTGGCTATCCACTTGAACACGACAGATTACACACACGACAGGTAAACTGCTCAGCTGAAGGGCTTTGTTTTCACTCCAACACGGCGGTGAGTTGTTGCGACTGCAGCGTGTGATGTCACGTGCAAAAGGTCTATACGTGGAAAATATGTTCACTGGCATAAAATGACACACTGTAGAGGAACACATCTCCCTCCTTTAAACAGCAACACTTTTCAACTGCTCTGCTTGTGCAAATACGTGACAATGATTTAGAGGTGACTTAACCTCCACACCTGTAGGAGGAGCCACTGAGCTAAACGTTGCAAAAGTAAGAACGCAAATTCATTTGGTTTTTTTTTTCTCTAATTGGGCAGTCAGTGACAACAAGCCCTGTCCTTTATAAAAGCGCCTTAAGATGACTTGTGATGTGGTAAACATCTTTAGTATTGACTTAAAGCCACTCTATGCCAAGGTTATTATTGTTAACGAAAACAAACAAAATAACGAAAACTAGAATTGAAAAAACATTTTTGTTAACTGAAATAAAATAAAAACGAAAGTTTTTCAAAATAGGACAACTATCTGAAACTGTATTATGTGTTTATATAACGAACCAAAAATTAACTACAATAATATGAAGAATGTCCTTTGTTTTCGTATTTGTATTTTTTTTTCTCATAAACGTTTGAAATCTATTAACTTCGCTCCGCCGTACAACAACAACCGCAAAAAAAAAAAAAAAAAAAGTGATCAGCAGTGATGGTGATGCTGCTGGCGGCAAAAGTTGGGAGAAAGCAGTCACAGTCCTATTTGGGATTTCTTTGACTATGAACTGTGTTAACGATAAAAATAAGTGCCTTGTTGTAGAAGCAGGTGAAACAATGTGTGGAATACTTCTCAAGGAGAAAAAAACCCACGAATCTGAAAGTCCATTTGAAAAGCTCACACAAGATGGCTAACCAAGACTAGCTGGATAAACTAGCCTAAGCTAGCCCCCTGGAAAGAGAAGCTACAGCTGCAGACCAGTCAGGGTTGGGAAGGAGAAAACAGCAACTATAATGGACTGTTTCCACCGGAGACCAGATAGCTGCTGGTCAGTAAATACGCAGAAACACCACAAGAGGGACGACGCATTGATAAATATGTTTATTGAGACCAGAATGTAAACACGACTATGTGATTCAATAGCCTTCAAAAAGTTCAGTGCTTCACTCAAACCAAAATTACAACCCTAATTAAAAAATAAAACTAAAACTAACACTGAAACTAATAAAAACTAAACTAAAACTAAGTATTTCAAAGCAAAAACAAATAAAAACTAGCAAAACTGCTCTAAAAACAAATCCGACATTCGCTTATTTTTTTCTCTTTAAACTTTAATAGTGTCATGAAAACGGCACCGACTTCATCTAGGTTGGTATTATTTTGTAGTTATAAGTATCCCAGACATTTCACAAGTGTCATCAACCCTCCAAGCTCAGTGGGTGTGGCTAAAACTCTCAGGAACAGTGCTGAATGTCCTTCTGAGTACCTGCTGCTGCCGTGGAGTTTAGGGACCGTCAGCAAATTACTGCGGTCAAGCAGCAGCTCCGACTAAATAGGCTATTAAAAAAAAAAGCAGATCCCCGTGACCCTGTAGGAAAAAACAGGTATAGATGATGGATGGATGGATAAACAGAAAATTAAAAAAAATTATTTGTACGATTAATGATGATTAATCGCGAGTTAACTATGAAAATCTTTCGATTAATCGCGATTAAAACATTTAATTGACTGACAGCCCTAGATGGAAACTCTTTCCCCGAGTCCCGGCGGTGCCTCCCATTGACATAAGGTCATGTCCATAACTCAAGAGGTCCGAGCCCAACACGGTTAACAGAACTTTGAGGGATTATCTGCATTTGTCCAGCAGCCGAAACATGTCTGAAGCCACAACTGGATCCAGAGTCTTAAAGTCGCCGTTCTGGAGCAACGACGACGATCACACACCAGCGTCCCCATTTAGGAGGGCTGGGAAATGTCCGATGCATCCTCACAACGAAAGTTTTTTTTTTCCTTTTTTTACCAAAAGTTAACAGGAAAATACTTTCCTCGTATAACCCTGTACATTACAAAAGAATATCAAAAACCGTCCATGTGCCTCCATCATCATCATCATCATCATCGTCATGGTCATCAGAACCCTGTTTATCTCTGTTCCCACCCCCTCAAAACGACTCCCACTCAAAAGTCCTCGTGACTCTGTGCCCCCCCGACCACTGCCTGCACCCTAATACTCATGCACAACAACAGTGAAACCCAACAAACACAAGCATTTTCTAGTTTCATGCTGACGGGAGGACAGAGGGCCCCTATCCCGTAACCATGGAAGTGACATACCCACACGTCCTGCCTGAAGTTACTATCTAGGCCAACAGCCATCGGGTAAATCCTCTCACTGCTTTTCCTCTCTCAAAGTGCCATTGCATTCAAATGCAAACGCTCAATTAGGGAGTGTTTTGCAAATGGCACCGGCCTCAGGGTCTGAAAATCTGATGTGTGTGTTTGTCTGTGAGCGAGCAAGCGAGTGAGTGAGTGCGTCTCCATCTCAGCACGGTCGGCTCGGACGCGCGGCTATCCGGCGTGCTTGAGGTTGTAACAAAGAGGCGGAGCCTGACGCCCCAGGATGCCTCTGCAGAGCCCAGTCGATGATGCCGTGCAAAATTAATAGGGATAAGAGGCTGAAATGGACTCTCCGATCGATCCGTCCCCCTCTGACCTCAATTAAATGCAGACGGAATAATCCGAAACCTCTAAAACGCAATGTCTTTTTTATTTTTGTCCTGCAGCGACTGCTTGGGTATGTATGACGGTGGTACGCACAGATAATCAGCCAGGGGTGGAATGACGTCAGGGACGGTGGAGACGGGAGGCGTTCTGCATGAGCGACACTGGACGGGGGGGTGGGGGGGGTGCATCTTGCATGCGGGTGTGCATGTGCTTCCCGGGCTGTTGTGGGAGGGGTGGGGGATGCTGTCGCCCATGCAGCTCACCTCGGCGTCTCGCCGCCCGAGCATGATGGTCTCCAAAGCACTCGGACCCCTGACGTGGCTGCTACTAAAACCCAGCTGCATTTGGATTTTCATGGTCATTTAGCTCCACTCTTGCAGCATTTAAAGGGCTGTTTACGTGTTTTTGCAGGTTTTAAGTCCCTTTTGTGCAACACCAAACAAATGGCTTTAACGCTTTTTCCTTTATTGCTGGTGACGAGCACAGATGCAGGTGTTTAGATTCTCCCGACATAGAACGATATCAGACAAGATAAGATAAGATGAAAGGAAGATAAAATGCTTTTTGAAGATGTTTTAATAGCAACAAGCACTGTGTTTGTATACTGCTTGCCAATGCTGGATTCAGCAGATTGGACTGAAACGTTATTCGATTCTCTCATCGGTTTTTCCGCTTGTCAGACAGTTTTTTAATGTTGAAACCTGAAAAGCACGTTGTTGCAGTCCTTTAAAGCACGAAGATGGAGCATGAAAATCCGTTTTTCGGTGCATGAAGCTCAGTTAATGGCATTGACTGAATCAAGTTCAAGTTCATCTTTGCTCTTCTCAAACCTCAGATAAATGAATAAAAAGTGTTGGATGACTCTATGAAACTATGACGGAGTATTAGGGCCACACTGAGAAAAAATATTGTGGACAAGGATTTTTTTTTTCTTTCCTCACTTAGAGAATTTAAGTTGAAATGTCAAGAATGAAATCAAGTACAGTTTTCGGAATAAAGTCAAAATGTCGAGAATAAAGTCAAGATGCAGTTTCCGTAATAAAGTCTAAATGTCGTGAATAAAGTCTAAATGTCAAGAATAAAGTCTAAATGTCGAGAACAAAGACGAAATGTCGAGAATAAAGACGAAATGTTGAGAATAAATTCGAAATGTCGAGAATAAAGTCGAGATGCAGTTTCCGGAATAAAGTCAAAATGTCGAGAATAAAGTCGAAATGTCGAGACTAAAGACAAAATGTCGAGAATAAAGTCGAAATGTTGAGAATGAAGAAGAAATGTCGAGAATAAAGTCAAGATGCAGTTTCTGGAATAAAGTAAAAATGTCAAGAATAAAGTCAAAATGTCGAGAATAAAGTCAAAATGTCGAGAATAAAGTCGAAATGTCGAGAATAAAGTCAAGATACAGTTTCCGGAATAAAGTCGAAATGTCGAGAATAAAGTCAAGATAAAGTTTAGGGAATAAAGTTGAAATGTTGAGAATAAAGTCGAAATGTCGAGACTAAAGACAAAATGTCGAGAATAAAGTCGAAATGTTGAGAATGAAGAAGAAATGTCGAGAATAAAGTCAAGATGCAGTTTCTGGAATAAAGTAAAAATGTCAAGAATAAAGTCAAAATGTCGAGAATAAAGTCAAAATGTCGAGAATAAAGTCAAAATGTCGAGAATAAAGTCGAAATGTCGAGAATAAAGTCAAGATACAGTTTCCGAATAAAGTCGAAATGTCGAGAATAAAGTCAAGATAAAGTTTAGGGAATAAAGTTGAAATGTTGAGAATAAAGTCAAAATTTCGAGAATAAAGATGAAATGTCGAGAATAAAGTTGAAACGTCGAGAATAAAGTCGAAATGTAGAGAATCAAGTCAAAATATTGAGACTAAAGACAAAATGCCGAGAATAAAGTCGAAATGTCCAGAATAAAGACGAAATGTCGGGAATAAAGTCGAAATGTCGAGAATAAATTCAAGATGCTGTTTCCGCAATAAAGTTGAAACTTCGAGAATAAAGTCAAAATGTCGGGAATAAAGTCAAAATGTCGAGAATAAAGTCAAAATGTCGAGAATAAAGTCCAAATATCGAGAATAAAGACAAAATGTCGAGAATAAAGACGAAATGTCAAGAATAAAGACGAAATGTTGAGAATAAAGTAGAAATGTCGAAAATAAAGTGAAGATGCAGTTTCCGGAATAAAGTTGAAATGTCGAGAATAAAGTCGTAATGTCAAGACTAAAGACGAAATGTCGAGAATAAAGTTGAAATGTCGAGAATAAAGTCGAAATGTCAAGACTAAAGACGAAATGTTGAGAATAAAGTTGAAATGTCGAGAATAAAGTCGAAATGTCGAGAATAAAGTTGAAACGTCAAGAATAAAGTTGAAACGTCAAGAATAAAGTTGAAACGTCAAGAATAAAGTCAAAATGTCGAGAATAAATTCGAAATGTCAAGACCAAAGTCAAAATGTCGAGAATAAAGATGAAATGTCGAGAATAAAGTCGAAATGTCGAGAATAAAGTTGAAATGTCGAGAATAAATTCGAAATGTCGAGAATAAAGTTGAAACGTCAAGAATAAAGTTGAATCGTCAAGAATAAAGTCAAAATGTCGAGAATAAATTCGAAATGTCGAGACCAAAGTCAAAATGTCAAGAATAAAGATGAAATGTCGAGAATAAAGTCGAAATGTCGAGAACAAAGTCAAGATGCAGTTTCCAGAATAAAGTCGAAATGTCGAGAATAAAGTCAAAATGTCGGAGAATAAAGACGAAATGTTGAGAAAAAAGTCGAAATGTCGAGAATAAAGTCAAGATGCGGTTTCCGGAATAAAGTCGAAATGTCAAGAATGAAGTCAAAATGTTGAGAATAAAGTCGAAATGTCGAGACTAAAGACGAAATGTCGAGAATAAAGTCAAAATGTCAAGAATAAAGATGAAATATCGAGAATAAAGTCGAAATGTCGAGAACAAAGTCAAGATGCAGTTTCCGGAATAAAGTCGAAATGTCGAGAATAAAGTCAAAATGTTGAGAATAAAGTCGAAATGTCGAGAATACCGTCAAGATGCAGTTTCTGGAATAAAGTTGAAATGTCAAAAATAAAGTCGAAATATCAAAAATAAAGTCGAAATGTCGAGAATAAAGATGAAATGTCGGGAATAAAGTCGAAATGTCGAGAATAAAGACGAAATGTTGAGAATAAAGTCGAAATGTCAAGAATAAAGTCAAGATACAGTTTCCGGAATAAAGTCGAAATGACGCGAATAAAAACGAAATATCGAGAATAAAATCGAAATGTCAAGAATAAAGTCAAGATGCAGTTTTCGGAATAAAGTCGAAATGTCGAGAATAAAGTCAAAATGTTGAGAATAAAATCAAAATGTCGAGAATACCGTCAAGATGCAGTTTCCGGAAAAAAGTTGAAAAGTCGAGAATAAAGTCGAAATGTCGAGAATAAAGTCAAAATGTCGAGAATAAAGACGAAATGTTGAGAATAAAGTCAAAGTGTTGAGAATAAAGTCGAAATGTCGAGAATAAAGTCGAAATGTCGAGAATAAAGACGAAATGTCGAGAATAAAGTCAAAATGTTGAGAATAAAGTTGAAATGTCGAGAATAAATTCAAAATGTCGAGAGTAAAGTCGAAATGTCGAGAATAAAGTTGAAATGTTAAGAATAAAGTCGAAATGCAGTTGCCAGAATTCAAGAACTGGTATAGTTTCTTTTTCTGAATAGGCGCAATTTCTGACACAATCTCTTCAAAGACCAAGGTTTCCCTTGCCCGGGCGCGGGTCACCGGGGCCCCCCTCTGGAGCCAGAACTGGAGGTGGGGCTCGGAGGCGAGCGCCTGGTGGCCGGGCCTTTGCCCATGGGGCCCGGACGGGCTCAGCCCGAAAAGGAAACATGGGCCCCCACTCCCGTGGGCTCACCACCTGCAGGAGGGGCCATAGAGGTCGGGTGCATAGTGAGCTGGGCGGTGGCCGGATGCGGGGACCCTGGCGGTCCGATCCTCGGCTGCAGAAGCTAGCTCTAGGGACGTGGAATGTCACCTCTCTGGCGGGGAAGGAGCCTGAGCTGGTGTGTGAGGTCGAGCGGTTCCAACTAGATATAGTTGGACTCACCTCGACACACGGCTTGGGCTCTGGAACCATTATCCTCGAGAGGGGTTGGACTCTCTTCCACTCTGGAGTTGCTCCGGGTGAGAGGCGCCGAGCTGGTGTGGGCATACTTATTGCCCCCTGACTTGGCGCCTGTACATTGGGGTTTACCCCGGTGGACGAAAGGGTAGCCTCTCTCCGCCTCCGGGTGGGGGGACGGGTCCTGACTGTTGTTTGTGCTTACGCACCAAATAGCAGTTCAGAGTACCCACCCTTTTTGGAGTCCTTGGATGGAGTACTGGAGAATGTTCCATCTGGGGACTCCCTCGTTCTGCTGGGGGACTTCAATGCTCACGTGAGCAACGACAGTGAGACCTGGAGGGGTGTGGTTGGGAGGCAGGGCCCCCCCCGATCTGAACCAGAGTGGTGTTTCATTGTTGGACTTCTGTGCTCGCCATGGACTGTCCATAACGAACACCATGTTCAAGCATAAGAGTGTCCACATGTGCACGTGGCACCAGGACACTCTAGGCCGCAGTTCGATGATCGACTTTATAATCGTATCGTCGGACTTGCGGCCGCATGTCTTGGACACTCGGGCGAAGAGAGGGGCGGAGCTGTCAACTGATCACCACCTGGTGGTGGGTTGGCTCAGATGGTGGGGGAGGATGCCGGTCAGACCTGGCAGGCCCAAACGTGTTGTGAGGGTCTGCTGGGAACGTCTGGCGGAGTCTCCTGTCAGAAGGAGCTTTAACTCACACCTCCGGCAGAACTTCGACCATGTTCCGAGGGAGGTGGGGGACATTGAGTCTGAGTGGGCTATGTTCCGGGCCTCTATTGTCAAGGCGGTTGACTGGAGCTGTGGCCGTAAGGTCGTCGGTGCCTGTCGCGGCGGCAATCCCAGAACTCGTTGGTGGACACCAGCAGTAAGGGATGCCGTCAAGCTGAAGAAGGAGTCCTATCAGGCCTTTTTGGCATGTGGTACTCTGGAGGCAGCTGACAGGTATCGGCAGGCTAAGCGGAAAGCGGCCTTGGCGGTTGCTGAGGCAACAACTCGGACATGGGAGGAGTTTGGAGAGGCCATTCGAGAACGACTTCCGAACGGCTTCGAAGAGATTCTGGTCCACCATCCGGCGTCTCAGGAGGGGGAAGCAGTGCTCAATCAACACTGTATACAGCGGGGATGGGGAGCTGTTGACCTCGACTCGGGACGTTGTGGATCGGTGGAGGGAATACTTCGAAGACCTCCTCAATCCCGCCGACACGTCCTCCAATGAGGAGGCAGAGTCTGGGGACTCAGGGGAGGACTCTCCTATCTCTGGGGCTGAGGTTGCCGAGGTGGTTAAAAAGCTCCTCGGTGGCAGGGCCCCGGGTGTGGATGAGATCCGCCCGGAGTTCCTCAAGGCTCTGGATGCTGAGGGGCTGTCTTGGTTGACACGCCTCTGCGGCATCGCGTGGACGTCGGGGACAGTACCGCTGGATTGGCAGACTGGGGTGGTGGTCCCCCTCTTTAAAAAGGGGGACCGGAGGGTGTGTTCCAACTACAGGGGGATCACACTCCTCAGCCTCCCTGGGAAGGTCTATTCAGGGGTCCTGGAGAGGAGGGTCCGTCGGATAGTCGAATCTCGGATTGAGGAGGAGCAGTGTGGTTTTCGTCCCGGCCGTGGAACGGTGGACCAGCTCTGCACCCTCTTCGGGGTCTTGGAGGGGGCATGGGAGTTTGCCCAACCAGTCTACATGTGTTTTGTGGACTTGGAGAAGGCGTTCGACCGTGTTCCCCGGGGATTCCTGTGGGGGGTGCTTCGGGAGTATGGGGTGCCGGACTCCCTTGTACGGGCTGTCCGGTCCCTGTACGACCGGTGCCAGAGTTTTGTCCGCATTGCCGGCAGTAAGTCAGATTCGTTTCCAGTGAGGGTTGGACTCCGCCAAGGCTGCCCTTTGTCACCGATTCTGTTCATCACTTTTATGGACAGAATTTCTAGGCGCAGTCGAGGTGTTGAGGGGATCCGGTTCGGTGGCCTCAGGATTGGGTCTCTGCTGTTTGCAGATGACGTGGTTCTGTTGGCTTCATCGAGCCGTGATCTACAGCTCTCGCTGGAGCGATTCGCAGCCGGTTGTGAAGCGGTTGGGATGAGAATCAGCACCTCCAAATCCGAGACCATGGTCCTCAGCCGGAAAAGGGTGGAGTGCCCTCTCCAGGTTGGGGATGAGGTCCTTCCCCAAGTGGAGGAGTTTAATTATCTCGGGATCTTGTTCACGAGTGAGGGAAGGATGGAGCGGGAGATCGACAGACGGATCGGTGCGGCATCTGCAGTGATGCGGGTGCTGCGCCGGTCTGTTGTGGTGAAGAGGGAGCTGAGTCGGAAGGCGAAGCTCTCGATTTACTGGTCGATCTACGTTCCCACCCTCACCTATGGTCATGAGCTTTGGGTAGTGACCAAAAGAACAAGATCGCGGATACAAGCGGCTGAAATGAGCTTCCTTCGCAGGGTGGCCGGGCTCTCCCTTAGAGATAGGGTGAGAAGCTCGGTCATCCGGGAGGGGCTCAGAGTAGAACCGCTGCTCCTCCGCATCGAGAGGAGCCAGATGAGGTGGCTCGGGCATCTGGTTAGGATGCCTCCTGGACGCCTCCCTGGTGAGGTGTTCCGGGCAAGTCCCACTGGGAGGAGACCCCGGGGAAGACCCAGGACACGCTGGAGGGACTATGTCTCTCGGCTGGCCTGGGAACGCCTCGGGATCCCCCCAGAGGAGCTGGAAGAAGTGGCCGGGGAGAGGGGGGTCTGGGCTTCCTTACTCCAGCTGATGCCCCCGCGACCCGACCTCAGATAAGCGGAAGAAGACGGTACGGTACGGTATCTCTTCAAAGTACGAATACTTATTATAATACTGTGTCTATGTGATAAAAGCACTTAGACACAGACATTATGTTGGTAGAGTAAAGCTGGTTTGAATAAATCTTTAAGACAACTTTATTCTGGAAACGGCATTTTGATTTCATTGACATTTCAAATGTCTCTAAGTGAGGAATGGAAAAAAAAATCATTGTCCACAATTTTTTTTATCACCGTGGCCCTAATACTCCGTCATAATAAAACTGTTGAAAAATGTAATTTTTTTAAAACAATTTTTTAATCTTCTGTGCTATACTTGTATAAGTTATTAGTGTGATGCCTGGTCAAAGCCAGTAACGTTGTGGTTTGGACAAACATTTCATCCACCTTCTTGTTTCATAAGGACTTGAAATCTGCTGGAATTGGCACCACATGTTTGTTTTTTTTACGTAAATCTTGAGTTGCGGGATCATTTATTCTCCGAAGGGAGATTTTACTTGTCATTAGCTTTGGCAAAGATGAATGTTGTCTCACAGGGAGGTTTTCAGAGGGAGTAAAATAACTGAGAATCAGACTCTAACTGTGCTTTCTGCCCTCCTCACCCCTGACCCTCCGACCCTCCTCCGGGTAGGATGATCCCAATTCCCAGAACAAGCTGGAGGACCCGGTGAAGGCTCCGCCCAAGGAGGACGACTCCCTAAATATCCACAACTCTCTGACCCCCAAACACGAGAACCACAAGGTCCTGGGTGAGGAGAACTCCTCGGAGGTAAACTCACTGCAGAACAACATGATGTGAAACACAAAAAAACAAACAAAAAAAAAACAACCCCAGACAACCCGACACGGCGCGCCGGCAACGGGAGCCCGCTCACACCTCCCTGCTCTCCGTTCATCTACTGACGAGCGCGCCAAACCGGTCAACCAACCAACCAACCAACCAACCAACCAGCCAACCAACCAGCCTGTCAACAAACCAGCCAACCAACAGTCTGCAACCGTTTCTGACACGGCAACACTGCCACAGGCGGCCCTTCGGGTCGCTGCGTATAAACCTACGAGCATCTCAGCCTGAAAGCAACCCTGCGAACCTCCCCCCTCCCCCCCCCCCCTCCCCCCCTTACATCCAGCCACGCCCCGTTTCACAGCCAAGCCCCTCCTCTTTCTGTCTCACCTGCACACACAGACATGAGCAGCAGACACATACTGTGAAAAGATGAAGACACGCCCACACCTGTGTGCACGCACACACACACACACACACACCCCCCCCCCTGCCTGCATTGGTGTATTTTGTAAAAAGAAAAAAAAAGTCATACAGAAGTTTAAAACCTACATAACGCGTCATTGTTTAAAAAAAAAAGAGAAAAAAAAGTAATAATAAGATAAAGCTACTGAGAGTTTTTGATGTTTGTCTGACTAATCCAGTGAGTATGTATACATATTGGAAAAAAAAAATAATAATTTGCTTGGATTGATTTAAACAAAAAAAAAGGAACACAATGTGTCTTGGTTTTCATTGATGTAATTTCTAATCCTTTGATGTACTTGTTTTTGTTTTTTTTTTTGTACTTTTTGGGACTTCGAACAGAGAATAAACCGACTCAGCCAGTTGTTGAAATAAACCTTTTTAACATGACCTCTGTGGATCCTGTGCCTTCCTCAGTGTCTCCTCCCTCGTCTTCTTTCCCTCCGAACTCCAGCGCTTCTCTGCATGGCTTCCAACGCAGCTGCTGCGCTCTTGTCCGATGCTTGCTTGCTTGCAAAGGTACAATGTTGGGTGCATTTCCTCCACCGAGAAGTGATAGATGCGTCCTGCCGCTTAGCTTTTTTTTATTCCCAACTTTCTACTTAATTCAGGTTATCAATTCAATTCAATTGTTTATTTGTATAGCGTCTGTTACAATGTCAATTGTCTCCAGGCGCTTTACAGAGACCCAGATCATGACCCCTGAGCAAATATCATTAACTAAAATTATAATATTAAATCATTTAAAAAAAACTTTAAGCTAAACAGTAGCAAGGAAAAACTCCACTTTAAGAGGAAGAAACCTTCAGCAGGACCTGGATCATATGGGGGGTAGGGGTGAGTATTGACAAGGACCTTGCAATATGATATGTATCATGATGCTTGGTTCACGATACGATACGATATTATCATGATATCGTGATATCATCGAATATTGCGATATTCTACCCAGTCAAAAGTATTTGCTTTAAAACAATTTATTGTTTATTATTAGTGTTTTTTGGAAAAATTGACATTAGGAGCTGAGAATCGATATTATATTGGCGGCCGAAAATCGCAATATATTGCCAAAACGATTTTTTTTTTTCACACCCCTGATGGGGGGACCTTCCTGTTGAAGACCAGCTGGATAAAGAAAGAAAAAAAGAGGAGGGAGACAGGACAGAGAGAGGATGGAGGACAGAGAGAGGAGAGACACAAATGACTGAATGAAATGACTACATAAACAGATGCAGGTAGCAGCACTGAGGTGAGATGGTCAGAGGACTAGATCACCAGTCAGAACGATCAGAACGAAGCGACTGAAGTTAAAGTTCATGACCAAAACACCAAGACAGCAAATTATTTTATTCTTCTTGTTGTTGCAACAATAAAACACAACAGGCAGACCAGGCTTTTACAACAAGTTGGTTTTAAAAATCAGTCCATAATTTTCTACTTTTTGTCGTGGAATCTAAAGACCAACGTCCAGCTGCTCTCCTCTCAGTCGCTCAAACTCAAAACAGACTGCATTCATTAGTTTCTTACGTGCAACATAAACTTTCAAGAATGACGTGCCTTAGCTTGGAGTGCCCTTTATTTTTGATGGATTAATACATCATTCCAGCCTCACGTGAACGGTGATGAAGTTCTTGTGAGGTTCCATGCAGCGAGATATTTTTACTTCACAAAGAAGTTCTTGTCTTCAGTTTAGAAGACAGGCGGGTATTGGAGGGTTCAAAAAAGTTAAAACAATGTGAATTTTACATTAAATCACTTAAAAACAGGTTTGTTGTGCCACAGAAATGCGTGAAAGATGCTGAAAGTTCACCAGTGACGGTTCTAGATCCCTGAAAATGAAGATTAAGGAGCAAGAAATGAACTTGTTGATTAAAGCTGATGTTACTGAATCATAGCAGAGTTTGTTTTAGATGCACACTTGAAAAAGAGATTGTTTTTAAAGGAAGAAAAAGCTGAAAGCTGGCAGTCTGGGTGTTGAAGCTTGTTTTAACAGTAAGAAGTCCTGGCTAATTTAGACATAAAAGCTTGTAGTCGGGATGCTTTTATGAGTGGACTCAACAAGCACATTAGATCTAAAACCAGACTGATAATCTCGTATTTCCTGATCTCAGATTTTAAAATCTTGGTGAGAACGTAACAGTTTGCAGTGAACCCTGATGTATTTTATTTCTCCAGCGCTGCTCTGCATCAGCAGGTTGTGTCACCTGGATACAGCAACATTCGTATGAGGAAACATTTCAGGGGGATTTTTAGAAAGAGGATAAGTGAGTACTCAGTTTCCTCGTATGTACAGAGTCTCACGTGTGTAAACTGCAAACTGTTCTGTTCTTGCCAAGATTTTAGATCTTAGATTTGGTGATTTTTTTCCACAGAAAAAAAATTCTTAGCTCAAGTAATGACATAAACGTACTCTGCTAATGTTAATTAATGTTTTCTTGTATATTTTCTTGTTCCTGTGTTGCAAAAAAACAAAACAAAAAAAACAACCACCAGCTAAAATACAAGAAATAAACACTAAATTCTGTGTAAAAATAATTTTTGTAATTTTTTATTACCTTTTTTTTTAACTTTTACATGTTCCTGCGTTTAATCCAGAGTAGGGCAACCCAAGAACTGTGAAAATGGTGTCCACTAGGTGGCAGCACCAGCTGAAACCGGTCGTTACCGATGCATTTGGGGCTTTTTCATGTCACGTAAACTTCCAGTTTTAACTCCGACTGACTAAGAAGGAGCTGATTTAGCACGATGGTTAGGACAAAGAGGGGAAGAGTATCGTCATCCTGAACCTCACAAGAAATACCAGGCTACGCTCCCGTCGATTCGGCAAGAAACAGATCAACACTGACTGCGATACGACTGGTGATCCCGCCTGCTTCTACTGGAATAACTGGAAGAAACCAGAGGAGAGAGAAACAAGTCCGTCTGCAAAGACCCGCATGAATGTGAGTTCAGTGTCCTTTGCTTGTTTCTGTGCTGTAGGAAGTCTGAGCTAAACTTCAGCTTTTATTCGCTTATTTCAAACCCTCAAACGCCTACCAGATCCAAACTGGAAACAATTGAAAGTATCTCTCTGCATGGACGGATGATTTCACAAACACTGAGTCATTTAAAGTCATAATTTAGTGTTTATTTCTTGTTTTTCAGCTTGTGCTTTTTCAGCTGATGCTTAACATCAGTGAGCCGACTATATCATAATCCACCTGCACGCCGTCCAGGGAATAAAAAACAGTGGTGTAAGAGAGCAAGATAAATGTTTGCAGTGTAGGAACCCAGGAGAACCCATCTGTCCAGGACAGCAGAGCCTGGAAACTCACCGGGTCAGCACCCTGGACAGCTCCAGGTCTGAAGCAACACGTAAACAGGAAGCAGCCAATGAGAGTCCAGCAGAGACTAACTAAAATCCCAAAGCCCTTTGTAAAGAGGACTTGGGTGTTAGGATAAACACTGTTGCCCATAAAGTTGGAATAGTTTTGTTTTCAGACAATTTAATTTTTCTTAATCATCTACTAAGCAGAGGTAAAAAAAAAGGCATTTCATTCCAACTTTATGGACGATGGTGTACTTATCAAGATTTATTATCCACTATATTCCACATCAAAATACAAGAAACTCCATGCTGGGGGTGTTGATTAAAAACTGTTTTAGACGAAACAGAAAGAAATGTTTTTCAAGCTCAAGATTCACACGACAAAAATGTGGCAGCAGAGATGTAGAGCGTCATCATTAAAGTGTCCATCAAATCCATATGAAGTATAGTTTGTATATTATATAAGATTGTTCTATCTAATTGTGGAAAACATTTAGATATACAGTAGATTAACAAAAGGTTTAATGAAAACAAATTGTGCTCATATTCCTGAGACACATGCATGATGATTAGATAATAATAATCGGCTGACGACGTGAGTTTTTCCATCTCCAGATGCTCCACCGTCGTAGGCGTCTTCTTCACAGCTCATAAATCATGTCAGCAAACGTCTGGACGCCTCGCCTGCTGCTTCTGCATGTTTCCTGCCTCCGGAGACCCTGCTTTCCCAGCTGGACACATTAACACGAAAAAACGCTCCGACTCGAATGGACATCGCTTTCACATCCAGTGTTTTAGCAGAATGAGACGGGAAAGCGTGTTTGCTAAAGACACAACAGAAATGTGCGAAGAAGAAGCTTTTCTTGAGCAATTTAGTTGCTGAAAATGCGACTGTCACTGTGGATGTCCTGCTGGTCAACAGGTTTGATCCTGAGTTTTTCTAGACAAAAATATACAAGATGCATCTCAAGTCGAATCTAAGGTTTCAAGTTAAGTTAGAAGCGATTCAAGCAGTTGACTCAATGGTTCAAGAGAGTAATTTAAATTATCCGAAGCTGCCAAGTCTAACTCTGGCCTTGAGTCATATATTTCAAATATGTTTCAAGTCATTTAAAACTCGAGTGTTTGAAGACTTTTACAATTTACGCCATCTTAAATAACCAAATTTAAACAAGTCCGAACACAAAGCATTTTCCAGCAGAGTCAACTTATTTGAGAAGAAATGCAACTCAAGCTTCAGATCATGAAATGTTCCAGTGTGTCACATTAGGAATGATCCATAACGGGAAATGCATTATCACCTCCGCCAAGGAGGTTATGTTTTTGTCGGCTGTCTGTTTGTCTGTCTGTGTTCAAGATAACGCAAAAAGTTATGGATGGATTTTAATGAAATTTAAGGAATTGTCAGAAATGTGAAAAGGAAGAACTGATTTCATTTTAGGTGTGATCCAGAAGAAATCCTGGATTCTGGATCACTTTCAAGTTTTCCATAAAATTGCGGTCAATGGGGCTGAAAATTTTGTTTCTCAATATCTCAGTTAATTAATTGCCCAAAACTCATGAAATTTGACTTAGGGATCGACAATGGGAACCTCTATCAAATTTCAAAGGCTGATCTGGATCTGATCCAGAACGCTGATTTTATCGCAATCTCTATAAAAACATTGAGGTTATTTAATTTCAATATCAGAAAATTCAATGTCGGAAACAATTATTGCATGAAATCTTTATAGCATTATTATTTATTTTTGTGTGCATCACAAAATAAAGGAAGATATGGTACTTTTTTAGCGGTCCCATTAGAGCTGAGCGATTTTATCAATTCTGCAATATATATCAATATTTTATCGAGTATCGAGTATCGATTTTTCGCCCGCGGGTATCGATATTCTAAGCTCCCTTCAAAACCCCCGTGTCCCACCTTTAAAAGGTTGCAAGCAACAATTTGCACTGTTTAAATAAATGAAACTATTTTTCTCAACACATCTTTTATTCATTTTGTCCAGCATTTGCAAGCTGCCTGTCAGCCATATAATGTGTAATTGATGCTTTCAGTTCAACTAATTCAAACAAAGTCATTAGAACACTCACAAGATGTCACTAAAATCATTTTGTCCCGTTAAAATCTTTTGGAAAATGATGTAAATGTATTGTACGATGAATATCGTTATATATCGTATTGTGAGCCAAATATCGTGTATCGTGTATCATATCGTATCGCGAGATTAGTGTATCGCTACAGTCCTAGGGCCCATATTGTCAGTGCTATATGTACGACTAATATTTATGGTGTAAATCGCTATAAGGGGGAATCGTTGGGTCTGCGCTCTCCGAGTGCTTTTCTAGTTATATCTACCTCTGTTTTCATTAGAGCAAAGTTTGTGAAAAGTTAAAATGCAATTAGTAAAAAGTAATTCTCTTTCGTTTGGAAGACAGTATTATCAACTGTATGTCGCTGGTGTAGAAGCCAACACTCACGAATGAAGTTTGCATCATTGCTGCAGACGGTGTTTCTGGAACCAACACCAAGGAACATCTCGGCGCCATCTGCTCAACGCCAGTCGCTTTGACAAAAGAGCTGCATTTGAAGTTCTGGAAATAAAAACTGGCTGCCGTGTTACAACAGTTACTCAGAGACTGGCCAGAAAAATAGCCCCACATACGGAGCACTGTCAAGGCAAGGGCAAGGGCACTGTCATGACCCGTTTTATGTGTACGATCCCAAAGCAGAATGTTGGGATGCTTTTGTCCTGGCCCTGCAAAACAATGTGTGCAAGCGCAAGTTGTGGAAAATGCGCCTTACCAATGACGCAACAGACTGCATATAATCCAACGATGCTGCCCTGTTCTGCCTCACAAAATGTACCAAGTCGGTCACAAAGGGGCAGGCCAAGCTTTATGCAACGACTTATTTAGGAATATCTAAGACCCGCTATTCAAACCTACCAAGACGGCGGCAGAACTGCCAACAACGCTATGGCTCAGCGAGTTTTTACGGTAAAACTGACAACACTCATTCATCTGCGTCTCAACGCCACTGCACGCCATTTTGAACACCTCTTGCTGATGCTCGTCAGGTTGTAAGTTTGTCTGTCCCATGCATCATTTCACTGAATGATTGAATGCCCATCCAGCGGCGTCCGGAGGCAGTTTCTTCTGCATCCATTGGTACTTCCTCCTGGAAAACAAAGTGGAATACAGAAGAACCGGACTAATTCAATGAGTCAAAGAGGAAAAGAGAGAGTACGGTTGGCCAGGTGCGCTGCATCGCCTCTGTTTGGCCTGTGTGACTTGATGAGGGGCAACAGTTTAACGAGGTCGGGATACTTGCACTGATGAGGCGTCACTTCATGCCACTGGGCTTTTAAGATGAGTTCACTCAATTTTAGAGTCCGCGAAAACAACCGCAGATGTAGGATTACGTCATCAGTACACGCTGATGATAAACAACCTCTGAAAATGTACCACTCTGTTGTATCGTTTATGTGGGCTTTGAGCTTTGAGAAAGAAGCGAAAGAGAAGAATGTGGTCCTGGTCATGGTTAGGGAGAAAAGGTCAACTTAGGATCCATATTTTTCTTTGGAATGGCGCATTAATTAATAGGTCATTTCAAGTTGCATTTTAATTGGCTAGTAAGTAGATGGAGTCATAGGATTTCTGACGCTGTCAGAAAATATATCAGGTGGTCTTGGGTCCAGAGTGACGGCCGTCGTCAAGTTGATACCTCAGCTAGACAAAAGATGAATGATTCAGTTCAGTTCAATTCAGTTATATTTAATAACTTCTGTTACGATGCAAGTTGTTTCTAGGCGCTTTACAGAGAACCAGAGCATGACCCCCGAGCAAATCATTAACTAAAATTATAATATTAAATCCTAATCAAAGAAAAGGGAAAGTAAAAAAACTCCAGCGGGAGGAAAAAAAAAACTTTCAGCCAAACAGTGGCAGGGAAAAACTCTACTTTAAGAGGAAGAAAACTCGAACAGGACCAGGATCATATGGGGGAACTTTCCTGCTGAAGACCAGCTGGGTGAAGAAAGAAAAGAGGAGGGAGACAGGACAAAGAGAGGATGGAGGACAGAGAGAGGATTATAAATAATAATTATCCATTAACTGTAAAAACTACAAATTCCATGTACTTCTATTCTGACTGATACATTGTTCATACATGAACTACAGTGATGACTATATAAACAGATCAGACTGCAGGTCACCATGTTAGTTGATGTCCCAGAGACATCTATATAGACGGGTGAGGGTAAACGCTGTAACTCTGGAAACTCTGGCCTGCAAACATATACAAAACAGTTACGGTAACAATGAAGTGCAAATACATTTATGAGATGTTCCTACTTAACTAGAAATTTAAACAAATAGAAATCCTTTCATTGTCATCATACAGGAGTACAATGAGATTAAGAAAGTAACTATGGATACATCTGAAGAAGAAAAGTAAAGACGGGAAGAGAAGAGAGGTGAGGACACCCTTCAATGGATCATGCTGGTGTCTCCCTGCAGCGTAGACCTATAGCAGCATAGCTATGACAGATCTCCCTACGATTCTGTCACGACAGTGATCTTTCGTCTGGGACAGCCCAAAGTTGTGCAGCATATTATGGGTGCTGTTAAGTCTTAGATGCTTCCCTCCTCCAACGCAGCTGAATCCCCATCAGCTTGTCATCAAGGTCTCCTTAAATCTGCTAATGACCCGCTGTGATTATCAGAAACAGGCCAGTGGCCCTCGAAGCATCTGCTGTCTTCAGTGAAATTTTTGTTAAATCCTGTTTTTTAGTCAAGTCACAAGATTAACTCAGATGAAACCTTGAATGATTCAAGGTAAGTGACAGATCAAACATCCAGTCATTCTAGCTCGGGGGCCCTTCAAGTTTCTCCTTGTTTGACATTTTTAAAATTCAAAAATGTGACTGTTTTAGCCGCAGAGTGTCAAGACAAATCAGATTATTGGTCCTCAAGTCCAGATCTCACGTTTCCGTCTCTCCAACCCCTCAGACAGGTGATGGCGCCGCTGTGTGAAAGGCACTTTTAATTTTTAAAGCGTCGGAAAACAAAACGGTTCCCACAAACAAACGCGCATTCAGCCAGCGCTAATAAACAGTCGTGAATGTGTCTCGGCAGATCTCGCAGCCTTTTGTCAGGTTTCCTTCTTTGGTTTGGTGCGAAAGAAAGCGGCGGGTTTAGCAACAGTGGATCCTTCCCAGGGTTGGGGGGGGCGGGGGGGTGCTAATGGATTAATGGATGGCGGGTGGGGGGAGGTCTGGGGTGCCCTTCCCTTTTCTTGCGATAAATAGACAGAGGGCCGGGAGTGCGTTTCAGCTCCCAGAAGGTAAAATAAAAGACTTTTGATAAATGCAGAATAGCAAACAGCAGTAGGGAGACGACAAAAGCTGCAACAACAGTGATTATCACTTTCTTTATTCTCGTCGGCCTTTTATGTGCACGCACACACACACACATAGCTGTGAAAGCTGGTACATGGCTGCACATGCTCCGACACACACGCCGACGCTGAAAGAGCACTCTGAATTGAAATGAGCGAAGCTAGAAGTGCCAGCGGACACCATGGCAACAAGTGGGCATTACATCAGTGAGAGCGAAGCGGGGGGGGGGGGGGTGGAGGGGGCGTCGCCATCCTTCTGAGAGTGAGATGCTGAGAGATTTAAATTTCATTCTGGGGCAAAACGAAGGCAGATATTTATCAACCAACTTCACAGAATACTGAGTAGAACGATGAGTAAATCTGACATTCACATGACAGAAATAATAATAATAAAAACATGATTATGTAACCGTGATCACAACCACCTCAACTAGGGTTGATTTCTGCATCGACAGTAAAACTGGTCCAGCGCGTGAGTGTGGCTTGATCGTACACGGGGAACAGTTGGCCGAGCAGAAGTGAGAAGTGAGGATTAAATGGTTTCAAGACTGGATTCAGTCTCTGTTGACGTGGGCCAGTTCTGGCCGAGAATAGGCTAATTTTAACCAGTTCAGACTAGGGGTGAGTATTGGCAAGGACCTCGCAATACGATATGTATCGTGATAGGAGGGTCATGATATGATATTATCACAATATTGCGTTATCATGATATATTGTGATATTCTACCCAGATTAATATCAAAAATAGTAGAGATGAAAAATCAAGTTGCTGTATATGTTCATCAGATGATATTGAATCATTGAGTCAAAACTATTTGCTTCAAAACAACCTATTTATCGTTAATTATTAGTGTTTTTGCACATTTAAGTGAATTAATTAATTTTCCTAAAAAATTGATATTAGGAGTTAAAAAATCGAAAATCACGATATAGCGCCAAATTGATTTTTTTTTCACACCCCTAGTTCAGACGTGAGCTGCGCTGGATCAGTTCTGGATCTGGACAGGATCGGATTAGTTAACTCACATTAATGTTTTTTAATTCTAGTTTAATCCTCTCACTTTCGATGTGCATCATGTAGAGGTCTTCACAGGTCCACTTTTATGGACCTGAACCCGAATGGACCCTGTAAAAATTCGACCCAAAACCGACCCAACCCGAGCTATTATCATAAGACTGGTTTCCGAACCCAAATGGACCCGCAATATTTGGATCCGCGAACCAACCTGACCCGAGTCTTTAGTTTCCGACCACGAACCGAACCGAGACAATCCAGCCCATAGTTGCTCATGTTAAAAGATTCTCTAGCGTTGAATAAAACTACATAGTTGCTACATAGGCTACGTGATGTATACAACAATAAATCCACATCGTTATTATATATGCTACTTGTAGCAACTGCTAACACTAATAGCCTACACCGGTCAGAACGTGTCATGAACATATTCTCTCATCCAACGTTATCATGTCGGCGCTCCGTTGTGTTTTACAGCTGCCGGGCAAACCGCTAATAACACGCTACGGCAACACGATTGTTAATGAACACGCCACGTTAATGAATAATCATTTAACTGCCCCGAGTCCTGACGTAGACTAAACCAAACTACTGTTTGTTTGTTTACTTTGGCTTGACCTGTCACCTGACATTTCCCAGCCTATTGGATGGAAGGGGGCGGGGATGGGTGGGGCTGAGTGACAGCTGTCACCACCAATAACTTAAATACCAATAACTTGGGTAAACGCGGACCCAGCCTGTCAGAGAGCACCGACCAGACCCGAGACTAAGGCCCCGATCGTACACCTCCCGCTAGCCGCTACCCGCAAATTGCGGGTTTAGTAACCTCAGCTAACCGCTAATGCAATCTTCCACTTCCCTAAAGCCGCTACCCACTATGCCAACTCCCTTACTCATATTGTAGGTAGGTGTGGCAATGGGCGTGTCTTTTGCACTTTCCGCAAGTCAGACCGTGGTCAGACCACCCGCTACCCTAAACCCGTGATCGCAAGATACCGAGTTTGCGGAAAGCGCAACCCGCATGTCGGCACGTAAAAGAGCGTAAAAGATCGGGCCCGATTCCGACCGGAACCAAGGAGTCACATCTTGTGAATGGACCGAGACCCGATTTGGGTCGGAACCTCGGGTTTTAGAGTTGTCGGGTTGTTCCGAAGACCTCTAGCATCGCATCTTCTGAGAAGGAGAGAAAAATACCATTTAATAATTTCAGTAGGGAGAGATTATAAGACATAACTGTTGTTAAGTATTACTGGTCACAGATGCGTTTCACTGTAATCCACTGTGTCCTCGAACAAGAACATTATTCTTAACAACAGAACACAGAAAAAGAAGGAGTCGTGTAAAAATCCCATCATCAAATAGTTCCTAAGCTGTATGGAAGTATCTTAATGACCCTTAATGGTGGGTAGCAGCGCTCTCTAACATCACTGCTGATGTCTTTCCTGACACCCGTTTCTCACCAATGCTGAGAGACGAAAGTAATGGAAGTTGATTTCTTCCACGGCATAAATCATGTGACACGAAGTGTCTGTGTTGGCAGCTTTAAGGGCCATCAAACGATCATCTGGAATCAGATGATGAGGGACGATAACGGGAGCTGAGAATATATTAATCAGATGGGTTTTGAATGGAAAACGTGCACCATCCTGATGCCTGATGGGTGAAAACAGAGAAGGCATCGATCTGCATTCATTACAGCAGTAAAAGGACGTCTGTCCTCCTCCTCCTCCTCCTCCCTCTTCTTCGCTCTCACTTATGTGCTGCTGGCAGCAGTTTTGTGCATCTTCAGACAGGGGGCGTTGTTGCCATGGAAACCCAAGTCCGAGGCCACACTTTCAGATCCAAACTGTGCAACCTCCGAGCTTCACGCACAAGCTCACGGATGAGTGAGGAAGATTAAAAGAAGAGCTGTTGTTCGCTGGCGGAGCGTTAAAACGGCCCTCAGCTCCACGTTTCAGGCCCAACGTTGCAGCGTTCAGCCTCTGCAGACAGAACCGGTCCAGGTTTCTGTCCCGTTATCACCGTCCAGCTGTCACGTACGTTGGGCTCATGACATGAGCACGCCCACACACAGATACAGAACCACTCTCATCACCAGTCTTGTCAGATTGCAGCTTTTTTTTTTGTGACAAGTTTCATTTCATTTAAATGATGTCATCACTGATGTTGGCTGAAGCACGTTCGGTATTCATCATCTTAACTTTGTTATTTGTGAAATGATTTGCTCTCAGAGACAAACCCACACTGAATCACTTTTTGATTTGTTTTTTGAGGTCAGGGACCTGTGATGACATGACATATCTTATCTTTATTTAATTTAATCAATATTTAATTGAATCTTTTCCTCATACCAGTGAGATGACTTCTCTGGTAAAGACACAGAGATCAGAGATTTTTGACCTTTAACATCAATGACACAACTGCCCTGCAATGTAGTTCAGGAAATATGAGATTATTTATCTTGTTTTAAATGTCATTTACTGACAGAGTCCATGGTGTATTATTAGATACATACTGACGCCAGAACATTTTAATTTTAGTAATTTACTGTTAAAATGAGCGTCAGTACCCAGAGTTCCAGCTTTTATCTTCCTCTTTCACGAATCATAAGTTTGTTTCACTAACATGACGTAATGTCAGCTTTGATTTATGAGTTTATTCTCTTGTTACTGCGGTGCAACAAACACTGAAAATACAGCTGGAATACAAG
This sequence comes from Hirundichthys speculiger, assembly GCA_018398805.1. Taxonomy (NCBI): domain Eukaryota; kingdom Metazoa; phylum Chordata; class Actinopteri; order Beloniformes; family Exocoetidae; genus Hirundichthys; species Hirundichthys speculiger. Next base: position 1,268,896 of record JAGFBZ010001678.1, read on the forward strand.
AAACAGATTGTAGTGAAATATCTGTCCATGCAGTAAAATATCTTTACTTGTTTTTATCCATTTTAATTTATTTTTATTTTTATTTCTTTTTCTGTTCATTTTCTTTGTATTTGTTTCCTTTGTATTTATTTTATTTTATCTGTATTAATTTGATTTGTATTTTTATTTGATTTGTGTTTGATTTTTTTATTTGTATTTTTATTTTTTTTGGTTTGATTTTTTTATTTTATTTTTATTTGTGTTTGAGTTTTTTTATTTTATTTGTATTTTTATTTTGTTTTATTTGTTTTTGTTTATTTTATTTGTGTTTGATTTTTTTATTTTATTTTTATTTGTGTTTGATTTTTTATTTAATTTTATTGTATTTTTATTCTATTTGTATTTGATTTTTTAATTTATTTGTATTTTTATTTTATTTCTTTTATTTTTGTTTTATTTGTATTTGATTTTTTATTTTATTTGTATTTTTATTTTATTTTATTTGTATTTTTATATTATTTGTGTTTGATTTTTTTATTTTATTTTATTTTTATTTGTGTTTGATTTTTTTTTATTTTATTTTATTTTTACATGTTCCCAGGTCTTCATTTTTCAGCACCCTAAAATTAATGATTATTTGCTCTTTTTTAGTGTCCATCATCGTGGCCAGTCTGTATTTAACTAACTTGATCTAAAATTCAGCTCTTTTTGGCTTTTTTTTTTTTAATGATGCTGTTTTCTTTTCTTCATTTGGATTCTTAAAAAATAATGTTCCATTTTTCAATCTAGGTTTCCTAAGTTCATTGTCAGTTTTTGAACAAACTGTCATCTTTATCTGTAAATCTCAGATGCGGTTGCAATAATACGTATAAAAACTCAAAGATTGTGATTATCGGGAAAAGTTAGGACAAGAAGCTCAGAACTACACAGGTACCTTTAATCAACGTTACTTTCACTTTCATTTCATCTGAAGCGCAGATCGCTTTCCTTGTAGTCTTCAAGGAGAGAAAGTAGAGTCGGGTTGTTGGGGGTGTAAGAGAGGAGCTGGAGAGGAAACGGAGAACGTGGTGAAGATTTTATTTTTCCCTGCTGAGCCAGATGGGACCTGGGATCCATCAGCAGCCGGTGATTGGCTGCTGGTGTGGTGGAATGATGGTGCTGGGATCCTTGAGAGGCTCTGGTGATTGGCTGGCATCAAAAACACATTCACAAAGCCACGCGCGCTGAAACGAGCATGTGTTCTCGAGCGTACGCGCAGCGACACATTTGCACGAACGCGCAGCCAGAAAAACAGCTCGAGCGGTCCAAGTCTAAATTCACATACATGCACGCTTGACAGCGTGCCTGAAAAGCAGGGGGCTGGAACCAGAAGGAAGGAGGACTTTGAAGAGCTCTTTCTCTCAACCCCCCCAGTAGTTCCACATGAATCAGCCTGGCAGCATCTCGTTTACTAACGAGGCTCTGAGGAACGCTGCTGATCAAAACAGGACCCTCTGGCTTCTTTTCTGATGGAAATTGGACGATGTGTCTCCAGTTCCAAGCGGAGAACCCCCCCCCCAGCTCCCATCCGCCTGCATCACATGTGTACGAGTGACTGGTTTGGCAGCGGAGCGGCGTGATGGCGGCGGCTTCAGAGGGCCACTGTGATCCCAGCTGTTTCGCCTCTGCGCTCTGATGAAAATGATGACGACGCCATGTGACCAAATAAAGTCTTCGGGCCAATTCCAATTCCTCCCTTAACCCTCAATCTCAACCCTCGTCCTTAACCCTCAATTTTTGGCCCTCAATCTTAACCCTCGAAAGTAAGTGTAAGGACTATCTTGTGACTTAGAAATGGGACACCCCTTGAGTGCAGTTATGTCTTCAGACTGAAATGTATCAGAGCCGTGTTGTCTCAGTATTTCCTGAAATGACACATTGAAAAGAGCGCTGTATATTCTCTAAATAATATTAGCAAATAACACAAGAGAGGATACATTATTCAGTCCTCCGTCGCTACACAACAAGGTATACAAGTAACTTGAAGCCGGCCGGGACCACCGGTCTGGCAGTTCGTAAAGTAAAAAAAAAAGTGACGCAACAACGATGTTAATCCATGAAAAAAGTCTCAAAGACAATAAGATAGGTTTTGTAACATTTATATTTTTAAGAACTACAAAGATACTTAGATTTGTAGCTAGCTTTTTTTTGTCACCATCCCTTTTCGAAGATGTCTTGGCTAAATTACCCAATGCCTTCTGGGTAGCCCTTACCTTCCAAGGGTGGTGCCTGAGAATCTCAATATTGAGGGCGATACAGCCCTCAAACTTATCCCTCAATTTGACTTTCTAAGAATCGGGACAGCACTGGCCCTTAGCGGGAGCGCGCATTTTTGAGATTGAGGGTTGAGATTGAGGGTTAAGGGAGGAATTGGAATTCACTCTTGGTCTGTGCCTTTTGAGTCGTAGAGCTTTCTCGGTTTTGTGCCCATGACACATCGGGTAATTATCTATTCATCAAAATAAAGCATAAAAGAAAAAGACATCATTAGGGCGAAACCGAGTACCGCCCCAATTCTTACATGGCCTTTAACAGAGTAAGCTGCAGCCAGGTGTAGCTGATCGTCGGCCCTAGATGCATCATTAATTCTTGAACTCCACTCCTCTTTTTAAGCAAAACACCTAAAATGACATACACAAATTAAAATGATTGTAACTTCTAAACTCTTCCGTCCACATGGATGCATTAAAGTGTTCCAGAAAGAAGACACTCTGTAGTTTCTTGTGAAACTGTCAGAAACATTGGTGGTTCAGAGACAGAGTAATGGAACTCTGAAGTCAGTAAAATATTTAAAATTTTGTTCCGCCTGAAATAAAAAATGGCTTTCAGGATGAATAACAGTCTGGAGATTATGTAAAGAAGGTATTTGACAATATGAGGCTGTTGTTATTGCTTTGTTATTACTAAGATGATCAAAAACAGACGACCAGGGAGCAAACCATACTTATTTACGCTTCTAATATGGTAACGAATTGCAAAAAGGTGCTTTAGTTATAACTAATAACATTTATTGACACAAAATCTCAATAAATGATCACCAGAATCCAGCCGTACATGAAGAGCGAAGCTTTTGATCTGAGCTTGTTTACGGCATATCTCAGCAACGGAAAAGTGCTCGAGTGAGCGTCTCACTGTTTATAGATGAGCTAAGCCTCCGCTAACTAACGGCAGCTGCAGTGTTGCCAGGTGTATGATGATTATCATATTTGTATGATAATTTGGGCCTCTGTATGATGTAAGATCAATAATCCAAAAAAAGGCCAAATGTACGATAATTTGACCATTTCAAATTATTGCCTGCTGCAACTGTCTCCCGGAAAGTGTTTTGTGAACCCTGAAGGCACCTGTTTCCATGTGACGTGTTTCCAGCCAATCGTGGTTAGCTGAACGTGAGATACTGAGTGTTTGTCTCAGAACAACGATCATGATAGGCGAGACGCTCACAGTCAGGAACCATATCAGGAAGTCGAGCGAGCGAGATTTAAACAGACTTTAAGCAGAAGAGAAAAAGTAAGGGGAAAAAATTAGTTTTCAAAATCGTCTCCAGGCCTCATAATTTGGCTTTTAGTTCCCACCTCTAATTTGTTTTGGGGGACACATTAGTCTAACGCAACTGTGAGTTGGGGCTGATGTGGTCCCGTTAACCCATTCAGTACTAATGCCTCGAAGCTGTGAGTGCCTGTGGGACACTATTTATCACTAGAGTGATTATATTTGTCTATAGTGCATCATTGGGCTTGTTATTTTGGTTATGACAGATGTACGATCATTTCCCTCATAATACGATAATTTTGAGTCTCTGGTACGATAATCCTACATTTCCCACCTGGCAACACTGGGCAGCTGGGTTGCAAACGGTTTGTTCAGGCTTTTTCTGGAACTTTTACCGTCGAAAGCTGGTAAGTACCGACTTTTGACCACTAGTCGCGACTTTTGATTTTGTGTCTTTAGGCACCTCTAGTGCAAAATATATAAGAGATCAAAGAAAAATGGTATTATTTTTGCAAAGAGGAGACTCTGCAGAGTTCAACGATACCAAATACAGCTCTGACGGATGAAGTGATCGGTCTGTATGAGTCATACAGACAACCCCTTAAACTCCGCGAGGACGCCGGTGTCCTTGCGCCGCTAAAAAGGCTAATATACAGACATTATGGCAGCTTACTGGTCTGGAGTGTTCAGGTGTGTGTTAACACAATACCGAGAGGGAAAGACATAAGGACCCAGGGTTTCCTGGTGCCACGCTCACTTATGGACTTCGCCCTTCCGCCCAGTCTAACCCTTTAGGTCACGCTGTCGTTAACCTCAGCAGAACAACAGAGTTCCCTTTAGGAGGTCTTCCCCCTTTACGCTAAACCGCCGTTTGGTTTGTAGGCTCCAGCGACAGCCGGACCCCGTTCCCCAACTCTTCTGCTTTCCAAAACCAAATGCTGATTTAAAAATCTATTAGTCGATGTATATTTACCTCCGCCAAGGAGGTTGTTTTTGCCAGTGTTTATTGTCTGTCCGTCTGTGTACAAGATAACTCAAAAAGTTATGGATGGATTTTGATGAAATTTTAAGGAGTTGTCAGAAATGTGAAAAGGAAGAACTGATTTCATTTTGGGTGTGATCCGGAAGAAATCCTGGATTCTCGATCACTTTCAAATTTTCAATAACATTGCAGTCAATGGGGCCGAAAATTTTGTTTCTCAATATCTCCGTTAATTTTAGCCCAAATCTCATGAAATTTGACTCAGGGATTGACAATGGGAACCTCTATCAAATATCAAAGGCTGATCCAGATCTGATCCAGAAGGCGGATTTTATCGCAATCTGTAAATTGCTATATGGGGGAATTGTTGCGCTCTCCGAGTGCTTTTCTAGTTATGCATGTTTCTGTCAGGTCACTTGTGCTTTTGTACATCAGTAACCAGTCTCTTCCTGCACTGTAAGGTGACCATCGACTTGGAGCTCCACCTCAGCAAAAGGACTAAAGCCAAGTCTTCCAAGGGACCTTTCGCAAAATATGACGTGTACCTCTACAGATTGCCGCCAACCAAACCCCGGATCCCCAACGGGCCGAGCGCCAAGACTGTAAACGGCCCCAGGAGAGCCAAGGGCCGGGTCCTGAGGTGGAAGGACGACTTGTACCCACCGTCTCCCCCTTGTTCTGGCTGCGACCCGGTCAGCACTCGATCGCTGCCGGCCTCCGTCATCAACGAGCCCCAGCAACCCGGACCGTGGACGTTAAACTCCTACAACTTTTAATAAACTGGTCAGCTTACAGCTCAATGTCCTGGCTGCTCACAAAAATGTTTTGTTCCTGTTGTTTGTTTGTTTTTTTTTTTTGTAATCTGTGTTGCAATTTGTTGGAGTTTAATGGGAAGTTCTCAAGAAAAAGGGAAGCTCAAATTCACGACACTTATTTTCAGAGGTTTCCCTTCCAGATTTGATACGCTTTGCATCAGGATGAGGCAGTAAACCGCAGCATCACGTAGGAGAGTTTAACATGTCTCAGGTGAACCGGGATAACGCAGTGTGTTGGATAAACGTGAACCCAGATAAGGGGATTCTTGGTTCAACTCAGTGTTGACGGGAACCACCAACTTCCTCTGGCAGCTGATTGAAACTGTGTTTGGACTAGGGGTGAGTATTTGGCAAGGACCTGGTAAAATTCACGATATTATCGCGATATTATCGTGATATTATCGCGATATCACGGTATATTACAATATATCGTAATATACCGTGATATCGCGATAATATCGCGGTATATCGTAATATACCGTGATACCGTGATATTATCACGATATCACGGTATATTACGATATATTGCAAACATTCTACCCAGTTAATATCAAAATTAAAAGTAAAGATGAAAAATCAAGTTGTTGTATATGTTCATCAGATGATATTGATCATTCAGAGGACAAACTGAGTCAAAACTATTTGCTTCAAAACAACCTATTTATTGTTTATTATTAGTGTTTTTGCACATTTAAGTAACTATTACAGCATACTGACAGCATTGTAATAAAAATTGATATTAGGAGCTGAAAAATCGATTTTATATTGGGTTGCCGAAAATTGCGATATATTGCCAAATTGATTTTTTTTTTCACACCCCTAGCTTGGACAAGTGATTATTAAGCTGCAGGCTCCCTTAAAAGGTGGAGTCTTTTAGATCACTTTCGGTTTTACAGTTTCCTTCATTGTTATTTATTGGTTTAAATTCTGGTTAAACTTGTGCAAAGCAACATAAACCTTAAAGGTGGAGTAGGTGTTCTTTTTTTGCAGCACTTTTTACAATATTGCCTGAAAACCTTTTCACATTCCCACTGCACCCACTGAAAAAAAACGAAACGTTTTGGTCCGGTCTAGAGGGTATCAGAGAAAAACTCTGACCAATCAAAATAGTGATCATCTTTACTTTCATTGGCTGCCTAATACGTCCATCAAATATCAATGCACCCCCCCACCCCTCCCTCCCTCCCTGCAGTTCATGTAGTCGTGAATCGTGTGAAGGCGTGGTTTCGAGGGGTGAGCTGAAGAGGAGGAGGCGGAGCCTTTGGGAGGAGGGAGGGAGTGCATATTTTCAAAATCTCACTTGAGTTGGATTGCTGGAACCGTTTTTTCAAAGAACACCTACCCCACCTTTAACATCAAGCTATATCTGGGAAGTATATTATGAATCAATCACAGTCTAGTGAGTCACATAGATGTCAGTACAAACCAGCGACAACAAAGAGATCGATTCAGGGACACGGAAGGTAAAGTCTAAATACTAGGGCTGGGCAACGATTAAAATTTTTAATTGCGATTAATCGCATTTTTTCCCTGATTAATCACGCTTAATCGCATTGTATACACAAAATCAAATAATGAACTTCAAATGTAGTGTAAAATGCACTTTTATTTAAATGATCTGCTGTCATATGAACTAAAGTGTCATAACATTTGTTGTTCAAACACTTTTAACATCAGCACTTGTCAGTAACACATATTTAGTGTAAATCTCATCTTAAAAAATGTAAAATAAAATAAAGCTTATTGCCACTGCCAGGGCATTAATGTCATCCTGTTTTTATAAAAAATGTTTAAAAAAGTCTACAAACAAAATCCAACAAAATGATTGTGTCTCAGCACAATCAGAACATCAAAACAGGTAATTTCTGAGGTAACAGCAGAAACTTTTATCGGGGAGTTCAACTTGTCAGTTGTTACAAATAACCTTGTTTCTGTTGAATCCTCCGTCTGGGAGAACTTTAAAATGAAAATGTCCATGTTAATGTTCAGTAACTTTACCAATCCGTGTATCAATCATTCTTTCCATTTTCAATTGTCAATCAAAATTTTAAAGAAATTAAAAAGGGACATTTTATTATGTTTTTCGTTTTTTTTTAATCTAACACAAAAATACTAAAAAAAAAGCCTGTTTTTTTTATATTTCAATTTTAGACTTGGATCAAAAAAACAAAATAAAAAAACGGGCCACAGGACTGAATTTGTTTTATAATGGAGGACTGGACTTTCTGTTGTCATTACACATCTGTGCCACTAGATGGAGCCGCACTGCAGTAACCAGCTAGAGAACAGCAGGACAGTGAACACAGAATTGTTAATATTGCTACATGAGTTGCTACCTGAACTGTAAAGTTCACGGATTTTTACCGTTCTCCATGTCTGTTTTAGCTCTTCTGCAAGTTTACCTGCCAATTATCTTCCGGTTCTGCAGCAGCCAGTAACAGACTTTTCAAAACAAAAGCACGTGAGCAACATGCGTTAACGCGCGATAAAATAAATGTCAGCGTTAATAAATTAATGCATTAACGCGATAATAACGCGTTAACTTGCCCAGCCCTACTAAATACATAAATATACCTTTCCAAGAGTCTTGTCAGAAGTCTTACGGCGGCTAGAAGGGTGTTTTGGAAGAAAGAGAAAAAGAGATCTTCTTCATGTCACTGCATAAGTCTGGGGTAATGGTGCTGCTCAGTTAAGAAACAAATCAACGGCAAAGCAGTCCAAACCATCACAGCCCCTCCTGCCATGTATCACAGCGGGAACGACACGTGCACGTAGACTGGACAGAACATGCTGAACGAACCCGGCTGTCCACCGGTTGGCCCCGGCAACACACCAACGACAAGCAGCTTCGCTTTCAGACCCTTCGAAGGTCAACTCCAGATGATCTTACCTAAAGGCAGTGTTTCCCGTAGTCCTTTCTAGTTAAGGCGGCCGCCTTAGCAAACTCGCGCTACCGCCTTGCCAACATTCCCAAAAAAAAAACAACCTACGCTATAATAACGCTTTGCCAGGCTCAGACATAAGACAGCATTGATAACTCTCTATGTACGGCTCTGATAAGACTGAATTGTGACCCCTTCTGGTTGGATATGTTACTACGCCATGTCTGTCATGGCACAGGATGTGTGGAAAATACCTGTCGTCTTCGTTGTCGTCATCGGTGAAATATATGTGAAAAGGTAGGTAGTTAATTAGAACTGATCATCGAAACTTAGTATTTGAACTGTGTCACACCAAATTCCTGCTTATGTGCTCTGTTAAATTAAGAACGCTATCCGTGCAAAACCCCCGGTCCTGGCCGACCACTCGCCGCCTTGACTAGGCAATTTCCTGCAGGAAACACTGCTAAAGAGGTTCATCAAAATTCACTTTCCCCTCATAAACTCATTAAGGTTGTGGATATGTTTACTTCTGCTGCAACGTTGGACATTTTGACGAAGGAAGTCAATGGAGATCGACTCCCTTTCGAGCCCTAGTGGTCAGTTGAGGAACTGCATCTTTCTGCTCTTCCAGGATTGCGTCAGTTTAGCACAACTGTTGGAATTAAAAAAAAAAAAAAAATCAAATTTGGTCTCATCAGCCCAGGGTGAAGGTGTCCAGTAATCTAACGCTCATAGCTTGTGTTTCTCTTCTTCTTATCAGCCTCCATCAGTTGCTTCTTTGCATCAGTTCAACAGTGAATGTCCCGTTGTCATCATTTCCTCCAGACAACCAACCTTCAGATGAGCAGCGTCTGTCATTTGATCCATGCGGAGCATTTATACAGATTATACAGATACCAAGCTGCTGTCCATGGGTGATGTCTGAGATGATGTCTCTTGATAAAAAAAAGCTTCTTTCTCTTACTAGAATACTAGAGGAACCTTTTATTACAGCAGATACTGTAACCAGAGGAGGCCGTAGAAGATGGAAACAACTACGACTGTACGGACCAACAGTTCTACCGGAACAAGCGTTGGATTTGTCTACAGTCTTGGAGCTCTGAAACCTTTTCAATCACGTGTGTCTCAGCAGAGGAAAATAAAACTGACGTGTGGTGTGTATGTGTGCAGTTTTAATATGTGATACTTGTTGTCTGGTGGATGCTGCTTTTTTTTTTTGTTTGTTTGTTTCTTGCAGGTCGACAAACGGGCAGCACTTTAGTCTCATTTTCATGATTCGTGGCTCAACTTACTGAACATTTGAAATATTTAAAAAAGTCATGATTACCTATATTTATTAGGGGTGAGTATTGGCAAGGACCTTGCAATACGATATGTATCATGATACTTGGGTCACGGTGCGATATTATCACGATACCGCGATATCACAATATATTGTGATATTCTCCCCAGTTAATATCAAAATTAAAAGTAGAGATGAAAAATCAAGTTGCTGTATATGTTCATCAAATGATATTGATCATTCAGAGGACAAATTGAGTCAAAACGATTTGCTTCAAAACAACCTACAGTCATGGAAAAAATTATTAGACCACCCTTGTTTTCTTCAGTTTCTTGTTCATTTTAATGCCTGGTACAACTAAAGGTACATTTGTTTAGACAAACATAACAATAACCACAAAGATTGCTAATAAGAGTTTTATTTAAGAGCTGATATCTCACCATTTTCCATGGTTTTCTTGATTATAACCTAAATCACTTAAGTTTTTACATCAATAGCTATGGCGTTGTACTGCCAAAAACACTGCTTTTATGCATTCAGTGTTTTCTTTTCTGTCTGTTTTAGTCACATGATGACGTTTAGTGGTACCAGGTATTAAAATGAACAAGAAAGTGAAGAAAAAATGGTGGTCTAATAATTTTTTCCATGACTGTATTTATTGTTTATTATGAGTGTTTTTGCACATTTAAGTGACCATTACAACATACTGACAATATCAATATTAGGAGCTGAAAAATCGATATTATATTGGGCGGCCGAAAATCACAATATATTGCCAAATCGATTTTTTTCACACCCCTAATATTTATATATCTGTATATGTATATTTAGATATGCTTATTCAATCAGCTCTTATGATTGAGGAGAATTGGTGAAAGTAGAGATTAAAATACATCTGTAATAGGTTAATTTGTTTTTTTTATTCTAATGCTGGAACAGTCAATATTTTTATGTAAAGACTGGATAAAATAATCATAATAGGTGATGGCCACCACGTGGTGTCATTTCACTGGTTTTTACATTGTTCATTATTGGAGCTTTGTTACCTGCCACCTTCACACCTGTCGGTGCTTCATCCTCGACCACAGCAGACGTCTATCTGGCAGCCAAAAAAAAAAGGGTAAAGGAAGTGGAGTATTAAGCCATTAAAGACCCGGGAGCTGGCAGGAGCGGAAAACCGCGTTTTAAAGATCAACGGTGACGTAAAAACGACACGCGGCCGTGAAAGCGGCTGATGCAGCTTCACTGTCTCGTTCCCGGTGGCACGAACGAATGAAAAATGAGATAATGTGACTAAAAATTACAGCTAAACCTTGGGATCAACGTGCTTCACTTTGGGGTTTTTTGATTGTTCTGGACGCTGCTGTTGGAGAGCTGAACACTGCCACCTGCTGGCTGGAAACAGTGTTGGAACAAAGATCCCTCAACTGCTCTGCACGAACCATGGAGAGCAGATGGATCACCTTTATGAACCAGACTGAAGATGATTTATATGCTTCTTTTCTGCTTTTAGCAGAGTCACAAATCTCTCCTCATATATGTATAATTTCCATCTTTTTTTTTAAATAGAATTACATCGTCACATGTTCTCATTTCCTGAAAATCTGATTGAATGAAGGAATGAATGAATGAATGAATAAATGAATGAATGCTTTATTTCGGTTTAAAAACAAAAATAAAATCATGTTTTTACAAAAGAATTTATCAGATAGCAACTGAAAAAGGAGTAGGCTGAAGCCCCAAGGCTTATTTTTTGCCTATCCTACACCATCAGAGGATTAACTGAATAATTCACAATAAAACATCAGTACTAGTACATCATTACAAAACACATGATAACTTAAACAAAAAAATTGAATTCAAATCATTAAAATGAATTCAAATCATCAAATTTCATTATAACTTTTGATAATATTAGATTTTAAAGTCTTCTTGAAGACTAACATAGAATTACACATTTTTTATTTCATCGTTGACTCCATTCCATAATTTTACACCCAAAACTGACACACATCTGTACTTTAGATTAGTTCTGACTTTGTGAGTTTCAAACATTAACAACCCCTTTAAATCATAAACCACCTGCCTTAGCTTAAACATTTTTTGAATACAAACGGGAATTGTCTTAATTACCACTCCAAACATAATTTCTAATGTTTTTGAATATACAATGTCCAAACATTTTAATGTGTGTGATCTTATAAAAAGCTGATTTGTAGAATCATGGTATCCAACTCCATTTATTATCCTAATAGCCCTTTTCTGCAGTTTAATTATTGGATCTAGGTTCGTTTTGTATGTATTTCCCCAAATTTCAGCACAGTATGTCATATAAGGCATCACAAGTCTGGGATGCTGTGTTTCCATAAGGATGGTTAAGGAGCACGTTGATCACCTGGACTCCTCCTAAATGAATTTCCTTTTCCTCAAACTGAATTATTTGAGCTGAAAGTGGTTTTATTCAGAATACATCAATGCTGAACCAGGAGGAATAAAACAATTTCTGTTTAATTCCCTCCATCCATCCATCATCTTCCATTTTGTCCAGAGTCCAGTCGTGGGGGCAGCAGCTTCAGCAAAGAGCTTCTCACCTATCTATCTATCTATCTATCTATCTATCTATCTATCTATCTATCTATCTATCTATCTATCTATCTATCTATCTATCTATCTATCTATCTATCTATCTATCTATCTATCTATCTATCTATCTATCTATCTATCTAATTTCTTGTAACCAAAAATGAAGATTAAACAATACTGAATAATTAACTCTTAAGCTCCTACAGTTGTCCATTAATTCAGTTTAGTTCAATTAAATTGTTGCAATAATAGTTGTCTTTTTTTAAGTCTCTTCAATTAGTCATTATAGATGGCTATAGCTATTAGAATCTCAGTTATTTTCAGAATCTATTGCATTGTGTTTAGGGCTCTGCTTCTACCAGTTTTATTGCTGTCATTCATCACCACCAGCAGGAGGCGCTGCCGGCAAACCAAACCAAACACAGAAGTCGAAGAATTTACCAAAACCTACAAAGATCGCTTCTGATGAGAGAAACCACTCTGTCGCGAGATAGTTCGATATTTTCAACAAGTCCGCACAAAAACAAAACTGTTTAAAAACGCCATTGAGCAGCTGAAAACATTGTTTGTGGATTATGCTTTTTCAGCATTTATAGTTGATGAATACATGTTTTTTCGGTTCAGGTACTACTGAAAGACGTATCCAACCCAGACGCAGACGGATGAACACAAACAAGCGTAGTTTTTACGTGTGGAATCATGTTTCTTTTGCGCAGTTCTTTTTTTTGTTGTGTAAGTTTTTAATCATTTGGCAGGTGGAGGAAAAAAAACGAATATTATTCGTGAATTAGAGTATAAAGACTAGAATTATAGTATTATTATGATAAAAACCGGAAAACAGGTAGGGAGTAAGAGCTCGTCTTTGACGTAACCCCATCTTTGGTAACACATTCGCTGTCGTTAGTTCTGCAGCTAACAGGGACGAAAGCTTGTAAATCCTCGAATAAGTAAGAGTCTTATTCTTTTTAATCCGTGAATATAGGCGACGAATTACCTCCCGGTAACAGCTACCAAGGTAGCGTTAATTAAACTGCGTACGAACGCTTGCTTTTGTGTTTTCTATGATTGTTTTAGCCGGTGAGGTTAGCAATGTTCACAGAGCTCAACAGTATCCTGAACGCATCACCAGAAAGCTGCACGCGGGTAAGAGTTCAACGTTTTTGTCTTTTAAACTTTTTTGAAACAGTAACAGGCACTGAAACGTTACTCTTTGTTTTGTTAACATTAACAAAGCAAAGAGTAATGGTCAGCTTCACCACATGCGGGCTCATAGTTGGTTGACCAAGCTCAGATGGACTTTTCCTGTTTTGTTTTTTTGTTTATTCATTATTTTTCAGTGACCTGTTTCTGAAAGGCGGTTCAATAAACCCTGAGTTTAAAGAAATTAATAGTTTTCGGTTTCAAATCGGGGGTTTAGGGTTGGTTCTGTCAAGTACCAACTATGACTATGAAAAAAAAATTAAAATACAATATCACTGGTGGAGCTCCGTTGCCGTGTCAGGTAAACAGAAGGGACCCTCCTACTTTTTTTTTTAGTTTGATGCTGAACTACTGTGTTGTGAAGAGGATGCTCAAGGTTGTCCGTTGTGTTTTTCATTTTATGAAACATCCTCCTTTTGCAAAATCAGCTTCAGAGCAGAGCCAGCCTTTTTTTTCTGTTTTTTTTGTTTTGTTTTGTTTTGTTTTTAAGTCACTGGCTCTGATGTCACCAGCAGGTGACCATAGATATGATTGAGCTCTAAACACCAGACTTATAGAAAATATGCAACATCTCCCTGCAAACACTGAAGGAGCTAATCTTCCTTAAGAAGTAAAGTCTGCTCTGTCTCTTCTTGTTGACCAGGGTGTCCAACTGCAGTCCTCGAGGGCCCCTGACCTGCATGTCTAGATGTTTCCACCTGATTCAAACGGATGGATCGCCATCAGCTTGTCATCCAGGTCTGCACTCGTCTGTTAACGACCCATTCATTTGAATCAGGTGTTCTGAAGCAGAGAAGCATCTAAGACATGCAGGACAGGGGCGCTCGAGGACCGGAGGTGGACACCCCTGTTGTGGACAGTCTCCAGTCCTGTCTGTGGTCCAGACGAACACCGAGGCGTTTCTTCTGCTGCACCACCTCCACTTCTTCTCCCATGATGGAAATGCTTTTTGACTTAATCCACGGTCATCTTCTTTGTCTTGTTCATGTTCAAGATGAGATAATTGTTCCTGACTGAACCCTTTTTTTCAGGGTTAAGTTACCCCGCTTTGCTAGACCGAAAACTCAGCTTCCTTAATATCAGCTTTAACATAGTCAGAGCTTGCATGTAACAAAAAAAGACCCTCAGAAGTCATGTGACCTGTTATTTCACAGGGAGAATTCATCCTGGTGTCTGACCGGCGCAGTGATGCGTCTTTCCTCATCCACCACTTCCTCTCTTTTTACCTCCGAGGTGAGTTGTAACACCTGTCAGCGGTTCAAAGTAAAGGTTCTGTTCGCATCAAAGTTTAACAGTCAGTGTGTGTGTGTGTGTTTTCTGTGTCAGCGCGATGCAGAGTGTGTTTTCTGGGTCTGGTCCAGTCTTTCAGCCACTACAGTGCTGTCAGTCAAAGACTGGTGAGTGCATCTGCATTTTACATTTAAACTGTGAAAGAACCTGCGTTATTAAATAGGGGTGTGAAAAAACATCGATTTGGAAATATATCGTGATTTTCGACTGCCCAATATAATATCGTTTTTTTTTTCTCGATTTTTTTCAAAAACACTAATAATAAACAATAAATAGCAAATAGTTTTGACTCAATTTGTCCTCTGAACATATACAGCAACTTGATTTTTCATCTCTACTTTTAATTTTGATTTTAACTGGGGAGAATATCACAATATATCGTGATATCTTGAAAATATCGCATCATAACCCAAGTATCATGATACATATCATATTGCGAGGTCCTTGCCAATACTCACCCCATTATTAAGCACTCAAAACTAGGGCTGTAGCGACACACTAATCTCACGATACGATACACGATATTCAGCTCACAATACAATATATATATCGATATTCATTTTACAATACATTTACATCATTTTCCAAGAGACAAAGTGATTTTGGTGACATCTTGTGAGTGTTCCAATCACTTTGTTTGAATTAATTGAACTGAAAGCATCAATTACACATTATATGGCTGACAGGCAGCTTGCAAATGCTGGACAAAATGAATAAAAGATTTGTTGAGAAAAATTGTTTAATTTATTTAAACAGTGCAAATTGTTGCTTGCAAGCTTTTAAAGGTGGGACACGGGGGTTTTGAAAGAAGCTTAGAATATTGATACCTGCGGCTGAAAAATTGATACTCTCTGGGGAAATAAAATATCGATATATATCGCAGAATCGATAAAATCGCTCAGCTCTAGGGGCAAATATATTCTCCCAAGCATAATAATGTACGTCTCTGCTTCTTCTTTTTTTGTTTGTCTTGCACTGCTGGTAAAGTACAGATGTGTTTACTTTGACTTGTCTTAACACCTGTGTGTGAAATGTGTGATTCTCAGGGTGTCAGTTTAACCCAGGCGAAGGAGAAGGGTCAGCTCATATTCCTGGAGGGACTCAAGGAGTCTTTGTCTATTCTGATTCCTCAAGAAACCGACACAGAAAGTCAAGCCATGGACTTCCTCAGGTGAAAATAAATAATCCGTGCTCTCTCTCATTGCATGCGCTACCTAGCCAAAAAAAATAAGAAAGAAATATCACGCTAATATTTCAGTAGACCAACCGTGCCTTTGTTCCAGCTGTTTTCAGCTTATGCAAGGCCACAAGTTGTATTTCCTCTTAGAGTTGCTGACTTTTTTTTTTTTACTTGTACTGATGATGTCATCGTAGATTATGTCTGTGCCATCAGGGAAGAAGTAAAATCTATTAAGGTGGTAATTGCCTGTATTTAGGTGGTCATCTGACCTCATTTTGGGGACAATAGTGTTGCAGTTATCATTAAACCCTGGACAGATGTGGTGTTATAAGGCGTTATAAAGTCAGCGTGTCAGACCCTTTACTGCCTCGTCTGCAGGGATCCCACCGCCGGGCCTGCGGAGCCTGTACAAGTTTGTTCAGTCCAGCCTGATCGGCTCTGGAGGCGGAGAAGAAGGGGCGGAGGAGTGGGGGCCGCTGGTGTTGCTGGTGGACGACCTCAGTGCTCTGCTGAGTCTCTGGGGTCGGCGCCGGAGCCGTGCTGGACTTCAGCCACTACTGCAGAGCCGCAGTCTGCTCTCAGCTACAGGTCTGACCTTCAGTCCTGTCTCTTTTCTATCAGTGAGGTTGGCTCCGTGAACGTAACTTCAGGTGGATCATCATGACGTTGACTGTGACTGCAGGGGAAATATGGTGATGCTGGTGCGCTGTGGTGGGGAAGAAGAGGATGATGGGGAGGACGATGAAGGCCCAGAATGGCTCCTGAAGGGTCTGACTCACCAGTGCAGCCTCACTCTTCACGTTCAGGGTCTCCCAACCGGCTACTGCAGGGACATACATGGACAGGTGTGTGACTGACGCTTTTTCAGGCTTTAATTTGAACGCATGCCACATTTTCTAATATGAGGCTCACTGTAACTCTGCTGTATCAAAGCTGTGGCCTTTAGGGCTCAGAAGTAAAAGAGATGCACTAGGAGTGCACGATAACTATCGGACTGATGACATGAAATTATGACATCATCCAGATAAGTACGATATCACGACGAATAGCCCCGATAACATATATATTTTTGTCAACGCTGCAGTGCCCTCGCTCCCTCTGAGCCTTAAATGACCAGCAGTGAATGTTATGTTCAAGTGACGTCAGCATAATCAGAAAAACGATTACTCAATAAGGAAAATCAAGAATACCCCCTCATGCCAGAAAACAACTCGTTAACTTGGTCATAATTTTGGTAGTTGCTGACTTGAATTGATTTTCGCAGTATTTTCCCACATGTTACACATAAAAAAAGAAAAAAATAGAAAAGGCTGAAAGAACGACTAGCAAACGAAGGAACGTGGGAATTTACGTTACACCTTGAATGCAGCCTGCAGCACAGCGTCATGATGACGACAAACCATATGGCAGCATAGAACTTCGTTAAAGTCTCAGAAGAAGATAGTTTGGTGGTTATTTGTGACAAATCCTCCAAGTGAATTCTACGAGGAGGGAAGCACAAGCTTTAATACGTAAAACCTGATCAGCCACCTACAACATAACAATCGCTTCCATGGAGTTTTGAAATCACGATAATGCAACCTAAGTGAAGCTAATGCTAACCTGCGCAAGCCAGCAGCAGTCTCCCCTCTCCTCTCCCTCATCTCTCTCATCTAAAGCTTCCATGAGATTAAAAAATAAAAACTACTGAACCTCATTTACTTTAATTAAAGGTATTAATTTAAATGGAACCACAAGCCAATATCCTTTAAATGTTAATCTTTTTCAGTTTGTAATTTTGATGCATGTATTTCCATCAGTTCAAGGAGCCTTTATTTTTTTTTTATATCAGTCAGTAATGAACCTTATTTAAGTTAATGTGAGATATCAAATAGGTTTGTTTGATAGCTTTACGAAAATGTTTGAGAGGCTTGCCAGTAGTTTTTCATTGGAAAAAATAAATATCTGTTCATTTAAAGAGTCAAAACTATTTTTGATTTTGTTCATAGTATTGATGTAATGATCTTAGGTATATGTGTGTGTTATCAGTTATTGGTATTGGTCCTTAGGAAGCTGAAAGTTATTGGTTATTGGTATCGGTTTTAAAAAAACAGTTATAATGTATCCCTAAGATGCACATATGATTCCTGGTCAGTATGGGTAGACTGCGCTTAACCAAAAACTGACAAATCAAATGTTTGTTTTATCAGGTAATAATCCAATTGTGTAACATATTCAGTTTATTTTTATGCTATTGAATTAGCATGCAGTTATTATACGGCTGTTCGGTGAACATGGTGCCAGAGCGACAGAAGGCTGCGATGACCATGTTGGTTTATCTGTTGGTTTCCAGGTGGAGGTGTGTTGGAGGAGGAGACACAGCGACGGACAGCAAACGCAGAAGAAAGTCTTTCAGTACAAGGTCCACGATAAAGGAGCCTCCTTCTTTGCCCGAGGGACATCCAGCGCTGTCCTCTAGTTCTTCATTCGGTCTCTTTTATGCTACAAGCGACTGGAAACTTTAACGGCTAAAATTTTATAGTGACATTACAGATCGCTTGGCTGCGACGGGAGGAAGCGCAGCGTTTGACTCGTTCCCTGATGTCGGCAAACCCAGACTGTCAGGTGGAGGGACTACGTGACCCCGTGACCCCGTCAGCTGACGGGCCTGTTCCCAATCATCTGAATGACCGCCCGCCTTGTGATTATCAGAAAGAGTGCACGCTCGAGTCGATTTTAATGCTCTACTGCTTGGATGAGTCCACTTTGTGTGGGCAGAGTTTGCAGACAAGCACATCTTAAAGGTTATCGAACAACAAATGGTCCAAAAAAATAAATTAAATAACTGTCCTGTTTTTATCCAGTTGATTATTTCTTAGGATGACTTGTTGCATCAAACTGAAACGACACTAAAAATCCAGGAAAAAAGTCATTTTGTCAGGGTTTTGTACAGGTGCTGGAAACGCTGTGTTTTCAAGGTTAAGAAAGTGACTGAATTGTAACTGTTTGTTTCACAAATGGATGTCACGTTATTGGAAAGACAAATATACAGTAATATACGTAATCTGGAAGTTCTAGTTTTGCATGTGAGTAATGGCGTCCTCGTTTATGGAATATGCAGTCAACCGTGATGGCGACGTTGGTGATTTCCTGCATCTGCAAACTTCTCCAAACATTCACATGGTCATAATTGTCATTAACCATCATCTAGCTAAAAGGATGATTTATCGCAGCAGTCACCGGTAAAGAAGTACACTGATCCCTTATTTTTAACCCCGTTTTCTTCTGCCGTCCCACGACACACACACTCCATTACCCATAAGGCCACCTTCTTAAAGGGGCCAGGCTGACTCACAACATTTCTCCACTGTGAGAGAAAGCGCACAACATCCTGTGATGTTTCCGTGATTTTTAAAAAATTTTTTAAATTATCTATTTCTGAAAAATCCGCAATTAACTGAAACAGCAGTACTTAAACCGCAAATCCGTGAGGGATCACTGTAGTTCAACTTTTATATTTTCATGTCAGGATTTATTCCCAAGTGACTTCACGTTACTAGGAATTTGTTTTGGTCTAACGTACATTAACATTATATATATTGATGTGGTTCCTCTGGGAAAAAATGTGGATCTGATTTAATTCGGGTGTCGTGCCGAGATATTTGTGCTCAACAGGGATTGAATCACAGAATAGGAAGGCAAACAGATTCAAAAGAGTTCAGTCAGTTTCACCCAAGTAAAAGGAAATAAAGAGGAAAAATTGCAAAATGCAAATCTTTGATTCATTATATCAGTGATTCCCAAAGTGTGGGCCGTGGCCCCCTGATGGGCCGTCATGGCACTGCAGGTTGGCCGTGAGAGGTCATTGAAAATATGTTTTTAAAACCTCCATTTTTTTTAAATATGTTTTTTAATTACTGTAAAATATTTATTACATGATTTAGAAATATTTAGAAATAATAAAACAAACCAAGTAAGTGTTATTCTACTGTTATCTTAACGTGACAAGTGTCTCCTTATTTGTTGAGCCCTTACATTAATATTGGAATGTAGCTTTTAGTGTTTTATGTCAATCACAGTGGTGTTTAAAGGTTTCAGCGGGCCGCAGAGATTTTTCACATTTCAAACTGGGCCTTGGTGTTCTGAAAGTTTGGAAATGGCTGCATTATATGATTTTTTTTTTTTTTGTTACTTTATTAGTGAGGTTTGGCAAATTTACTTTGTGGCTCACAACAAAATAGATGAACTGTGTTAGTTTCAACAAGTAACGGACGTCTTTTGAAATAACCCCCCCCCCCCCATGTAAAAATTTATCATAATCTAAACTGGTGACTCATGGATTGCATGGTAAAAAATACAAAAGACAACACTTTAAGGGAGTGAGATCCAAACAGTCCAGGGTGGAAAAGATGGAACAGGTGATTATAGTGAATATATCTGGAGATGGATGATGAGGTTGGACCTGCCAGGCAGGAGACTTATGGATGTAGCGAAAGAGGACATGAAGTTAGATGGTGTGAGAGAAGAGGATGATTCTCTGTGGTGACCCCTGAAAGGAACAGTCAAAAGGAAAAGAAGACTGAATTAAGTCTCATGTGTCCTCAAGTCAGGAGCTCGAGTTGTCTCGCGCGGGGGGCGGGGTGTTTGTGGCTGTGCACTGTGCCAGACAGAGAGAAAGAGAGAGAGAAGCGCGGCTCGCGAGGCAGACAGCAGCCATCAGCAGCCAAGTGATGGCTTCAAACCTAGCGGTTTGAGTGCCAGTGAGTCGCTAAATCACCAGAAAAAGTCGCTAGATTTGTCGCTAGTCGCTTTTTACAAATTAAGTCGCTAGGGGGGTCTGGAAAGTCGCTAGATATAGCGACAAAAGTCGCTAAATTGGCAACACTGTCTTTTTTTTCTCTTCGCGCGCTGTCACTCATCGGATGTCACACACTAATCTCGCGACATCTACCACCTACAGTAGCTGTAGTCATATATCTATGGCTGTAGTGGGCTACGGCTGTGGCAGTTATCGCGAGACAGGTGACAGATCTCAGATTGGGAATGTTTTTTTTCTTTTTTTTTTTTTAAACTAAAATACGGGACTTTCCCGGCCAAAACGGGATACTTGACAGGTATGCCCGAGACCAAGACATGTGAAGCGAGTCCAGACGATTCCAGGGCTTGAGTTTGAGCGGTGAAAAGGCACACTACCCCCCGGTCGCTGCAGCTTTCGTCCGCCAGAGGTCGCCCCGTCTCCGGGTTCGGCTCCGTGGAGAGGTGAGGGGTCGAAGTGGAGAGGTCTCGCCGGATTTGACAATCCGTAGTTTTGACAAGGTACCCAGGCATGTCAGCGGCAGATACGTGGAGTTAGCCTGTTTGACATCCACGAAATAAGGGGATAATAATTAAGAGGCGAGCCATCGGTTTATTCAGGAGGACCACGCCGACGGAAAAGGTCTGAGGCATTTGTTTTGTTTTTTTGTTTTTTGTTTTGTCTGTGTGGGAGCGTAAACGGTGAAGCTGTAGCCCGACGACCATAGCCGAGTTAGCTCAGTCAGAAGCACCGACGCACTCTTGGCGTGTTTTAATCCGTTTATAATCGCAGTTTCTTCCACGCACGCATCACTTTTGTTTGGCGGCGCTACACGCGGACACTCTGATCCGCAGGACCGAGCCGACGCCGACACGCAGCGGGTAAAACACCACCGTCGCTGCCGCTGCAAAGTGTCAGTGTTTCCGGGGCTGTTTCTGGTGTTAATGTATTTACTTTGGCCGTTGGGCTTTTGGACAACAAGCCCACATTTGTACCTTGTTCCTAAAAAAGCCCTTTCAAGTAAAAAAATCCGAAGTTGCGTGGGAGCTCGTTGAGCTAACCCGTGTTAGCTTTTAATTAGCAGAGCTAGCCTTTAGCTTGGCATCGTCACAAGTTAATACAGGGAAAAAAAAGAATATAAAGGTGAATTACTCAAAAGAGACGTTATTCTCAGGTTGCTTGCCGTGTAGGTTTTTTCTTTTTTAGTGGTGAAAGTGCTCAGTTTGACAGTAACGTTAGTTTATCTTCTGCTTTTGTAGTTTTGAACGTTTGCTCTCGTTTGTTGCCATGGAGATCTCGAGTCACAGGTCAGGGGCTCGCGAGCTCCACCTGACAGGTTTCATCACCTTCTCTAGTCCAACTTTGACAAAGTTAATCAGCTGGTTCCTGGGGTGATGGGGGCTTCCGGAGACCTTCAGGTGTGTTGTAGTCCAGAGAGGGAATAGGTTTGATTTGTGCCAGCGCCTCGGTCTGATGCAAGAAATTATACAAAATATGCTTTAAAACAGTTGAACTTTAGATGTCAGAAAACTTTATTGGTCCCTTGAAGGCCAATTCTTTGCAGCAGCTTGGTCGGGATCATATAAATAATAAGGGTATATAAGCTGAGAGCACAAACAGCAGCACTGAGTACAGATCAATAAATAAAAGCTCAAGATTAAATCATTAAAGTCTGAGTTTGGTAGTCTGATCGGAGACCGAATGAAGGACTTGGAATGATTTCTTTTGGTCACAGGCATGTGACAACACTGACCCGAAGGAATTAGAGTAAAATTAGATGATGAAATCTATTATCCACACAACTTTTCTGGCATTTCTGTCTTTAATGTGCTACTGAACCGACAAAAACGAGAAAAGGTTAATTGATTTTCAGCAGTGAAAGATTTATTAGTCCTTTTTACTGACGCAGAACGAGTCGGGGGGGTAACCCTCCTGTTTTCATCCAGGTGAACGACCCTCAGAAGACATTAAGCTTTGTGTTTTTCTCATAAAGCTTCACCTCATCCTTAATGAGTGAAATCCAGAGGTTGAGAAATAGCTCATATCCAAGCAAAACATTTGAAATAGAATAGAATTAAATGATTAAATTTAGATGTTAAGCATTACCTGCTATCGATTTGTTTACCTGAGGGTCAGTCTCTTAAAAGTTAAAAATAAAAAGGCCTCTCTGGACATCTCTGACTTTGGGAGTCTCTGTGCGTGATGTTACAACACGGTTGCATCACACACACACACACACACACCCCCATCTCTGCATGTGTCATCTGTCTTGGGAAAGCCATTTAACAGTTTTTACAACTTTAATATTCTTTATATTGTAAATGCACAACTTGGATACATGTTCACAGTGGAGCCTCTTTAAAAGAAAGAAAAGATTTCATCAGAGACACAGACGTCCATGTGTGGAAAAACATCATTAGCTGTTACAGTGTAGTTACTGATTGACAGAACATTTCCCTGTCTTGTCGTGAATGGCTGTGCCGGAGCTCATTTACATCCAGCCCGTCTCCACATTTACAGTGGGACCGATGGTCTCCGCTGATCAGAGGTCCGTGCTTCGGCGTTGTGCAACCGTGTCACGCAGTTTTGTTGCAACTGCGCTGGTGAGAATAGATGCACCTTTGGATGTTGCTTTTGGCTGCACAGCAGAAGCCCTGCGTGATCCGTGGAGTTAGTGATCATGGCACTGGAATCTGTGAAGCCTGGGAACTGTTTCAAGTTCTGCGTGTTAAGAAGTAAGATGAGGTAAGATGAGTGTTTTTGTGTTTCGGTACGCAGCGTTGCTCACAGCTGTGTTGTGACTGGATTAATTCCTGCAGTGAAACATTTAGTGTCAGGCTGTGTTTTAGCTCGCGAGTAGGTGTGTGAGCTCCTCACGTGGGGGAGCACAGACACTGTTCTTTGTTAGCTTCGTTTGGCAACCACACAAACACGAAGGCACAACAGTTTCACCGAGATACTTCCCATGAAAGTTTTCTGCATTTCATCAGAGATGCTACTTCTTCTTTTTTTTTTTTTATAACTTAAAATTTTTATTGGATTTTCAGGAAAATAAATGTACAATCACAAATCAGAATACAAATGTTGACTTTAGTTTAGGGATGCATTATAACTGTTTTTTAATACCAATAACCAATAACTTTCAGCTCCTAAAGGCCGATACCGATAACCGATAACACACACATATACCTAAGATCATTACATCAATACTATGAACAAAACCAAAAATAGTTTTGACTTTTTAAAAGAACAGATATTTATTTTTTCCAATGAAAAACTACTGGCAAGCCTCTCAAACATTTTCATAAAGCTATCAAACAAACCTATTTGATATCTCACATCAACTTAAATAAGATTCATTACTGACTGATATAAAAAATAAAGGCTCCTTGAACTGATGGAAATACATGCATCATAATTACAAACTGAAAAAGATTAACATTTAAAGGATTTTGGTTTGTGGTTCCATTTAAATTAATACCTTTAATTAAAGTAAATGAGGTTCAGTAGTTTTTATTTTTTAATCTCATGGAAGCTTTAGATGAGAGGAATGAGGGAGAGGAGAGGGGAGACTGCTGCTGGCTTGCGCACGTTAGCATTAGCTTCCATTAGCTCATGTTAGCGCAATTTCAAAACTCGATTGTTATGTTGTAGGTGGCCAATCGAGTTTTACGTATTAAAGCTTGTGCTTCCGTCCTCGTAGAATTCGCTCGGAGGATTCGTCACAAATAACCACCAAACTATCTTCTTCTGAAACTTTAACGAAGTTCCACTCCGCCATGTTTGTTTTCATCAGTACACTCTGCTGCAGGCTGCATTCAATGTAAATTCCCACGTTTCCTCGTTTGCTAGTCGTTCTTTCAGCCTTTTCTAATTTTTTCTTTTTTTTATGTGTAACATGTGGGAAAATACTGTGAATATCAATTCAAGTCAGCAACTACCAAAATTATGACCAAGTTAAAGGAGCCGTTTGTAAGATTATGGCCAAAACTGGTACTGCAGTCACTTTCAAAACACTGTTGAGCGGCGTGTACCCCCCCCACCTCCTCCCCGACCAGAGGTTGCCAGGTAGACTGCAAAATTAAGCAGGAACGTAGGCTGCCATGGCAAGCGATGAGTCCTACACGGTAATTTTATTTTCTGTTAATTATATTTAATGCTTTATGAAAGATCTTTTGCAAAGTAATAATGTACTGCAAAATTTCTTTGTCACCTTGTTCTGTTACCTTGCCCAAGTAAATTAGCGTTAGCCAAACATTTAGCTATGAATCTTACCTGTCCAGGAGAAAATCAGCAACGTTGGCGTCTGTCTTCAAATTCTTCTCCGCTTTCAGCCGTCTCCATCTATCAAAAGCATCTCCTATACAATTCCTTGTTTTATTTCGGACCTTGTCACGACGTAACTCGGATTCATAACGAGGTCTTTTAGGTTTTGGTACGTAGCGGCTGCTGCGATAATTAGAGCCGAGCTGGCAACCCGGATGCCGAAACACTACTGACTTCCTGATTGGGAGATCGGTGGAGGGTGGCGCTTCAGGCCAAAACAAAAAATGACAACATAAACAGGACTTGAGGGCTGCAACTCCTCTTTTTAAACGGGAATATCCTGGCTTGAGTGCTGTTGTCAGTGACATAAGTATTTGAAATGAACATGATTTTTAAATGTCTGTTGACATATCAGGGTCATTTTATGATTCGTTTTATTAATCTTCTTACATACGGCTCCTTTAACAAGTTGTTTTCTGGCATGAGGGGGTATTCTTGATTTTCCTTATTGAGTAATCGTTTTTCTGATTATGCGGACGTTACTTGAACATAACATTCACTGCTGGTCATTCAAGGCTCAGAGGGAGCGAGGCACTGCTGTGTTGACAAATATATATGTTATCGGGGCTATTCGTCATGATATTGGAGTTATCGGGATGATGTCATAATTTCATGTTATCGGGTCGATAATTATCGTGCACTCCTATTTAATTCACTTTCCCATTTCGATTTCACGTATAATGTTGAATTGCCTTTACATTCTGCAACACTCTCATAAAATCTGGAGATTATTTTAACACAGTTGTTATTTGGTCTATATGCGTCCATTAGAAGTTTAGAGATGCTACTTCTGATGGCCGTTAGTGCAGTCGGAGCAGCGAACGATGCTGGAATAGGACCTCCCAACGCTCGCTGGTCTGCCGCCAGAACGGCTGAAGGAAAAGCAAACTCGCCAGCTCGAGTCTGCTGATTACTAACACTTGACTGTTGGCTGCGGTTCATTTTCTGCTCCGGTCGTGAGGTTTGCCTCGTAAAGCTTCCCCCCCCCCCCCCGTTGAAGGTCTTGGCCGTCTGTGACAGCATGTATGCCGGAGGAGGGACCAGAGGAGGAGGGGAGCCGACTACAGGGCCTGCGTCCTGCCTGTTGAGTTTCCGATCAGTTCAATCCCGGATTAGTTCACTGACGGAGATGCTGCTGAGCCTTTGCCAAATCAGGCCTCACAGCTACACCCGCATAACCTTGCAGCGCTTAGCGAGCCAGACTGACAGCCGAGACATGGAGACGGTCATTGAGAGTTTTCAATGAACGTCCAGGGCAGGACGCCGGCTCTGAGACGGAGCTGATTCACAGACGGAGAGTGGAAAGGCTTTGCTTCAGAAGCCCGTTTTACCATCACGGAGCCCATTGTGCAAGCTCGCCGGGACGTTGCTGTGTTTACTGTATAGAGTATTTATAACAGCACATCAAGAGACTCCTGAGGAAAAATTCCTCCCAGGGAATGTTTCCGTTGCTCCCGGGGGGACAAGCCAAGCAGTCACACTCTCTGCCTGAATCAAGACGGGAGCGCTATGTCAACCACAAGGCACAGATCAAGCTGAAGAAGCCCAGCGCTGCTGCTGCTGCTGCTGCTGCTGCTGCTGCTGCTTTCAAGGGGCGCAAACAGGTGCCGTCCAGAGAGATCAGCTGGTCCCCCATTAGCAGGTACAGTTTAAGAGCAGTTGACCGTCGCAGCGGTTTACAGGTTATACGATGCAGCTTATTGACATGAGCAAGAGATAAGAACCGACGTTAGGAGATACTGTACACATTTAGCTGCGGTCACGTTCGTGTTCTAGGAAAGCCGGTTAAATATTGTAACAGAGCAACGCGCAACTGCAAACACACGAAAGGCAGCAAGGACTGAACCTGGATGTTAAGTCAACAAAAGAGCAAGAGCTGAGATTTGGCAGAGAAGTCAGCAGGAGGTTGAGTTGTTCCAGGAAAAACGGAAATGGGTGATTGTTTTTCAAGGGAGGTGTTCTGCTCTCAAGGCAGATAATTCTGTCTGTTTTAGCTCCGGTTGACTTTTATAGAGTTCAGGAATGATGAAATACTAATTTCTTTGCTGATTCCAACTTAGTGACACACAGTAGTTATACTAGGGGTGATTATTGGCAAAGACCTCGCAATACAATATGCATCATGATACGATATTATGACAATATCACGATATATTGCTATATTCTACCTAGTTAGTATCAAAAATTAAAAAGTAGAGATGAAAAATCAAGTTGCTGTATATGTTCATCAGATGATATTGATCATTCAGAGGACAAATTGAGTCAAAACTATTTGCTTAAAAAAAAACCCTACATATTGTTTATAAGTGTTTTTGCACATTAAAGTAACCATTACAAC
Organism: Hirundichthys speculiger; assembly: GCA_018398805.1. NCBI lineage: Eukaryota > Metazoa > Chordata > Actinopteri > Beloniformes > Exocoetidae > Hirundichthys > Hirundichthys speculiger. Next base: position 1,296,058 of record JAGFBZ010001678.1, read on the forward strand.
ATACTGACAGCAATGTAAAAAAAAAAAATCGACATTAGGAGCTGAAAAATTGATATTATATTGGATGGCTGAAAATCGCGATATATTGCCAAATTGATTTTTTTTTTCCACACCCCTAAATTATACTGGACTGAACATTTGGCACTTTTTCTGAGCTAATGATTTTTTTCAAATGTTGTAATCAAATTGTTAGTCTGTTACTTTAGATATTTAGATTCCAAACATTTTCTGCTTTTTTAATAAAAAATGAATACTTATTTACTTGACAGTGTCATTAAATGTCAGTCAGATAAAACTATTAATTTCAACGTGCTGTTGTTTGATGTGAGGGGGAAAAAACATTTAACTTTGAAACTAATTGTTAGTTAGTTCTAGCAGCAGCATTCGTTTTAAAGTGGTATTGTATAAGGATAGACCGATACATCGGCCAGCCGATATTTGCGTTTTTTTTACTTGCATCAGCCGATTTGCGCGTGGGTTCATCGATGCATTTTTCCGTGTCATGATATACAGACGGGCATCCACGGGAAACTCTGTGTTGCCGGAAGACCCTGCAGCACATGCAGATGCATTAACACTTTTTTATTTGAAAGTATGTGTGGTAAAGTTGAAGTTAAAGTTGTTACATTTTTACTTTTCAATTAATGTTTGTTTAAACTTGAGACGTGTAATATTTGTTATTATTGTATCATTTTTTTTATTTTTTATGTAAAGGGAGCAAAAGCAGTATCGGCCACATATATCGGCCCAAGAAAATCGACTGTCCGTAATCGGTCATCGGTTAAGGGTGACGGAAAAAAAACTGGTATCGGCACCGGCCCTAAAAAAATCCATATGGGTCGATCCCTGGTATTGTGTTGAAATGATCTGCTGGATCTGTCTGACTGACTGGAGATGATCCAGGTCTCATCAGTGTCACTGTCATCCAGAGATGTGATTTACGAGCCAGTGATGGCTTCCGGTTGTTTACTTGTCAGTGAGGCCAGAAACAGCCATTTTATCAATTTAAACGATGAAATATATATATACTATTATTATTATTTAGTTGAAATGTTCTTTCCCATCTGCATGGAAACACAGCGTCTTAGAAGAGGAGGTGTGGTGGAGACTCTTGTTTTGTTTTTCTTCCTAAGGTGGGATCATTTAAGTTGGAGCTTTTTTTTTTCCAGTGGGGAAAGTGTCCTCACCTTTTCAGCTGCTGAATGACTCGTGTGTTTCTGCGCCGTCTAACATGTGACCACAGGAGGAGTTTTCTTCAGGAAAAACTCCCCACGTCTTCAGTCAGCGGCGTGAGCGTGGAAGGAGTGTGGAACGAGTTTGTTGTTCAGGACAGAGGCGGTGTGTGTGTGTTGGTCTGTACAGATGTGCTTTAAGATTTGCACCAGTAAGATTTCAAATTATGTTTTTTTAATAAAAAAAAAAAAAGAAGAAGAGAAGAAAGTATCTCTGTCATGTGTTCAATAATGTCATGCTGGGTGGGGGTGGGGGGGTGCAGAAATAATCTAGAAGATAATCTCCAGACGACTGAATCATCATCATGACTGCTTCTTACACTTGTTTTACTGAAACAGATTTCCGTGTCACATTTAGCAAAGACAGAATTCTTTGATGATTAATTGTGTGTTTAAGTTATGAATCAAGAAGCGGCGGAATTTAATTAGTCACAGGTTCTTACGTTTGAGGATTTTCCTCTTCTTGGCGGTTTATGTTGTTGCTCTTCCAGCAAGTAGTGACACGACTCCAAAACCACTGCAGCTGAAACTAGAAATCATTCTCACCAGTTAATCTTTCGGTTATTTTTCCCTCAATAATTGAGTTAGTCGTTTTGGGTAAACATGAACGAGTTAAAATTTAACTCGTTATTTACTCTTTCCTATAGAAAGAAAATCAGAAACTCATCATGTCATGATCAGAGCAGGTCTAATTAGTTACTATAGAAGTTATTATTAGAGATGTCCCGATCCAGCATTTTGAACTTCCGATCCGATACCGATATTTATTTGTACTTCCGATCCGATACCGATATCTGCCGATACCGATACCGGCCTATCTGAGCATGTATTAAAGTTTTAAAGTTTTAACCAACTTACTTTGTTGTCAGACTCATGCTGAATAGAGTTTTACTCCTGATAATAACTAGCCAGCTGAATTAGGTGCATTTGAATAATACACATTGGTTGGTAACGAGAAACGGGCCTATTTATTCAACAAATCAACACAAAATAGACAAAATGATAAATAACAAACAGAAATGGCATCAGTAAACCACGGCTTTACAAGCCATAAGTGCAGATAATATTGTTAATTGTATTAAGCAAACACAACCTGAGTTTAACCGTCTATTAACAGCATTAGTACCTGTGCTTTGACACTGTTCAGTGGCAGTTTGTCACGATTCCCAAACGTCCCAAACGGGGGGGGGGGGGGTGGAGAGGAGCTCGAGTTGTCTCGCGTGGGGGGCGGGGTGTTTGTGGCTGTGCACTGAGCCCGACAGAGAGAGAGAAAAAGAGAGAGAAAAGCGCGGCTCGCGAGGCAGACAGCAGCCAAGTGATGGCTTCAAACCTAGCGGTTTGAGTGCGCGTGAGTCGCTAAATCACCAGAAAAAGTCGCTAAATTTGTCGCTAGTCGCTTTTTACAGATTAAGTCGCTAGGGGGGTCTGGAAAGTCGCTAGATATAGCGACAAAGTCGCTAAGTCTGCAACACTGATTGGGAGGGAGATGCTCGTGTGCTGAAGGTGTGCTGGAAAATGCGGACCGGATATTAGGGAAACACAGAGCAAGACCTGGAATGGGTTATCTGAATAATGCGCTGCGCGGTGCGCTGGAAAACCCGGAACGGACTTTGGAAAAAAACTGGATCGGGAGTCTGGATCGGCATTTTTAGGGCTTGCCGATCCGATACCGATCCGCATTTTTTGCTCATATCGGCGGCCGATCCGATACAAATATCGGATCGGGACACCTCTAGTTATTATATCATTTCTTCACAAATTTAAGCTTTTAAAATGTGTTTCTACTAGAAAAGTACCTTGTAAAGGCAAGAAACTGGTCTTAAATACAGGGACCTTTCATCATCTAAAGCTCTATTTATACTATATGATAGGGCTGCACGATTATGGAAAAAATGATAATCACGATTATTTGGATCAAAATCACGATTACAATTATTAATCAAGATTATTCAACAATAAAAAATATTTTTTGTACAGAATGTTATTTAAAATCACGATATGAAATGTAACCAATAAAGTATTGCATTAAGGGATGGACAAATTATATAAAAGGCAATAGCATGAAACTTAGGCGGTCCTAGAGATTTTTGGCCATAAACACCAGCCTGTAAACATGTCTTAGCTTCAAGAACGCCCAAAGGCAGGTCACTACATTGTCCCCTACACTACATTGTGCATAGTCACGATTAATCACGATTTTCAAAATTTTAATCGTGGCAACCAAAAATCACGATTTCGATTATTTTTCAATTAATTGTGCAGCCCTACTATATGATTAAAGTTGTCCAGTTCCATTTATTTTCTGCCATGTTCAACAGATTGGATATGACCAGCGGAAGCATAAACGGCAAAAAAAAAAACCCAAAAAAACCAAATTGATTTGCATGCTCTCATATTAATTCAGGTCTCATTCATATGTGGATATAAATCTGGTCTGAGTGGGATACGTTCGTTTGTGTCATCTGAATGAGCTGATAAAATTCCCCGAGTTAACGCCAATCACATGTCCTTAAAAGAGCGACAGCAGTGAACGATGTAAACATGGGTGGATGAGCTCCTCAGGAGGAAGTGGTTTGGGTGACATCTCCCTGTTTTGTATCTTTGTATTTCACAACCTCAAGAGCAATGAGGTGAACTGTTCTGCTGTGACCGTTCACTTTTAATGAACCAACTGTTAACGTTATGTCGTAAAGGTGCTCACACTGTGGAGTAGGGCTGTAGCGATACACTAATCTAGCGATACGAGATGATATACGATACTCAGCTCACGATACAATATATATCAATATACATCTTACAATACATTTACATCATTTTCCAAAAGATTTTAAAGGGACAAAGTGATTTTGGTGACATCTTGTGAGTAGAGCTGAGCGATTTGATCGATTCTGCGATATATATCGATATTTTATCAAGTATCGATTTTTTTTTTTTAGCCACAGATATCAATATTCTAAGCTTCTTCCAAAACCCCCGTGTCCCACTTTAAAAGCTTGCAAGCAACAATTTGCACTGTTTAAATAAATGAAACTATGCTCTCAACACATCTTTTATTCATTTTGTCCAGCATTTGCAAGCTGCCTGTCAGCCATATAATGTGTAATTGATGCTTTCAGTTCAATAAATTCAAACAAAGTCATTGAAACACTCACAAGATGTCACCAAAATCACTTTGTCCCTTTAAAATCTTTCAGAAAAAGATGTAAATGTATTGTAAGATGAATATCGATATATATCGTATTGTATCGCCAGATTAGTGTATCGCTACAGCCCTACTTGTGAGTGTTTCAATTCAGTTCTGTGGCCCGTTTTTTAGTTTCATATTTTTGATCCAAGATTAACATTTTTTTTTGTTAGATTAAAAAAATAAAAACATAATAAAATGTCACTTTATTTTTTTTTTTTTGATTGACAATTGGAAACGGAAAGAATGATTGATACACGGATTGATAAAGTTACTGAACTTTAACATGGACATTTTTATTTTAAAGTTCTCCCAGACGGAGGATTCAACAGAAACAAGGTTATTTGTAACAACTGACAAGTTGAACTCCCCGTTAAAAGTTTCTGTTGTTACCTCAGAAATTACCTGTTTTAATGTTCTGATTGTGCTGAGACACAATCATTTTGTTGGATTTTTTTTTTTTTGTAGACTAAATTTTTTAAATAAAAACAGGATGACATTAATGCCCTGGCAGTGGCAAAAAGCTTTATTTATTTATTTTTTTTTTTACATTTTTTAAGATTAGATTTACACTAAATATGTGTTACTGACAAGTGCTGATGTTAAAAGTGTTTGAACAACAAATGTTATGGCACTGTAGTTCATATGGCAGCAGAACATTTCAATCAAAAGTGACCTTTACACTACTTTTGAATTCATTATTTGATTTTGCGTATACAATGCGATTAATCGTTATTAATCAGGGAAATAATGCGATTAATCGTGATTAAAAATTTTATTCATTGCCCAGCCCTAATCGATATATATCGCAGAATCGATAAAATCGCTCAGCTCTACTGTGGAGCACTGATGAGGCGCATCAGTGTCCTAATGGAAGCAGGTCCATGAGCTACGTCGTCTGTCTTACCTGCATAAGTTTCACCTTGTTCTCTGAAATCAGCTTTGGTTTTTCTTGGCTGTCTGCTTAACTTTTTCCAGACCAGTAGCTGGACCCGTCAGCCTCACATGTCGTTTCCCCGGCTGTTAACAATCAATGTGGACTATAGATGCTGGTCTTTTTCAAAAGATGATATCAGAAATGGGATAAAGGCGATAAACAGGAATGGGCCGCCAGTGTAAATGCAGCCCAAGTGTTTGGTGTTTTAATCAGAACTGAAGAAGTGTCCATGATGTACACCTGTACTGCATTAGATTCAGTAAGGTTTTAACGTAGTTTTATCACTGATCTGTTCACTCCCTCCCAGGTCCCTGGATGCCACGCGGCGCCCTGTCCACGGCCGCTCCGTACTTCCTGATGGCCGGGAGCTGACCACGCCCACTAGGATGACGCTGCGCGAGCAGCTGAGAGAGAAGATCTCGGCGGCCTTCTACCGCCACGGGCTGCTGTGCGCCTCGTACCCAGTACCCATCATCCTCTTCACCTCCGCCAGCATTCTCACCTGCTGGTAGGCGTCCTGCGACGTTTGGCTTGAGCTCAGAATTTGTATCGATTTCGTGTGTTTGAAGCGCTCTTTTGGCCTTTCAGTTGGAAAAAGCAAAGCGCTTTGGTTCTGTTTTATCAAACCCTCACCCTCATAATTAGGCCTGGGCCAAAAAATCGATTTTTATATTAATCGCGATTTTTTTTCTGGGGATTTTGAAAAATCGATTCTCATACGCTAACAATAACAAAAGAAAAAGTCCAGGTTTTTCTCTGCATGGAACGAGCACTTTATTCTGGCACTGCAGGAACTTGTAACATCACACAGGTTGTATTGTTGGGCTCCTGTCGGTTAACAGAGAATGTAAATCTATACACGCTGGGCTGCTGTTGATGCTCACTACACTTTTCATCTAACCCCGTCCCACAACACACACACTACATTACCCATAAGGCCACATCATTACCCATAAGGCTACCTTCTTAAAGGGGCCAGGCTGACTCACAACATTTCTTAACTGTGAGAGAACGCGCACAACATCCTCTGATGTTTCCGCGATTTTTTTTACATTTTTTGAAATTATATTATATAGTTTCTGAAAAAAATCTGCGAAGCACTAAAACCGCGGTACTCAAACCGCAAAGTGGCAAGGGATCACTGTACTTGTTTAATCAGAATCGCAATATAAATCGAATCGGGACCCAAAAATTCGTAGGAAAATCGAATCGGCACAAAAGCGTATCAGGCCCAGCCCTACTGATAATCTGTTTGGACTTTTTTATTTTTTCCCTGCTGCTATTTCAGATCCTTTATTGGCGCCTTCAAAGCTAGTCCGGCTTTCATTGAAACACGAGAGAAAAGCAGCCTTGTCATGCAGACCGAGTTGCACAGAGCAAGACAAATAAACGGCTCATCTCTTTGAGGCCATCTGCACACACACAACAGCTCCCCGCTGACACTCACGCAACACGTGCACATACAGTATCTGCTCTTGCTAAATCACCGGAGCGAAAGAGAGGACATAGGTCAGAGGTTGGCCTGGGCTCCACCGGCGCAAGGCGTTGTAAAACAATCTCACCGATCCGAAACGCACACACGTGCACCTGCTGCGTGCTGTCCTCGCTGCACCGTACGGTGGTGGTGGTGGGGGGGGGTCCTGAACAAACGGACAGCTGACCACCGCCCGGCGGGAAGTGAAAGAACAGAGCTGGACGATGAGGCTCTTAAAGACGGGACTGGGGCAGAGGGCTGTGAGAAAGTGGCCCTGTGAGAATGGGATATCTGTCCCCCCCCCCCATCTGCCTGTCAGGAGGGGGGTGGGGGGGGGGGTGGCTTCACACAAAAGAAGCCTTTGTGGAGGTACAGTGACCTAGGAGAGCAGAGGGGACAGAGGGAAGCACTGGGGGAGGAAGGGGAGAGGTTTCCACGCAGCTAACGAGCATGTGTGTAAAAGAGTAGTAATATTTGTGCGAGAGTACAAAGATGTCATTGATTGTCTGCACGGACGGAGAGCGATGATGTACATCACTGTGTCAGCAGCGCTTCCTTTAAACCACCAATCAGTGCAGAGACAGCCGCGTCGTAAATATTTGAGTTACTCAACCTTTGCAGCTTTTCTTTTTTTTTTTAATTGTGTGATTAAACACAGGAGAATTCTTGAAAAGTGGAGTAATGGTGGAGGAGTTGCAGCTCAGTTTGTAAAACGTCCTCCCCTCCTACACAAACACACACACAAGTAAGAGGTTTGGTTTTTGGAGGGTGTGTATAGAGCCACACCTGCTTCTAGGAAAAAAGGGGAGCAGGTCTCTCCAGGTAGCGCGGATGAGTAAAGCCAGAGCTGCTGGTTTCATGAAGTATTGCGACACTTCTGAGAACAGGAAGAAGATCCAGCGTGAACCACGATTGCAGAATCACTCTTGTAACTGTCAGCTGCTCTCCTTGAATGCATTTACTTGGCAGGAGGAATTTTTAAAAATCTTTTCCCTCTCGTTCCTCTCACTACACAGCTATCCGTTACTGAGGCTCCCTCTGCCCGGGACGGGTCCTGTGGAGTTCACCACGGGGGTGCGAGATTACAGCGTCCCTTCCCATGAGCCTCGGGGAGACCTGGGAGAACGACCTGACTGGGTAGGAGGAGAAAGGATGCATTGCTCTGTCTTTACGGTTTCTGAGCATCACTTGTCTGCAGCATCAAAGAAGTAAACAGAAGCAAACCAAAACAGAATGGATTTACATAAAATGGTCATAAATAATAAAACTAGGGGTGCACAATAACTGTTTATTAAAACCGATATTGATAACCGATAACTTTCAGCTCCTAAAGGCTGATACCGATAACACATACATATACCTAAGATCATTACATCAATACTATAAAGAAAACTAAACAGTTTTGACTCTTTAAATGAACAAATATTTATTTTTTCCAATGAAAAACTATTGGCAAGCCTCTTAAACATTTTCGTAAAGCTATCAAACAAACCTATTTGATATCTCACATCAACTTAAATAAGGTTCATTACTGACTGATACAAAAAATAAAGGCTCCTTGAACTGATGGAAATACATGCATCAGAATTACTAACTAAAAAAGATTAACATTTAAAGGGTTTTGGCTTGTGGTTCCATTTAAATTAATATCTTTAATTAAAGTAAATGAGGTTCAGTAGTTTTTATTTTTTTATTTTTTAATCTCATGGAAGCTTTAGATGAGAGGAGAGGGGAGGGGAGACTGCTGCTGGCTTCGCACTTTAGCATTAGCTCACGTTAGCGCGATTTCAAAACTCCATGGAAGTGATTGTTATGTTGTAGGTGGCTGATCAGGTTTTACGTATTAAAGCTTGTGCTTCCCTCCTCGTAGAATTCGCTCGGAGGATTCGTCACAAATAACCACCAAACTATCTTCTTCTGAAACTTTAACCAAGTTCCACTCCGCCATGTTTGTTGTGATCAGTACGCTGTGCTGCAGGCTGCATTCAAGGTGTAATGTAAATTCCCACGTTCCCTCGTTTGCTAGTCGTTCTTTCAGCCTTTTCTATTTTTTTCTTTTTTTATGTGCAACATGTTGGAAAATACTGCGAATATCAATTCAAGTCAGCAACTACCAAAATTATGACCGAGTTAACGAGTTGTTTTCTGGCATGAGGGGGTATTCTTGATTTTCCTTATTGAGTAATCGTTTTTCTGATTATCACTTGAACATAACATTCACTGCCGCTCATTCAAGGCTCAGAAGGAGCGAGGCACTGCTGTGTTGACAAAAATATATGTTATCGGGGCTATTTGTCGTGACATCGGACCTATCGGGATGACGTCATAATTTCCTGTTATCGGCCCGATAGTTATCGTGCACCCCTAAATAAAACAGAAGGTGAATTCAAAGCAGTGTCCTGTAGTAGTTTTAATTCACTGGAAAGGAGCAACAGGAAAGATTTACTCTCAATACAGCTATTAAAAAAGAAAAAAAATAAATAAATCAGGAGGAGGCTCATGCAGGTCCGTGTCTCCTAACGTGTCACCGGCGTGTTTGTGGGTGTTTGCGTGTTGTGCTGCAGTATCGGGGTCCTCCGGTCGCCTACATCCAGCAGGTGTTGGTGAAGGCGGCTGTGTCTCCGTGGGACAGCAGCCTGGTGCCCGTGGACGTGTTTCGCTCGCCGCTGGGTCAGGTGTTCAGCCTCCTGGAGCAGATCCGCAACCACGTCCACTCCGACAGGTAAACTCTGCTGCTGCAGATGCAGCGGAAGTTTGGTTCAAATTAATTTAAAGTTTAGTCATGTATTCCTCATTGTGCTGGACACAAACAGTTTCCTGTCTGACAGCTCGACTGTAAAAGCGAGCATGTCTGCTGATTTGTTGGGTTCTGGTCCTATATTCCTCCTCCCATGTTCACCTCAGCGTTCGTTCTCCACGTCTGCTCTCTCTCGTCAGCTCTGGCGTTCGCAGCCTGGAGACGCTCTGCCTCCAGGTGACGGACCTGTTTCCGGGGCTGCGGCGGATGCAGTCGGTGCTGCCAGAGCACGGCTGCCTGCTCGTCTCCCCCGGAAACTACTGGCAGAACCAGCGGGAGCTGTTCGACTCTGACGCCGACCTTCTCAAGACCATCCAGAAGCACGAACCCAAGGGACTGCACACCTCGGCAACGCTGCGAGGTAGAGATCAGAAGGAGTCTGATGATGCTGGAGGATGTGTGAGCATGTACCGAGGTCGTCACTCTTTTTTATCAGTTATCCTGACGGTTCTTTTCAGGGTTTTGACTCACAGGTTTATGTTTTTTTTCCCTTTTTGTTTTGCACCATGAATTCATCCAGACGATGAAGAAAATCTTCCTGAATTAGAGACATTTGAAGACATAACTGGCGTCATTTAATCAGTTGTTAGAAATGAAAGCGACAATACAGTGATCCCTTATTTTTCACGGTTAATGGGGGCCGGCGCCCCCCCGCGAGAATCAAAATCCACAAACTGGAGCCGGAGCCCCCCGAGCCTAAATAATGTGTTTAAAATATGTTTAAAAACCGCAAAAAAAAAGTAGTGAGACACTGCAGCAAAACAAGACAAAAGGCTCATCTGTGGTCTTTCTGTTACCTTCACAGCCTCTGGTCTCTGAACCGTAGTAAAGAAACCGCTCTTTAATCCAACCTCGTTTTCATTCTGTCGTCCCACAACACACACACTACATTACCCATAAGGCCACACCATTACCCATAAGGCCATCTTCTTAAAGAGGCCAGGCTGGCTCACATTTCTTTGCTGCGAGAGAACGCGCACAACATCCTGTGATGTTTCCGCAATTTTTTTTCTTGGTTTTTTTTTTTTTATATATTATATATTTCTTTTTAAAAAAATCTGTGAATAACTAAAACCGCACGGAACTTAAAGCATGAATTGGCGAGGGATCACTTGTATCTCCATTTATAAATCTAAATATTTGCTCTTGCGTGCTGAAACGTAGAATAAACCTGTAAAAGAGCTCCATTATATTAGCTCTGTTGGAGTAATCCCCCATAACTGAGCTGAGTAGCTGTAGGGATTAGTCGTATTAGCAAACTATGAGTTTATTTCATTTTTTTTCAGCGTTGCAGAGAACAAGCAGTTTCATTCCCTGAGAATTTATTGAATTCTTGTGCAACTTTACCCACTGACATAGTGCACCGAGTCACTCTCCCCAGCTACCCGAAGCCAGCTCAGCATTTTAAAGTCACCTTCCAGCTCAAGTGATTTACTGGCGGGAAGCTTATTGTACAAGCAGTCGGGGAGCAGATGAGGTGAGAACGCTGAAGGCTCCTCGGACCGCTCTGAAAAGGCAGGGCCATATATCCTCACTGTTTTATTTTTTTAGACGCCCTCATCAACTCCACGGCGTCTGAGCGCCCAGTGTTTATTGCATTAAGAGTGAGAATCACATGCACGGCATTACTGGCGCATATTGAGTTTGTTCAGGCGTCACCAAAGCATACTTGGATATCTTTGTGGTCAGGAGTCAGAACAGCCTCTTTGATCCCGTCCCGGGGTCACATCAGTGCTCACATCAGAGTTTGGGTTTGGGAAATCACCGTCACGTGTTTGGGTTTCAGACTGCTGTTCGGAGTCCCGGGAAAGTACACGGGAGTCAGTCCATACAACAGGAAGAGGGTGGTGACGTACACGATCACCATGGTGCTGTCCAGATATGATGCCAGGTGAGTCGCCTCGTCCATGACGGCCGCACAGAGCTGATGCTCGCTTGCCATTAGGGATGCACGATAACAGTTTTTTTTTAAAAAAAAAACCGATACCGATAATCGATAACTTTCAGCTCCTAAAGGCTGATACTGATAACCGAAGACACACACACATAACACACCTAAGATCATTACATCAATACTATGAACAAAACCAAAAACAGTTTTGACTCTTTAAATGAACAGATATTTATTTTTTCCAATGAAAAACTATTGGAAGCCTCTCGAACATTTTCATAAAGCTATCAAACAAACCTATTTGATATCTCACATCAACTTAAATAAGCTGCATTACTGACTGATATAGAAAAAATAAAGGCTCCTTGAACTGATGAAAATACATGCATTAGAATTACTAACTGAAAAAATGCATTCCTCAATGACAATAAAAATAATGCACAGCTCATAATGTACTGACACAAGTTAGACTTATCTGTGTAAATAAACTGAAAAAGTGCACTCCATAGTAACAAAGAAATTACATTCAAAGGATTTTGGCTTGTGGTTCCATTCAAATAAATGCCTTTAATTAAAGTAAATGAGGTTTAGTAGTTTTTTTGTTTTTTTTTTAATCTCATGGAAGCTTTAGATGAGAGAGATGATGGCGATGAGAGGAGACGGGAGCAGAGTGGAGGGGTTGACTCGCTGCTGGCTTGCTCACGTTAGCTCATGCATTCAATGTGTAACGTAAATTCCTCCATTCCCTCGTTTGCTAGTCGTTCTTTCGGCCTTATATTTTTTTCTATTTTTTTATGTTTAACATGTGGGAAAATACTGCGTTCAAGGCTCAGAGGGAGCGAGGCACTGCCGTGGTGGCAAAAATATATATGTTATCGGGGCTATTTGTCGTGATATTGGACTTATGGGGATGACGTCATAATTTCCTGTTATCGGCCCGATAGTTATCGTGCACCCCTACTTGCCATCAAAAGAACCTCTCCTGAACAGTCGCGGCTAGACCAGCGTACCATAAAGTGCACTTTTCCTCAGTGTTGTGGGCAGTTAGCTGTATCCAGGTATCCGTGTCTGTCCAGGTTCCTGAACAGCCTGCGGGCGCGCCTGAAGCAGCTCCACCCGTCGGCCAACTGCAGCCTGAGGGACGACCACATGGTTCACGTCCACTTCAAGGAGGAGATCGGCATCGCCGAGCTCATCCCCCTCGTCACCACGTACATCATCCTCTTCGCCTACATCTACTTCTCCACACGTGAGTCCAGCCGCTGGCGTCGCTCGTTTCCTCCTCGTCAACTCGCTCGTGCCTTGTCAATATTTGTGAAGTGCCAGAAATTCAGAGGCATGCCTGCTGCACCTTTTCTGCACGTGCATGTGTGTGCCAAGGTTGTTCCAGTCTGGGGGGGGGGGGGGGATTATCCTCACGCTGGAACATTGCACACCTCTGTAAGAATGTGCCCAGCAAACCCTTAGCAGTCGACCGGTACAAATATCACTGCAGAGGACAAACACACACACATACTCAACATACTTGAAGTAAATATTCACACACAAGCTGATTAGCTGACTCACGATTGACGCCTTCTTTAAAACATTTTTTTAAAGTGCTCTGCAAAAGTGCTCTGCAGTCAGCTTGATTCATTTATTGAAAATGACATTTAGAATATATATTTTAGAAAACAGTTGGCCTGGAAATGTCTAAGGACCTTCTTAACGACACAGGTTCATGTTTTTGATCTGGTTAGCTTTGGCTGCGTGCTACAGTTTGGTGCGTTGGCTTTACCTTTGAAATCCTAAACCCGAGTCATTCAAGCGTCATCGGTTGAATGAGCTGCACCGAAGCTCAGGAAATTTTTTGTGTAATTATTATGGCTGGGCAAGTTAACCTGTTATTATCACGTTAACTCATTAATTTATTAAGGGCGACATTTATTTTATGGCGCGTTAACACATGTTACTCACATGCTTTTGTTTTGAAAAGTCTGGTACTGGCTGCTGCGGAACCAGAAGAGAATTAGCAGGTAAACATAGCAGAAAAGCTAAAACAGACATGGAGAACGGTAAAAATCCATGAACTTTACAGTTCAGGTAGCAGCTTAGGGTTAGCAATATTAATTCTGTCTGAAAACAAAAAATTCTGGACTGCAACAAAACTTTCACGTCATTCCTCCATGTTCCATCAGATCTGCTCCATGTGTTCACTGTCCTGCTGTTCTCTAGCTGGTTACTGCAGTGCGGCTCCATCTAGTGGCACAGATGTGTAATGACAACAGAAAGTCCAGTCCTCCATTATAAAACTAATTCAGTTCTGTGGCCCATTTTTTGATTTCATATTTTTGATCCAAGTCTAAAATTGGAATATAAAAAAAAAGGCTTTTTTTTTTTCTTCATTTTTTTGTGTTAGATTAAAAAACGGAAAATGTAATAAAATGTCCCCCTTTTTTTTTTTTTTTTTTTTTTGGATTGGTAAAGTTACAGAACTTTTAAATGGACATTTTATTTTTTTAAAGTTCTCCCAGACGGAGGATTCGAACAGAAAACAGGTTATTTGTAACAACTGCCAAGTTGAACTCCCCGTTAAAAGTTTCTGCTGTTACCTCAGAAATTAACTGTTTTAATGTTCTGATTATGCTGAGCCACAATCATTTTGTTGGATTTAGTTTGTGGACATTTTTTATTTTTTTTATAAAAACAAGATGACATTAATGTTCCGGCAGTGGCAATAAGCTTTATTTTATTTGACATTTTTTAAGATGAGATTTACACTAAATATGTGTTACTGACAAGTGCTGATGTTAAAAGTGTTTGAACAACAAATGGTTATGGCACTTTAGTTCATATGGCAGCAGAACATTTAAATAAAGGTGCATTTTACACTACTTTTGAATTCATTATTTGATTTTGCGTATACAATGCGATTATTCGTGATAAATCAGGGAAATAATGCGATTAATCATGATTAAAAATTGTAATCATTGCCCAGCCCTAGTAATTATCATAGAAAGTTCAGTTAAAAATAACAATGTGTCACCTGAAGAGGGAGCATCAAATACGACAAATTCAGCTGTAAAAGCTTAAAAGGTTTGAATATGAATTGAATTGTGTTTACAGCAAAGTCGCAAGCTTCCTTTCCTTCAAAAGAGGAAGATCGGGGTGTTTTGGTCTTCTGATGGCTGTGTCTTCGTTAGTGCTGCCATGATTGTTACATTTTAGTTGTTCCATTTGCTTTGTAAATAAAAGTTTATTAATAGTTTAATAATCGTTAATAACATTTATACAATGATGTTTTGAGGCTTTGTATAGTTTTAGATATTAGGTTATTAGGTAACACTATATTTAGACTTTTGCAGTCTTGCAGAGGCTGGAAATGAAATGAATTTAACCTAGAAGTGTTGCTTCTGCTGCCTTTACAGGGTCGGGTCGGTTACTGTGGGTGGTGCATATTGATTTTTACTTTATTGCATTATATTTTCCGTGTCAATAGCTGCTCACTGGCTCTAATTCCTCTGATGTAATTAACCATTTTAACACAGTGGCAGTGGAAATAGTGGTGAAAATACGTCTAAGTCTGACTGAACATAGCCTTAATGTCAGAACCAAGGGGTTTAGTTGTCACAAACCTGATGTTCAGTTTCATGACCGGCGCCCTAAAGACCCGAGCTAGTGACCAGATAGGCGCCCTCATCAACGAGAGGCTGAGCCTCTGTAATCCGGTTAAGGAGCCTATCCAGCTAAACGCCACCGCGTGAAAGATCTGTTGGCTGCATTTCTCTCGGGGCCTGAATCATTTCGTCTTTCTTCCCTGCAGGTAAGATTGACATGGTGAGGTCTAAGTGGGGCCTGGCTCTGGCTGCTGTGGTCACCGTCCTCAGCTCTCTGCTCATGTCCGTGGGACTGTGTACACTGTTTGGATTGACACCCACTCTGAACGGAGGGTAGGAATTCCCACATTTTCTACATACCTCACTTAATGTGGCTAAAGAGGGTTTTGTCTGCACAATCGATGACTTGTTTTCCACTGGCAGAGACAAATGATGAGCTTTCTTTTGTCAGCTTTCAGCCTTTAAACCTTTTAAGCCAAGGATAGCCGAGACGTCCTCCGAACCAGGTCGTTGAGAAGTAAACAACATTATTGTAACTTAAAGTTTAAAATAGCAGACAGGAGCTTCTGCTCTGATGCTTCTAGACTTTTAGAAGTAAAGCCTGGTCACTGCGGTTCATCTTTTTTTACTGGTGGCTTTGTTCCAAACTGAGATCAGTGTAATTCAGATTTAAGTGTTTTTGAGAGGGTTGGTGCCCATGTGGACTCTTGACGAGAAGAGGTCAATGTTTTTATTTTTTTATTGGCCGTGACCCTCGAGTGGACAGCAGTTGAAGGGAACCACTTTTCTTTATAATCAGTATCTCATGAAGGCTGACGATGTCCTCGTGTGTGTTGGGCCACAGGCCATGAGTTACAGAGACCGCATGGTTTGGGAGACAAAGGACCACTGGAATGACTGCAACTCCCACATGCTTTGCAATGTTTATTGTTTTACGACAAGGTGATAGTGATGTCACACCGTCTCTAACTGGCTGAAGATCCCCACTTCCTAGCAGGGGTTCCTGGCAAAGGCGGATCACGTCCCTTTCATATAAATACTGGCTCCCTCCTCCCACTCTCTCTCTCTCTTGGACCTCCACTACCCAAAGCGAAAGGTGCACTTTCTCTGGCCTGCTCCAGCAAGGTAAATAGCCGAAGGCCTGCATGTCCCTGGCGACCTGTCTGCAGGAGATCCCTCTGGTTGTCCGATGACAATCACGCGCCTTGTCCGATCGTGACGCGCCACATGGAGTGAGCCGCGACGTAGGAAGAAACAACGCGTAGGAATCACCCGGGCGCCTGCAGGCGCGTGACCGGCCTCAGACGAACCAGGAAGGAAGACAGCCTGGCTGCCATTGCTGCGTAACGCTGCATCTCTACGTTAACCACGAAGAGAGAGAAAGAGGAGAGTCGCTCCTGGATATCAGCGGAGCCTATATCCAGGAGGATATACTACCCTGCCCTATACTACCAATCTTCAATCATCAGTCCAGTTCCACGGACTTCACAACGCCATCGATCGCTTCTGGAGTGATCCGCCTAAGAGGCTTTTGTGTCTGGGCAGTTACTTTGCTTAGTTAATATTTTTGTGCTTACTGTGACACTGTTATTACGATTGAGCCCACCGGTAATCCACCGGTACGTATTGACCCACGTGATCACCGTGTTTCCTCACCACTGGCTGATCGCGCCCCAATTTCCAAACAAACGATCAGGACGAGAGTGCGGACGTCTGTTTCACACTCTCCCTCCTGTGTGGAAATCTTCAGAGCGATCACAGCATCGGTGGTTAGGAATCACCTTCGCTTTGTTGATTTTACTGTCTTTTCTTTCCTTCTTTCTCCTTACGATCTTCGTGACGAGGTTACACGTGACCTCGTCCGCCATCTTGTAATGCCCTATCGCGTGAGTCAGCGGCCATCTTGGTGGGGGACGAGAACACCTCGTGATCTTGTCCGCCATCTTGGAATCCTCCTCACAGTATTAAGTCATCTTAGTTTATCACACACATACACAGTCGTCAGCATACATGTATATAAGTTGACACTCTTTTCCATCTAATGTTTTCTTTGCTTTGATATCAGGATCTTGATTTAAGTGTTTGTTCATTTTAATACTTGTGGTAATAAATTCTGATATATTTTAAAGAGAGAAGTTGTTTGTGGTTATTTTACACAGTTTTGTAACATTTGCTGGTTGAAGAGGTCTGTGCTCAGACTCACACCTTCTCTGTTGCTCTATAGCGCCACACCTGGTCGCAGGCTGGCACGCATAGAACAACAGCCACTTTGAGACTGATTGTGCCGTTTTTATCAGGTGGTGCCCCGTTTCAATTTATTAACTTTGTTAATACCCTTCTGGTTATTAGTAGCTGTCCCTCAAGACAGTTGGTAATAACCCCCTTTATGACTAAACGAGCACGTTAAACGCCTTATTGCACAACATATGAGTACTTTAGAAATTCAGCTGCTCTAAATGCTCTTCACTGACGTTCAGATGTTTTTCTGTCCCAGAAGGCCGTTACAGTTTCATTATCTTTTCGTTTCATTCATGTGAAGGCAGGAACCGGTTCCACTTGTGCTGTCCAGGCTGCAGAGTTTCCACTTCCTCCACATTGATTCATGTTAATGTTTACAACGACGGGACAAAAAGTTCAGTGTGTCAGTGTTGATAAAAAAAAAAAAAAAGGAAGCTTTGTGTGTGTGGAAGTGGGCGGGGCCATCACAGTGGGCAGGATTATGACATTATTGACATTCATTAGCCCTCCAATCATGTGAGGATTATTAGGAAGCAGATATCGTGGCGTGACAATGGCACAACGTTGTCCAACCACTGACTAAAATCCACGCTGGTCTGTTGTGGGCGGGTGCTTCTGCTGCGTACACAAACGCACAATAAGGTCACCCGGTGAACACAGTCCTCCCTCAAGGCCAAAAAAAAGCCTCTGTCTTGTTATTTCAAAGAAACTTATCACCGTTGGTGACCCTGAACTTTAAATGAGTCTTCCTTATTTTCTTTTTCCCGCTCCATGAAAGTGAGAACAGTTGTTCATTCTTACTGACACAGAAACACAACACCCCCGGTTAAATGCTCTGCTTCGTCACTCAGGCGGTGCCGCTGAGTTAGCGTGTTACTGTGTTGCTGTGTGTGATGTAACGCTGAGAGCTGTTGACTCCTCTGTGACCCGCTTGTACACTTAACTGTAAAGCTCGTCTGCTTTCTCAGACATGTCAGACATTCAAAACCAACAGCTGACAAACATCAGCAAACGCTTTTAAATGCTGAGTGAACGCCGACTCTGGTTGCATCATTATTAGTCGCAGTTATGTTATACTCATACTGTTATACATCAGGCTTTTTGCTTTTGTGATCTTTACATTTACCTGATTAAACATTGATTGTTTTTCTTTGAAAGCCGTGAAAGTTTACCACCTTTTCCGTTTCCTCCATCAGTGAGATCTTCCCGTACTTGGTGGTGGTGATCGGCCTGGAGAACGTCTTGGTCCTCACCAAGTCTGTGGTCTCCACTCCCGTTGACCTCGAGGTCAAACTGCGCATCGCTCAGGGTAAGGTGTACAGTGATCCCTTATTTTTCGCAGTTAATGGGGACCAGCACCAAAAAAGTAGCGAGGCACTGCAGCAAAACAAGACAAAGGCTCAACTGTGGTCTTTCTGTTACCTTCACAGCCTCTGGTCTCTGAACCGCAGTAAAGAAACCGCTCTTTCATCTAACCTCGTTTTCATTCTGCCGTCCCACGACACACACACTACATTACCCATAAGGCCACACCATTACCCATAAGGCTACCTTCTTAAAGGGGCCAGGCTGGCTCACAACATTTCTTTGCTGTGAGAGAATGTGCACAACATCCTGTGATGTTTCCACAATTTTTTCTTGATTTTTTTTTTTTTTTTTTTAATATTATATATTTCTTTAAAAAAATCTGTGAATAACTAAAACCGCAGAACTTAAAGTGCGAATTGGGATCACTGTAATTGGTTTATCTGAGCTCAGAGGTTTATCATAAACCTTCACTGATCACGACGTGGCTGTTTGTGCGTCACCAGGCCTCAGTAACGAGAGCTGGTCCATCATGAAGAACATGGCCACTGAACTGTGCATCATCCTCATCGGATACTTCACTCTGGTTCCAGCTATCCAGGTGAGAGAAATAAAGATGTTTAAAGTGATGCATCACCAGGAGTGTCTTCTCAGACATGTTTATCGTGCAGCGTTATGGTGTGAAGGGTTGTAATCTGCTTTTTTTTTTTTGCAGGAGTTCTGTCTTTTTGCCGTTGTGGGGCTCGTCTCCGACTTCTTCCTGCAGATGTTCTTCTTTACAACAGTGCTATCCATCGACATCCGCCGCATGGAGGTGAGACTCGCACAAAATCAAACCACCGAGAGGTGCAGAAAGAGGCTTTTCAACCTCTGAGAGACGGGATATGTCGGGCTGCAGGAAAAATGGGGAAGACGGTCTAACATTGGGAGATCTAGATGGCAGTTGTGGGGAGTTACTACGGGGCCTTGTGTTAAGTCAGCTGCATTTTACAGTGGAGGGTTTAAATCACATCAGCGAGGAGACGGAAGGCTCCAGAGAGACGCCGGGTCCATGCCGTACCTCGGCAGAACCGCTGGAGTTTCACTGGTTTGCCGCTGAATGTGGAGGAAAAGAATCCGGCCAAACATATGCAGGACTTACGGTATCTAAAGTATCTGCTGCCAACGTCTCAGTGCCTGAATTCACAAACCTTCAGAGTAGAGGTCTTCACGGGTCCACTTTCATGGACCCGAACCTGAATAGACCCGTGAAAATTCGACCCGAAACCGACCCGACCCGAGCTTATTATCATAAGTCCGGGAGTCCGAACCCGAATGGACCCGGAATATTTGGACCCGGAACCGACCCACCCCGAGTCTTTAGTTTCCAACACGAACCGAGTTACCTGAATAGAACAGAGACAATCTAGCCCATAGTTGCTCATGTTAAAAGTTGTCTAGCTTTGAATAAAACTTGATTTTCTTACCTAAAGTTGTCTTCTTCTACCGGTTCAGTTGCTACATAGGCTACGTGACGTAAACAACAATAAATCCACGTCGTTATTTTCTTTGTGGATACAGATGCTATTGGTAGCAACTGCTAACGCTAATAGCCTACACCAGTCAGGACGTGTCGTAAATATGTTCTCTCATCCAGCGTTGTCATGTTGGTGATCCGTTGTGCTTTACAGCTGGCGGGCAAACTGCTAATAACACGCTACGGCAACACGGTTGTTTCATGACAAACACGCCTCGTTAATTAATAATCATTTAACTGCCCCGAGTCCTGACATTGGCTGCCACCGCCAATATCGCCAATATCTCGAGTAAACGCCTGTCAGAGAGCACCGACCGGACCCGAGACTAACTGTACCGATTCAGACCCAAACCTGGAGTCACGTCTTTTGAATGGACCCGAGACCCGATTCGGGTCAGGTCGGAACCTCGGGTTTTCAGGTTGTCAGGTTGTTCCGAAGACCTCTACTTTAGAGGTCTTGTGGAGGCCGTGCTTCCATGGCTCAAAGAAACTGAATTAAGAATAACAGTGAAGATCTTTTAACTTTGATTGGTTGGTTTGGATGTTAAATACGTGCATCTATTGTTCAGAAATGTACGGTATAAACAGCTGAAACGCAAAGGTAATGTGACAAACATAGTCGGATTAACTAAATATAGAACACAGGAGGAGTCAGATGGAGGTCGTGTATTCACCACATTACCGAGTGTTTTTCTTTAAAGTCCAAAATCGTAGAATCGTTGGGGGATGTACTTTCTCTTTCACGTGAGTTTGAGTGACAGGAGAGATCTGTCCCCCCAGCTGGCTGACCTGAACCGCCGCCTGCCAGCCGAAGCCGGCCTTCCCGCGCCAAAGCCCGGACCCCTGCGGACGCGCGAGGTCCCCCCTCCGCCGCGGCCCTCCCCCCACACAATCACCCTGCAGGCCCCGGCTTTCAGGAACCTGCGGCTCCCCAAGAGGCTCCGTGTGGTGTACTTCCTGGCCCGCACGCGCCTGGCCCAGCGCATCATCATGGTGAGGAGGAAAATCTGCAAGTGAAATGTCTTTTATCAGGATCAACTGAATATAATTTCAGCGCCTTTCATGAGTAAACTGTTTCGTATTTCCAGGCCGGCACGGTGATCTGGATCGGCATCCTCGTCTACACCGACCCAGCCGGGATCCGCACCTACCTGGCTGCGCAGGTGTCCGAGCAAAGCCCCCTGGGAGACCCCGGGGGGGGTGGTCTGCCCCCTCCCCTGGCGGTGGCCCCGGTTTTCCGTGGCGGGGATCCGACCAGCACCCTGAGCATCCACCCTCCCCCAGACCCGACCCCGTTACCCGAGAACCAATCGCAGGGCCACCACGGCTCCGGCAGAGCGGGGCTCCTCCCCCAGGCCCCGCCCTCGGCGCCCCAGATCACCTGGGGGGCGGAGGATGAGGAGGGCTGGAGGAGGCTGTCGTTCAGGCACTGGCCGTCACTCTTCAGCTACTACAACATCACGTTGGCAAAGAGGTGAGAGATGCAAAGGATTCATTTGGTTTCTCACAAATTCAAAGTGTTGAATTTTTATTGAACGTTGAGTTTTACAGGAAAATATTAGATTTTTTTAAAAGTTTATACATTCTTCTAAGTATTTACACTGAAATTCAGGACTTTGTGAATGAATCATTCCATCAAAAGCAAATATGTAGAAGTCATTTAGCTTTAAAATATGGACATTTGATATATATATATTTATTTTTTTTTTAATTTTGACATATCTGCTGAATCTTAAATTACTATTTTGCAGGTCAGATGTGTAACTAAAGCAGTGAAATGTCTCAGTTGTTCAGCTTTTGAAAAGGTTTCCTCTTGGCAGACCGGTCTCTCATGACAAGCGGAAATTTTAAAGAGCTTTATTTTACTGACCTTTTCAAAGGAAGTTGGCGTTCCCGTTAAGTTCTGTCACCTTTTTCTTTTTCTTTTTTCCTCTTCTCCCCTTAAAGCTGCTGTAGATGCAGCTGCTTTAATCAAAAAACTGAATAAGCGCTCTGAAGCAGCAGTGTCATACAAAAAACAAATTAACAAATGTAGTGTTTGGATCCTGCATGATCCTTCATGTTTCGTTTGTCCGTTTCCAGGTACATCAGCATCTTACCTGTCATTCCCGTCACCGTTCACCTGAGTCCCCAGGAAGCCATCGAGACGCGTCACCCTCAGGATACGCGACACCCACCGGCGCCCATCCCCAAGATTTCTGCAGACTTGCAGACGGACCTCACCCTCTACAAGTTAGTGCTTTCTCACATCCAGGCTTTCTGATCTAGCCCGAGTTTGTTTAACCCTTTCAAAGAAGAACGCTTCTTCTCTAAAACCAGTCTTGTGCGTTGGCCGCTGGGGATTTAAGGATTTAAAGAAACAAAGATTGACGGAAAACGTTGAGCCTCCAGAAGAGCTCAGCTCTCCATGAGTCATTTCCAGTCCTCGTTCGGCTTAATATGTTTGTCTGAAAGTAACCGTGGAGAGATTTCTGATGGTGAGTTACTGTATTTGGCGGTAATGGCTGAACACTCCTCCTCGCTCCTCACATTTGATGAAATGAGCGTTGGAAATGATTTGCTTTCGTGGCGCCGGTTCTCGCTGCAGCTCAACATCTGAACCAAGAGTCAGAAAGCTCATCTGCAGTTTTTTTTTTTCTTCCACTTTATATTATGGCTGGGCACGTTTTTATCGCATTAACGCATTAATTTATTAATGCTGGCATTTATTTCATCGTGCGTTAACATATATTGCTCACATGCTTTTGTTTTGAAAAGTCTGTTACTGGCTGCTGCGGAACTGGAAAACAGTAAACATAAGGAAAAGCTAAAACAGACATTGAGAACGGTAAAAATCTGTGAACTTTCCAGTTCAGGTAGCAACTCAGGTAGCAATATTAACAATTCTGTCTGAAAAAAAAAATTCTAGACTGCAACAAAACTTTCTCGTCATTCCTCCATGTTCCATCAGATCTGCTCCATGTGTTCACTGTCCTGCTGTTCTCTAGCTGGTTACTGCAGTGCGGCTCCATCTAGTGGCACAGATGTGTAATGACAACAGAAAGTCCAGTCCTCCATTATAAAACAAATTCAGTTCTGTGGCTTTTTTTTAATTTTGTATTTTTGATCCAAGTCTAAAATTGAAATATTAAAAAAATGGCTTTTTTTTTTCTTTTTTTGTGTTAGATTAAAACACAAAAAACGTAATAAAATGTCACTTTTAAATTTTTTAAAATTTTTGATTGACAATTGAAAATGAAAAGAACGAATGATACACAGATTGGTAAAGTTACTGAACTTTAACATGGACATTTTCATTTTAAAGTTCTCCCAGACGGAGGATTCAACAGAAACAAGGTTATTTGTAACAACTGCCAAGTTGAACTCCCCGTTAAAAGTTTCTGCTGTTACCTCAGAAATTACCTGTTTTAATGTTCTGATTGTGCTGAGCCACAATCATTTTGTTGGATTTTGTTTGTAAATTTTTTTTTGTTTTTTATAAAAACAGGATGACATTAATGCTCTGGCAGTGGCAATAAGCTTTATTTTATTTTACATTTTTTAAGATGAGATTTACACTAAATATGTGTTACTGACAAGTGCTGATGTTAAAAGTGTTTGAACAACAAATGGTATGGCACTTTAGTTCATATGGCAGCAGAACATTTAAATAAAAGTGCATTTTACACTACTTTTGAATTCACTATTTGATTTGCGTATATAATGCAATTAATCGTGATTAATCAGGGAAATAATGCGAATAATCACGATTAAAAATTGTAATCGTTGCCCAGCCCTACTTTATATGCAAAGTTGGAAGTAATTGTGTCCTTTCTCACTGAAGAGCTGTCTTTGTGGATACAGTCTGATCCAGGGAGGAAATGCATCTCTGTTTAGTCAGTTTGGAAAAAGATTATTATTGTAATTATTGTTATCATAATGAATATCTCCCTGTGACCCTTCGAAGGATGAAACGGGTATAGATAATGGATGGATGGATAATGAATATCTGTGCGTCCTGGTGCAGTCAGTGATGCAGGCTGGTCTTGTCTCTTGGCCAGCAGTTGATTAGTCAGTTGACTGTTAACTGGAAACCTGGTTTGCAGAACCGTCAGGGTCAGGGTCAGGACTGAGACTGAGATCTGGCCTCGGAGGATTTAAACGGCCTTGACCTGGAACTGAATCAAAGCTCGTCTTTGGTCAAGGTCAGATATTTCTATAATCTAAACATATACAGACAGGACGGGTTGCTTCTTATTTCTTTGGTGGCGTCTGACCATAAACTCTCCCTACTGATCAGATAATTGGGGCATTTGAAGATTTTTTTATATAAATGCATTTTTAGAGGAAGGGAGTTAAAGTGATGAAGCGTCTGACAGGTAGCTGGATGTGTCAGGTGTTTCTCTGATGCTTATCTTATCTCGGGCCTAAAGAGCCATAGAAACACAACAAAGAACAGGGAGGAGTTTTGTTATCTCTGATGTCAGCCGGGTGTTTTTGCTCCCCGACTGGAGGATCTCGGCTGACCGGTTCCTGATGACGCACCCACGTGAACAGGTCGTTAATCCCCCTGAGACGTTCGACAGAACGGTCACACGGTGGTTCCTTTGAGCCGTCAGACTGCTGCCCTCATAGCTGTCATTTATTATTATTAATACATTTATCTTTACTGTATTCATTTATTTTGTACATCCTTCACAGCGTTCACTTTGTGCTTGAACAACAAAAAACATCAAAAGCATCAGAAATGTTGTCGGTCAAAGGTTCATTTCGGGTGCGGTGTTTGAATTTCGTAACTTTAAACACAGTTCTGGTTTGAAACTGACCTTTTACACAAATTCGTCCATCGATATCAGCTTCAGAGTTTTCACCGCGCTGCGTTACGTAAGGCGGCGCGCCGTCCTCCTGACTTGAGTCCACTGAGGTGGAAACTCCTCTCTTCATCTCTGGAAACTCGACGTGACGGCTGTTAACTGTAACTGGGTCAGGGTCGTGACCCCCACCGTAGGGGAGAGGCAGCTGGATTTAGACGGCCCCGAGATGAAGAGAAGGCCGGCGGGATGGAGATGTCGGAGGGACACCGGTGATACCGGCGTGACAGCGGCGTGAAGACTGACCCTTGATCCTCAGAAAAGAAGATCTTGGCGTGCAGCGGCGTGTTCATCTTATCAGACTCGACTGATTATTTTCACGCTTCAGATGAACCGATCATCAGCCGGTACTGATAAATGATTCTCCTGACCATTTATTTCAGCCGCTGTTACTTCATCAGTCTTTAGATCTGTTTGAATCCCTGACATTTCTGTAAGCAAGCAGTCTTAACGACGATGCAAGTAGAAGAGAGAACGAGTCAGGACTTCCTCTTAAAATGACCTTAATCTAATTATGAGCTTAAGATCTGAGAGAAAAGTGCAGTTTTTTTTTTAAAACCAGTGAACTCAGTTAACCCATTCAGACCCAAGGACTTTTTTTTTTTTTTTTAAATAAAGGCTTTTAAAACCTGGAGGTTTACATGTTCTGAAAATGTCGAAGCGATCTGCTGGTTTGAAAGGCAACAACACGCAGGTTTTAACGGGTCGGTGGACCAGCGACGTCCACTTGTTGATCTGCAGTAGTTTTACTTTAACCTAGGGCTGGGCAAGTTAACACGTTATTATCACATTAACTCATTAATTTATTAACGCCGACATTTATTTCATCGTGCGTTAACGCATGTTGCTCACATGCTTTTGTTTTGAAAAGTCTGTTACTGGCTGCTGCAGAACCGGAAGACAATTGGCAGGAAACATGCGGAAAAACTAAAACAGACATGGAGAACAGTAAAAATCTGTGAACTTTCCAGTTCAGGTAGCAACTCAGATAGCAATAGTAACAATTCTGTCTGGAAACAAAAATTCTGGACAACAACAAAACTTTGGCGTCATTCCTCCATGTTCCATCAGATCTGCTCCATGTGTTCACTGTCCTGCTGTTCTCTAGCTGGTTACTGCAGTGCAGCTCCATCTAGTGGCACAGATGTGTAATGACAACAGAAAGTCCAGTCCTCCATTATAAAACAAATTCAGTTCTATGGCACATTTTTTAATTTCGTATTTTGATCCAAGTATAAAATTGAAATCTTAAAAAAAGAAAACAGGTATTTTTTTCCGTTTTTTTTTTTTTTCTGTGTGTGTGTTTGATTAAAAAAAACGAATAACGTAATAAAATGTCACTTTTTTATCTTTTTTAATTTTGATTGACAATTGAAAATGGAAAGAATGAATGATACCCGGATTGGTAAAGGTACTGAACTTTAACATGGACATTTTCATTTTAAAGTTCTCCCAGACGGAGGATTCAACAGAAACAAGGTTATTTGTAACAACTGACAAGTTGAACTCCCCGTTAAAAGTTTCTGCTGTTACCTCAGAAATTACCTGTTTTAAGGTTATGATTGTGGCCTCTAGATTGTTAGGATTTTGTTGGTAGACTTTGTTTTATTTTTTATAAAAAAAACAGGATGACATTAATGTTCTGGCAGTGGCAATAAGCTTTATTTTATTTAACATTTTTTAAGATGAGATTTACACTAAATATGTGTTACTGACAAGTGCTGATGTTAAAAGTGTTTGAACAACAAATGTTATGACACTTTAGTTCATATGGCAGCAGAACATTTCAATAAAAGTGACCTTTAGACTACTTTTGAATTCATTATTTGATTTTCCGTATACAATGTGATTAATCAGGGAAATCATGCGATTAATCACGATTAAAATTTTTAATCGTTGCCCAGCCCTAATAAAAATAAACCCTACTCTCGTCTCAGGACTCCAGAACGCCTCCACAGCTCTGATACAAGGCACATTTTATTCTTACATGCTGTGTTTAGTCAGAGAAAGTCACACTGGTTTGGTAAATTTCATCTTCACATTAACTCTACATTCCTCAGCAGACAGACAGGCTGGTTGGATCAGATCAACCAGCTGCAGGTTCCTGTTTTTTTGTTGTTTTTGAGGCGTTTAATCAGACCTGTCCCTAATTAATTTTAATTTTAATTGTAAAGGTCCATCTCTCAGTCCCTCCTCCGTCTCTCTGTCCCTCCAGGGTGGCAGCTCTGGGCCTGGCTGCAGGCGTCCTGCTGGTTCTCCTGCTCTTCTGTCTCTACCGGGTCCTCTGCCCGCGAAACTACGGCCAGAACGGCGTGGCTCATGGGCGCCGGCGGCGAGGCGACCTGCCCTGCGACGACTACGGTTACTCGCCACCGGTGAGCGAGATCTCGCCGCTGCTGCTGAGGGGCCACAGCATGGTGAGGACACGCTCGGAGGCGACGGAGCCGGGGACGAAAGATGGCAGAGAGTATCACCTCATGTGTTTGTCTCTTCATATTAATTTGCAGGACATCGAATGTTTGGCCAGTGATGGGATGCTGCTGGCCAGCTGCTGTCTGGCCGGACAGATCCGGGTCTGGGACGCTCAGACCGGAGACTGTCTGACCGTCATCCCAAAGCAAGGGTGAGTCCATCAGAGTGTTTATCCCTGCAGATGTTTTGATTACTTTAGAAGACTCCTTAGTAAAATCTGCAGAAGCTTTCCCCGGGGTCTGAGGAGCTCTTTGGTGTCATTTTCCCGACGTCCTGCACGTTCATGGCAGAAACACAAAAAATGTGTTCCTTCCCCAAATGACCACAGTGAGGATGTGGTACTTTAGAGAGAATCGTTTAGGGTGGCGCTCTTATTTCCACCATGCTGCCACTGCCAACATCTAGAACACGTGTCAAACACAAGGCCCGCAGGCCAAATGTGGCCCGTCACGTCATTTTTTGGCCCTCGAGAGCTTCGACATTATTGGCTTAAATTTTAAACCAATATTTTAAGACTTAAAATAAGCTTGCACCGCTTTAAAGCACATATTGACAATAAACTACATCTCCCATCATGCATTTTGTCGTTACCCACAACGATAACGGTAGCTATGAGCAAGGCAATTTTTCAGAACTGATGGACTTAAGAAAAACCTTTCCAAACTAACCCCATCATGTCCAAGAAAAGAAAAATGGATGCACAAGGAAGACAGTTTCATGAACGATGGGAAAACAAATACAAGTTTGTATCTCAAGGTGAAATAACAGTGTGTCTTTTGTGCTATGAGGCAGCGTCAGTCGTGAAAGAGTTTAATCTACGTCAGCATTTTGACAGCAAACACGGAGCTAAGTATGCTAAATTTAGCCTACAAGAAAAACAAAGAACCACTTCTGCTTCTGAAACCAAGGTAGCAGATACTCTTCCAACCACAAACCCTGAGTTTCATATAATAATGAGTTAAATATTTGAAACTTGAATACATAATAAATACAGAAACCGTACAAAACATTATAAGGTGTGGTTTAATTTATTTTGATTTACATTGCATTTTGTTACATACATGCTGTCAATCTGGCCCTTCGAAGGCAACCATGATGCTGATGTGGCCCTCAGTGGAAATGAGTCTGACACCCCTGATCTAGAACCTTCTATGAGTCCTTTTATAGTGATGTTATGATATTGATGCTCGATATCTTGTATCTAAATCCCCTCCCACCTTCACTGCTAGGGGTGTGAAAAAAAAATCGATTTAGCAATATATTGTGATTTTCAGCCGCCCAATATAATATCGATGTCTCAGCTCCCAATATCGATTTTTTTTTTAATTGTTTAAAATTTATATGTGCAAAAACACTAATAATAAACAATGAATAGGTTGTTTTGAAGCAAATAGTTTTGACTCAATTTGTTCTCTGAATGATCAATATCATCTGATGAACATATACAGCAACTTG
Organism: Hirundichthys speculiger; assembly: GCA_018398805.1. NCBI lineage: Eukaryota > Metazoa > Chordata > Actinopteri > Beloniformes > Exocoetidae > Hirundichthys > Hirundichthys speculiger. The sequence goes on from JAGFBZ010001678.1 coordinate 1,325,005, forward strand.
ATTTTTCATCTCTACTTTTAATTTTGATATTAACTGGGTAGAATATTGCAATATACCGTGATAGTGCGATATCGTGATAATACCGCATCAGGACCCAAGTATCGTGATACGTATCGCATTGCGAGGTCCTTGCCAATACTCATCCCTAGCTCCTAATAATATTTCCTGTCCTGCAGCCAGGTGTAATGAACCTTGTGAAGAGGTGCGTTTAAATCTGGCCCTGGTAGCTAACGAAGTGCTGTGCGCCCCCTTCAGGTTGAGACGGAGCAGCAGCAGCGGCTGCTGGGAGCAGCGAGACAGGCTCGGACAGCTTAAACGGAGCCGTGGAGGCCGACGCTTTAGTCTTTGAAAGTCGAGACGCCCCCGTCGGCGGCGAAGGCTTTACGGAGGACGAGTGTCACCCGGTGAGACGCCGCACCACACCCGCACGGCTGGCTCTGTTCACTGACCAGCCAGATCTGACGCCGCTCATTGACACCAACTTCGCCTCCCAGCCTCCCTCCCACGTTGCCGCCCCACCGCGGGGGGGCTTCGACTTCGGAGGTCTGGTGGAGCGTGCCTACTTGGAGCACGAGCCCCCGTCCCCGTCTGGCTACCCCTCCCCTTCCTCCGCGTCTTCCTCGCCGCCCTCAGGCGCTCAGCTCCACAGGAGGCCGAGCTTGGGGGATGCTGCCGGGCTGCCGGGCCAGGAAAGAGGCTCTGGAGCTGGGATGCAAGTGGCCGGTGACTGGGAGAGCTCCGTCTGGGCCATGGAGCTCAGGGGCAACCTGATCGCTGCCGGGAGGAGCAGCGGCACGCTGGAAGTATGTAAAACAACACGGAAATATTATTTATTTATTTATTTGTCAGACTGCCGTCATCTGGTAGATGAGTCAAAATTATATTGACAATTAATAAAGTAATTAACACATCTGGTTGCAGCTGTGGGATGCAGTCGAGGGATCGTTGCGGTGCAGTAATGAAGACGGAGTCTCTGGAATCACAGCTCTGGCCTTCCTCAACAACAGGTTCGAACAACACCCAGCAGAACATTTCCTGTGCTGCATCGATGCCCCGTTCATCTTAAATGTTATTTAGGTGTATTTCTGTTTATTCTGAGCTCTGTTTCTCCTCCTCCTCAGGATCGTGGCAGCTCGACTCAACGGATCCTTAGATTTCTTCACTGTTGAGATAAACAAACCTCTGGGTCTGCTGCAGTACAGAGGTGAAGCTCAGACTGTCTCTCATTACATTTGACATTTACATCAACATGTTTTGCAAATGTAACTTCAACCAGGATCCTATTTTAAAAAAAGAATAAAAAAATAGGGCCGGGCAAGTTAACGCATTATTATCGCGTTAACTCATTAATTTATTAACGCAACATTTATTTTATCGTGCATTAACGCATGTTGCTCACATGCTTTTGTTTTGAAAAGTCTGTTACTGGCTGCTGCGGAACCGGAAGAGAATTGGTGGAAAAACTTAAGGAAAAGCTAAAACAGACATGGAGAACGGTAAAAATCTGTGAACTTTACTATTTGGGTAGCAACTCAGGTAGAAATATTAACAATTCTGTCCAAAAAATGAAATAGAATTCTGAACTGCAACAAAACTTTGGCGTCATTCCTCCATGTTCCATCAGATCTGCTCCATGTGTTCACTGTCCTGCTGTTCTCTAGCTGGTTACTGCAGTGCAGCTCCATCTAGTGGCACAGATGTGTAATTACAACAGAAAGTCCAGTCCTAGATTATAAAACAAATTCAGTTCTGTGGCCCATTTTTTAATCTCGTATTTCTGATCTAAGTCTAAAATTGAAATATAAAAAAGCAGGCACTTTTTTCCGTTTTTTTGTGTTAGATTAAAAAAACGAAAAACGTAATGAAATGTCACTTTTTAATTGATTTAATTGATTGACAATTGAAAATGGAAAGAATGAATGATACACGGATTGGTATAGTTACATAACTTTAACATGGACATTTTCATTTTAAAGTTCTCCCAGACGGAGGATTCAACAGAAACAAAGTTATTTGTAACAACTGACAAGTTAAACTCCCCGTTAAAAGTTTCTGCTGTTACCTCAGACATTACCTGTTTTAATGCCGATTTAGTGATTGTGGCTCAGGATTTTGTTGGTAGACTTTTTAAAATGTTTTATAAAAACAGGATGACATTAATGCCCTGGCAGTGGCAATAAACTTTATTTTATTTTACATTTTTTAAGATGAGATTTACACTAAATGTGTGTTACTGACAAGTGCTGATGTTAAGTGTTTGAACAACAAATGTTATGGCACTTTAGTTCATATGGCAGCAGAACATTTAAATAAAAGTGACCTTTACACTACTTTTGAATTTATTATTTGATTTTGCGCATACAATGCGATTAATCGTGATTAATCAGGGAAATAATGCAAATATTTGAGATTAATCAGGGAAAAAATGCGATTAATCGTGATTAATCAGGGAAATAATGATTAATCGCGAATTAACCAGGGAAATAATGCGATTAATCGTGATTAACCAGGGAAATAATGCGATTCAATCGCGATTAACCAGGGAAATAATGCGATTCATCGCGATTGCGAATCGCGATTAATCGGGAAAATAATATTAACGATTGCGATTATCGCGATTAACCAAAATAATGCGATTCATCGCGATTAACCAGGGAAAATGCGATTCATCGTGATTAACCAGGGAAATAATGCGATTCATCGCGATTAACCAGGGAAATAATGCGATTCATCGCGATTAACCAGGGAAATAATGCGATTCATCGCGATTAATCCGGGAAATAATGCGATTCATCGCGATAAGCGATAATCCGAGGAAAAATAAATGCGATTCATCGCGATTAACCAGGGAAAATGCGATTCATCGCGATTAACCAGGGAAATAATGCGATTCATCGCGATTAATCTGGGAAATAATGCGATTCATCGCGATTAATCTGGGAAATAATGCGATTCATCGCGATTAACCAGGGAAAATGCGATTCATCGCGATTAACCAGGGAAATAATGCGATTCATCGCGATTAATCTGGGAAATAATGCGATTCATCGCGATTAACCAGGGAAATGCGATTCATCGCGATTAACCAGGGAAAAATGCGATCATCGCGATTAATGGGAACGATTCATCGGATTAAACCAGGGAAAAATGCGATTCATCGCGATTAACCAGGGAAATAATGCGATTCATCGCGATTAACCAGGGAAATAATGCGATTCATCGCGATTAACCAGGGAAATAATTGCAATTAATCACGATTAATCTCGGAAATAATGTGATTCATCCGATTTAAAAATTTTTATCGTTGCCCAGGCCTAAAAAAAAAAAAGAAAAAAAGTTTGAAACAGAAGCAGGAAACATCCCAGTAATAAATGAGTGCTCGTGCCCCTGCAGGTGCCCCCGGGCGAGGCAGCGTGCCCCCGTCTCCCTGTTACAGCAGCGAGGACGTGATCAGCTGTCAGCTCACGCGCTCCGTGCAGTGCGCCCACCAGAAGCCGATCACGGTGCTGCGAGCGGCGGCCGGCAGGGTCGTCACCGGCAGCCAGGACCACACGGTCCGGGTGAGTCGACGATGCCAACAGTTGAGCGTCCACAGAAATGCAGAAAGGGATGTGAAAACAAGCTCTGTGTCTGTTTGGGGGGTCAGATTTATCGTCTGGAGGACTCGTGCTGCCTCTTCACCCTGCAGGGACACTCTGGAGGGATCACAGCCATCTACATCGACCAGGTCAGTGCTTCACTCTCCTCCAACTGTCTTTTAAAAATGTTTTTTGGGTGAATCCATTCACGGTTCTCTTCAGACGATGGTTCTGGCGAGCGGCGGGCAGGACGGCGCCATCTGCCTGTGGGACGTCCTGACGGGCAGCCGCGTCAGCCACGTCTACGGCCACCGCGGCGACGTCACTTCGCTGGTCTGCACTACCTCTTGCGTCATCAGCTCGGGCCTGGATGACCTCATCTGCATCTGGGACCGCAGCACCGGGATCAAACTCTACTCCATACAGCAGGTAACGTTCGCTTCCCGCTCGCCTCCGTCCGAAAGTGAACGTCTGCTGAGTTAGCCCCGCCTTCTCTCGCCTCCAGGAGGTGGGCTGTGGCGCCAGTCTGGGCGTGATCTCCGAGTCGCTGCTGGTGACGGGGGGCCAGGGCTGCGTGTCTTTCTGGGACCTGAACTTCGGCGACCTGCTGCAGACGGTCTACCTGGGCCAGAGCAGCGACGGCCAGGGCGTCCGGCAGCTCCTGGTGCTCGACAACGCCGCCATCGTCTGCGACTTCGGCAGCGAGCTCAGCTTAGTTTACGTGCCCTCGGTGCTGGAGAAGCTGGACTGAGGAGGGCGTGCGGCCGACGCCGGCGGGAACGCTCGAGACGCCCGCGCTTCGCTTCGACCGTTTAAGACGTTTGGACAAGATGCAATCAGTAGACGCGAGGCGCGTTTCTTTGTAGCGGCGAGATGTTTCAAGTCCGGATGTGGCGAGGAAGAAGAGCGACCGCATCATCGGCGCCGCCGTGGTGTTGATGTCAGCGAAGGTCAAGGGACGCGTTTAGGAGAAGCTGGACGTAGACGGATTTTCTGTGTGCTTGTTTCATGGCTCTGCCCTTGATGCTGCTGCTGTGGGTGGGGCTTCCCTGTGACCCCGCCCACACAGGGAGGAAAGAAACACTTTCCTCTATTTTTTTATTTTTTTTTTTATATATCCAGATTTATTCTTGCTGTGTTCAGTCGACAGTGAACCTGACAGCTGCAGCCTGTTGGGAAGAACTGAGCAGGTGTCCAATTAAAGAACGATTTTAGGCCCTTTTTTTTTTTTTTTTATTTTTTTATTTTATTTTAGGCAAAACACTGCTGAGAGCAACAGTTTGAATGGTTGTGTGTGAGAGAGGGAGAACTGGTGATTACTGTATAATATAAACCTCCTGAGGGGGATGTTTTTATATGTATAAATCTATTATTTATTAGCGATACATTTTTGAATGACAGGTTGTTTAACGGCTGAATCCAGCTCCTAAACCCACAAATACAAATGATGGTGACGGTAGTTTATTTGTCTGATTATTTTTTAACACTGAGCTGGAAACACTGAAGTGTTTTGTGTTTGTTTTGGAGTCGGGGGGGCTGATTCTGGGGTTACTGATGCTGTTTAAGGTGTTCCTCTGGGCTCCTTCATCGGCCTACTTCCATTCTCACAACTGCTTGAGTTTGGGATGAGTGATGTCACTCTGCACAGGTATTGAAAGACTTTTTTTTCCATAAAATGCTCCCTTCTGAGATTATAAAAAAAAAAAAAAGCATCCTTTACCGTTACTGGTTCAACTCGCACTGTTTTTTAGTCTCAGATTTTAAGAATTAAGCTACAAGAAGAAATCTTTCTGAACCAATCTGCAACCAGGCACAAAAAAAAAAAAACACAAATAAAGCAGAGCCAGCGTTGGCGTGAAGCTTTAAGAGTCGTGACAGTCGTGGTGGTTTTTATATTTATAACATGGAGGGACGCTTCCTCTGCTGGACCAAAAACCTAATCTTTAGGCAAAAATAAATAAATAAATTATTTGAACAAGTCAGGTCCTTCAGAACAACCAGAACAGAGAATTAGCACCACAAAAACTGCAGATTTGTTTTTTTTTTCTGTAGTGATAGTTTATTTTCTAATCGTTTTATTCAGTCACTGGTCCAGTGATGTTAAAGACACATTCAAACAGTTCAAAAATTAGTTTTCTGCTTCAGTTATGAATTTAGTTCAGCTGGCTTGTTAATTTCTTATTAATTATATTAGCAGCTAAATTTGTTGAACCAGCTGCAAGACTTTTTGAGCATATATTCCAGAATAATAAAATAAAATGCACATTTGGCTCCGCCCACCCAGATCTGACAATCAGTCTCCTCAGTTTTTCCTCTATAATGTCATTAACACTTGAGGATTTATTTAATTTAAAAAAAAAACTGCCCAGGTAAGCTTTTAAATCTGTCTGATATTCTGCAAATGATGAATTTGTTAAATTTGATAAATCCTCAAAAGAAAAATGAAGTTTATGGGACATTTAAAACCCCCTTTTTTTTTTTTTTTAAACTGTCGTCGATGCCTGAACGTCACTCGTCCTCTGAATGACTGTTTTCCTTTTTTCTAAATTTATCTGCTGTATCTGCACCTCCTGCACGTCGTCTCGGAGGGTTTCACAGACAAACATCATCCTTCGGACGTGTTCACGCGCACGTTAAAGGCACTTTGCAGAACACCGGCTTCCATGCAGGAGAACGTGGACGTGACTTGATTTGCACACACCTGCAGCACAGGTACACGAGCGCGTCACCGAGTAGCGCTGGTTCCTCCGGATGCATCCTGCAGGAACCAGCAACGTAGCTGTGATCATTTATTAGTTTTCTGTTTACTGTTTAGTTAGAGCTTTAGGCATTATAAATGCAGTTCTGTAGATTTTTTTTTTTCTCTTCTAGTAATGTGAATAAGTTGAAGCTGAAGTTTGACATTTTGGAAAAGACAAGTCTGCTTTTGTGCAGCCGGAGTTGGAAGCAGCTTTAATTTTACTTCATAAAGCGACCTGTAAAAATGATCACGGGCTCTGATATGGGGGGGGGGGTATTGGCAAGGACCTTGCAATATGATATGCATACCACACCCAGTTAATATAAAAAATTAAAAGTAGAGATAAAAAATCAAGTTGCTGTATATGTTCTTCAGAGGACAAATTGAGTCAAAACTATTTGCTTCAAAATAAACTGTTTATTATTAGTGTTTTTGCACATTTAAGTGAATGAATGAATTTTCCTTTAAAAAAAATCGATATGTATCTGGCGGCCAAAAATTGCGATATATCGCCAAATCGATTTTTTTTCACACCCCTAAGCGCTGAACAGTCACATCATTCGTTTCCTGTAATGACGATGAACATCCTCTGCTTTTTAAAAAAAAAAAAAAAAGTTTTCCAAAATGGCCGACTGCTGCTGCTTTGAGGAGATAAACTGGTGAGATAAACTGTTAAGTCTTAGCTTATTATGAATGTTTCGGTTCATGTGATTGAACTTGGCCTTTTAACGAACCATCTCCAGATAGGAGACGCGTTTCTGCCCAGTTTGTTGTAGGAAACCTTGCTTTTCATTGCTGCCTGGCTTTAGAGAACCATCCTTTCCCTCCTGTCGCTCGTGCAGCTGTCAGTCTACGGAGCCCCGTTTGGGTCATAATTCAATGAGTCTATTATTATGAAATACGTATCCATTATTATAAAATGTTTCCCATTATTATGAAAAAATGTAATTATGAAATATATTTTTATTATTTAATCTTAGTTTAATGCATAATAGTTTATCTAAGAATGAGCTTTTACATAATAATGACATTTTGCCAGTGGGGACCAGTGGTTGACCTGCACACTCATTGGCTGATCCTTCTCCATTCTACGGTCTGACAACATCTAGTTGGTGGGGGACTCACTTCGAGCCTGTTGGCTATCTCTCGGAGTAAGTCAGAAAAGGATATTTCTTCTGTCGCCATGCCGTCAAAATCAAGTTTCCCCTACATTTGGCGCTACGTTTCTTAGTCGATGTCAACTTTTAACCGTAAACTGAGGTGCATTCTGCCACCTACTGGCCTGGAGTAAATACATTGCACCTCTCGCCCACTATCGATATTCACTGTTCTGTTGCTGATGCCTGAATGAAAGAGCAGCCAATCACATAAATGGCTCCGCCCTCTCTGCTGTGATTGATACACAAATCATTCTTTTGAAGAAAAAAAAAACTATTATGTAAAAGCTCATTCTTATGAAAAACAAAACCATTATAATAATGGGAAATATTTCAGAATAAGAGACTCATTTATTCATTGAATTATGACCCAAACGGGGCTCCATACCAGTCAACATATCAGAGTGGATGCAGCTTCGACTTCCTGTCTCCTGTAACTGCATCACTGTGACGAAACCGTTAAAAGCATCGTGAGCCGACAACTGCTTGAACAAGAAAAAAAAACACAATCATGACTTTTCTCAGATTCATCACAAAACTGTATTATTGGCCGAAGTCACGGAGGTAACTTATTTACTGTTTTGTAACAAAATGCAAAAGAACTTTGTACTAATTTTCCAAATAAAGAGGCTTTGATACAACAGTTTTCTGTCTACTAAATTTATTTTATATTTTTACAACAATGAATGATGATTAGTAATGCATTTCCCCCCCTGGAGGGACGGATTTTCTCAAGAGTCTAACTTGGACTTTTAAGATATTTACAGTGAAGAAAAACCGTGTTAAAACGTGCTCGCCGTTGTTGTTGCCAAACGCACCGACCTGGAAAAGCGTCCTCGCCTAGACATGGCTCCACCCGGCTCTTCTGAACGTTACAATCAATCGTGGAGCTGTCAGAGCCTCCTGGTGCCGTTAGACCCAGCTGTGACGGGGCCGTGAAAGAGGAGTGCATGCTGGGATTGTTTTTTTTTTTTTTGTGGAGTGTCCCAGATCTGGTACGCGATGTACACAAGCGATTCCATCCATCGACATAAAGAGCAACAAAAGGAAGAAAGAAAAACAGAAGTGCATAGTGATCCGGGCCCAGACGCCAGCGGTGATGGAGAGGGATGCGAGTCCGTCTTTGATTCCCACCTGCCGACAGGCACATCTTGGTGAAACACCACCATGAAAAAGGTCCGACCGTCCTGGGATCGTGTTTCTCAATCGTAAAAGCAGGATTAGAAAGTGTTACTGGCTTACGCTGACACCTGGTGGTGAAGTGGGAGAATAGCCGGCAGCGGTGGGACGTCTCAGCGCTTGCCGAGGCTCCAGAGGGGGTCCAGGCTGCTGAGCGGGTCGTCGGTGTCGCCGCCCCGAGTCCCGTGGAGCCCCTGGCCCTCCGCCGGCTGCAGGAAGCTCTGCTTCGTGACCCGCTGCTTCCCTCGGCCCCCCCCGTCCATGGAGAAGGCCTCGGGCGTCAGGGAGGCCAGGAGCTCCAGCGATGAAGGAGCCGGCGCCGAGGACGCGGGAGGCGGGCTGGCGCTGGGCGGAGCCTCCGCGGGAGTCAGAGACGAGAGCCCGTCCAGGCCGTTGGGCGGTGGAGGGGAGTGGGGAGGCGAGGTGATAGGCGGGCTCAGGGAGGAGGGGGGCTGGTGGTCCGCGGGAAGACACGGGTCCTGCAACAGCTGCACGTCCGCCATCGCGTCGAGGCCCGATAACACGGTTCCAACCTGCTCGTCCGGGCCAAAGGAGGCGCCGGCCTCCGCGGCCGGGTCTGTGGCGCTGGGGGGCCTGATGCTGAGCTTGGCTATGGTGGCCTGGATGGAGCTGATGGGCATGTCCCCCCCGAGGACGATGTCATGTTGGGACTCTTGTCTGGAGTAAGGCTGCAGAGAAAAGGTTCAGAAACAAAGATGTCTGAATACATAAAAAAATAAAAACATGCAGGAAAATGAAGATGTTCTCTTTCTACAGCTGAGATCGTTCTGCTCAAGACTAAAAGTTACCTCTTCTGACAAGAACTCGTAGAAAGTCTTTGGAATAAAGAAGGATGCAAAGTAGAAGAAACAAAATTAATCAGGTGAAAGTGACAAAAATAAAAGGTGACCTTCAGAGATGAACGGGTTTGAAAAATTAAACCGAGGAACGTCAGTTTTGCTACTCGTCACCCAGGATGTGATGCAGATGGTTACGGTTCCATGAAAGGTTCCATGTACAGTGGTACCTCTACTTACGAACATCTCTACATATGAAATGTTCAGGTTACGAAACGCCTCAATGGGAGAATATTGCCTCTAGTTACGAAAGAAATTTCAGGATACGAAAGGCAAAAATACAGTAGCGCTGCTACTCGCAGCGCCCAGAGTTTACTGAACGTAAACATAGCTGTCGGCTCTGTATCTGGGTTTGAAAGTGGTGCGTCAGAGCTGCTCTGCCATTGGCTATCGCTTAGCATCTTCCTGGCATCCCATTGGCTAGGAGGGCCCCTAGTCTCTATGAGCGTAACCCAGCAACCAGGTAAATGAACAATTTTTACCTCCACCAAGGAGGTTATGTTTTTGTCGGCGTTTATCTGTCTATCTGTGTACAAGATAACTCAAAAAGTTATGGATGGATTTTGATGAAATTTTCAGGAGTTGTCGGAGGAAGAAGAACTGATTTCATTTTGGGTGTGATCCGGAAGAAATCCTGGATTCTGGATCACTTTCAAATTTTCGATAATTGTTGCGCTCGATGCTCTCTGAGTGCTTTTCTAGTTCTAACATGTATTTCTTACAGGTTTTTATGTCATTTCATGTATTATTTATAATTTATAAAAAAAAATATGTACGAATTTTTGGGGGCTTGGAACGGATTAGAGCATTTACATGGAAAACACGTCTCTACTTATGAAAGTTTCAGGTTATGAAACTACTTCCAGAACCAATTAAATTCGTAAGTAGAGGGACCACTGTAATGTGTAATTGATGCTTTCAGTTCAATTCATTCAAATAAAGTCATTGGAACACTCACAAGATGTCACCAAAATCACTTTGTCCTGTTAAAATCTTTCAGAAAATGATGTAAATGTATCTTAAGATGAATATCGATATATATCGTATCGTGAGCTGAATATCGTGTATCGTATCGTGAGATTAGTATATCGCTAGGCTCACAGCACATCATCGCACCAGACTGTTGGTCGGTTTGATATTTGTAAAAGCTAATTTTTCCAAAAAGAACAATAGAAACGTCAGCTGACCAGCATCTCTTTACGTAAAGTAACAGCTGCTGGAAACGACCTTCTACACGAGGAGAGTCGAACCTTGGCGGCTGCAGAGTTGGGGTTCTTGCTGTAGGCGGCCGTCGTGATGCCGTGGCGCTGGAGAACCTGCTCGGCGTGCTTCAACACGGCCTCATAGCAGAACTTCAAGTGCAGCTGGAAACGGACACCAAAGGTAAGATCAACGTCAGCGTCGTTACCTCTGAAAATGACCAGATGAAAGCTCAGATTTCTGCGTGCGTCTGACCTTCTCCTGCAGCATGTTCTTCCTCTGCTGCCTCATCTTCTTCACCAGGAGCAGGAGGTCTGGGATCCCGTTTCCCGCCTCCAGCTCCTGCAGAGCCGCGTACAGCAGGCAGAAGGCGCCGGTGCGCCCGACGCCAGAGCTGAAATGATAGACGGAAAAAAAGAAAAGTGATAAATCCGTGAGAGAACTAGAGTACTGCAGAGGAAGAGGCAGCGCTCACCTGCAGTGCACCACAACAGGTGTGTGTAAGGGCCTCTGGTGAAGGTAGTGTCCATGAACCTCCTGGATGAATCGCAGCAGGTTGCCCTTGCTGTCAGGTAGACCCCTATTGAGAAATAAAGTGATGCCAGATGAGAGGCAACACCAACCTGCACACTTTTGTCTATAAAACTATCTACAGTGATCCCTCGCCAATTTGCGGTTTAAGTTCCGTGGTTTTAGTTATTCGCAGATTTTTCAGAAATATATAATATAATTTAAAAAATTGCGGAAACATCACAGGATGTTGTGCGCGTTCTCTCACAGTGAAGAAATGCTGTGAGCCAGCCTGGCCCCTTTAAGAAGGTAGCCTTATAGGTAATGGTGTGGCCTTATGGGTAATGTAGTGTGTGTGTCGTGGGACGGCAGAAGAAAACGGGGTTAGATGAAAAGTGTAGTGAGCATCAACAGCAGCCCAGCGTGTATAGATTTACATTCTCTGTTAACCGACAGGAGCCCAACAATACAACCTGTGTGATGTTACAAGTTCCTGCAGTGCCAGAATAAAGTGCTCGTTCCATGCAGAGAAAACTGGACTGTTTGTTTTGTTATTGTTAGCGTGTTAGCCGCTAATTACGAGCTAAAAATAGCACAATACCAGCAATTTGTTTACTACGGTTCAGAAACCAGAGGCTGTGAAGGTAACAGAAAGACCACAGCTGAGCCTTTGTCTTGTTTCGCTACTTTTTGGGGGTTTTTAAACATATTTTAAACACATCATTAAGGCTCGGGGGGCTCCGGCTCCAGTTCGCAGATTTTGATTTTCACAAAAATTAAGGGTTCACTGTAGTTTAAAAAAAAAAAAAAAAACATAACTTACAACTCAGGCCACGAGGTGAACTGGAGATGGACAACGGTGCGCTTCAGGCTTTGGTCGCGGTACTGCAGGCTGATCATGCGCTCTACGTGGGTTGGCGTCATCTTCTGCGTGGTCAGGCTGAGGGTGATTGGTCCCTGAGAGAGCTGCTGGCCGCGCTCCGTCGGGAAGTAGCGCAGAACTTTTCCCTACGAATAAATACGACAGATTTAAAACACCATCACCGGTGAGGCATCATGGGTGCTCGTCAGAAGTGTTGAGGGGCGTCACGCGATACCTTTTCCAGCTCCTGTTCCGAAACTAGCATGACGATGAGCGACACCTTCTGCTCGTACACCATCAACCAGAAGTCTGCCGCCGTGCCCGTCAGCGGCGCCTGCGTGGCGATGAGGCGAGGGCAGTACGGTGACAAGTCCTCCACGTAGCTGGCGTTGACGTAGTCGTCTTTGCCCGACTGCAGCACCACGCGGTTGAAGTCGTAGGGCATTACGTCCTGGTGGCGGTTCTTCATAGTGTAGCAGCGGGCGATGGCGATGGAGAGCTGGCGGGCGTCCTTCTCCTGCCGGTCCTGCAGCTCTTTCCAGCGGGCGTCGAGCACCGACAGCCCCCCCTCGTTTTCCGAGGGCTGCTCGAGGGAATCCACCCGCGCCCTGTAGTGTTCCAGTTCGCCGTGGAGGCGGGCGACGCGCTCCGGGGCTTGGTACGGATCGCCCTGGATGAGGAGAACCCCCTGGGAGCTCTTCTTCCGCCGCTCCCCGTCCTGTGGGTCGGCTTTGGTGGGTTGGAGGACGTTGGTGGGGGCCTTGGTGCCCCCGGGTTGGCTCTCCGGACTCGAGGAGAGGAGGTCGTCCGTGCTCGAGTTCTGCCGTTGGAACAGTGACGTGGAGGGAGAGACGGCGGAGGGGGAGGGGAGCGAGGGTGGGGGTGCGCTGCCGGGAGTTGGCGCTGGGGTAGGTCTCAGACCCAGGGAGGCGGGACCTGGAGAGGCAGACGGCGATGGGGAAGGCGATGGGGAAGGGGGGATGGCGTTGGTCGGTTGCACGGCGGCGGGGCCTCCAGGAGGGGCCTGAATCAGCGGCTGAACGGGGGGGGCGTGCGGGGCCATGACGGCAGGTTGCTGCGGGGCACCTGGAGGTAGATTAGTCCCTGAAGGATACATGGAAGGCTGTGAACGTGGCATCGGAGGAGGAGCCTGTGGCTGCTGTGGAGCTGGAGACCTGGGGTGCCAGGGGCTGCTTCGCCATCATCGGCGCCCCTCCGGGGTAGCACACGCCTCCGGCATGAGCAGGGTGAGGCTGGGACTGGCTGGGCATCTGCATGGGCTGCTGGGGCATATTTGGCATCGGTGGCTGTCCGGGTAGGGGATTGTGCTGTGAGGGTAGCGCGCCGGGGGGCATTTGGGGCATGGGCCCCCTCTGCAGGTGGACCTGAGGACCAGTGGCCATATGTGGCTGTGAGGCAGGGGGCATCTGAGGATGCAGCGGAGGGTGAATGGGCTGGCTGGTAGGAGGAATGTAGGTCTGACTGGTAGGGGGCATCTGTGCTCCGGGGCCGCCCGGTAACTGCATCTGTGGGTGTGGCAGGATCTGCTGGGCGGTGGGAGGCACTGAGATCTGTTGCATCATCTGTTGCTGTGAGAGCCCGGGGGGCACCTGCTGGTTGGGATGGGGCAGATACTGCTGAGGCTGAGAGGCTGGTACTGTTGGTGGCTGTGACATTCTGGGGTGGAATCTGGACCTGAGGGGGCCTCGGCATGGAGCCTGGCATCATCTGAGGGTGCGGTTGGGGCACGTAGCCCTGTGGGGTCTGGTAGCCTTGAGGGAACTGGGGCTGAAAGCCGTTCTGCTGATGTGGCTGAAGCTGACCTGGGAACGCCTGCTGGTACTGAGGGGGAACGCCAGGCTGAGGGGGCACGCCAGGCTGAGGGGGCATGTATCCATGAGAGTACATCTGCGGGGCCTGAAGAGGAGGATGAGGCCTCGGTCCGGGTTGATACCCCTGAGGGAGCGGCTGCCCGACAGGCTGAGGGAACTGCTGCTGTGATTGAGCGGCAGACGCCTGGACCGGCCTGTGAAGGGGAACCCCTGGCTGGGGCATCATGTGAGGGTACGCCCCCACTTGCGGTAGTGCGTGGCCCGTCGGGGCTGCGGGTGGGACAGGGTGATGCGGTGTGCGAGTGTAGCTCGGGATGGGGCCTGGATGCTGTCCACGGTGGTGGTCGAGGGCCGGACCGGGGCAACGAGCCCCGGCTGGGGAGCTTGAGGAGGCGGTGGCCGATAACCAGACACAACCGGCTGGGCTGGAATTTGAGGGAGCCTCTGTGGAGTCATCTGAGGTCCCACGGGTCCTACTGCTAGAGCCCCTGAAGTAGGAAACTGAGCAATCCGTGCCAGGAGCTCTGGCGGTGGCAGGTTGGCGGGGAAGTGAGGAAGACCGGCAGCTGGATGACCGGGCCAGGGCAGGGAGGCGCTGCCGCCCGGTTTAGCACCAGGCGGCATGAAGGCGTCGGGGCCAGGAAAACGACCCGCAGCACTCGGGAGGGAGGGAATGTCACAGGGGAGGCTGCGGAGCTCCTCTGGCAGGTCGCCCCCCAAGGCCAAGATGGCGGCGCTGAGCTGGGCCAACTCTGGATCCTCGATGCCGGAAGGGTCCACGTCCTTCGGCTTCAGGGAGGGCTTAGCTGCTGTGGGCCGTGCCGGGGGTTTCTTTTGCACCTCCCTGCAAAACAGAAAGCAGAGAACGAGAGTACGCATTCACATTTATAAAGACATGCTTTTACAGCTGTTGTGGTAGGGTTAGGGTTAGGGTTAGGAATAGGGGTTAGGGGTTAGGGGTTAGGTTTTTGTGTTGAGGGCTTTGTCGAGATAAGCCCAACTCTGCTCCTTCCACCGCCCTATGACGTCCTGGAAATGTGGAGTAGGTTTCTTCTTGCACACGACTTCGAAGTCCAGTTGACGTTCATTCGCCGTACTATTCACTTTGTGTTGTGTCTGGTGTAGGTGCACTTGGGCCAGCCAAGGCTGTTGAGTATCAGATGTGCTGTGTAGCGTTTGGACAATTCCGTCGGGAAGTTGTCCATGTGGGTGCGTTGGATTCGAGATGAATCCTGTGTTTTCGTGGGTGGCTAGTGGGTGCAGGTAGAGATCAAGAGAGAGAGGGGGGGGGGGGGTATTTGTGAGTTTGGTATAAGGTGTGTGCAGGTGAGGTATGGAGGCCCCTTGAGTATCAGGTGTGTGTAATGGGGTATGAGCCCCTTGATATGAACGTGTGTTGGGTGTCGATGTGGTGTAGGGGGTTTTTAGATCAGGGTGGGGTTAAGGAGAAGAAAAGTAGAAGAGGGCGGGTGGGGGTGTGGTTGAGTGTTAGGGTTAGAAAACTGAAGGATTAGGAGAAGGGGGGGTGGGGGTGAGGGTATGGGTTAGGGTTAGAAAAATAAAAAGGGTAGAAAAAGTGGTTAGGGTTATGTGTAGGAAATGAAAGAAGTAGGAGGGGGGAGGGGATGGGGTTAGGGATGATAGGCTCGGGAATGGTGAAGGGGTGGGGGTGAGAGAAGGGTCAGGGTTAGGTGTAATAAATTGGGATGATGGAGGGTGAGGGATTGGTTAGGGTCAGGTATGGCAATGGGTGAGGGACGGGGGTGGGGGAGGGATCAGGTAGGAGGATGGAGGAAAATGGGTGAGGGAAGGGTATTTTTGAGAGTGGTATACACTTTTTCGACTTAAAAATTGTGGACATGCGCCCCCTAGTGGCCCAGCCAAAACTGGAGTGTGCAGTGCTCCACCTAAGTAACCCAAACACAGCAGCGTGGAGGATCTGTTACGGATAACGCAGACATGTCTTGGATTGATGATGTTAGGCAGTGGCCTCCAGTTACAGATGAAGGTAGTTTATCGCTGTTTTTAATGATTGGTTATGGAAATAGCATGATCTATTCCCATAATCAAACACTAAAAACTGTGGGAATACGTGAAAAATGCAACGCTGGCTCTAACTAACGTCAACAAGCCATAAAGATTATGCTACTGTAATGTTAACGCTAGCGGTAAATTAGGCTATGTGTTAATGTTATATTTAATTTATTTTATCATTCTCCTAAGTCATTCATTCATTCATTCATTCATTCATTCATTCATTTATAGGCTTGTGCTAGTGCCGAGGGCTACAGTAGCCTCATACTGCTGTTCTTTCGGCCAGAATCGTCCGGGACTCTCAGCAAGACTATGAGTAGTATGAGACTGAATGTTAACGAAAACTCACCCGGCTGTTTTCATTTGGAACAAAGTCCTTTCTGTTGATATTTTTCACCTACGTCTTCCTAACTTCTTGGTTGTCGGTGCGCCCAGGAAATCGGTGCAAACTGTATGGCTGCAAACAAGGCAGTCTTCGTGCAGTAAAGGTGTATTTCACATACTTTCTTCTTCCATTGTTGAATTTTCACACCATTGTTGGCACAGTTTATGACGGAACATGTATTCCCACTCGACCAACTCGACATTATAAAAATATATATTTGTAGAAAAAGAAAAACACTGGTTAATCTGTGAGCCGGTGAAAGTGTCGCTCTGTAGCACAACCCAGCAATGGCGGACGGAGTACTTCCGGGGGGCTGGCCCGAAAAGGTCTATAAGGTGCATGCAGATGGGGTTTGGTGGCCCCTTGGTTGTAAGGGGTTACGGGTTAGGATTAGGGATTAGGGGTTAGGGATTTAGGGTTAGGGTTAGGGGGTAGGATAGGGTTGGGGGTTAGGGACCATTGTCTAAAAAAGTGTCCCGATACTGAAGGTCTTCCTTACTTTTCCAGAACGGGATTCCTCTCCTCCGTCCTGGTCTGGCACAGCGTCTTTGCCCTCTCCAGCAGACGTGACGCTTTGGCCTCCAGATCATCGTAGAACTCCTTCCCCTCCTGCGATTTCTTCATGAGGTCCTCGTACGCCTCGTACGAGCCCACCAGCCCCTGGACCGTGTTGTTGAACTGCTGCTCGGTCTGGCTCAGGCTCTTACGGACAAAGGCGTACTGAACGTTCGCCTCCGTCAGGGCCTTCAATATGTTCTCCTGAGCTGCGAGGTTCTGGTCGATGTAGATCTTCACCTGCTCGTACTTCTTCAGCTGCTCCTCAAATATACGCTGGAAGTAAGTGTGAAGAAAAGACTTTAGAGACCTTCTAAAAACCGTTTGGCTTTATTTTTCCAAAGCAACACACGGCTGCTCGGCTGAGACGTGCACGGCCAAATACCTTCATGTCCGCCCTCTCTGTGGTGACCAGCGTGGAGGTGATGTCGTCCTGCTGGATGAGGTCGCGGAGCTGTTTTTCCAAAGAGCTTCTTTGCTCCCTCATCTCCTGAACTTTCCCGAGGATTCGTTTCATGCACTGCAGCCCTGCCACCTCCTCTGTACACATACACACACACACACACGATTACATTCAAAACGTGATCCTTATGACTTTTAGAGTCAGGTGGTGAACTAGAACACCACTGGCTCCATACTGGATTGAATACTTCACAGTACATTAGCGCATTGAGCCATTTCCTTGCATGATCCCATATTGTTTTTAGTTAATCATTATTAGTTGCCAATGGCAAAAAAAACAATAAGTAACTATTCAGATAATCGCTGATCTTCAGCAAGAACTGATGCTGAAAACCCTGAAAAGCAGGCATGCACGATAATTATCGACCCGATAACTATCGGGCCGATAACAGGAAATCATGACGTCATCCCAATAACTTCGATATCACGACAAATAGCCCCGATAACATATATATTTTTTTTTCAACACGGCAGTGCCTCGCTCCCTCTGAGCCTTGAATGACCAGCAGTGAATGTTAAGTTCAAGTGACGTCGGCATAATCAGAAAAACGATTACTCAATCAGGAAAATCAAGAATACCCCCTCATGCCAGAAACAACTCGTTAACTTGGTCATAATTTTGGTAGTTGCTGACTTGAATTGATATTTGCAGTATTTTCCCACATGTTACACATAAAAAAGAGAAAAAAATAGAAAAGGCTGAAAGAACGACTAGCAAACGAGGGAATGGAGGAATTTACGTTACACATTAATGCAGCATTATGGCACAGTGTGCTGATGAAAACAAAAATGGCAGCGATGGTATGGAACTTCGTTAAAGTTTCAAAGGAAGATAGTTTGGTGGTTATTTGTGACAAATGCTCCAAGCAAAAAAGGGAAAAATAGCACAAGCTTTAATACGTCAAACCTGATCAGCCACCTGAAACATAACCATGGAGTTTTGATATTACGCTAACGTGAGCAAGCCAGCAGCAAGTCAACCCCTCCGCTCCCCTCTCCATCATCTCTCTCATCTAAAGCTTCCATGAGATTAAAAAAAAAAAAAAACAAAACTACTAAACCTCATTTACTTTAATTAAAGGCATTCATTTGAATGGAACCACAAGCCAAAATCCTTTAAACGTAATTTCTTTGTTATGTTGGAGTGCACTTTTTCAGTTTATTTACACAGACAAGTCTAACTTGCGTCAGTACATTTTGCACTGTGCATTATTTTTTATTGTCATTTAGGAATGCATTTTTTCAGTTTGTAATTCTGATGCATGTATTTCCATCAGTTCAAGGAGCCTTTATTTTTTTATATCAGTCAGTAATGCAGCTTATTTAAGTTAATGTGAGATATCAAATAGGTTTGTTTGATAGCTTTATGAAAATGTTCGAGAGGCTTGACAATAGTTTTTCATTGTAAAAAATAAATATCTGTTCATAGTATTGATGTAATGATCTTAGGTATATGTGTGTGTTATCGGTTATCGGTATCGGCCTATAGGAGCTGAAAGTTATCGGTATCGGTTTAAAAAAACAGTTATCGTGCATCCCTAACAATAAGTATTCAGATAATCGCTGATCTTCAGCAAGAATTTATGCTGAAAACCCTGAAAAGCTGAGTCCATGTAAGTCAATGCCAGCATCCTCACCCTCGCTGAGCTGAGGCCGGGGCAGGGCCTCCTTCAGGCTGTCCAGCGGCCCCCCAAGCAGGCGCAGGTTGCTGATGTGCAGGTTCATGGCCCGGTGGAGCTCCGTGTTGGTGAAACTGGCCTTCTCGTGGGCCTCCATGTACTTCTCCAGGTCCCTGTGGACCTCAGTTAGAGCCACGTTCTGCCCTGGTGGATGCGCCTCCCCTGCAGCAGGGCCACCGACCTCCTTGAGGGTTCGCTCGCCGGCTTCGTCCGCCTCCAAGACGTCTCTGATCTCTTTCAGCGAAGACTCCACGTCTGTGAAGACGCCTGAGAGCACTGAGGAGGCAAAGATATGAAGGGCAGTTTAATGATAAATAAATACATGTATATATGTGCTTCAAAGAACAAGCTTTTATAATGCATTTATATTCAAGTCATCAGCAGTGTTTGCAGAGGAGGAAATATTACTGCTGAGTAATCTGGACAGTTAACAATTGTACGCATGCATGTGTGAACGTGCGTGTGCGAGCTGGCGTATGCAAGTGTGCGCGTGCATGTTAGGCATGGAACGGTTACCGGTATTATGGTAAAGCGTGGTAAAATTTTACACGATAACAATTACTGTTTATGTTCGACTTCATCTCATTATCGCGGTTGATTACCGGGATATGTAATATCAGCCTCATTCAAGTCTGCGCGCGACTCGCGACTGTGTCTTGCGTGATTATGTAGCTTGTAACATCAGCATCGTAACGTTAGCATGGCGGAAACTGGTGATAGCACGTGTTTACATTTTATTGTAATTTGTACAAGCAACTTGAAGGAGCTGAGGCTAATGCTTCAAGCTACTGAGATATTTGACCAAGAGTAACCTGATCGACGCGCTTCGCTAACTCACATTTCGTAAATGTTACCGTTGCGTGTTGATCGAAAAAGGACCGGAACGATGTTCTTCTGATGCAGTTAAAATATTAATTTATTCCATTAACTGATCTGACAACCATAACACCGGCAGTTAGCGCCACAGCAGTCAAAAACCTTTTGCCCTTCCGGGTCCAACAGCTAACCAATAACAGGCAGCTACCTTTATACCTGACCCTCAGGTAACAACACAGCGACACCCACAGACACACAGAGTGAACTACAATTCAGAACAACATATTTGGCTCCTAAACAACTGTTTCTTTATTTGCACATTTATACGTATTTAAGGTTCAGCTTAAAGTCCAAAGTTATTTTCATTTGAACTTGCACTATGATTTTTGTTCCTGATAATTGTTTGCATATTTTGACCTACTATGGTTGTTAAAGTGTTTTATTTAAATTTGCACCAGACGAATAAGCTTTGTTCCTGTTATTTATTTTGTTCATTTAAAATAAAACTTCTTTCTGTGCCAGTTGTTTGCCCTTTTAATGTGAAAGTTTAATTTCAATAAAATTTTAGCTTCTGATGTTTTAGTGACAAGAAAATCACAAGATTTTGTGAGATGATTTAAATGTATGTGTTTTAGACATTTGTACAGCAATGAAGAATACCGCAATAATGTCATAAACCGTGATAATTTGGTCACTATAATCGAGATATCAAATTTTCCATATCGTTACATCCCTAGTGCATGTGTGAGCGTGCAAGTGCGTGTGTGCATGTGCACGTGTGCGAGCGTGAGCATGCCTACTAGAGACCACGCCTACTAACCCTGCATGGACTGAATGAGGCTCTTGACGGTGTCTGGTCGGACGCTGAGAGCTGCACACTTCTCCATCAGGACCGGAGGAATGTGGTTGTACATGTCCAGGTTGTCCACCGACTCTGGATCCAGGCCCAGAGAGTCCATGAACTGCCTGCAGGTAGAGGTGAGGCCAGTCACCACACAAAGACGGGGAGGAGAATCTTCCTTTCAGTACTTAACCGTATATTTTCAGGTGTCAAGTTTACTTCAGACAGGCCACAGGGATGAAGTACCATATAGATGCAGAAAAAAAAACACCTGTCCAACATCACAGACCAACAGCTGCTGACAAACATGGAGCAGAAAACATTTTCTAAAACCCACAAAGAGACGGTCTGGTGAACTCACTCCAGGGTTTCATTCTTGCTGTCGATCTTGGCCATGACGTCCCTCAGCAGCTTGGCTTTCTCCTCGCTGAAACGACAACAGACGTGACTAAACTTCCTGTGCGCGTTAGCCGATTACTGTTTCTCTGTCGACGGAGCCCACCTGTACAGAGACGAGGCCTCGTGGGCGGCCATGGGCACCAGTTTAGCAAACAGGTCTGGTCCAGTGACGCTGGGGTCGGTGGGATTTACCGGCAGAGCTTTCACCAGTGGAGCACCTGGAAAAAGCAAAAAGCTGTTTTATTAAACACGTCATCTTAATTTCTTAAAGGCGTACAGGTGCAGGGAGACGCTCCCTGTTACCTTTGACTGACGCTAAAGTCTCGAGGGAGGGAACCGTCTCGTGATAGATGAAGTCGTTGTCCTTTTTGGCAGAAGTAAACCTTCGGGTCAAAAGAAAGCATCATCACTAAAGCGTCTCAGGAGCAGCAGGGCTCAGCTGAAACAATCTGAAAGGTAAAGTGCTCGTCGCTCACTTTCCCCCGATGACATCCATGGTGAACCTCAAGGCCTCCTGCACGCTGTCGGGTTGACCCTGGTTGCATCGGGACAAAGAACAAAAGGAAAGTTTAGCTTTTAAAAACAAAACGAGACAAAAACTAGAGCGGCGACGGGACGGGAAGCGTCTTCACCTTCGCCAGCTTGATGGCTTCGTTGAGTTTGTCCAGAGAGCTCTGCAGGTACGCCAGCTGTGGAAGGAGGACCGTTTCAGTACTGGAGCTGATGAAAGCAAGACTGAGCTTCAAGGCCTCAGGACTCAGACACATAATATCTACTGCATGCTTCATTTTTTTAAACTAGAGGCTCACATAGTGGTGACCTTGCTACGGTTATGGAGGAGAACAGCAAGAACTTTAGGAAATGAGTAAATTACATTCTGGATTAGGAGTGACTACTGGCAAGGAGCTCCCAATACGATATGTATCATGATACTTGGGTCACGATACAATATTATCGCAATATATTGCGATATTCTACCCAGTTAATATCAGAATTATAAAGTAGAGATGAAAAATCAAGTTGCTGTATACAGTGATCCCTTATTTTTCGTCCCCCCGTGAAAATCAAAATCCACCAACGGGAGCCGGACCCCCCCGAGCCTCAATAATGGAATAATAATAACTGCAGTGAAACAAGACAAAGGCTCAACTGTGGTCTTTCTGTTACCTTCACAGCCTCTGGTCTCTGAACCGTAGTAAAGAAACCGCTGGTATTGTGCTATTTTTAGCTCGTAATTAGTGGGTAACACACTAACAACAACAAAAGAAAAAGTCCAGTTTTCTCTGCATGGAACGAGCACTTTATTCTGCCACTGCAGGAACTTGTAACATCACACAGGTTGTATTGTTGGGCTCCTGTCGGTTAACAGAGAATGTAAATCTATACACGCTGGGCTGCTGTTGATGCTCACTACACTTTTCATCTAACCCCGTTTTCATTCTGCCGTCCCACAACACACACACTCCATTACCCATAACGCCACATTATTACCCATAAGGCCACCTTCTTAAAGGGGCCAGGCTGACTCACAACATTTCTTCGCTGTGACAACATCCTGTGATGTTTCCGCTATTTTTTTTCTTGATTTTTTTATTATATATTTCTGAAAAATCCACGAATAACTAAAACCACAGAACTTAAAGTGTGAATTGGCAAAGGATCACTGTATGTTCATCAGATGATATTGATCATTCAGAGGACAAATTGAGTCGAAACTATTTGCTTCAAAACAACCTAATTATTGTTTATTATTAGTGCTTTCAAAATAATCGAAAAAAATCGATATTAGGAGCTGAAAAATCGATATCGTGAAAATCGCGATATATTGCCAAATCGATATTTTTCACACCCCTATTGTGGATACAGCATACCGCAGGGTTAAAGGAACATAAAAGTCCCTACAATTTCAAAGAGGTGCTGTTTATCCCCGTCAGCATCAAACCCATCAAACCCTGACTGCACGGATCAAAGCAACGGCACTCTGACAGTCGGAGGAAAATAAAACGACTAAATACCCGTTCTCCGTACTTCTGCTGCTCCTCTGCTTGTTTCCCCATATGAAGCTGTTGAGGAAACAAAGAGCTACGATGATTACGCATCCGGTTTATAACAATGCAAATGAACACGCAGCCCTCCTCCACCAGACACTTACGTGTGCGATCGCAGCAAAGTAGTAAATCTTCATCTGCACCAGTTTCTTCCAGTCTTTCTGGATCTTTCCCAGCATGGAGGCCGTCTCCGAGTTCTCCAGAGCTCTGCAGGCCTCTTTATAGTAATCCACCACCTCCGGTGAAAAACAACCACGCTCACTTTTAAAAGTTCAGTTATTGATCACTGCGATGAGCTTAAATAATTAAAACTGAACTGCAAAAGTAAGGATACCTGAGCGCTGATGCGGGCGACCAGAAAACTCTTCCTGTTGTCCAACATGGACTTCTCCAGAAGACACTCCTGCGCCTGTCCCTGGGAGACAGACGGACAGACGGACACGGGTCAGACAGTCTGGTTTAGTCGGGGGGTCGTTAGCTGTGGTGCGCCGTACCAGCATGAGGTTGATGTTGAGGCTGAGGATCTGGTGGCTCATGTCCACGCTGAAGCTGTGGCTGAAATGATCCCTCAGGTAGGAGAAGGCACCGGCCGAGCACTGGAAGTGCGTGCACGACACTTTCATCCCCTGGAAACGTAGTGGCGAGTCAGCGGGATGGCGTGTAAACAGTTACGCTGCTCGTGTGTGTGTGTGTGTGTTATACCTCCTCGGACACCCTGTTATCCATGGCTCCCAGCATGGAGTGGAGCGCACCTGCAGAGAAACCACATTTAAATGTTCTGAACTCCACATTCAGGAAACACCGGCCAGAGATTAGATCAGTTATCAGAATAGGAAGTCCCTGTTCTGTCTGCTGGTCCATCACAATCCTATGCATTTTTTTTTTTAGGGATGCACGATAACTGTTTTTTTAAAACCGATAACTTTCAGCTGCTAAAAGCCGATACCGATAAACACATATACCTAAGGTCATTACATCAATACTATGAACAAAACCAGAAACAGTTTTGACTCTTTAAATGAACAGATATTTATTTTTTCCAATAAAAAATTATTGGCAAGCCTCTCAAACATTTTCATAAATCTATCAAACAAACCTATTTGATATCTCACATCAACTTAAATAAGGTTCATTACTGACTGATATAAAAAAAAATAAAGCCTCATTGAACTGATGGAAATACATGCATCAGAATTACTAACTGAAAAAATGCATTCCTCAATGACAGTAAAAAAAATAATCCACAGCACATAATGTACTGACACAAGTTAGACTTGTCTGTGTAAATAAACTGAAAAAGTGCACTCCATACTTTAAAATACTTTAAAAGGATTTTTGCTTGTGGTTTCATTTAAATTAATGCCTTTAGTTAAAGTAAATGAGGTTCAGTAGTTTTTTTTTTTTTTCTTTCTTTTATCTCATGGAAGCTTTAGATGAGAGAGATGGAGGGGCGAGAGGAGACTTGCTGCTGGCTTGCTCACGTTAGCACAATTTCAAGACTTTCAAAAGCAATGGTTAGGTTTCAGGTGGCTGATCAGGTTTGACGTATTAAAGCTTGTGCTATTTTCCCTCCTCGTAGAATTCACTTGGAGCATTCGTCACAAATAACCAGCTAACCATCTTCTTCTAAAAATTTAACTAATATCCACACAATCGACGCCATGTTTGTTTGTTTTCATCAGTACGCTGTGCTGCAGGCTGCATTCAAGGTGTAACGTAAATTCTGACGTTGCCTCGTTTGCTAGTCGTTCTTTCAGCCTTTTCTATTTTTTATGTGTAACATGTGGGAAAATACTGCGAATATCAATTAAAGTCAGCAACTATCAAAATAATGACCAAGTTAACAAGTTGTTTTCTGGCATGAGGGGGTATTCTTGATTTTCCTTACTGAGAAATCGTTTTTCTGATTATGCCGACGTCACTTGAACATAACATTCACTGCCGGTCATTCAAGGCTCAGAGGGAGCGAGGCACTGCTGTGTTGACAAAAATATATGTTATCGGGGCTATTCGTCATGATATTGGAGTTATCGGGATGACGTCATAATTATCGTGCACCCCTTTAATAATGCGTGGGAAAAAGAAAGTTTACTGCTGAAGAACAGGCTTTTTAAAATTTTAATAATAACGGGGAACATCATCAAGCACAAATCAGAACAATTACATCTATAAATGTAAATTGAATGTCCCAAAAACAATGGCACGAACAGAAAAACTACTTTTATATCAAACTACAACAGCAGTGATGAACTGAAGTGTTTTATATCACTGGAGGTGCAAAACACACTCGAACTGGCTTAAACCAAACACTGCAACTGTAAAATAACTGCTTCAATCAAACTGAAATATACGTGCACGTTAGTAACTTACATGTCCCATTAACTCCTCCACTAAACTGCTGTAGGTGTCTTTACTCACCAAGGTTGTAGAGGATGCAGGCTTGCTCGTAGCTGATGTCATCATGGGTGACCGTCTTTCCAGAGAAGATTTCAGTCCTGCCAAAAATCCAAAGGGGTTCGTTAATGAAAATCAAGATCCCTTGGAGGCTGCAGACCTCTGAGTGAATGTTTGTTCTCGTTGGTGCGTGTTCCTACCACGTGATGGGCACCGCGGCCTCCTGGCCTGCTCCCATGGGTACTCTGCTCTGGAGGTAATGCAGCTGCCCGAAGTACTTCCTCAGAGTGCTGCATCCCTCGAAATCTCTTGTCACGTTCACCGCGCCCTGTTGAAGCGGACGCAGGGTGTTAGCGCTGCGTTTAATCGGCTGTTCTGCGACTTGACAGCGAGATGACAGAAACATTTCTGTCATTCCATTTTTGGCCTGATTTACAATTATCAGAAGAGCAGGAACGGATGAGAAGTTCAAACAGATAAAATATAGGGCTGTAGCGATACACTAATCTCACGATACGATACATGATATACATCGATATTCAATACATTTACATCATTTTCCAAAAGATTTTAGGGACAAAGTGATTTTGGTGACATCTTGTGAGTGTTCCAATTATTTTGTTTGAATTAATTGAATTGAAAGCATCAATTACACATTATATGGCTGACAGGCAGCTTGCAAATGCTGGACAAAATGAATAAAATAAAAGATGAGTTGAGAAAAATAGTTTCATTTATTTAAACAGTGCAAATTGTTGCTTGCAAGCTTTTAAAGGTGGGACACGGAGGTTTTGAAAGCAGTAGGGCTGGGCAATGATTAAAAGTTATAATCGTGATTAATCGCATTATTTCCCTGATTAATCACCATTAATCGCATTGTATACGAAAAATCAAATAATGAATTCAAAAGTAGTGTAAAGGTCATTTTTATTTAAATGTTCTGCTGCCATATGAACTAAAGTGCCATAACATTTGTTGTTCAAACACTTAACATCAGCACTTGTCAGTAACACATATTTAGTGTAAAGCTCATTTTATGAAATGTAAAATATTATTATTACACTGCCAGGGCATTAATGTCATCCTGTTTTTATGAAAAATTAAAAAAAAAAGTCTACAAACAAAATCCAACAAAATGATTGTGGTTCAGCACAATCAGAACATTAAAACAGGTAATTTCTGAGGTAACAGCAGAAACTTTTAACGGGGAGTTCAACTTGTCAGTTGTTACAAATAACCTTGTTTCTGTTGAATCCTCCATCTGGGAGAACTTTAAAATGAAAATGTCCATGTTAAAGTTCAGTAACTTTACCAATCTGTGTATCAATCATTCTTTCCATTTTCAATTGTCAATCAAAAATTTAAAAAAAAATTAAAAAGGGACATTTTATTACGTTTTTTAATCAAACACGAAAAAACAAAAAAAAGGCCTGGATTTTTTATATTTCAATTTTAGACTTGGATCAAAAATATGAAATTAAAAAACGGCTCGAGACTGAATTTGTTTTGTAATGGAGGACTGGACTTTCTGTTGTCGTTACACATCTGTGCCACTAGATGGAGCTGCACTGCAGTAACCAGCTAGAGAACAGCAGGACAGTGAACACATGGAGCAGATCTGATGGAACATGGAGGAATGACACGAAAGTTTTGTTGCAGTCAAGAATTTTTTTTTCAGTCAGAATTATTAATATTGCTACTTGAGTTGCTACCTGAACTGTAAACTTCACGGGTTTTTACCGTTCTCCATGTTTTAGCTTTTCCTTATGTTTACTGTCTTCTGGTTCCGCAGCAGCAAGTAACAGACTTTTCAAAACAAAAGCATGTGAGCAACATGCGTTAACGTGCGATAAAATAAATGTCGCCGTTAATAAATTAATGTGTTAACACGGTAATAACGCGTTAACTTACCCAGCCCTATTAAAAACACAATAAAAAATTATTAAACTACCAAAACAGAGGTCTAAAATTAAATAAGAAAGAAAGAGTCGGTTCATCCTCGTGTCCTCAGTCTGACAGAACAAGGGAACACTTGCTGCCTTACTCACTTCCTTCACGCTTATACACCTCAAACAGGAGTTGGTGGCTGAAAAAAAAAAAGCCTCAACGCCTAACAGCAGCTTTGTCAAGACTGGATCAGCGTCGGATCGACGGGTTAAAACAGCAGAACCTTGCTGCTCTGGCGACGCCTCACATGGTACCAACCTGCCGCAGAGTCTCCAGCTTCTTCAGCTGTTCGTTGTAGTTGTCAGGATTCTCCCCGTAGTTCTTCAAGATGAACTGGAGAGGAACAAACGCAGGTAATGAGTAAACAGATGCACAACTCACAAAAACACAGACCTTGAGTTATTTATTTTAGGAGATTTCAGCCAGTCAGTCACAACACTCATCTGACGTCTCCAGCTAAAGCCAAGAGTTTAGACTCTCTTCCAGTTTCCACCATCACAACAAGCTTCAACAATGAGCGGTAAGCAACTGCATGTCTAATTGGAGGGTAAGCAAGCCGGCAGACACGGTCACTATTGTGAATCTTTTTCCTTTTTAATTGAATCATGGGAGCAGGAGGTCACGAGGCCACTGGAAAGATGCAGCAACGGGACAGACGACGTCCCAATTTAACCTCCACATGTAAAAATGTGCTGAACTTTCGGTGTGCAGGGAGGACATTTCAGTACTTTAAAAACATTTTGAAACGATGACGGGAGTTATATCTTGAATCTTAGCCACCAAGCGGTCAGATATTTGTGATTTAAACTTTCCAATAGCAGGAGAGAACTTCAGGCAGCTCTTAACAAGGCTGTCATTCTGAAAAAAAGTCTTTCATATCGACTAAGCATGATCACAAAGGTTGATACAAATGAGTAGAAGAAGAAACGGGAGGGCAAAGATCTGCTCCCTCCTCCTCAATCAGGGAGAGGTTGGAAAAATAGGTCACTTGATAAAGATGACACGGCGAATAAAGTGTGAAGCTTTCTGAAGAATTCCTGTAAACATCAGACATGTGAGCCTGGAAGACGGAGTCCTTTCCTCCTTTAACGCCACCGGCAGCAGAAATGATGTTTATAAAATGTGTTAGTGTTAGTAACAGAGCACCTGCGACACTCCTCCATCATCACCCGTACGTCTGTCCTGATAATATTTAGGCTTCTCATGAGACTCATAACAGCCGTTTTCAAATCACCCGACCAAACCTGCACGAGCTAACCGTGATTACTTTGCATAATTCCTGGAGCTACTTCAGTTAACCTGCACAAAGAGGGCTTGATAAAAGCGGCACAGATATTTCTACCATCATTTCCAACTTTTCCGTGTTCTCTTTTTCTGTTTTAGTTTTTTGGCATCATCTGCTTTCCTCAAGGCGCTTTTAAAAAAAAACAGCTCTAAGCATTTCAGTGAGCCTTAATTGATACTGAATGGATCCGGTTGCAGAGGCGAACAGCACAGCGTTCCTGTTGACAAAGCAGGATGAAAGAAGAGAGAGCTTAGTAACTTTGTTGGGGTGAGTTTGTTCCTGAAAAAGGCTGATGAAGGTGCAACCGTTATGACCCTCAGTCCTGAGTTAAGCTCATGCGATTGTGCGATACCAACTTATGTCATCGATAACGACAGCAGAGATCAGAGCTGGAGGATCTCGTCTGCTGACTTTAGAGCATCATTTCATAAAAACAAGCAATGAAGACTGCTGAAAGTGTTCATTATCATTAGACTTTTTGCTCGTAGCTTTAAATCTGTTATCTCTAAAGACACAGACCTCTTTGAAACCTTTCATTTGGTGGCTGTGAAGCAAAGCTGGTGCCGTATTATAACATGGGTTTAGTATGTTTGGGGTCCCAGTTTCTTGATCTCGGTCTGAACTCATCATTGCAGTATTTCCAAAAAATTAAACTAAAATAAAATCCTGTCAGTCTTAAATAAATTGTAATTTTTTTTACATGACAGTAAATGCTTCATCAGAAAAATAAAAACACTATAAACAGTCGTGAGTTCTGCAGCTTCTCTACGACTTGAAATCATTTTCGTCAGACCGTTAGTAAAGATTAACTCTGTGTCCTTTATAGATAAAACACATTTCAACTTCCTTCATAACTTTACGTGTGATTCATGAATATTTGTAGCACCTGTGGTCTACCAGGATCCAAATGGACCCAGTAAAGAAAATGGGACATAATGGTGACAATATTGTACCTCCTGGCACAATGAACTCTCACATGCTCTGAACAAGCATGTGCACCCACACATACACTCTGCAGATTTATTTTTTTAAAGCAGATTTATTCATTTTGTATATTTGACTAAAACTGACTGTTAACAGTGAATAAAATATTAAAGTTAATTTTTTTTCCCTCCATGTTCTTAAAACTGTCTGTCATCAGGTCTTTTATTGACCCAGGAAGGCTAACAAGGGTTAAATAAAATTAAAATAAGCCTCAAAATGGACCTTCAGTCACACTATTGGATCCCTTATTTATGGAAATGTCCGGTTACATGTAACATGCTACATTAATGTTCTTTGCACATGTTATATGTCTAATTTTGGGTAACTTTTTGCTTTTTTCTCTCCTGCAGAATCAGAAAGAGCATCACCTACTTTATTAGGATTCAGGTATGAAGTGGCTTCATTTTAACAAACACAGATCATAAATAGTATCTGTGTTTAATGTTAGTCTGTCTGGAAGCATGTCAAGTCTTTTCTTTAAAAGTCATTCCTCATAAGTGGCTACTGGCTCGCTCAGGTGCATCTGACAATGAGATCACTGTTGTTGTTTTTTTTATTTGTAGTCGATAGACGGACTAGGCCGACAGAAGTCAGGCTCGCTGTAGCTCTAAATAAACTTGCCTTTATAGCTGTCAACATTCTGGGTAATTATTTATCAGGGTGAGCTGAGGGGTGATTAGAAAACTTCATCTAGAGCACGTAGCTGGCAGGCTAACTAGCGTTAGCTGAAAGAAAGGCGGTGGTCAGAGGGGGTTTACCGGAGCCAGCCCGAGCTAGCTGGAGAGATAAACGTTCTGGAAGGTTCTCCTCGGCACCAACAGTGCAGCGACAGTTAACGCTCTCCACGACCTGTGGCTAACGTCAGCTTCCTGACCGGTTTATCCCGTCGTCCATAATCCCAGCCTGGTTGACTTTGGACCTCAGCTTGTTGCTCCGCTCCCCGCCCAGCTCACCTGCCTCACACCCGAGCTGAACTGGAACTCCCCAGCCTCCTTCAGATCCAGCCAGATCATCGGCATACGGGGGACCGCCTCCATCGCGGCCACCTCTACGCTGAGCCGTCAGCGGGAACGACGTGAAACAGCCGTCGGTGGTTATCGTGGACGGTGAAGGTTTTATTTTTTTTTTTTCCCCGAAGAGAGCCTTCCTCTCAAACAACTGTGTCATGTATTCATATACACTCTGACCGGAAGTCGGTAGCGTACGTGACGTAGGCCTCAAATACGCGCCGCGGTGTTGTTCGGGTAATGTAGTTCTTTTTTGGGTGAGTTGTAGCTAGTGTTAGGGAAATTATGAAAATATAGACAAGACGGGGTAATGGTCTTACTAATCACGTAAGGGTTTTGATAACCAGACATAGAAACGTGCATAGATACGTTACAGGGGGGCGAGATGTCTCGCTAGAGCTCCGTGGCCTTGTCATGTGTCACCAAGACGCTGTTGTCCTTCAGGGACTTTCTAGCACCTTCTGTAATCTTGTGCTTATGCTTACATTCATTGTGATGTCCCAACTTGCTATTTGACCTCATGCATTGCAATGGAAGTAAACTTCATGAAAACATAAGAGAGCTTCAAGTCTTTACTTTCTGTCTTACTTAGAGATATACTCACAGACACATGGATAAAGATAAAGAATATATTTTTCCACAAAAAATAAAAATAGACAGCCAGACAGACAGGCAGAGAGACAGAGAGATACATAAAGTTACAAGAGTGATCAAATGATATAAGTATCACAGATGCAGTGCAATGAACAAACAACCATTAGACATAATAATAATAATAAAAATAAAAATAATGTATAAACATTCAATTTCAATATAAAATATGGGCCATATGACTTTAATTTAACAGAAAAATTTAATCTCTGGCAGTGCAAGTCAGAACATATTTACATGTGCAGGTAATTATTAGGTTTGTGAAGGCAGTTATTATTAAACTCAGCTTTTTTAAGATGGTTTCCCTGCAGACCTCCTTCTCCCCAGACTTGCTGCAGGTCTGGGATGTGGTGGACATTCCACCACATCCCAGAGCTGCTCTACTGGGCTGAGATCTGGAGACTGTGGAGGACATCTGAGTGCAGTGAACTCATTGTCATGTTCAAGAAACCAGTCTGTGATGGTTGTAACGACTGGTTATTTGAGTTACAGTTGTCTTTCTATCAGCTCCATCCAGTCTGGTCATTCTCCTCTGACTAAAGTGCCGCTCACTGGATATTTCGGACCATTCTCATTCTTTAGAAACTAAAGCACTCAGAGAAAACCCGTGCTAAATACTTCTATAGATATATATCCCAAATAAATTGACACTGAAAACAATGCTTGGTGTCTGTCTTGAGCAGTTTGAGAATTGAACAGTCTACCAGCGGCCAAGCGCCAAAATAGACTCGGCACAAATCTGTTTTGTAAAAGTACAGAAGAAAATGAAGTCAGTTAATTTTTTCATGATTACATGTTTGGCTGCTTTTAATCCATCTCTTGAGTTTGTTTTAAAAGGTTAGATTGCCGGTGATTTCTCTGAGTTTGTTGAGACTGTTCTGATAGTTAGAGGCATCTGCTGAGAAGATTGTTTGGCCAAACTAACTGTATCTGTGTTGTACTACAGTCTTCTCTGGTGGCCTGCCATAGCTTTATTTCTGCTTTCTGCTTCAAGTCTGTTTATAAAGTGTCACTATTTGATTCAGGGTTGTCATGTTTGCTTGAGACCAGCTTGTGAAGCAAAATATCAAATCAAATCAAACTTTATTTATATAGCACTTTTCATACATATAAAATGCAACACAAAGTGCTCCACAAAATAAAACATAAGACAGGAACACAGCAAATAAAAACTCGTCCCTCTCACACAAAGCACACACGCACCCTCACAGCACAAAGTACAACGTTCAGTAACATGGCAGGACACCCCCCCCAGTCCAGTCCTCCAGACCCGAGGGATCTCTAAGACCACGCCCCCGCGGGCAGACCAGACACACCTCCCAGTGTGGAGGGTAACACTGGAGCTAAAAACTAAAAGATTAAAAGACAGTAAAACAGGATAAAAACAGACAATAGATACAATAATGATAAAATGTATAAAAATGTCATTAATTGGAGATGTAAAACATAGAGTTTTAAGATTTAATGGTCCTCGGCAGGGGTCTTTCTGTGCGGAGTTTCCATGTTCTCCCCGTGCTTGCGTGGGTTTCCTCCAGGTACTCCGGCTTCCTCCCACAGTCCAAAGACATGCATGTCAGGTTAACTGCTGGTTCTGAATTGCCCGTAGGAGTGAGTGTGAGTGTGAGTGGTTGTTTGTCTGCATGTGGCCTTCTTGTGCATGGTTTTTAATAAAGATCTGTTCTGATTGTACCACTGATGCAGCGCCGAAGAGAACAATATCTAATCTGATTAGACAACGCCCTCGGATGACCTCATTTGCATAAAGTTGAGCAAAGCTAAACTATTTCCAGAAATGAAAATGAGTGGGATCTGTGCGATGGGAGTGATTCGTCGTGTGTAATGGAGTCTGGCTGTCGCTGACGATTCGAAGCGGCTCGCGCGGCGCTTTCGTTCTGCGTCGCGTGGGACACGAGCTTAAGCGTCGCCACATGGCGCCATTTAGGACTAAAGGCATGGTAAGATCTAGACAAGGAAGGAATAAAGTATGTGCAACAGACAAGGACAAGAATATAACTGATGCATTTATCACAAAAATTCAAGCTTATGTTGATGATTGTAAAATCCCCAGAAAAAAGGTATTTGATGACAATATTAGGGATGCACAATAACTGTTTTTTAAAACCAATACCAATAACCAATAACTTTCATCTCCTAAGGACCGATACCGATAACCGATGTCAATAATACGGTAACATATACCTAAGATCATTACATCAATACTATGAACAAAATCAAAAACAGTTTTGACTCTTTAAATGAACAGATATTTATTTTTTCCAATGAAAAACTATTGGCAAGCCTCTCAAACATTTTCGTAAAGCTATCAAACAAACCTATTTGATATCTCACTTCAACTTAAATAAGGTTCAAGGATTTTGGCTTGTGGTTCCATTCAAATTATTACCTTTAATTAAAGTAAATGAGGTTCAGTAGTTTGTTTTTTATAAAATCTCATTGAAGCTTTAGATGAGAGAGATGATGGCGAGGAGCAGAGAGGGGAGGGGAGACACTCACGTTAGCTCACGTTAGCTCACGTTAGCTCACGTTAGCTCACGTTGGCGCGATTTCAAAACTCCATGGAAGCGATGGTAATGTTTCAGGTGGCTGGTCGGGTTTGACGTATTAAAGCTTGTGCTCTTTTTCCCTCCTTTGCTTGGAGCATTTGTCACAAATAACCAGTGAACTATCTTCCTCTGAAACTTTAACGAAGTTTCATACAATCACCGCCACGTTTTTTTTTTAAATCAGCGCACTGTGCTGGAATGCTGTATTCAAGGTGTAACTTAAATTCCTCTGTTCCCTTGTTTTTCTAGTTGTTCTTTTGGCCTTATCTATTTTTTCTATTTTTTATGTGTAACATGTGGGAAAATACTGCGAATATCAATTCAAGTCAGCATCTACCAAAATTATGACCGAGTTAACGAGTTGTTTTCTGGCATGAGGGGGTATTCTTGATTTTCCTTACTGAGAACTTGCTTTTATGATTATGCCGACGTCACTTGAACATAACATTCACTGCCGGTCATTTAAGGCTCAGAGGGAGCGAGGCACTGCCGTGTTGACAAAAATATATGTTATCGGGGCTATTCATTATGATATCGGAGTTATCGGGATGATGTTATGATTTCCTGTTATCAGCCCGATAATTTTCGTGCACCCCTAGAAAATATTTCATTAAAACACTTGGGATCAAAATAGTCAAGCATGTAAAAAATAGTCAAGTTGATGGATTGTAAGATTTAGATGTGTCTACCACAGAACATTAAAAATACATTTCTCTACATACCCACATCCATATATATATATACAGTATATATCACAAGATAGTCCTCACACTTATTTTCAAGGGCCAAGATTGAGGGCCAAAGATTGATGGTTAAGGGCGAGGGTTGAAATTGAAGGCTGAGGGAGGAATTGGAATTGGGCCTAAGTTCATTTTGTGAAACAGGTGTTGTCATTATTTCATGTTGTCAAAATGAGCTGAATGATGAACCAAAAGTTTTACACTGACACTTTATTTCACTGTTACAAACCTATTTTGTTTCAAAAGCTGGTTGCCTACAGATCACTTATCATTCTGGCTCCCTCTGGTGGAATATGAAAAAAATGAAGTCCTGTCTATGTTTACTATCATCATTTATCCAATAATTTTTTTAGTCTAGTTATAATAATAATAATAATGATAATAATAATAATTATTATTATATATTCTTGAAAATGAATAAAAATGCACGGTTTTAAGATATTTCTAAATAAATATTACTACCTTTTTTTTTTTATTGTTGATTATTAAGTAATTAAACAGGTGATGACACTTTGCAAACTGTAAAATATCAGGTAATGCAAAAATATGTTTTCAGACTTTCATATTGAGTTACCGGTGCCAAAAAAATAAAAAAATAAAAATATAATAAAGTTGTCCCTGTGACCTCTGTGACTAAATGGGTAGAGATGATGGATGGATAAAATTGTGAAAAATGGGAGTAGGAAAATGTTTTCCTGCATTATAAACGTCTTAAACTGTAAATTAATAATAAAAAGGATATTCTAATTTAATTTACTGCATATCATCTAATACTGTAATGAAGTGGCTTGTAGTTTTAATGTTACTGTAAGACGTTTAACAATAGATATCTTTAGAAGATTTTATAGTATAACCATGTAAATGATGACATAACCTCATTTATAACAAAGCAGACAGCATACACAAAACATATTTTAAATGACCTCATTACCGGGCTCAGAGTAAATGGTTCGTTATACTGGATTGTTTTGCCTCATCATCTTGGACCAGACAGGCTCCCAGGAACCTCATGGATCATTCCCCTCAGACCAGATGGGGCTGCTGTGGCTGGTAATCTTCAAAGCAGTCCACATTAGGATAAGTGTGAAAGCTCATTTGTTGCCATGACACAGCTATTGTCATTTTTATTGACATGCTGGATATTGTTGCCATGCCAGGCAGCGCGCAAAACCGGCTGAAGCAAAAGCACATTTGTTGATGTCTGAGCTGAAGAGACGGGGTTTGATAAATATAAAGAACATGAAGAGAACCTGAGAGACTCTACACATCACTTCTATCTACATCTTTAATGTCGGCCTGCAGAAAGATAGAAATATCTAAAAATGATGGAAAAATATCACCATGAAAGAAAATGTTTTTTTTAAACCAACAAAAACCTGATTACAAAAGATGAAAAGCAACAAATTCACTCAAATTGGAAATTTGCATGGAATTCTTCGCTCTGCAGTTAATGAATAGTTATTATTTATCCATTTTGTCCAATATAGTATTGCCAGGATATATGTGCTCTCCTCTCTCTGTCCTTTTTCCCTCCTCTTTTCTTTCTTTACCCAGCTGGTCTTCAGCGGGAAGGTCTTCCTCTTAAAGTGGAGGTTTTTCTTGCCACTGTTTGTCTTAAAGTTTTGTTGTTTTTTTTTTTTTTACCACCGCCAAGGACGTTATGTATTAGCTGGCGTTTATCTGTCTGTCTGTGTACAAGATAACTCAAAAAGTTATGAATGGATTTTGATGAAATTTTTACAGGAGTTGT
This sequence comes from Hirundichthys speculiger, assembly GCA_018398805.1. NCBI lineage: Eukaryota > Metazoa > Chordata > Actinopteri > Beloniformes > Exocoetidae > Hirundichthys > Hirundichthys speculiger. Next base: position 1,361,461 of record JAGFBZ010001678.1, read on the forward strand.
CGGAAATGTGAAAAGGAAGAACTGATTTCAGTTTTGGCTGTGATCCGGAAAAAATCCGGATTCTGGATCACTTCCAGATTTTCGATAACATTGCATGGGACCGAAAATTTTGTTTCTCAATATCTCCTTTAATTATTGCCCAAAACTCATGAAATTTGACTCAGGGATTGACAATGGGAACCTCTATCAAATTTCAAAGGCTGATCCGGATCTTTTTCTTTGATTAGGATTTAATATTATAATTTCAGTTAATGATATTTGCTCGGGGGTCATGCTCTGGGTCTCTGTAAAGCGACTAGAGACAATTTTATTTGTAATAGACGCTATACAAATAAAATTGAATTGAAATCAGTATGAAAAAGGAAACCTGCAGTCACCCAACACTGCTGATTTAATTTGGAAGTAAAATATATAGTTGGAAAATGCCTCAATTATCTTTTTAACATGTGCTTAAAATTCGGTGCCAAAATGTATTTTAGTAAACTGCACTTCTTAACAAGTAAATATATTAATATTTTGTTCGATCACCTTCAGCTTTGGTTATTGCTGTCATTTCAATTCAGTTTATGCAATGTCAAAAATGTAATTTCTTTCCAGCTGTTCTGGCTGGATTTCCCTGAAAATGTCACATGTCTGAAGTTTTTTAATGCAAAAATTTGCATAAAAAGAAAAAAAAAACCTATGAATAATTCCTCTGACTCTAGTTATATCATATCTATCCAAATATTTCCACTCCACTGCTCATGTGTTTCTTCATGTAGTTTTATTTGATCTTTCCTTCTCTTTGATTTGTGCTACATTGAAATAATGTCCATATTTTAGAATAAGATGAGAAATGAAGGCTCTCACATTTTTAGAAAAACAGCCACATCCAGCTCATTTCGATTTATGAATTTAAGATTGGCTATTAATAAAAAATGGCACACACGTGCCACCTCTTTCCTTAAGTAAAGCCGACAGTGTGAATAAAAGTGATGATCATTTAGATTTCTATTACCTTGGAGCGTCAACGGCGGTTGATTAGCCGCCGCGCTAGCAGCAGTGCATGACGCAGAGCTGCAAACATCCAAACCCGTGACAGACTCCTGTGTCTTCTGCACTGCTTAAACCAATGGCGTTCGTCTCAGTCTGCAGTTTGTGTTCATGGATAATCTCATATGGCACGAGCACGGATTTAGGGCAGATTTGGAGACGTGGCGGGTGTTACGTATGTGAGGCAACAGAAATTGTTGCAGAAAATTCCTCAGAGCTTCAGATTGTGGATGTGGCGGCTGGATGGATGGAGAGAATAAGAGCCAGCGTTTCTCAAACTTTCTGAATCGGTGATTCCCGAGTGAATGTTCCTCCAATGATCCCTCTTTTTCATCTGTACAAAAAGGAAATAATGAGGCACACGTAGAGAAAGATCAAAACCAAGCAGTCATCAGTATTTTGCAACTTCAACGCTGTCTTTTAAGTCTCAAACAAGAACTTTCCAGTTAGTTTGTGGAGAAAAATTACATTCACATCACATCCCTTTGGTTTCACATGTTCCCATTCTGAGTTCGATTCAACAAAGATGTTACAGGATGAGGCCCATCTCGCTGTCACATTGAATCAATACCAAAGAAGCTAAAAGACAGGGAATGGTAAATTCTGTGAAAATCAAGTCCAACTGATTGAAAGGATGTCAAAAGAAAGAGATAAAAGTAGAAGAAGAATGGAAATCGACTGATCAGTGCAGCATCCGCAGTAACGTGGACTCTGTAGCGGTCTGTTGTGAAGAGAGAGCTGAGCCCAAAGGCAAAGCTCGCTGCTCACCAGTCGATCTACATTCCTCGCCTCACCTGTGGTCACGAACTGTAGGTAGTGACTGAAAGAACACAATCACAGGTGGAATCATGGGTCTCTTCTTCAGAGATGGGGTGAGAATCAGGAGACACTCGAAGGAGAGTCGCTGTCCTTCCACAGCAACAGGAGACCGTTGAGATGGTTTGGGCATGTGGTTAGGACGTCTCTTGCACCTCCCTTGGTGAGTGTTTTGGTCATGGCTCCAGGGCAGACTTAGGACATGCTAGAGAGATTATGGGCCCGATCTTCCATCAGATCTGCTAAAAGCCGCTATTTAGGGATAGCAGGTAGCGGGAGGGGCGTTCCCCCGCAAAGAACGCAATCTTCCACTCTTGCTAAACCCGCTATCCCACCTACTCTACCTGCTACATTATCCATGGCAGTGGTTAGGGCGTTCCACCTGTTAAACCAATCAGTGCGTCAGTAGCCATTGCCTTTAAGAGCAGGTTCCGCTACCTGCAAACCACTATGGAGTGTCTTTTCATCCTTTGGTGACTTTGGTGACCTTTCCCTCGATCTTCTCCCTGCAGGGTGGAAAATGCCCATCGTAATCAAGAGGCTGGATGCCAGGAATGACTGGCTCATGGCACGCTGGAGTTAGCCGGTGCCGTGGCCTGGGTCTCTGAGGGCAACTGCTCTTTCTTCACTAAGGTCTGTTGATGCCAACTGCATCTTCGGGATAATTTAGAGACTTAGGGCCCGATCTTGCGCCAAACCTCCTAAAGCTGCTATTAAGGGATAGCAGGTAGCAGGAGGGGCGCAAAGAACACAATCTTCCACCTCCCGAAACCCGCGATATTAGCTGCGGCAACCGCTATATTATGCATACATTATGCATGGGAGTGGTTAGGGCGTTCCACCTGTTTAACCAATCAGTGGGTCAGCAGCCATTACCTTTAAGAGCAGGTTGCGCTACCTGCAAACTGCTATGGAGCGTCTTTTCATCCAGATCGGAGCAGCTCTCATGGGCAGTTCATCTGGGACTCTGCTGTAGAGCTTCCTCCTCTTCCTTCCTCCTCCTCCTCTGCACTGATATATACATATAAATATTTTTACACAGACAATTCCTATCGGCTACCTGAAAGTCCCAGATAGTTGGTGTTCTCCCAGTAAACACGCTCTGGTCGTCTATGGTTTAACTGGTGAGCAAACCATTTAAGACGATCTCTGCTATTTCTTCAGGGGTTCAACTGAGACCAAATCACGCTTTTTATATAAGAGTTAATTCCAGAGGAAGAGCCATTTGTGCACGTCCCATTGTGACCAGGTGGATGTGCATTGATAGCATTTGGACGCACTCCTGTACGCGCCAACATGTGGGTTGCAGGTAGCGGGTGGTCTGACCACCCACTACCCGCAACCAGCGACTGCAAGATACCGAGTTTGCAGAAAGGGTAAAAGACACGCTCATTGCCACACCTACACAGTGAGTAAGGGAGTCGGCATAATGGGTAGCGGCTTTAGCGAGCGGAAGATTGCATTGGCGGTTAGCAGAGATTCCTATACCCGCATTTTGTGGGTGTCGCGGGTAGCGGCTAGCATTAACGGGTAAGGGGAAGTGTACGATCGAGGCCTATATCTCTGGGCTCGGTAGGGAATGCCTTGGTACTTCCCTGAAGAGGCGAAGGAGGTCTGGGCCTCCCTGCTTCGGCCCTGCAACCTGAACTGGGATAAGCAGCGGCTAATGAGTGGATGGGGAAAAAAAAAAGTATTTGTTGTCTGAAGCGACTACCATTTTAGAAACTCCTGTCAATAATCCTGTCACTTTGACTGGGTCAGAGTCTGAAAACATGTAATTCAGTGAGCTGTTCACATTTTCAGCTCAGTGTGATGTCACAAGCCGAGATCAGACTTAAATTGTCCAACTTCCCCATCTTTATCGCCTCTCAGCTTCACTCAAGGAGCTTCACCTTTGGTGCACCTTTAAAGTGGGAAACTCAAAGCTGTGCGACAGTTCTCAAATGATGCCCACTCCTTCAAAGGCAGAGGTAGAGCAGAGTTGAGTGGTTGGCTCCGCCCCCTGAAAGAGGACGCAACGAAAGGAGGTGTGGAGACACAGGCAAACTGTTTCAGTTAAGAACACATCAAACACTGTCTGAAAAGCCAGTGTCCCCGCAGAAGTAAGAAAAAATAACCCAAACAAGTCCCATACCTGTTTCTAAATATGTTCGGCAGTACAGTGCACAATGCAAGACTGTACCACTTGTGCAAAAGAAATATTAGGAATATGAGAAAGAAAGCAGAAATGGGAGAGGGAGGCTGGCCTGGAGATATCTGAAGACGATTGGAAAACCGTTTGGGCGGGTCAGGCTAAAACCACCAACTCTAGAGCCTGGCGAGAATTCTGCTGGAAGAACTTGATAAGATTTTTTGTCACTCCTAAATTGAAATCCCAGCAGCGGGGTTCTCAGGGTCAGGATAATTGCTGGAGACAATGTGGACAGACCTTGGCTGACCATTTCCACATATTTTGGGCCTGCCCCCTTATCCAACCATATTGGCAGGATCTCGCTGGAGAAATTCAGTTGATCTTTGGTTTAAAAATTGATTTTACATTTATTGTACTTTATCTTGGTAAAATCCCAGTTGGACTTATGGCCCAGGACAATTACCTTTATAACGTACTCTTGGCTGCAAGCAAGAAGGCCATTACGCGGAAATGGCTGCAGACTAATCCACCAACAAGGAATGACTGGATCACCATTGTTAACGAAATACAAAGCATGGAGAAACTGACCTTCACCCTAAGACTGCGGGCTGAGCAGTACATAGGGTACTGGAAAAGGTGGACATCATATTCTTTAAAATGTAACCCATCACCTATGTGAATTCTCCTACTCTGCTTGAGTGTGCGACTTATTTCAGTCCTGCCAACCTGTCTGTTTATTAATATTTGTTTTCTGTCAATTGTTTCTGTATTTGACTGTTACTGTTGTAAAAAATAATTGAAAACTTTAATAAAAAGAAAGTTTCAAAAAAAAAAAAAGGAATATGAGAAAGCTCAGTCCCCCAGGTGACAGGGCTACAGCAAATCCTCAACCATGCTGCAGACTAGGGATGGAACGGTTACCGGCATTATGGTAAAGCGCGGTAAAATTTTACGCGATAACGATTACAGTTTATGTTTGACTTCATCTTATTATCGCTATTGATTACCAGGATACGTAATATCAGCCCCATTCAAGTCTGCGAGCGACTCACGACTGAGTCTCGCGTAAATATGTAGCTTGTAACATCGACATCGTAATGTGAGCATGGTGGAAAGTGGTGATAGCAGCAGGACATTTACCAACCCACTAAAATGACAAAATCCGAGCTCTGGGCATATATATTTGTTTTTTTTAAGAATGCAGAGAAACAACTGGTGGAGGACAATTATCCTGTCTGCAGAGCACTTGTTTACATTTTATTGTAATTTGTACAAACTTGAAGGAGCTAAGCCTAATGCTTCAAGCTACTGAGATGTTTGACCAAGAGTAACCTGGTCGACGCGTTTCGCTAACTCGCATTTCATAAACGTTACCGTTGTGTGTTGATCAAAAAATGACCGGAACGATGTTCTTCTGATGCAGTTAAAATATTAATTTATTCCATTAACTGATCCGACAACCATAACACCGGCAGTTAGCGCCACAGCGGTCAAAAACCTTCCAGGTCCAACGCCTAACCAATAACAGGCAGCGACCTTTATACCTGACCCTCAGGTAACAACACAGTGACACCCTGTTGGGAATCTTTTTTGAAAAGATTCTAACTGCGTGTTCTTTTCTGGAAAGGAGAGTCTTGGTCGGTAGTACGAGTACAACACAGATGATTATTTCCAATAAACGTGATATCACGGCTCCCTGGTAGAGGCAGTAGAGCGCGAACGAAACAAAAACAACAGCAATTTATACAGAAATGTGCGTCACTAGATGGGGAGGAGCCGCAGTTTAGACTTGGCTCTCCCATTGGCCGGTCCGGTCCTCTTCTGTCCAATCTACTGCTGGTGTTTCCAAAAAAGGAAGGTGATCACCTTTACCCACAATGCTATTCTGTTTACCTGGCCAAACAATGGAGGTTTCCAAACACGTGTTTCTAACCGGCTACATCTGGGCTAGTTGCTTCATTCCTGATATAAAGTGAAGACAAAACATATTTAGGACTCTGTGATGTGGACATATGGTTCATTAAACAAAACAGTATAATAAAAACAATGAGCAGCAATAAAAACAGTATAATATAAACCAAGAGGAAGTCATTTATGTTTCCAATTCTTGCATATTAATAATACTATTGATAACAGTACTATTTCCAATATGTAATTAATGTATATTTGTGTACAAATGTGACCCTTTAGCTGCACTAATTCTGGACCTAAAAAAATTAAGAAAATTCTGACCTAACAACCCACAGACACACAGAGTGAACTACAATTCAGAACAACATATTTGGCTCCTTTACAACTGTTTCTTTATTTGCACATTTATACGTATTTAAGGTTCAGCTTAAAGTCCAAAGTTTTTTTCATTTGAACTTCACTATAATTTTTGATCCTGATAATTGTTTGCATATTTTGACCTACTATGATTGTTTAAGTGTTTATTTAAATTTGCACCAGACAAATTAGCTTTGTTCCTGTCTTTTTTTGGACATTTGTACAGCAATTAGGAATAGCGAGATAATATCGTAAACCGTGATAATTTGTTCACTATAATCGAGATATCAAATTTTCCATATCATTACATCCCTACTGCAGAGTTATGTTGTATGCAGCTTCCCTTCAGTATGCCCACGTCTGTTGTCGTTTCCTTTTCTCACCACTGTGAGGCAGCGTGCCTCTGCGCCAAGCAGCTTGAACATCAGCTCCAAAGACCTCCGGAGGACGGCTGCACGCAGGCCGAGCTCTCGCTGATGCAGGCCACAGACGTCCTCTGCCTCAGCTTGGTCAACGGAGTAGATATCAGCAAACACTGAGGTGATGACACTGCTAAAAGGGGGAATGGATGGAGGCGGCGTCTGGGGGTGGGGGTGGGGGCAGGCACTGAGAGCTCATGGGTGGAAGATACAGAAAAATACCGTCACTTGAGGGGAGAAAACATGAGAGGGCAAAAACCACAGATGATGGACTGATGGACAATTTAGAGACAGGGAAGGGGATATAAATGGTAATGAAAGAGAAGATCCGTAATAATACGAGGAAGGAAAAGGTGATGGGGATTAGATTAATAAGGCAGAGGGCCAAAAAAAGCAGAGACACGACAAATAAGGTCATTTATGTTCCAGCTGGCAGTAGAAACATTTAACAGCTTCTGTTATAAAACAGGCAGCACGGTGGCTTAGTGGTTAGCACTGTTGCCTCACAGCTAGAAGGTTCCTGGTTCGCCCCTCGGCAGGGGGGGTCCTGGATTGAACCTCGGGGCCACGTGCTTGCGTGGGTTTTCTCCGGGTACTCCGGCTTCCTCCCACAGTCCAAAGACATGCATGTCAGGTTAATTGATAATTCTAAATTGCCCGTAGGAGTGTGTGTGGTTGTGTGGCCCTGTGATGGACTGGCGACCTGTCCAGGGTGGACCCCTGCCTTTCGCCTGTAGACGGCTGGGATAGGCTCCAGCAGATCCCCGTGACCCTTCAAGGATGAAACGGGTATAGAAAATGGATGGATGGATGGATGTTATAAAACCATGCTACACAACAGGATGAAACGACCAAACATATTCTTGGCAAGACAGGATGAAAATTAAGACAGAAAAGAGGAAGCTGGAAGAAAATGAGGAAACTACGTGCAAAGATAAATGTGAGACTTGTGAGATTAGAGGGAGGAGTGGATGAAATGAGCAGAAATCATTAGATAACCAGGCTGGGAAGAAGGAGAGATGGAGGAGAGGAAATTCACAAAAAAAAGGTGGGCAGACGAGAAAGAAAGTCAAAGGGGGGGTAAAAACTGTAGGATTTCAGGCAAAACGTGACTGCACAGCTTTTCTGTCGTTTCCAAAATATGCTGGATGTTCTTTTTAAGCACGACTCTGACGGGCGTTGCTATGACTGCAGTCGCCACGAATCCTTTTTCTGTCAGACAGCGACGTTGCAAACAGTCCTCAACACAAAAACCCGCGTTTAAACACCATTTCATGCCAGATCGGATTACAGCGAGTCACTGAAAACAAGGAATTCCACCCCAATAAATAAAATAACAGAGACGTGGCAGGGGGATTATGTTTGAATTGGTAAATGCAGCATTTGAAGGAGGATTATATCGGTCTTACATAAGAGAGGTGGGCGGGTGGGGGCCCTTGAGTGGTGTGGAAGACATGAAATAACTTCACTTCTTTCACAGGACTCTTTGGCCTGGCGAGATGAAGATAGTAAGGCCTCCAGCGTTGGTTGACCGATGGAAACGGAAGGGCATTAATTCATGTTTCTGAAACTTCAACACCCACCACGACCAAGACGGGTCAAATATTTGCAAAAGGATGAACCACAAAAGGTGAAGGGGTTCAATTCTGAATGTGGTGTTGCAGTTGGTGCAGTCACGCGCGTCCGCGGACTGACACAGATTAAAAAAATAATAATAATTCCGGCCAAAATACTATGGAGATACATGATGAAAGTGCTCATTTTAACCATGTCTTCACTCCTCTGCTCACAGCAGCTGGTTTTAGGAGGTGAATTCAGCTGTTTGACTTCACTCATCCGTCCTCTTATATCATATGTGCCTCTTTTAATATTTTATATTAGGTTAGTTAGGAGATGTTGACACAAACACTAAAACTAAGAAAGATTTTGAAATCAACTAGAAAGAACGTCACCTCTTCTAACCTGATCTACTGAATGATCAAACATGGATTGGGTATTGATGATGATTGTTGTGAATTCCCTGCTGTGCGGAGTACACGTCACAACGAGCTGCTTCATGCAGAGACTGGACTGTTTGCGCATGCGCAGTGTGTTCAATGAAAGTGGTTAATTAATTGGGTTAATCTTCCACCGATCATTAGTCCTCTTTATTCCTTTGTACAACAGTATGCGTCGGTGATGATGTATGTTATATGATGAGCGGATGTTGTTTATATCTCATATGTGACGAGAGCTGTTAATATTATTGGAGCGTAAGCCTGTTTATTTCGTTAGCTTATCGTTTAGCATTCTTACTGAACCCCATGAAACATGGACAGCCGGACATGTCACTTAGTAATTTAGCAATTCGAGTTGTCTCGCGCGGGGGGCGGGGTGTTTGTGGCTGTGCACTGTGCCCGACAGAGAGAGAGAAAGAGAGAGAAGCGCAGGTCGCGAGGCAGACAGCAGCCATCAGCGGCCAAGTGATGGCTTCAAACCTAGCGGTTTGAGTGCCAGTGAGTCGCTAAATCACCAGAAAAAGTCGCTAGATTTGTCGCTAGTCGCTTTTTACAAATTAAGTCGCTAGGGGGGTCTGGAAAGTCGCTAGATATAGCGACAAAGTCGCTAAGTTGGCAACACTGGTTTAGCTTGGTCACGTGACCTGCCGGTTGCGCGGAGCCGTGGAGTTGTTTAATGGTCCGACATTGACCCCTACTGGTCATTTGTAGTATGACACGTTATTCATGTCTATTGTAATTCATGTTATTTTGTTATCAATGCCACTGTAGGTTGATTATTAATGTTGCTCTATTATTGTTGTCTTCTGCAGACATCACAAACCACACACACTTAAATGCTACAGTGTGTTACAGTGTCCTGTTCATTTGGATAATAACAATAAATACATCTAAAGGAGAGAATTTGCAGCCTCTTTTCTGACAGGAGAATTAGGCCAGTATACATACAGCCAGCATATCATCACCGAAGCTGTTCCGTTACAATGATGTTCCTGTGGAGGAGGCCACCTGATGATGGTGTTGCTTCACGCAAGACAGACAAAAAGAAATTAAGAAATGTTCTATTCACTGCATCTCTTATTTAATTTACATTTTACAGAGTGTTTCAGCTTCTAACTTTAAAGACCTGTATATTAATAATGTCTTTGCTACTTTTCAGCAACTTTCAGATAATTTCTCACTCCCTAAGCAACGTTTCTTTAGATATTTACAAGTTTGCAGCTTTGTTCATGACACGTTTCCTAACTTTCCTAATTTGCCCTCTGATTCAGCTTTGGACAGTTTCCTGACACCAATCCCTTCTCTTAAAGGCTCTATCTCATATATTTATAATCAAATTAACAATTTACGTTCAGAGTCCCTAGGCTTAATTAAGTCTCACTGGGAAGAGGACTTGGGAGCTGCAATTTTAGAGGAAGTTTGGACAGAGATTTTAAGACGGGTACATAAATCTTCTATTTGTGCAGTCTTATTCAGTGCAAAGTTGTACACCGTACCTATTATACAAAGGCTCGACTGGCTAATATTTATGAGGGTGTGTCTCCGACTTGTGATAGGTGTAAGCAGTCTCCCGCGAACCTAATTCATACACTCTGGCATTGTCCATCTCTATATGATTATTGGACTGAGATCTTCAATACAGTGTCAGAGATAGTTGGGGAGGGAATGAAGCCAAATGCTTTGAGTGCACTATTTGGGGTTGCTCCCCTTCCCTCAGTAAGTCCAAAAAGGATGTGCTGGCTTTTGCTACCTTGTTAGCCAGAAGACTAATTGTAATTAATTGGAAGTCAACAACACCGCCCTGTCATGCCCACTGGATTAGAGACACCCTTCATTTTCTTAAATTAGAGAAAATCAGACTCTCTTTATTGGGCTGCTCCAGAAAATTTGAGAAATTATGGGGCTCATTCTTAAAACTTGTTAAGATGATGAAACTTCCACTTAACCCTGATTGACCAGATTTGTTACTTTTGTCGAGGGTAACATGCTACTAATCTAATTTAAGATGTCTGTTGCTATCTCAATTCCAGTTTAATATTACCTGACTGATGTGCCTGTTTCCTTTTTTTTTTTTTTTTTGTCCTTTCTTTTGGTCTTTTTTATGTTTATACATGTACATATATATATTTATTATTTATTTAAAATTTTTTATTTTGTTTAATAATTTTCAATTTATTTTTATATTTTCATTTATTCATTTATTTTTACGGCTGTTCTGGTTTTGTGAATTGTTCAGGGACGCAGCTATGCTTCAATGTTCACTTTTGTTTTCTGTTTGTTTTCTCTATAAGAAAAATGCCTTTACTCTTTATACATGCTTTAAGACAATTGTACGTATCTGCAAAACCCAATAAAAAAAGTTGGAAAAAAAAAAAAAGAGTGTTTCAGCTTCTTCTTCTTTTTTTTGAAACTGGGATTGTAGTAGATGCCAGTTACTAGTATCCATACAGAGTAACATCCACGTGCAGGTTATACCTGCACCCACGGTTTCCCAGGAGATTATAGTCCACCGGGAGAAATGCTAAATTTTGTTGACATCATTTCTTCATGTAGTGCATCGTTACTGTCACGTTGTCCCCAGGTCACCACGACGCCCGTGCACCCGTCCATCAAATTTATTCAAACCCTTCACAGGGACTGCTTAAAGAAGATAATCAACATTATTTACTTACCCTGCCAGCACTTTTAATACTTTCAGTGTTTTCTGGACAGTTGTTGTCTTTTCTTGTGTGCTAATCTTTTTCTTAGTTTCAGGCAATAATAAATAAATAGAAAAAGAGCTGTTGGCAAGGTTCTCCCTCTTATGAACTGAGAATTTCCATTTTATGCTTCGGATCAAAAGTCCTGTAGTCTGAACGAGTAAATCCCTTTTCTTTCCTAGTAAATATTAGTCCAAGAGCTACAACTAATGATTATTTTAATATTGAATTATAGTAATATTGCTTTGTCCGTGAAGTTTCTGAGCTCTCCAGAAATGCCTGTTTTATTTCTCCAAACAGAAAGGATGCATGCTCACTTCAAGTACATCTAAAACCTTGGGGTTTAGTTTTAGTTACTTTAGTTACAAACTTGACCACTGTGAGAAAAAGCAGGAATTAATGATAAAAAAGATACACCACAAAAAAAAACCACCAGCTAAAATATAAGAAATAAAGACAAAATTCTAGGTTCCTTGTTATGAGTCATATACATTTCTACAGTGCAAATGAAACGATCTGTCCATGCAGCAAAATATTTTTACTTGATAAGAAATCTTAGGCGTTCAAGGGTTTAAAACAAATTTAAACCAAAAAGAATTTTAGATTAACGTATGTAAAAACAGAACTGCTACAGCACAGTAACAAATAAAAGACCCCAAAAATTAGCAAATAATTCTTCACTGTAGGTCTACAGGAAAAAAATGAAATCAAAGAACAGGAAAATAAATCCATAAATAAAAGTGGACATTACTTAATGCTAGCAGAGTATTATTATGTGCTTACAAGATTCTTATAGTTAAACAGAAAGATTAAAGCTGTAACTGAGTATTCCTGACTAATTAAGGCATAAAAAGACATATTTATGATAAATTCAAGGGTATACCATGGACTCCATCATTAAATAGGGGAAACCTGAGTACCGCAAAAATGGTGTCCATTTAGGTGGCAGCACTGATTGAAACCGGTCGTTACCGCTGCGTCACGTCACGTAGACATCCAGTTTTGGAAGTGAATGCGTATGTGAAGTCCTACTTTCTCTGGGGGCAAAACGAGGAAGAATTTTGACCTGCTGAACCTCACAAGACATTACAGGATACCTTTCCGCTAAAGCCTGATTTATACTCGAACGTCAGGTTGTCTGCGTCACCTACGCAGATGACGGAGAGATGCCACCCCCACCCTACGCTGACACTATGCAGAGAGTCCGGTGCACCTACCCATAATTGTAGCTCGATGCAGACAGTGTCGCAGAGAGTGTCACAGAGAGGAGCGAAAGGAGGCCTCTGATTGGTCAATTCTACATCCGTATAGAAAAGAGCGTCATTGAAGAAAAGAGGAAGTACCCACATCTGGGCGATGAATGTGGGTTTGGATACGGCCGAGGCGGTGAGGAAGTGGAAAAACAAAAGAGATAAGTTTAGTAAGTTTAGCTCGTTCGTAATTGTCGCTCTCGCGTTGTGGCGTGGAATAACATAGCGGAGACCGCGCGAATATAAATCAAAAGTGTCTGCGACGTCTCTGCGACAAGCTGACGGCGACACGTTGACGCGAGAGTATACACGGCCCTTAATTCGGCCGGAAACAGATCAACCCTGACTGCGAGACGAGTGGTGATTCCATCTACTTGTACTGGAATAACTGGGGGGGGGAGAAAGACACGCCTACGCAAAGACCCGGATGAGCGTGAGTTCTGGCCCCTGACACATGATGTTCTGCGGTAGTCAAGTTGCCCCCATTATGTTTAAAACAAGCTAAGTAATCTCACACTTCCAGATCTAGGATTCTAAATCATGGCTAGAACTGAACAATTTGCAGTGTGGGGTATAACAACTGCAAAAAAAAATAAATAAAATAAAATAAAATGAAATAATAGGAAGTTGACCAGTGACCAGTGTTACACTTGGCGAGATCAAAATGACATTGCAGTTTACTGAGAGTTCATATTCTGTTTTTTAAAAGAAAAAGAGAAAAAAATGAGTCTCACAATCTTGAAGTGTGGTTTCATGAGATTTAGGTGGTGACATTCACAGCCACAATCACAGATTCCCCTGAGCTGCTGAGCTGAAGCCATGACTTCAGCATTCAGCTGCCACCATCAGATACGGATGTGGAGCAGAGCCATATTCCAGAGCTCACAGTATAAAAGTCCCAGAGAATTAGGGCTGTAGCGATACACTAATCTCGGGATACAATACGATACACAATACTCGGCTCACGATACGATATATATCGATATTTGTCCTAAGATACATTTACATCATTTTCTGAAAGGTTTTAACGGGACAAATTGATTTTGGTGACATCTTGTGAGTGTTCCAATGACTTTGTTTGAATTAATTGAACTGAAAGGTAGGTGACCGCAGACAGCGTCGCAGAGAGGAGAGAAAGGAGGCCTCTGATTGGTCAATTCTACATCCGCGTCATCGAAGAAATGAGGAAGTACCCACATCTGTACGATTCTGGTTCTCCACACTACAAAGACAGCACATATTCTGGTAATTCATGGAGGGAGATAGCGATGAATGTGGGTCTGGATACGGCCGAGACGGTGAGGAAGTGTAAAAACGCAAGAGATACGTTTAGTAAGTTTAGCTAGTTCGTGACTGTCCCTCTTGGATTGTGCCGTGGAATAACATAGCAGAGACGCGCTTCAAAATTGAGCATAAATCAAAAGTAAGATAACTTCGACACATTGCTTGGACTAGAAACAAAGGTCAATCAAAGAGTTTAATACAATCATGAATACAAAGAATTATTATGCCATGCAGAATATTTTAATTGGCCGATGGTACACTTGTCCACAACACCACAGAGATGCTGCCATCGACAAATGCACCCTTGAAGTCAGATTTTGTCCATCTTTTAAAGATCCAGAGGAAGGCGATCGGATCCTTGGTTCTTCTGAGTTTTATGGCCCTTTGTCTTCGAGTTCAGATGACCAACAGCAGGTCCAGACACATGTGGTTGTGAGATGTCCCTCAAATGTTTATCTATGCTGTCACAGATTTTTGGTCGCAAACTGTTGGTGGGGGTCGGGGAGGATGTTACAGTAATATAACTGAGATAACAAATTTTCTATATCGTTACATCCCTAGTATGGATAGTGGATGGATGGTTAAGTTTATCAGTTTACCGTATCAACAGTAAGTTTGTCGTGTCATGTCTTCAGTAAAGGTCAAGACCTTTGCTGATTTGCTGATTTGTTGGCCTGTGAACTTGCGCTCTGTTCTGCAGGTATCACCATCATTAATTTGAAAACAGGATTTTCTTTGAATATCGTTTTGGGTTGAACAAACTTTTGAGTATTTATTATTATGAAAGAATACATTCATTTTCATGTTTGAATTACTTGTTGTTGCTAAATAGTTTTAATGGTATAACATTTATTTACTAGACATTTATTTACCAGACAGTCTTGTACCTGAAACATTCAGGTGCTTCTGCACAGAAATATGACATAAAGACAATTCCTCTCAGAGATAAGTCTGTATACAAAGCATTTAGATTTGGTTTGCATTTTAATAACTGTTCATTTGTATTTGGTACAATTTTTTATAAAGAAGTGGGAGGAAACTGGAGCTCCCGGAGAAAACCCACTCAACACCTTATTTTAACTGTTAGATGCCAATTATCTTGTTCTCAGTCCTGATCTTGGTTTATCTTCTCATGCTTGTATTGATGAATTCATGGTGAAGTGATGGATTTTTAAAACTGCTTTCACAAGGCTTCTCTCGTCTATTCGAGTCCTTGTCTTACACCTGACCTGGATGAAACAAGTCATTTTTTGGAATAAATTTGTGACTCTTAGTTCCATGAATGATTGCGGTTGGCTGATGCTTATCGACTCTGAGCTCTTTTCTAGTTGTAACACTGCCATTATTGCAGAGAAACTCTTCAGGAGAACAAATATATCATTATTAATTTCTCCTCTCATATTAATACTGGCACCGATGTTCTGGTTGTCGCAAATTTTTTAAGTCGCCTCCACATGGAAGGCTTCTCTTGTCTTGGTTCTTGTCTTGGACTAGAAATATGCTCCTCGTCATTTCTTCTCTCATGTTTGTTCTGGCGCAGACATGCTGGTGTCATGACTTTTTTGAATCGTCTCAAAAGAGAAGGCTTCTCTTGTTTTGGTTCTTGTTCAGAAACTTCCTGCTGTTTGGAGACCCGTTGTGTCTCGTTGTGTCTAAGGGGAACCTCTTCTGGGCACCTTATCTGGAATAAATACATCCACACCAGTAGAAATATGCTCCTCGTCATTTCTTCTCTCATGTTTGTTCTGGCGCAGACATGCTGGTGTCATGACTTTTTTGAATCGTCTCAAAAGAGAAGGCTTCTCTTGTCTTATGGAGTCCATCTTTGGGGGCAAGACCTTCTGTGACTCATCTGATTCTGAGACAAAGTCTAGTTCCATGAGCTGATCCGGTTCAGAAACGTCATCTGGTTTTGAGACTGAATCTGATTCTATGAGCTCATCTGGTTCTAAGACTGAATCTGATTCTATGAGCTCATCTGGTTCAGAGACTGGGTCTGGTTCTATGAGCTCATCCGATTCAGAAACGTCATCTGGTCCTGAGGCTGAATCTGATTCTATGAGCTCATCTGGTTCAGAGACTGGGTCTGGTTCTATGAGCTCATCCGATTCAGAAACGTCATCTGGTCCTGAGGCTGAATCTGATTCTATGAGCTCATCTCGTTCTGAGACTGGGTCTGGTTCTATGAGCTCATCTGGTTCTGAGACTGGGTCTGGTTCTATGAGCTCATCCGGTTCAGAAATGTCATCTGGTTCTGAGACTGAATCTGATTCTATGAGCTCATTTGGTTCTGAGACTGAGTCTGGTTCTATGAGCTCATCCGATTCAGAAACGTCATCTGGTTCTGAGGCTGAATCTGATTCTATGAGGTCATCTGGTTCTGAGACTGGGTCTGGTTCTATGAGCTCATCTGGTTCTGAGACTGGGTCTGGTTCTATGAGCTCATCCGATTCAGAAACGTCATCTGGTCCTGAGGCTGAATCTGATTCTATGAGCTCATCTGGTTCTGAGACTGGGTCTGATTCTCTGAGCTCATCCGGTTCAGAAGAGTTAGGGTTAGGGTCATCTGGTTCTGAGGCGAAGTATAATTTCGTAATCTCATCCAAGTTAGAAACCTCATCTGGTTTTGAGGCCAAGAATGAATTTATGATCCCCCCGAAGTCAGAAACCCAAAGTGCTTTTGAGACCCAGACTGATTCTATGATCTCGTCCAGTTTAGAAGCATTATCTGATTCTGAGGCCGAGTCTGATTCTATGTTCTCATTCAGTCCAGAAACCCCATCTGGTTCTGAGACAAATTCTGATTCTATAGTCTCATCCAGTTCAGAGACCTCATCTGGTTCTGAGACTAAGTCTGATTCTATAGTCTCATCCAGTTCAGAGACCTCAACTGGTTCTGAGACAAATTCTGATTCTATAGTCTCATCCAGTTCAGAGACCTCAACTGGTTCTGAGACTAAGTCTGATTCTGAGGTCTCATCCAGTTCAAAGACTAGAAGCTGTTCGTAGACCGGTTCTGTTTCTTTTGATCTTGTCGTCAGATTGTACTTTGCTGTTACGGAGGCCCATACAGCTTCAGTGGCCTCCACCATTTCTAAGGTTTCTTCAAGGTTGAAGCCCAATGCAGCTTCACTGGTCTCCACGTCAGAGACTTCTTCTGGCTTGGAGACCAATTCAGCTTGACTCGCCTCCCACATTTTATAGATTTCTTTAAAATAGGAGACCAATTCAGCGTCACTGCTGTCCATTTCAGAATCTTCTTCTGATTTGGAGACCAATTCAGCTTGACTCGCCTCCCGCGTTTTATAGATTTCTTTAAAATAGGAGAGTAATTCAGAGTCACTGGACTCCATTTCAGAAACATCTTCTGGTTTGGAGACCAATTCAGCTTCACTGGCCTCCTTGTGCTCAGAGACCTCTTGTGGTTGTGAGAATCCTGTTGGGTAAGAATTTTCTTTGGTGACCTCACCCTGGTTACAATTCTCAGAGAGTCCAGACTTCTTCTTTTTCTTGTTTTTACGTTTCTTTGGTTTTTGTTCATCATTGGCCTCCAGTTTAGAGATATTTTCTGGTCCTGTGATTGCTGTTGTTGTTATCACCTTGTCTGGAAAAATCAAGTACTGGGTTGGAATATCTTCATCACTTTGGCTGTTCTCCTCAGGGCGTCTTGATTGTTCAGAGACCTGTTTTGATTTGGAGGACTTTTCAGTTTCAGGGTACCCATCTTCGCTGCCGCTAGGATATGACAGGATATGGATCCTGTGGTCCTGGTTTTCCACAATGTTGCTCTGCAGACGTTTCTCAGAAGATGTTGCAGTGTCAATCATTGTTCTTGTTTTTGCAGTAAAAGGCATTTTTAGAAAAAAATTTGCGCTGAGTTTTAAGATTTCTTCGAACTGGGATGTGTGTTGCAGGAATTTGAAAATGAGTGAAGGAGATCCATTAGTCAATATGAGTCCTTTATGATGTCACTGGAATTCGGAATTCGGTAAATGGGGTATGACATCATGTGGAACTGTGTTACTATGGTAACAGTCTCACATGACATCATGAGGTGCCGGAGTTCTAATTAGGTCACATGACACCATGATCCCATGTGGCACCATATTACCATGATAAAACAGTGTCACATGACTAGAAGGAACAATGAGTGAAAAATAAAATAAAACAGAGAATAAAGTTGATTTTAAAAGACAAAGAACAAAGAAAACAGATTTTTTTTCAACAAAAACTTACACTTGAAATATTCTTGACCATGACAAGCTTAAAACTGGCACATGAATCTCTATTTTCAAGATGACAGCCATTCAGAATTCATTCTCAGCCATTCATTTAGCGATCGGTAAGCACAAACCAATGTTAAGATATCTGAATTATCAGAACGCTTCAATTAGTGACAAATCTTTGTTAAAATCTTAAGATACTGCGCTGAGTGCCGAGTTTCGAGTGCCACGGAAGTCCTGAGATAGAGACCCCGTAGCCTGTTAGCACATGCTTGCCAGCAGTGGTGAGTCCCATCCACATTGTATTGCGCTAGCATAACGTGCTAGTTCCCGCTAGCTTTGATGCTAATTTCCGCTAGCTGTTGTTTTCTAAAAAACGGACTTTTTACGGGTCAAAGTGATTATCTGTGGGTGGTTTATTCAATCATTAGGTGTCACTATAAGGTACTATGTATAGGTTTGTATTTTGGTTGTAAAAATTGTTATAATTCTACTCGTTTTGGTAAAAGCACCCAGTTTCTGCTAAGCTATATTGTCTGATTGGTTCCTGAGCACTGTAGAATATAACTTGAAAGCTACAAGTGCAGTTTATTGCAACAATTCTGTTTAATGTTTTATATTATCAGATCTAAAAGCCAATGTGTGTTTGTAATGCAAAGTGTTTTGTGTTATTTTAAAGTTGTATTGACAATGCACTTTGGGAAATTGAACTAGTATGACCACTTTATTGCCACATTCCAACTATTTTATTTGGGCTATCATGTGGTAATTCTATAGTTGTAAATCTTTTGAAACTGTATCATTCTACAACGTTTTATTTTTTCTATTGAATCTGAACAGTAGCAAAAGGGTATTATAGTTATATAGTACTTATTTTTAAGCTACTTTATTCTGACTTTATCTCTTAGGTCAGGTTTTTCTGTTTGGATTGGAGTTGTGAACTGGAGTTGTGAACTGGAGTTGTGAACTGCAGACACGCAGGAGCACGAATCCTTTTCCCAGTACTGGATGGTGAGCCCCAGCCCCAAGAGTCGACTGAACTGGTAGCTTGTAACCCATGGTTACACACACATTATACACTGAACGACAAGAACATTGATCAGACTGTAAGAGACATTAGGGAGGTCTAATAGAACTATACCCGGGTACATGACATTTTCATTTATTTGGTAATGAGAGCTCTCTCATTTTGTTATTCTAGCACACTGAAATGTAACCATTTCTGGTTTAATACAGTCAATTCCTTCTGTGAATCAAAAGTGTTGTCTGTGTCCTATGTTGATTGCACCCCTAGGCTCCTTCGCTCTTACAATCTGTCTGATCTGGCCTACTCTCCCTGCCACACTGGTAATAAGGTATAGGTAACTATATTGCCATATCCAGATACCATAAAAATGATAAAGAAAGCACCTAAATTGCTACGCATGTGCTTGTTCACTGCAGAACACGACTCACTAACGATCACTCAACCGCTTGTAGATCCGTGGAAAAAAAAAAAGTAGAGGTTGAGAAAAACTCTTTAAAAAACTGTCCGTTTCCACTCAGCAGGCCAGTTATATGAACACACATGACATAGCTCCAGAGTTCAAGAAATGTCTGTCTGATCAGCTCCAAGGATGGATGTTTACAGTCTCAGTGTGATGAAGCAACCACCCAAAACATGGAAAAATACTGAACTTAATGGTTTGCTTTTTTAATGATAGTCCATCCAGAGTAATAACATCTAATTATCGAATACAGTGATCCCTTATTTTCGCGGTTAATGGGGACCGGCGACCCCCTGCGAAAATCAAAATCTGCGAACTGGAGCTGGAGCCCCCCGAGCCTAATTAATGTGTTTAAAATATGTTTAAAAACCGCAAAAAAAGTAGCAAAACAAGACAAAGGCTCAACTGTGGTCTTTCTGTTACCTTCACAGCCTCTGGTCTCTAAACCGTAGTAAAGAAACCGCTGGTATTGTGTTATTTTTGGCTCGTAATTAGCAGGTAACACGCTAACAACAACAAAAGAAAAAGTCCGGTTTTCTCTGTATGGAACAGACACTTTATTCTGGCCCTGCAGAATATGCACGTTAACAGAAAATGCTATTTA
The DNA here is from genome assembly GCA_018398805.1 of Hirundichthys speculiger. NCBI lineage: Eukaryota > Metazoa > Chordata > Actinopteri > Beloniformes > Exocoetidae > Hirundichthys > Hirundichthys speculiger. The sequence continues at coordinate 1,381,671 of JAGFBZ010001678.1, forward strand.
TGCTCACTCCACTTTTCATCTAATCCCGTTTTCGTTCTGCCGTCCCAGGACACACACACTACATTACCCATAAGGCCACCTTATTAAAGGGGCCAGGCTGGCTCACAACATTTCTTAGCTGGGAGAGAACATCCTGTGATGCGTCTTGGCCAATCAGCGCACAGATCCTACAGTGCTGGGCCATCTGCGTTTCTCGTGTGCTGCATTTCTCGCGTTGCTTACGGGAGGCCTTTACTTTCTAATATTCACATTTAAATTGTAGCCCATCTTGTATGTCACCAAGCACAATGCCAAAAAATTGCCAATAATGTTTATGCATTGGATCCACTGCACCCCGTAAAAAGGTTCAGGCTCAGGATTTATTTTATTTTTTTTTACTTTAAGCCCTGCATTCAAGGTCACCACCAGACTCTTTTGGGGGCAGGTGCCAGGAGAAAGAGAAAGTGGCTCTCAGTTAAATTAAATGTATTTATAGTACAGCGAAATGTTTGCAGCAGAAAATAATAGAGAATCACTGTGTTAAGGGAACATAACATGTTAGAAAACTCTGACTCTGTAGGGACTCTGGTGTTATTTCTGTTATTTTGTGTAAGAACATCAAAAATTGTGTTTCCTGATTAGAGCTGAGCGATTTTATCAATTCTGTGATATATATCGATATTTTATTTCCCCAGAGAGTATCGATTTTTCCGCCGCAGGTATCGATATTCTAAGGTTCTTTCAAAACCCCCGTGTCCCACGTTTAAAAGTTTGCAAGTAACAATTTGCACTGTTTAAATAAATGAAACTATTTTTCTCAACACATCTTTTATTCATTTTGTGCAGCAGTTGCAAGCTGCCTGTCAGCCATATAATGTGTAATTGATACTTTTAGTTCATTTAATTCAAACAAAGTCATTGGAACACTCACAAGATGTCACCAAAATCACTTTGTCCCTTTAAAATCTTTAGGAAAATGATGTAAATGTATTGTAAGTTGAATATCGATATATACACCTTTTCGACTTAAAAATTGTGGACAAGCAAGGCAGTCTTCGTGCAGTAAAGGCTTGTGTATTTCGCATACTTTCTTCTTCCATTGTTGAATTTTCACGCCATTGTTGGCACAGTTTATGACGGAACGTGTATTCCCACTCGACCAACTCGACATTATAAAAATATATATTTGTAGAAAGAGAAAAATACTGGTTAATCTGCGAGCCGGTGAAAGTGTCGCTCTGTGGCACACTCCAGCAATGGCGGATGGGGTACTTCCGGGGGGCTTGCCCGAATAGGTCTATATTGTATCATGAGCTGAATATCGTGTATCATATTGCGAGATTAGTGTATTGCTACAGCCCTATTACTGATAAAGGTCATTTTTTGGGGGGCAAAAGTCTCCTCATCTAGAAGTTCTATTTATCCATCTTTCATTTATAATTAGTTGAATTAGAGCTATTAGTAAAATGTGTCCATGCTTTACTGTCGAGTACCATTCATGTAAAATCACTGATAGGACTCGAGACGATCTGAAGTCAGGGCCGGTGTGGAGGTGCACTTTTCTGACCAAGATAATGATGAAGCAATTACTGTAAGAGCACTCCATCCTCTCTTATCCGGGGTGACCCATGGAAAGAAGATAGGAACTCTATTTTGGCCTCAAAGACATCAAGGCCACGCCTTATCTTTTCTCGGAAACAAACCCGTGGCCTTTGTTTCAGCGTTTCCTCGAAACCATCTATTCATGCGCGCAACTCTCTCAGCCCCACGGGCTCCCTGTGGGTCTAACGGATCTCAATGATTTCAGAAGGGAAACTGATGACTGTTAAAAATGTATGAGGCGTGCCGAGGGATGTCAGATGCGACGCTATTAAGCTATTTATACACGTGTACTGAAGTCCAGAATTTTCCCACACCGAGCACAAAATGTGCATATATTTCCAGTACTGCTGATGCTGCAGCTGCATCCAAATGCACATAATATCTCCATAAAGACAAAACATTCATCATTATGTATAAGTCACACGATAAATAATAAAACAGCTTTCTGCCTCATGTCGTGCGATCCCTGCGCTGCCACTCCAGAGCAGCGATAAGACATGTCACACATGTAGCGTCATGTTGCTCAGAGCCGTTTTCACACACAGATACCAGAGAGAAAATGCTCAACACAATGCTCTTATGTAGTACCTTTGTCTTGGTCTCCAAAGTGCCTTACGATGCGTTTCTCATTCATCCATTTCTCAAAAGACTCGTACAGTAATCGCTATTGTATATGTGCGCTCCATTCAAGCGTGAACAAATGTGTTAGCACCCTTAGAGATCATTGAAACAACAAATTGAAATCATTTGTCTCCCGTTTAACTGCATGCCTTTATTACGTGATGGAGAAAGAGGAAGGAGCTATCGTTTATTTTATTTTATTTTACAGTAGTATTCCACAACGCCTGGAAAGATTTGCAGATATTCCTGAAAGGGATCATACATCACTGCAATAACGTGATCTTTCAAAATAACTGTTTGACCTTAATTAGCATCTAAACATTCAGTGTTTCTATAGGCCGTCCAGCCCATTTAAGGAAAGAAAACTGAAAGAAAGAAAGAAAACGTGTGGTATGATACAGAAGACAGTTAAAGATGAGCATGTTAAAAAGACCATCCCCCAGGAGGCTTCATGTGAGTCTAGTTGCAAATGTTATTTATAAGCATAAAGTCCATGGTACTGTAGCTCGTCTCCCAGGACTTGGCTGAAAGAGAAAATGCAACCTGAGGTTAATGAGAAGAGATGGACAAAGAGCCAAACACATTAAAGCTGAGCTCAAAGGTCTGGTTACATCATCCGTCGCCCTTTGAACAACATTGAGCCCAATGGAAGTAAAGCTGGCGGGCTGCTAAAATGCACGTGGACAAGTTTCAAAGTTCTGGGGAGAAAACCTGATGTGAATATGTTCACAGATGGAAAACTGAAGCTTTTCAAAGAAAACTGAAACACTCAGAGAAGGCTCAGTTATGTGTCCAGTCAGATTTTTTTTATATCTGGCATACTAAAGGAAAATATATTGCAGTATATTGGAAAATATCATGCAATATATTTGATAATATATTCCCATATATGAGATTTAGTATTTATATTCTCCAATATATGCATTGACCATATTTGTGGATATATTGATACATATAAAAAAATATATTGTAAGTAAGACCAAAAAGGTCACTATATTTTTCCATGTATAGTTTGTCTTTATATGCTCCAATATATATGTTTGTGCCATATATAGATGTATATTGTACTATATACAGATATATATGGATATCTATAAAGTGCCTTATATGGATAAATATATAGCACCATACATGGATATATATTGTGCCATATACGGATATTTATATGGTACAATATATGAATATCTATATAGTGCTATATATGGATACATATATACTCCCATATATGCATATATAGATATTCATATATAGTACCATATGTCATGGTCTGGGTCAGCCACGGCAGGCTTTCTTGGTTTTTCAGCTTTGTTTTCTTTTGTGTTAAGTTGGCGTCGCTCTCCCCGTCTTTAGTGTAGCCTGTTTCCTGTTTTACTTTGAAGGTCTGTCTTGTCTTGTATTCTGCTTTTCTTCCCTACGAAAATGTTTGAGAGGCTTGCCAATAGTTTTTCTTTGAAAAAAAAAATCTGTTCATTTAAAGAGCCAAAACTGTTTTTGACTTTGTTCATAGTATTGATGTAATGATCTCAGGTGTATGTGTGTGTGTTATCGGTTATTGGTATTGATTTCAAAAATCAGTTATTGTGCATCCCTATATTTTCCCATATAAATCACAATACACATTATGTTATATTTTGGGATATATAAACACATATACAGTATATTCATCCATAATATATTGCAATATATGGAAAGTGGCAATTATTTGTATATTTTGCAATATATTACAATATATTGCACACAATATATAATATATTGTATAATATAGCCCTATTATTATTGGTAAATAATAGGGCTGGGCGAGTTAACGCATTATTATCGCATTAATTTATTAACGCCGACATTTAATTTATTGCCCGTTAACACATGTTACTCACATGCTTTTGTTTTGAAAAGTCTGTTTCTGGCTGCTGCAGAACTGGAAAACAATTGGCAGGTAAACATTTGGAAAAGCTAAAACAGACATGGAGAACGGTAAAATTCAGTGAACTTTACAGTTCAGGTAGCAACTCAGGTAGCAATATTAACAATTCTGTCTGAAAAAAAAAATCTGGACTGCAACAAAACTTTGTGGTCATTCCTCTATGTTCCATCAGATCTGCTCCATGTGTTCACTGTCCTGCTGTTCTCTAGCTGGTTACTGCAGTGCGGCTCCATCTAGTGGTAGAGATGTGTAATGACAACAGAAAGTCCAGTCCTCCATTACAAAACAAATTCAGGCTCGAGCCGTTTTTTAATTTCATATTTTTGATCTAAGTTTAAAATTGAAATATAAAAAATCCAGGCTTTTTTTTTTTGTGTGTGTTAGATTGAAAAACAAAAAACGTAATAAAGTGTCACTTTCTATTTTTTTGTATTTTTGATTGACAATTGAAAATGGAAAGAATTAGTGATACATGGATTAGTAAAGTTAATGAACTTTAACATCGACATTTTCATTTTAAAGTTCTCCCAGACGGAGGATTCAGCAGAAACAAGGTTATTTGTAACAACTGACAAGTTAAACTCCCCGTTAAAAGTTTCTGCTGTTACCTCAGAAATTACCTGTTTTAATGTTCTGATTGTGCTGAGCCACAATCATTTTGTTGGATTTTGTTTGTAGACTTTTTTTTAAGATGAGCTTTTCACTAAATATGTGTTACTGACAAGTGCTGATGTTAAAAGTGTTTGAACAACAATGTTATGACACTTTAGTTCATATGGCAGCAGAACATTTCAATAAAAGTGACCTTCACACTACTTTTAAATTCATTATTTGATTTTGCGTATACAAAGTGGTTAATCATGATTAATTAGGGAAATTTTAATCGTTGCCCAGCCCTAGTAAATATATTTTCCCTTGGTGGGGACCTTCAAAGCAAAACAGGAAATGGAACACAAAGAACTCTAGAAAAGCAGACGAATAAAGACTAAGAAAAGAAGAAAAACCAAAGAAACATAACATGCCCAACCCTAACCACAACAGGTAGATGCAGAAGTCTACCTGGTGGCTGCAGAGACTGTTTGTTGGCTGATAAAGTTTGTGTAAATTTGACAATTTTGTTACACAGTCAATTTCATCCATGCCATTTTAACTTGTTTCATTGAATAAATGACAAGTTAAGTCAAAAATCAAATGCAAAGTCTGATTTGCGTTGAACACAATGAATTCAAGTTTGGTTTTGTTTTTTTTCTCCTTGATGTATCGGGGAGCAATTCGATGTCTTGCCTCAGGAGACGTTGACGTGTTGGAGCTGAGGATCCGCCGACCTGGAGGATGACCCTCTTACTAATGAACGCTTCAATTATGTGCTGATGATTTGCTGTCACAGCTGGAAATACGAGGTCGGGGCTGCAGGGAGCATCCCAGGGCCGGGTGTCAAGTGGGGAAAAAAGAAAAAGTCATGCTCTGTTTACAGAAGAACCTCCTGCATTTGATCCATAATGGTGACAGGGATGCGGAGAACAGAACATCTTGCCAGCATACAAATGATCTGGCCTATTAGCTGCTACATTCACACATTACCTCACAAGCCCAAGCTGTAATCGCAGGCGGAACGACAGGGCTGAGACCCCGGTGGGATAATCAGTCACGGCCCATCGACTGTGACCGACAGTACCGACACTCTGATCCCAAAGCAGCAACTGTGGCGCTGAAAAAAACCAAAAAGAATGTCATGCATTCGAAACAGTCAGGAAAAGCACAAACGCAATCACGTCATAGAGTAAATCATCTGTCAAATGTGACTTGACTCCTGATGGACTAAGCTGATTGCTCTTCAGCTGAGGACACAGTAACAAAATAACTGACTGCCTACTGCAGGTAAGGCATTAATTACATAGATGTATTACTACAACTAAAATCACTGGCCACTTTATCAGGTCCACCTGTCCAACTGCTTGTTAATGCAAATTTCTAGTCAGCCAATCACATGGCAGCAACTCACTGCATTTATTCATGTAGACATAGTGAAGATGATCCGCTGCAGTTCAAACCAGCATCAGAATGGAGAAGAAAAGTGATTGAAGTGACTTTGAACGTGTCATGGTTGTTGGTCTGAGTATTTCAGCAACTGCTGATCTACTGGGATTTTCACCACAACCAGAGGACGGTCCAGAAAGAGAAAATACCCAGTGAGCTGCAGTTCTGAGGGAACAAATGTCTTGTTGATGTCAGAGGTCAGAGGAGAATGACCAGACTGGTTGGAGCTGATAGAAAGACAACTGGAACTCAAATAACCAGTCGTTACAACCGAGGTCTGCAGAAGAGCATCTCTGAACACACAACACGTCCAACCTTCAGGTGGATGGGCTACAGCAGCACAACCTGCAGCAATTGGTGATGCTGTCATGTCAATATGGACCAAACTCTGAGGAATGTTTCCAGGACCTTGTTGAATCTATGACACAAAGGATTAAGGCAGTTCTGGAGGCAAAAGGGGTCCAACCTGGTCCTAGCAAGGTGGACCTGATAAAGTGGCCAGTGAGTGTACATTCATTCTGCATTCCTCTGCGCTGTATTCAGAGTGCTGTGTCCTTGCCACTAGCTGAAGTTCGTTTCAGTCTTTCCCCTGATGGCTGAGTTTCCTTTTCATCTGGAGCATCAGAAAGTTTCCTCCGTACTGTCGTGGGAGCCTCCCTTTTTTGTAGTCGATGCTGCGCCTCCTTCGGTACGGTCGCTGCTCTGTTGTCATGAGTTTAAAACAGCACTCTACTGCTAAACACACCTGGTGCTAATAGCCTTAAGGATCACAATGTCTAAATGTGACTTAACAACATCCATATACGTACACAGTAGAGCTGAGCCATTTTATCGATTCTGCAATATATATCTCTATTTTATTTTCCCCAGAGAGTATCGATATTCTAAGCTTCTTCCAAAACCCCCGTGTCCCACCTTTAAAAGCTTGCAAGCAACAATTTTCACTGTTTAAATAAATGAAAGTATTTTTCTCAACACATCTTTTATTCATTTTGTCCAGCATTTGCAAGCTGCCTGTCAGTCATATAATGTGTAATTGATGCTTTCAGTTCAATTAATTCAAACAAAGTCATTGGAACACTCACTAGATGTCACCAAAATCATTTTTTCCCTTTAAAATCTTTCAGAAAATGATGTAAATGTATTGTAAGATAAATATTGATATATATCATATCGTGAGCCGAATATTGTGTATCGTATCGCAAGATTAGTGTATCGCTACAGCCCTAGTACACAAAGCTCTAAAGTTCCTCCTCGTTTCTCTCACAGTCGTCCAAATTACACGGTAAATTTGACTTCTGGTCCTTTGACTCCTTCAGTTTTACAAAAGTCTGGCTCGATTATCAGCCGCAGACTGAACTCATCCGTGATTTTTTTGTTTGAGATCTACCAGCTGCAAGTTCAGTGACTGCACCTTAAAGTCCTTAACATTTACCGGTAATGTTTATTAATCTGGAATGATTTTACCTCTGAGGTGAAGATTTTGTGCTTTTCAATGAATATGTAATTTCCGTCCCCCCCACTTTTCAGTCTATATTTATCCACACTCATTAGTTATTAAGTAAATTGTTTTGCGCTCCGACCGGTGGAAGCATTTATCTTCCCAGCTGCCCGAGCGAAGCAGCGGTCATCAGTAATGACTGTCATTACGCCGGGCTGGCCCCCTCGGTGGTGAAAAATACCGCTGCCATTCGGCTCTCCGTTAGCAAAACCCCTTGAAATGTTGGCACAAAAATGGCTCAGTGGGAGTGAGTGCCGGTGTTGGACGTGCCACGCGTTCCTGAGCAGCTGTCTCCCTCTGAGGCGGCGGGCGACGACGGCTCTCCAGCAGAAAAGCAGGAAGATGGAGCACATCTCCCTTTGTTTCATCCTCCTTACACAGACTGTCAGAGTAGCTTTCTACTCTGATCTCATAGTCATACCCCTGGACAGCCTTTCCAGATCTCCTCGCCGTGTCACAGAGCTGTGGAGTCACCTTCAGGATCTAGAAGCCCAGGAGAGACGCCACATCACCCGCCTGTCAAGGCTTCAGATCAGCATCTTTAGATCGCTCCTAAAAATGTCAGCCATTTTTCCTAACTGTTTTTGTGTTCAGTGGAGAGACAGCCTTGCAGACATGTCACATGTCATCTCAACTCTGGTTGATCTTTGTTTGTCGCCACGTCAGCTGTATAACAACAACGGTCCAATCTGTCCATGAAAACTCAGATTTGGGGTCGCCCCGGTAGAGCAGTGGTTGGGGCAGGCGGCCCATACACAGAGGCTCCAGTCCTCGTGCGGCTAGTTGGGAGTTCGACTCCCGGCTTGTCGGCCCTTTGCCGCGTGTCTTCCCCGTTCTCTCTGCCCCCCTTCCTGTCTCTCTCCACTATCAATAAAGGCCACTAGTGCCAAAAGAATCTTAAAAAAAAAAAAAGAAAACTCAGATTTGGTCATAAAACTTTGGCGTCGACTGTACCTGGGCGACGGACTTCGTTGACAGTTTTTCCTACAAAAGCTTCCATGAGTAGGGATGGGAATTGATACGATTTTTCCGATTCCAATTCCATTATCAATACTGTTTAACGATTCGATTCTTTATCGATTCTCATCGATTGTAATTTGGGCAAAAAGGAGAACAGTTTTATTAATATCAATTTTTTTTACAAACTAAACAGCGAGGTCAAAAGTGGCCCAAAGCCTGGATAACGTGTTAACTGTTGTAATATGTAACTGTGCAAATACACGAGAATGTGTAACATTTTACTAACAGATTTTTCCTAATAGAAATAAAAAATATCCTTTTTAAAAGGATATATGAGCTCACTAAGCACTCAAAAATAATAATAAAGGAAGATAAATACTATCAAATACAAGGGAACAGTGCATAGTACAAATCTGCAAATACTATGAAGAATTAACAATTGTTTTGCAGAAAAATAATCATGTCTTCCAGCCTCTGAACCAAGCCAGACTCTGTCTCTCTCGTAAAGCTCATCTTCTAAATGTAATGCAGAAGGAATTCGTTTAACAGCATAGCGTCATTGTTATAGCATGTTTTACAAATAAGCACATAGGCAGCGGGATAGCTACTTACCAGAGTTGCTTTCCGTAGTAACCACAGAGGTGATCTTAGCTTGGCTACTGCTGCTGGGTTGAGATCCATCAGTTTGAAGCGCATCAAAAACAAGACACTCGTTATCACATGTTGTGTGCGCAAATGTTTCTGCATGTTAGTCGTGTTTCCTCCCGACGCTGTTATCTCCACTTTGCAATGACTACAAGTTGCCTTGTTGCCATCTTTCTTTGGTGAAGTGAAGCCAAACTTTGGAGTGTTTGAACCTGGTGGGCGCCATTGTTGTTTACAACTGCAATGCTCGTGCTAAACCGACGTAACTTAATCACGTAAGTGCTTTCTGGAATTGACTGTGCGTAACTTGCTGGGGCGCCGAAAAGGGGGGGTAAAGGATACGGATTATAGGGGCCCATGATTGAGGGGGGCCCAGAGAGGCCCCTAATGATGATCAAAAATAGCATCAACAAATTTCGCCACTGTGTTGGGGGGCCCGGTAAAAATTCTTTTCATGGGGCCCAAAATCCCTAGCGGCGCCCCTGGTAACTTGTGTAAATTACATGAGATTTGTGCTGGTTGGAATCGATAAGAGAATTGCTAGATAAACTGCCAAACAATTCTATGGAATTGAAACACACGGAACCGGTTCTCTACAGGAACCGGTTCTCGATTCCACAACCCTAGCCATAAGACGGACATTTGTGGTCTTCAGTGAACTTTTGCGCCAACTGCTGGGTGGGATGGCGTAAAATTCACGCCGCTTGAGGATGAATTGCAATCTTTGGTCATCCCTCAGCTTTACACAGCACGCCCGTCATCAGTCACAAACTTTTAAACGGACAAAACACAGGCGTCAGTTTCGTCGGACAAGTCACCAGCGAAGCCTTTATTTAAAGCAAAAAAAAAAAAAAAAAAAACACGCTTGTCAGATGATTGAAGTATCATCGGCTTCGGCTAACTTTAATGAGACAACAGACTGAAGTTTGTTGGGAAGCTGTTTTTAACACCTGAACCGTCCAACGCGTGTTTCAGAAGTGCCACAGACGTTTGTGATACATTTACGTCTGACTTGTCGCGGGCATCGCCCAACTGGCCGGCGAGAGGTCTGGAACGTGACGGCGTGAGCGAGAACTTAATGTCCTCACAGCAGCTGCTGCTCCAGCATCGTCCAGGACGAGATGAATTTGACATCATCTCCTCACAATGGGGACAAAACAGTGAGTAATGGAACAAAAAAAAAGCTTAAATGCTTTGACATCACACAGAATGTACTCAAAGTGACGTACGAAGATGTTCAGCGGTGCTCAGTTTCACCTGCAGATGTGTTGGGTTTTTTTTTGTCTGAATGGCGTCTTCAGGTATACGGCTCCCGTGTGAACCGCTGCAGGGATCTTCTCTTTGCCGTCGGTGACCCCTGGACCTCTCACGGTCCTCCGGCGAGAAAGAGGCGAAGAGAAAGAGCCACCCCGCTCCCGAAAATAAAAAAGGAATCACTGCTAAATCAATTATTCATTATCAATACTCCCCTCCCTTATGCCATCTCGCACAGCCTGGAAGATTCACGTCGGAGCAATCCTTTCCAACCTGTTCAGGGACCATTAAATTAACTGGAGGCTTAATGGTGAAATGGGGCACTTGGGAGGGAATGAGCTCAGTGAAAGGCATCTGAGCGTGAACAGCAGAGAATAAAAATAATTCAATTATCAGCGGCTACGTTGCATAAAGCATGACTGTGTTATTGATCCATAATGGCTCATACCCTCCTGCTGCTCCTACTGGCTGCACGAAGGCGTATTTAGATACGATTAAAGTCTTTTATTTGGTTTTCATTCGCAAATCAGAAGCCTCTAATGCTTGAATTTAATTAATAAAAAATCAGAGCTGCGAAGGACTGATAACTGTAACTGGTTAATTAAAGTCCGGTGTCAGTTACTTCCCAATGACGGACGTTCCTCCTGGATCCTTGTGGTCCTCATTACTTACAGTTCGTATCAGTGGAAGGCTGGTGCACTTTTCTCCAGGGGGGGGCTACACCAAAAACCAAAAAGCAAATGTAGTACAATATTGATATACGTACATTAATATTAATATATGTATATTTAAATTGAATGATTTTCTGAGCCTTCATTTTCACCATGGTCACGAAGCGCTAGCTCAAAAGCACCACAGAACTTGACACAATCTATTATTTTGGACAGGATGTGCCTGTTTTTGTCAACCTCTTCATTATGTTTTCAGATCCCTATCCTGTAGCCTTCATCAAGTTGAGCAGCTGTATTTATTTTCCTAAACATGGCTAGCCGCATTGCATTTTCAATATGAACCCTGGTTTGTTTGGTTTTCAGATATGTGTTTTAAGTCCTCTCTGAATCCATGCTGGGTCTGATCCGGAGGTTTGAAAAAGGATACAAGGGAAGCAAAATAAAGCATTGCTGTCATTACATGCCGTTAGCCAAGCCTTACTGAACCAGCTCGTCGAAAATGTCCGGTTGTACGTACTGTCATCCTCTGTCTTTAGATGGCTGTTGAATGACGATGTCAGGCTGATCAGGTCCAAGGTCTTTGACTCTCAACTTTTCCTGCAATGTTCTCCTCTAAAAAAGTTTTGTTTTTAATGATAAAACAGAGTTTTCTCTTTCCATTCTTGCTAGCGAAAATACACTCTCTTCCCGCTGACTCCTTCTAGCACACTTTGACAGATGTGCTGTTAGCCGGTTGCTCTGTGCTGCCACCCTGTGGCTGACAGACTGTACAGCAGCAGCACCATTCAAATGAATGCTGAGGGCATATTACTCACTAACTCTATGATAATGAATTATTTTAAAACTATACAGTAAATATTTCAAAGTAATTAAGTCTTTTTCACTTGAGTTCTTGGATGTAGGGAGAGGTGGGGCGGCGCCCTAGCGCCCTCTTTTGACCAGCCGCCAGTGGTTCGTACATCAAATCTGCCTCTTTCCTGCTGGAGTGAAGTGTGCCAGAGCGCAGGGTCTGTGGAAATACAGTGACTTAACGGCACCAGACACGGTCGGCCGTGAATGACGGCTTCTCCTCCAGTTCACCTTTTAAATAAAACACGCGAACCGTGAACAGGTTTCCTTAAAAACTATGTCCTCTCACGTGACAAATCTAAAAAACACAGATTATGGCCCCGATCGTACACTTCCCCTTACCCGTTAACACTAGCCGCTACCTGCAAATTGTGGGTTTAAGAACCTCCGCTAACCGCTAATGCAATCTTCCACTCGCTAAATCCGCTACCCATTATGCCGACTCCCTTACTCACTTCGTAGGCGTGGCAATGGGCGTGTCTTTTGCCCTTTGGCAAACTCGGTATCTTGCGATCAAGGGTTTAGGCACGTATAAGAGCGGGTCCAAATGGCATCAATGTGCGTTCACCTGGTCACATGTTGGACCTGCACAAATGGCTCTACCTCTCAAATTAACTCTTCTTAACTGTGTGCAGAGGAGGAGGAGGAAGGAAGAGGAGGAAGCTCTACAGCAGAATCCCAGATGAGCTGCACATGAGAGCTGCTCTGATCTGGATGAAAAGACGCTCCATAGCAGTTTGCGGGTAGCACAACCTGCTCTTAAAGACAATGGCTACTGGCGCTGGGGGTGAGTATTGGCAAGGTCCTCACAATACGATATGTATCGTGATACTTGACCAAAAACGTCTCACTTGGTGGGCAGGTAGGAAACGGATTAGCAGGTGCCGAGGACAGATATGAGCGCTGGAACAAAACAAATGTTTGTGTTTGAATTTAGAAGATGGTACTATAACCCGGTACGGGAGCAGGCTGCATCTGTTGTTCAGATGCAAACCAGCTGCCATTTATAGAATATTTCTAGAGCCGGTCCAGCAACATCAGCGTTGGTGAGTCATTGTTATACAACCGATGGAGGATGAAGAACTTTATCCCAGATGTGTGTCTGTGTCTAACATGTATACATATAAATATATATATATATATATATATATATATATATATATATATATATATATATAAGGTTTATTGCCTCTGCGTTGGGGTTAATTTTCAAATCTTCCTTATTTAGCAGATAAATTCCATTTCAGATACTGGCAAACACCATCTCAGTTAGTTGGTTTAATACTGTCAGATGCTGAAATCGGATTATGTTTGTGTGTGTGTCGGGGGGGGGGGGGGGGGGGGGGTTGCAGCTTTGTGCGAGTAGGATGACAAAAGTAGGTGGACTGTAATAAACTAAATCTTTTTCTAAACCTCATTTTCTTTCATCTGAAGTAGGGAGTACACATCACCACTAGGGGTGAGTATATGATATGTATCGTGATACTTGGTTCACGATATGATATTATCACGATATCACAATATATTGCGATATTCTACCCAGTTAATATCAAAATTACAAGTAGAGATAAAAAATCATGTTGCTGTATATGTTCATCAGATGATATTGATCATTCAGAGGATAAATTGAGTCAAAACTATTAGCTTCAAAACAAACTATTTATTGTTTATTATTAGTGTTTTTGCACATTTAAGTGAATGAATTAATTTTCCTAAAATATCGATATTAGGAGCTGAAAAATCGATATTATATTGGGTGGCCAAAAATCACATTATATCGCCAAATCGATTTTTTTTTCACATCCCTAACTGACGCACTGATTGGTTTAAAAGGTGGAACGCCCTAACCACTCCGATGCATAATGTAGTGGGTAGCGCAGGTGGGATGGCGGGTTTAGCAAGGTGGAAGATTGCGTTCTTAGCGTGGGAACGCCCCTCCTGCGACCCGCTCTCCCTTAATAGCGGCTTTAGCAGATCTGGCGGAAGATCGGCCCTATGTGTATTTTTATTTACAAGTGTGATGCGCATCGACTCCTCTTCCCTCCTTTGAAGAGATAAAATCAAAAAACCAGTAGAAGCCTGATATCAGCAGCGTTATTAAATAACAGAGCAGTTGCACATTTTTATTTGCACGTAAAATAATATTGTAGGTGGATCCGTGCACACGTTGTTTCAAAGAATGCAGGGTTTTTTTTTCTTTGCCCAAAGAGGCGTGCAGCAGATAATTGAATATTGATATATTCAGTGTTTGTCTCAGAAGGAAGATTGTTATTCTGCGTGGCGGTTTGGAGGATTTCATCTTCAGGAGCAGCTGAGGGTCTGGAGCCTGGAGACCACCGAGTGTGTGTTTGTGTGTGTGTGTGTGGATTCACAGAAAACCAATCAAGGCACCTGCTGGCTAACACTGCCAGTCACTGATAAAAGAGAAAAGACTCTGTAGGCCTCTGGCACAATCCGCCGCCTCGTTAAAGGTCATGACGGATTGCAAGAATCGTTCCTTCAATTCCCCCGTCTTCAAACACACGTTTTAATGTCTGGCGGATGAACCCGGTGAAAAAAAACACATTTAAAAAGCCAGCCGTGGACTGTGATCATTTTAATTACAAAATGAACATCGGGCTCAAGGCGAGAAAACAGTTGGAAAACAAAAGGCTCCAGTACAGACGATTAAAAAAAAAAAAAAAAGAAGCTGCTGTAGTAAGTGACCCACAGCTACAACGTCAGGATTAAAGCACTTCACCATTTATCATGCACAGACAGGATACTCTGCAGGAGATGCATGCAGCGGGGGGGAAGAAAAAGAAAAGAAAACACCACCTCAGCACGAGAACGTTACAACATCTGCTTTATGCAGGAGAAGGCCACGGCAGATCACAAGAACATCACATTATCGTCAAAAGGATCACAGTTCACATCCCAGCAGGGACAATGTCGGGTGCTTTTTTTTAATTTAGTTTAGTTTTTTTCCCCGAAGTTAAATGATTTTCTGTAGTTTTTTGTTTTTGAACAGGTGGAATGACATCCGTGAAGAAGAGCGCAGACACCGCCGCGGCGACAGCGCCCCCCGGTGTCTCCGCCACCTAACGATACTGTAAACAATCTACACTAATAAGGCGCACAGTTGAAAAGTTGCCCAACGAAAAGGAGCCACAACTTCAGTTCGTAAAGGGTTCGATGTGACGGAACGCGTCAACGCCTCCCACATCGAGACTCTGCAGATCCGGCATACCAACTGTCAATACACCGACTGCAGGCAGTAAAATGCTGTTTGATTTTTTTTTTTTTTTTTTTTTTTTACTCCGATGGCCGAACCGTGCTCAAACGCACACAAACACGCACTCACCCAAAAAACGAAAAACAACAAAGACAAACACGTGACCCTATTTTTCCTCGTTAATCATGAATCTTAACATTTTGTCAAGTGAGGCACGCAGTACAGCAGAGTAAACGTTTTTTTCTTATTCTTCTTCTTCACCTCTTTTGGTTTCTGACATCTAGAAACGTGGACACCGAAGGCCCCTCCTCGACTGAAAAGAGTAATTATATATATTTTAGGGCTGGGCAAGTTAACGCGTTATCGCATGAACGCATTAATTTATTAACGCCGACATTTATTTTATCATGCATTAACGCGTGTTGCTCACATGTTTTGAAAAGTCTGTTACTGGCTGCTGCAGAACCTGAAGAGAATTGGCAGATAAACATAAGGAAAAGCTAAAACAAACATGGAGATTGGTAAAAATCCATGAACTTTACAGTTCGGGTAGCAGCTCAGGTAGCAATATTAACAATTCTGTCTAAAAAAAATAAAATTCTGGACTGCAACAAAACTTTCGCGTCATTCCTCCATGTTCCATCAGATCTGCTCCATGTGTTCACTGTCCTGCTGTTCTCTAGCTGGTTACTGCAGTGCGGCTCCATCTAGTGGTACAGATGTGTAATGACAACAGAAAGTCCAGTCCTCCATTATAAAACAAATTCAGTTCTGTGGCCTGTTTTTTAATTTCGTGTTTTTGATCCAAGTCTAAAATTGAAATATAAAAAAAACAGGCATTTTTTTTGTTTTTTTGTGTTAGATTAAAAAAACAAAAAACTTCATAAAATGTCACTTTTAAATTTTTTTTTTTTGATTGACAATTGAAAATGGAAAGTCCATAAGCTTATTTTATTTGACATTTTTTAAGATGAGATTTACACTAAATATGTATTACTGACAAGTGCTGATGTTAAAAGTGTTTGAACAACAAATGTTATGGCACTTTAGTTCATATGGCAGCAGGACATTTAAATAAAAGTGCTTTTTACACTACTTTTAAATTCATTATTTGATTTTGCGTATACAATGCGATTAATCGCGATTAATCAGGGAAATCAAGCGATTAATCGCAATTTAAAATTTTAAGCGTTGCCCAGCCCTAATATATATTTATCTGTTTTTTAAAATTCTCTTTTAAAACTACACGCACAGAACGGTTAATTACTCTCGCTGGCATCCACCTGTTCCTCAGCATTAAAGGGAGCTCTTTCCAAAGATTTTTTTTTTTCCTCTTTGTGATTATGAAACCTGCTTTGTTTCTTTTTTCCTTTCTGTCTAGAAAGTTCGGACTGTCGCGTTCATTTTTCACAAAGACGTAAGGCATTAAATCTCTTCGGCTGCATCCTGTCGCACGAAGGCTTTCGGACCTCTCGTCGAACTAAAACCAAATATAACTATAAAAATTAGAGACTTCAAGCCCGACTAGTCGCACTACAAACTGGTTCACTGTAGCTATTTGAAACACTGATTGTCTACCTTATCAATAGAAATGCTAAGATGCGAGTAAACGTGAAAAGATGTAAACACTGTTAATAATCCATCTGGCTCTGCGTCTCAGAAGATGTTGGACCCTGTGTGAGATATGAGGAGACGCTTCCGGACGTAACATGGAGGAGGAGTGAGGTAGTCCACGCGAGAACCGACGTCGGGGAGCTTTACTGGTCCGCCGGACCAGTCGGATCGTTTTCTGATTTGGCAGGGAGAAGCTGTTGGATTAGCTTTGATGACAAAACGCCGTCAATTCTGTTTTCAGTCTGAACTTTCAGATGTTAAAGCCGCTTCTTTCCTCCCAGGTGAGTCGGCGGTCATCTGCTCTGAGGGGCCAAAATGCTCTGTCAGGATCAAATCAGTCAATTTTAAGCTTTTGCGTCTCGCCTGTGGGCTCCTCCTCCTCCACCCCCGGACCGCTCAGACGATGCGATAGTCAAAGGTGTCCTTCTCGGTGTGGTCTGTCCAGTTGGAGGAGGGCATGCTGCGGTACGGGTCCAGCAGGATGCGGAAGCAGCGCACGATGAGAAGGGCCAGGAAGATGAAGAGCAGCAGCACGAAGACGAAGGCGGCCTTCTGCTCCAGCGTCAGGTAGGAGGACACGTGGTGGCCGCCTCCCGACGAGGACAGCGTGCTGCTGAAGAGGCCCTCGGCCATCCTGGGCACGTCCATGCTTGATCGTCTCGGCTCCAGCCTCTTTGTCGTTTGCTGGGAAGTTTTTCTGGAGGGAAGGACGAGCTCCGAGGGGGGGGACGGGATCTGCAGGCTTTAACAGACAACAAACCAATCGAATGAATTCTCATCTATGTGTACAGATGGAAGCAACAAAGTGATAAATATTTTCTGGCACAACAAAGTGGCTCCTGGATGAGTTTATATTCAGAACTCCAGGCGCAAAACCAAACCTGCTCAGTGAGCCAAAAAGAAAAAGAAATCTCAATGGACTCTTTTGGCTGCGAGTTTCAGCAGCTCGGGGGATTGGAATTGACACTTTGGAGTTTGTTATGTAACATTTATCGGAGGAAAGCGGCTCTGGAGGTAGATACGCTTCTGGTGTCATTGTGAAATGTCCGGCCCTGCCCTCGGTGAGGTAACGCCAGTCCGCATCAGCTATTTAAATTCATGGGGAAACATTTATTTCAGACACGTAAGCTTGCATAAAGAAAAATTGGATTTCCACTCGGGCAAGGTTGTGTGAATGAAGCATGAATACAGACGGGTTACAGCAGGTCTGATTTAAAGGCAGATCAAGTAGTCAGTTCCAACAAAGATCCAGGGACGAGCTCCAGTTTAACATAAAATGCTGCCCTTGTCAATTAAGTTTCATTTCAGCCATTATGCTAATGTCCCTGCTTTACTGCCGAACCATATTGTGGCACTTTCAGACTGAGATTCTCGCCCGTGAAAATATGGAAATAGCAACTTTACTGTCACTTGTTGGTTTTCAGATTCACGTTTTAGAGCCTTTTAGCCCGGCTGTGCTGAATCTGAGCGGCAAACACCGCTAAACGCGCTGCGCCAATTATGACACGGGCCCGCCCCGAAGAGCATGTGGGAGCAGCCAGGTCGAGCCGTTTAAATCCCGAGCAACGCCCCGATCCACGGGGGTTAATGAGGAGACGCTGAAGTCGTTGAGCTGGAGTGAAACGGAAAACGAGGTGAAGGACATTTGAGGCTTTAATTTCTCAATTTGTGATGGAGAATGTGACGTGGCTTGAACGCAGCATGGAGAAACTGGTACCGTCAGTAATGACGGAAGATGTTTTGTCACGTGCTTTGGACCCCAGGTCCTCTATGTGGTCTTCATACCGGGGCGTTAAGACTACAGACGGAGCAGTGAAACTAAAAAAGGAGCAGGGTTTGCACTGTTACTGTGAAGGAGCATCTCTGCACCCCGGACACTGAACTCCATGCCATCGGATCGGTTGTCGCCAGGCTACAAACGCAACGCTCCAGAGCATTCGTGAAGATTTCAGGCATGGCTTCCTCTCTCTGATACGGTTTAACAAATGCAGATTTTTTTTTTTTTCTACTTAATGCGATGACATAATTTCGCTGTCGGGGATAATTAAGTATTATTCAGCTAGATCAATAAGACATGAAACTAGCAGCTAATTCATCAACGGAGGTCACAAATCCCTCAGACTTTGGTTCAAACAGGCTTTTTTTTTGCCTTCCACTGGTTAATACACAAAGTTCACATTTAAGTTATTTCAGCAGTGGCTTCATTTTTTCAGACAGAAGTGTAGCTAACCCCCGGTCATGTACGTTTGACCACGTGATCTAAAAATGTTGCATGTCATGGGATAAAAAAAAATCTTTGCTTGAAAGCTTAGATTTTGTTATGTGAACTGACTAACGACTAAAAACGAATTACAAACCCATCAGTTTAATTCGAGGTCGTTAAGTCCTGAAAAATCTGTGAGCTATTCAGATTTGCAGGGTATTAGGTCATCATTACTGCAATCGACTTAAAATTTAAGATGTCACTTGACAAAGAAAAAAAATGCTGTATGAGATATACAATTAAGAGCAGTAAGAAGTAGGGCTGGGCAAGTTAATGCGTTATTATCACGTTAATACATTCATTTATTAACGCCGACATTTATTTTATTGCGCGTTAACGCATGTTGCTCACATGCTTTTGTTTTGAAAAGTCTGTTTCCGGCTGCTGCGGAACCGGAAGACAATTGGCAGGTAAACACGCGGAAAAGCTAAAACAGACATGGAGAACGGTAAAATCAGTGTAAAAATCAGTGTACCCGAATATTAACAATTCTGTCTGAAAAAAAAAAAACTTTCAAACCCCTTTGTTTAAGACGATCATGTCATTCCTCCATGTTCCATCAGATCTGCTCCATGTGTTCACTGTCCTGCTGTTCTCTAGCTAGGTTACTGCAGTGCGGCTCCATCTAGTGGCACAGATGTGTAATGACAACAGAAAGTCTTATTTCTTGATTATAAATTCCAACCCCATTTTTGAGAATATGACTTCTAGACTAAAATATCCTCCTATATTTGGGCCAATACGGTTTGATCAATGACTTATTCAACAGCAATGCTGGAAATGATCATCAGAAGATTCTGTGCTCATCATGATCTGAGAAGATGTAGAGTTGGAGAGGCTTTGGTTCATCTATATATGAGCTGAGTTTTCATTCAGATTTTCACAATATTGCAAATATTATAGTATGTGATCCCAGCGCCGCCATGCTACCTGAACTGCTGCACAAAGACATTTCAGGGTCACTTTTTAATTTTTTTAATTTTTGATTGATTGAAAATGGAAAAAAACAAATGATACACGGATAATTACATATTGATAACGTTATAAAACTTTAACATGGACATTTTCATTTTAAAGTTCTCCAGGACGGAGGACAGAAACAACAAGGTTTATTTTATTTGACATTTTTTAAGATGATATTTACACTAAATATGTGTTACTGACAAGTGCTGATGTTAAAAGTGTTTGAACAACAAATGTTATGGCACTTTAGTTCATATGGCAGCAGAACATTTAAATAAAAGTGACCTTTACACAACTTTTGAATTCATTATTTGATTTTGCGTATACAATGCGATGAATCGCGATTAAACCGGGGAAATCATGCGATTCAAATTTTTTTATCGTTGCCCAGCCCTAATAAGAAGAAAACATTCAAATGAACAGCTGGTTAACTGATGGGTGAATGGTTTGTTATGGACGTGGAGGACAGAGGAGGCTCGATGAAGACGTCTCCAGAGCCCTACAGGTGGTTGGGTGAGGATGGGTCAGTTACATAAGAAAAACAAAACAACCACCAAAAAAAAAGACTTTTTTCCCTTCTCCTTGCCATAACTGGCCTGCAGCTGTGTGACTCATTTCATCTGACAGCAAAGAAATACATTTGGAGAAGACGGCTGGATCGTCTCTGAAAGACTGAGCTGGGGGTAAATTAATCAATTCCAAACAGCAAACATAACTCTCTTTTCTTTTCCTCGTGTTTGTTTTCTCTCCTGCTGAGCAACTTTTCCCCGAGACCTATTACGCAAATCAGTCTTCGCTTGATGCCTTTGTGCCGCGGGAACGCTACGGACAGAGTTGATTATTTAATCCTCGTACGTGGGTTTCTTTTCCTTTTTTTTTTTGGTCTTGCTGATCGTATCAATGTCGGTCCGTTTAATCACTTCTTTGTTAATGATGTTCTGAGTAGGGCTGTAGTGATACACTAATCTCGCGATACGATACGATATGATATATTCGGCTCACGATACGATATATATCAATATTACAATACATTTACATCATTTTCTGAAAGATTTTAAAACTTTTGTAAAACTGAAGGAGTCAAAGGACCAGAAGTCAAATTTACTGTGAAATTTGGACAGCTGTGAAAGAAACGAGGAGGAACTTTAGAGCTCTGTGTACTAGGGCTGTAGCGATACACGATACGATACACGATATTCGGTTCACGATACGATATATAGCGATATTCACCTTACAATACATTTTACATCATTTTCTGAAAGATTTTATAGGGACAAAGTGATTTTGGTGACATCTTGTGAGTGTTCCAATGACTTTGTTTGAATTAATTGAACTGAAAGCATCAATTACACATTATATGGCTGACAGGCAGCTTACAAATGCTGGACAAAATGAATAAAAGATTTGTTGAGAAAAATAGTTTCATTTATTTAAACAGTACAAATTGTTGCTTACAAGCTTTTATAGGTGGAACACGGGGGTTTTGAAAGAAGCTTAGAATATCGATACCCGCGGCTGAAAAATCGATACTCTCTGAGGGAAGTCAAATATCGATGTATATCGCAGAATCGATAAAATCGCTCAGTTCTAGTTCTGAGGACGCGGCTCCTCCACGACGACCAACGGTAGCAGCTGATGTTTCCAGAGTCTTTGGGCTTAAAGCTGAAAGTTAAAATTTGCCGCTTGGTACGAGTTCAATGAGACCTTCTCTGCCCTTCTTCCCCCCCTCGGATTTAACTTTCTGGGGATGCGTTTTCTATTCTGTCATATGGCGGATAAATCAGAAACACATCTGCCCAGCTCAGACTGACTTGTGACGGATGAATGAAATGAAAAACGCACTGATGCTGCTGTAACACCTTAATTTCCTGCAAAGGATTAATAAAGTATCTAATCATCTAATCAATCATCTAATGAACGAAAATACAGATTTAACAAACAAACAACCCCTTCCCCCCCCCAAAAAAAAAAAAAAAAAAAAAAAAAAATCAGATCACTCAAAAGCTTCGCCTGTCATTGTCAGATTTATTCAAATGGTGCCAGATTAATAACCGCTCCCAAGAAATATCTGAAACCCAGACGCCCAATCTCTTTGGGGGGCTGTGTCCTTCGATTACGCCTCAGTGAGCGTGAAGAACCCTCTCAGACAGCAACAATCGCTTGGGAGAAATGCTGAATGCGTTATGAGACGACTCAAAGTGACAAGACGAGCAGAAGGGCTCTCTTCCTGTCTTAAACGGGGGGGTAAATAAATAAAAAAAAATCTATCCATAACTCACGAGAGAGACAGAGAGCAGCCTTCAGCCCTGCCTCGCTGATCAGCAGCCAGTAATCCATCACACTTAAAACTCAAAAATGACATCTCACAGCAGCGATTCATCGCCCCAGCTGTGGAAAAACCATAAAGAACATGGTTGTTTTTTCTTCGTCCGCCTGTATTCCATTAGTGTTCACTGTCAAATCGTAATCTCATCGCCCCGAACCTCCAATGACACAGTCGGGTTACGGAGCACCGGCCCTTCAGGCCAGAAACCACTCCGCTGAGCTTATGTAATAGACCTCAGAAGCCTTCCAACGTTCATATCATCGGCGGCGTCATGACTAAGCCGTCTCGAGGTACGAGCTTCTCCTGACAGCGTTTCACACAGACGCGCTAATCAGTTAAGCTTCCAGCGGCAACTTAAGAAACGGGCTTCTCACATCAGAGCGAAGCGTTGCATCATCCGTCTGTGCAGCAGCTGCATTTAAAATGGAAAAGAATCGACTTCTTTGCCCCCGAAACATCATCCAGATGTCACAACGCGCTACCGGGTGGAAGGATTTAGGAGCAGCGTGAGAGAGCAAAGTATTTTATTCAAATGTACCTGCAGTGTAGGGGTGAGTATTGGCAAGGACCTCGCAATTCGATATGTATCATGATACTTGGGTCACAATACGATATTATCACGATATAACAATATATTGCAATATTCTACCCAGTTAATATCAAAATTAAAAGTAGAGATGAAAAATCAAGTTGCTGTATACAGTGATCCCTCGCCAATTCACGGTTTAAGTTCTGCGGTTTTAGTTATTTGCGGATTTTTCAGAAATATATAATATAATTTTAAAAAATCTCAGAAACATCACAGGATGTTGTGCGCGTTCTCTCACTGCGAAGAAATGTTGTGAGCCAGCCTGGCCCCTTTAAGAAGGTGGCCTTATGGGTAATGGTGTGGCCTTATGGGTAATGTAGTGTGTGTGTGTCGTGGGATGGCAGAACAAAAACAGGGTTAGATGAAAAGTGGAGTGAGCATCAACAGCAGCCCAGCGTGTATAGATTTACATTCTCTGTTAACCGACAGGAGCCCAACAATACAACCTGTGTGATGTTACAAGTTCCTGCAGTGCCAGAATAAAGTGCCCGTTCCATGCAGAGAAAACCGGACTTTTTCTTTTGTTGTTAGCGTGTTAGCCGCTAATTACGAGCCAAAAATAGCACAATAGCAGCGGTTTCTTTACTACGGTTCAGAGACCAGAGGCTGTGAAGGTAACAGAAAGACCACAGTTGAGCCTTTGTCTTGTTTCGCTGCAGTGCCTCGCTACTTTTTTATGGTTTTTAAACATATTTTAAACACATTATTGTGGCCCAGAGGGCTCCGGCTCCAGTTAGTGGATTTTGATTTGTGAAACCGAAAAAAAAAAGGGATCACATGTTCATCAGATGATATTGATCATTCAGAGGACAAATTGAGTCAAAACTATTTGCTTCAAAATAACCTATTTATAGTTTATTATTAGTGTTTTTGCACATTTAAGTAACCATAACAACATACTGACAGCATTGTAAAAAAAAAATCGATATAAGGAGCTGATATTATATTGGAATCACGATATATTTCCAAATCTTTTTTTTTTTTCACACCCCTACAGCAGTGGTAGTTTAGTGGGGGGGAAGAGATAAAGGACACACCGGTGTCCGAGAGTAAAACTGACGACAGTGATAGGGGACACCGAGGAAAAACTGGGGAAGAAAAAGACAAAAACAAAGGAGCGAGTGATTGCAGAGATGTTGATGTTTTCTGCAGGTTTGCAGTGTCGGTCGTGACTATGAGCTGTAATAAATTAAGGAAGGAAACATGGACATTGCTCAACATGTCATTATTTCATCTTTGTAATTATAATACCACAAAAACGACTAAACAACAGCCAGACATGATTAGTACAAGACACAGATAAAGTGTGATGGAGCACTCAAACACGTCTCATTTGACCCGTTTCACCTTGCGTTTCTTACATATATACATGTTTCTTATTCTTCGTAGAGAGATTTTGCTCATCTCCATATTTGAAATACAGTTTTTGAGTGAATTCTTGTAAACTAGCACAGCATTCAGTATCAATAATAGGGCAGCTGCAGAGGTGTGATGTTTCTTTTATGGTTAAAATTATTTAATGATAGCTGGGATTTCTAAAAAAGCTCAATTTAATGTTCCCTCCCCCTCTTTTTTGGAAAGGAACTGCAGGAAAAGGATGAAGAAAAAATTGTTTATGACTTGTGTCCATCCCTGAAGGAATATGTTAATAAATGCATAAATGAAAAAAGGAAGAGTGAATATGGATGGGGTCTGCGGCTCCTGGACCTGTGGGGGTTTGTTCAGTTGTTTTTGCACGACCCATCTGAACGCATGAATGTGATGAAATGAAGACTGATCCAGAACAAAGTGATGAGCCGCCATTTAAATGAACGTTCACCCCAAACCTTCGGCCTGGATCTCACATCTCACATCTCCTCTGGCCAGCTGGACTCCTCACTGCGCACGTGGACGGATCAAAAAACGCGTCCAAATCGCGTCTCTTATTTATTTTTCTTCCCCCTTTCCCGCGCGCTCCCCGCGTTATCACACCTTTATAGCGCACAGAAATCCGTCCGTGGACGTTAACGCGCGGCGGGTCTGAGCCTCGGTAACCCCGGAGCACTAACCTGTTGTTATCAGGGGGGGCGCGGGAGTCTCCGTCAGCGGCAGGACTCCATTCCGACGGATCCCGCCGTTCCGCTTCCAGCCTCTTTCAAAGAAACGGGAGAAACAACGAGCGCGCGCCTCCTCTCAGACCGCGGGGGCTCCTCACTTCATGACAGAGGAAAGACGGTTATTTTTTATTTTTCCTGACTCTGACTATGGTGACTGAGCCCGGCAGACCTCACCCTGCGCCGCTCGCGCTGTTTTTCCCTCAACCTCGCTCTGACGCGCCGCCACAGAGATGCAGGCACGGATGTACCCCGTCGCTACTGGCAACCTGTTGCCATAGCAATCCTCCAGGTAGGCTATGTACACTGCAAGCGAAATCAGGAGAAGGTGTGCCCCCCCCCCCCACGCACTAAAGAGGAATCTCTATTACAGAAAATGATATAAATAGATTTACAGCAATATTCTAACAAGGCTTTAAATCACATATTTATTTATCAAATAAATAAATAAATAATTTAAAAAATTCAGTCTTCATGCTTGCTTACATTTTTAGTTGCTGAAGTTGGGCGTGAGCGGCATATAAATTGGAAACTGAGGCGCATCTGAAGAGGAAAACGTCAGTATTTTGTCGGTGAGTCTCACCCTGACAGACGCGCGCGCCCTCAGAGATCTGGGGGTGTGACGGTCCATGAAGGGGTCACAGACTGTGCACTGCAGTTTGGAGGGACTCCGAAGTTACGTAATGTCCTCGGGTCCCCCCCCTCCCCAGTCAGTGTCCAGTCGCTGTGCTGCGTCTCCATCTGCTGGCGGTTTGTGGGAACTGCAGGAGGATCACAACTGCAGCTCAGATCCCCGTAGATTCTCATCGGTGGTGAATATTTTCCGGTCTTTACAGGAATGGATCAAATCAGGAAGCAGCAGCTGCAGGAGACAGTTGCAGTATGTCCCTTATAATTCAATTAAATTTAATTTTATTTGTATAGCGTCTGTTACAATGTCAATTGCTGGGAGGTCTCCGCTGCATGGTGGGGGTTCGCCCCTGCTGGGGCGGGTTGGGTGGGCGCCCCCAACCTGCCCCAGCAGGGGGGGCTTCCGCTGTGGGGTGGGGGGGTGGGGGGGGTCTTAGGGGCTGGCGGAGGGGGGTGGGTGGTGCCTGGGCGGGCTCATGTTGCTGTCGGGGGTCTGGGTGCTTGTGTTGATGTGGTGCCTTATGTGGGCCAACCGGGTCGTGGACCCTCTTGTTTCTGCTCTTGCGCCATCATTATGGGGGGCTGGTGGGGGGGGACTGGGCTCGAGTGGGTTTGGTGTCAGAGTGCAGCATGGTGGGATGGGGGGGTATCTGGGTGCTCTCGGGGTGCACTGTGTGTGCGGGTGTGAACATGCAGAGTGAAGTATATGTAGTATGTACTGTAGTATATACTATAGTATATATTAGTATGTACTGTAGTGTGAATGTGTGTGTATCAGTATGTATGCATGTAGTTAGATGTCTATGTCTATCTGGATATGAAATTACAACTATAATTTAGTACTAGGCCTCAAAAACCGGATACATTTTAAGGGTAATCTTAGGAACATTGGAGAAGGGGTAGGATTAAATAAGTTTTACTTCTTCCTAGCCCTTTTAAGACATGTTAAACCAGATATGTGTTTTGCATATTGATATGTATATGTATGTATATAGATCGGTGTGTATACATTTGGTATAAATTTTGTTTATTTTTTATTTTTTTGGGGGGAATATGTCCATTTAATATTTAGATTTATTTAAAAGAGGTTCTATATGTTTCTAAATTATGGTTATGCACATGTGTCAGGGTATATTGATCTATGCATTATTATATATTTTATAAATGTACTTATTTTCAGATACATAGATTCATGATAGTGTTAAAATTGTCTATGCTTTCAAAGATTGGGATGGACAGAGGAGGGAACTGCAAATCAGCATGCAACTCAGGAAATTCTGACCTGCAAACATACAGAAAGAAAAGAGAAAAAAGGAGGGAAAACAGTACAAATTTATATTATATAAACCTTTAGAGTCGTCAGTGATTACGTCCTGGTCCTGTAACATTTTCCAGTAGCTAAATCCGTCTACCAGCCCCTCTGAAGCTCACTAATGAAACATTACATCTTGCTGGTATAATTGGCACAAAAATAATAACCAGAGGGTCATATAGGCCTCAGTGTTATGACGCCACAGCAGAGGGGGAATTTCTGGGGATACATAGTGCATAAATGAGATCAGAGCCAAAGTTTCTATCCAACTCTTGACATTTTGTTAAAAGCCAGCCACTGAATTTAGATGAGTTCAGATTTAACTGGCCGTCAAGAAAGCTCACGTTAACTGATTTCACCGCTCCATGTATGGACCCCTCGAACATGAAAAGGTTTGAAAGGGATTATTAAGCATAAAATGTAGGTTATTTTATTCCCCTCTGGTCAGGGGCTGCCCATCACACATGATCTTCACAAATTTAGATTGGATTTATCAGCCATCAGTGAATTCATGCAAACCGTTCAAACACTCTCTTTATAACTGACTTAATTAGAATTTTAAACTTCATAATTGAAGTCAAAAGAGCTGATAGAGTTCCAACGGAGGGTCTGTTTCATGAGCTAGCCTCGTGCATTTTCACATGAGCACGTTTAGGTTAACCCTCCTGTTATGTTCGTTTCGGAGGAACAGCAATTATGTTCCCGGGTCAATTTGACCCAGGAAATGTTTGATCATCCAAAAGTATCTAAAAACTAAAAACTCCCAAATAAACACTGTTTATATCTCATTATTAACTCCATCACTAACTATTTAAATCAATATTTAGTGCATTGTTGTTCTTTACCTCTCACAGATCATGGTTCAATGGTAATTATTCACTCGTTTTTTTTTTTAATTAATGTTAAAACATTTTTAGATGTGCATTAGAAAGACCGATCTATAAAATACAATAGTTCAATCTAACATTGACTTTTTTTGTAATTATTCTATATTTTCAACTTTTCTTTTTGGGGTGATGTTGATAAATTAGCACAAGAAAACCTCATCTTCCGGATCAAATTGACCAGCTGAATTAAAATCAAAATCTACTGAATTTACAATGAAAGAAAACTGAAGAATTGTTTTTGAACCAGAAAGTAATAAAAATAAGAAAAATCAAACTAACAGATTAACAAAATGAACATGGTGTGTTCATATGTGTGTCTGTGAGTTTCCACTGCACACAAGTGACATGTCATCACGTTGTGACAATAAATACTACGCAATGTGTAAAACCAGAAATCCATCCATCCATTATCTAACCCATTTATTCCTGTGCAGGGTCATGGAGGTCTGCTGGAGACAGAAGCTTAGACAGAAGATGTGCTCCTTGCAGAGCTTTGATGGGTTCTACTCTGGAAAGATCTCCTTCCAAATGACAAATGCGTTGTAGGCTGATCTATCAGCCTACAACGTATCACTTTGTCTAAATGATCCACCCCTCACTTTGGTGGCATTGTAGGGATCATACTTGGTTTCTGATCTTCTCTTGAGCTGATTTCAGACTTTTTATGCAAAGTGCTCATGACATTTTGACATTTCCCTCCTTTTTGGGGCAGAAAGGCTCTTGGGGTGTGGTGTCTGAAGGCAGACATGGAGGACTCAGGGGTCCGGTTCTTGGTTACCAGCAGCTCAGCAGAGAGTTCACACTGGTTCTTTTGGACCGCTCCAACCATCGTGAGCTTTCTCTTTAGAAGTCCCTGACTCAAGTTGCAGCTTGTGAAAAAATTGTCACAGGTTATATTCTGCCTTCTGAGACCACATGTCATGTCAAGCACGACTCAAAGGAGAGGGTGTGAAACTGGGGAGAAATGGGGGTCACAGTTGCAAAAAAAAAAAAAAACTATTATATTAGATACTTATAACCCCTTTTAGTCTCCATTTTGGCTGCTGGGTCAAATTGACCCGAACATAATCTATGTAACATAAACGTGGAGAGGGGGGTTGCAAATATGTTACATGAACAATTTTTATTTTATATGTTGATTAGACTAATTAAGCCAAGCAGAAAACGTTTTATCCTGAAAAAATACTTTAAACTATTTTTTTTTTATTTTTAATTTTCAAAACGGGTCAATTTGACCCGCAACATAATAGGAGGGTTAAAGCAATTTAGTTTGGGGCCGTGCATCAAGTTAATTGTTTCAAAAATACTGAAGTGGCTTATGACCCCCCCCCCCCCTTCTTTTTCAGTAGTTAAAAGTGGGGTAGGTGTTGTTTTTTTGCAACACTTTTTACAATATTGCCTGAAAACTTTTTGCACCCACTGAAATACGTTTTGGTCCAGTCTAGAGGGTATAATCAGAGAAAAACTCTTACCAATCAAAATAGTGATCATCATTACTTTCATTGGCTGCCTAATACGTCCATCAAATATCAATGCACTCCCACCCACCTCTCCCTCCCTCCCTGCAGTTCATGTAGTCGTGAATCGTGTGAAGGCGTGGTTTCGAGGGGTGAGCTGAAGAGGAGGAGGCGGAGCCTTTGGGAGGAGGGAGGGAGTGTATATTTTCAAAATCTCACTTGAGTTGGATTGTTGGAACCGTTTTTCAAACAACACCTACACCACCTTTAAAGCTTACTTTGTTTATTATAAAGTTTAACTGACTACATTGATTAAAACTTTAACAGCAACAGCATTTTGTTGCCCAGAAAGCTGCGAATGAGTTGTTCATAAATGTTATCGCTAGTAAACAAGCAGTTTAGACCAGACTGATTTCTCTCTAGGTCTGAGAGCAGGAGACTCTTCAGGTCGTAGTCGTCCCAGAGTTATTCAGATTGATAATCTGTTCAAATGCATTAAAGCTAAAATGGCTTCTATGTGTATAAGCACTAGCTGAGCTTTTACCTTTTAAGAGGGTGGCATTATGGTTAATTAGGTTGTTATTAGGGGTGAGTATTGGCAAGGACTTCGGGATACGATATGTATTGTGATACTTGGATCACAATACGATATCATGATATTGCGATATATTGCGATATTCTACCCAGTTAATATCAAGATTAAAAGCAGAGATGAAAAATCAAGTTGCTGTATATGTTCATCAGATGATATTGATCATTCAGAGGACAAATTGAGTCAAAACTATTTGCTTCAAAACAACCTATTTATTGTTTATTATTAGTGCTTTTGCACATTTAAGTGAATAATTGAATTTTCCTAAAAAATCGATATTAAGAGCTAAAAAAAAATCGATATTATATCAGGACGATATATTGCCAAATCGATTTTTTTTCACACCCCTAGTTGTTATGCAGTTGCAGTGAGAAGCGGCAGAGCACAACTTGTTTTTATTTGAGAAATGCACACCAACAGAGGGGATTAAAGCGTTCATAAATCAGTAGCTAGGTCTCCAGGTGGCTCCAGGTTCCAGACTTACTGTTATTTAACTGTTGAAGGAATACAGTAATGGACAATATCTGGAAATATCAAGTTATATCAAGTTATCAATATCAAGTTACTTAGCACCATCATGTCCTGCAGCGGGGCCACTTTTCCTGGGAGCTAATCCACTGTTTTCACCATGAAGTGTCCGTCATCATCAGCTGCATTTTACCGCTGATGCTGTTGGTGAATCTAAATCCTGCCGTGAAGTCTGGAGCAGGTTCCTTTCTAGCTACATACTCCAGTGCTGTTCAAACTTTTTCTGTTTTTAATCAGAAATAGTTTGAGCTACAGGCTACTCGATGGGGCTCGAAGAAGAATCCATCTTCAGTTTCAGCTCAGTTTGTTTTGGGTTGACATGGGTTGACTACATCCGCCCCATCTCCACGTCGGTGGTACCCTAAGATTCAAGAAGGCCATAAGCCCTAATCATTTTATATACGAAGAGTAACCATCTATTTAACTGGAGGCTCACCCACTAGAAGAAACCGGTTCAGCTCTTTCCCTTTGCCAGAAGTAAGAACGTTGCGTTTGCTCGCAGCGCTTCGAGTCCCGTTTCTGTGGAGAAACGTGGAGGTGATTTTCAGCAAGCCGAAAGACGACATGCACATCAATACCAGTCAAAGCAGAAACTAATAAATATTTGTGACGACTGAAGCCATTTGATGTGAGACGAGCTGCTTGCTCTTTACTGAATACCAACGAAGCGCTTTCCTGCTGCACTCAAAAGCCCCGTGTGATTTTTTTTATTTTTTCTAACCTGTGTGAACGGGCCTTACGATGCTGATAAACAAACAGCTGATCCAGTGACCTACTGAGTATCGACTCCCTGCTGAAAATGTCAGCCCAATCAAAACTGCTTCCATGTAGAGCTTCCCAGATGATTTCATGTGACAGACCGTGCGGTGTGTCGACTGTAACGCCTCCAGGCTGAAAATAGAAATGCTCGCAACTCAAACGACGTGACAGCAGAAGGGGCGACTGTTCCTGAAGGGACAGAAAAAAAAAAAGATAAGACTGAGTGAGAGTGGACGGACTGGAAGAAGTTTTTATCTGTGAGGAGGAAGGTGGAAATGCAGGAGAATGCTGCTGCTGCAGAGAATCACAAATAGGAGGAAAGATTTGCGGTGAGCGGCTAATGGCTAATGAGGATGCTGAAGAGGCAGAGGAGCTGACGAGGTCGGCTGAAACCTGACGGATTACAAGCAGAGAATTCACAAATGAAGCCTCCCGACACTGAAGGAGGACGATTTGAAACACAGAATAATGCGCTGGATTAATCTCACTAAAACTCATCTAATGTTGCATCAATTCCAGTCCGGGTTTGGGCACCGATGCCAAAGAAAACACTAGTGGTGATTAGGGGTGTGAAAAAAAATCGATTTGGCAATATATCACGATTTTCAGCCACCCGATATAATACCGATTTTTCAGCTTCTAATATAATTTTTTTAGGAAAATTAATTCATTTACTTAAATGTGCAAAAACATTAATAATAAACAATAAATAGGTTGTTTTGAAGTTAATAGTTTTGACTCAATTTGTCCTCTGAATGATCAATATCATCTGATGAACATGTACAGCAACTTGATTTTTCATCTCTACTTTTAATTTTGATATTAACTGGGTAGAATATCGCAATCAGATGAAAGAAAATGAGATTTAGAAAAAGATCTTTATTACAAATCCGTGTATCATTCGTTCTTTCCATTTTCAAGTGTCAATCAAAAATGGAAAAAGGAAAAAGGTGCATTTTATTTCGTTTTTCGTTTTTGAATCCAACACAAAAAACAAAAAATGCCCGGTTTTTCGTATTTCAATTTTAGACTTGGATCAAAAATACGAAATTAAAAAACGGGCCACGGGACCGAATTTATATTTTGATATTTAATTTGTCTGGTTTACGTGACCCGGAAGTGGTTTTGTGCGGCAGTTCCGGTAGCATGGCGGCGCTAGAATCAAATACTAGTTTGATTGATGACTTAT
This sequence comes from Hirundichthys speculiger, assembly GCA_018398805.1. NCBI lineage: Eukaryota > Metazoa > Chordata > Actinopteri > Beloniformes > Exocoetidae > Hirundichthys > Hirundichthys speculiger. The sequence continues at coordinate 1,414,127 of JAGFBZ010001678.1, forward strand.
TCAGCAGCGGTTTGACACACGCTGAAGTTTCCTGCACGTTGCAGCAGATGAGTATCCTGTAGTGATGGTGAGATGAAGCCTCATGAGACACCGAACCATTTGAGCCGATCGGTTTCAGAAAGGGTTCATTACTAGAAGCTTCATCTGCACATGACACCATCTACTGGCCGAGTGTATAATCACAGGCAGCTGGATCTCAACCACAGCTGTTGGTGGCGCATTGAATATTTGTCTGTCATGGCCCTTGGGAATGATTATGAATTACAAAGAACGTCAATGACTATGAATTACAAAGAATGCATGGCTAAATAAATTCTCTACATACATTATCACATATGTGTATAATAAAATATGCCATGGATGTATTCTGTGTGTGTAAAGTTTCCCAGTATGGAAGTATCATATATGACAGGTTGTGTAATAATGTTTTTTTTTTTTTTTTTGTCACTTTAAGAGAATAACATGAGCCTGAAACAGGCAGAGGACAGTGAAAGTGCTGGTCAAACTTAGGAAGATGAAACTGAATATGTTTGTGTAACTTGAACAATGATGTACAGGACAGGGAAAACTTTAGTCATTTTTATTAAGAAGTAACAGTCTCTCAACAGCTTTTCAGCAATTCCTTTTTTTTTTTTTTTTTTTACACAACTTCTCTGGCCGTTCACATGGTACAGAAGATGTTGTTGTGCACAAAGGCGCAAATAATATTTTCAAAAAATAGGTTGTCTGATAATCGAGGTCAAAACTTTTCTACTGTCATTACACATCTGCCCCACAAGATGGCGCTGCATCAACGTAAACAGTAGGTGAATGGAGCGTCACAGTGAACGGATGGAACAGATCTAATGATAAATGGAGTAAGCACGCGATGGCTCGAACAAAGGGGCTTGAAAGTTTAGATGCAGCCCAGTTGTTTTTTTGTTTGTTTTGTTTTGTTTTTTTAAACAGACTGAATTGTTGTTAATATTGCTAGCCGGTTTGGTACCGGAAGTGCCGCGCACAAAGCCACTTCCGGGTCACGTAAACCGGACAAATTAAATATTAAAATCAAATTCGGTTCCGTGGCCCATTTTTTTTATTTCGTATTTTTGATCCAAGTCTAAAATTGAAATACGAAAAACCGGGCATTTTTGTTTTTTTGTGTTGGATTCAAAAACGAAAAACGAAATAAAATGCACCTTTTTCCTTTTTCCATTTTTGATTGACACTTGAAAATGGAAAGAAGGAATGATACACGGATTATTACAGTCCACCTACTTTTGTCATCCTACTCACATGAAGCTGAAACCCCCCCCCCCCCCCCCCCCCCCCAGCATCTGACAGTATTAAACCAACTAACTGGAATTTATGGTAATTTATGATAATGGAATTTATTCGCTAAATAAGGAAGGGTGGAAGATTTGACAATAACCCCAATGCAGAGGCAATAAACCTTATATATATATATATATATATATATATATATATATATATATATATATATATATATATATATATATATATATATATATATATATATATATATATATATATATATATCTTATATGTATACATGTTAGACACAGACACACAGCTGGGATAAAGTTCTTCATCCTCCATCGGTTGTATAACAATGACTCACCAACGCTGATGTTGCTGGACCGGCTCTAGAAATATTTTATAAATGGCAGCTGGTTTGCATCTGAACAACAGATGCAGCCTGCTCCCGTACTGAGTTATCGTACCATCTTCTTAATTCAAACACAAACATTTGTTTTGTTCCAGCGCTCATATCTGTCCTCGGCACCTGCAAATCCGTTTCCTACCTGCCCACCAAGTGAGACGTTTTTGGTCGTGTGAATTACCGTATTGGCCTGAATTTAGGACGATATTTTATTCTAGAAGTCATATTCTCAAAAAATGGGTGTCATCTTAAAATCAAGGACTAGACTTTTCAATTGTAATTACACATCTACACCACCAGATGGAGCCCGCACCGAGGTAACCAGTAAGAATGGAGGAACCACGCAGCCAACTCAAGCAAAGGGCTTTGAAAGTTTTGTTGGCTTTTTACAGACTAAATTATTTATGTTGTTCTTGAATAAAACTCGAAATTCAATAGTTATGCAGTTATTGAACTACATGGTTGTAGCTTATTTAGAGTCATATTCTCAGATTTTAAAAGAACACAGTTTATTAAATCGTACCATACCTTGATCTTATATAACATGGAAATCTGACACGCAAGTATGGAACCATACCTCCTAAAAAAGATGAGATCATTAAAATGTTTAACAATACATCAGAATGTTATCTCTGTGGGAGTTTTTTCTATAGTAACTGTACAACAAAAAGTTGTTTTATGAATAACCTTATTGCCTTCATCATATTTTCATTTTCCTAAAATGATATTTGAAAAATAGGGGTCGTCTTTATAATCGGAGTCGTCCTGTATTCGGGCCAATACGGTAAAAGCATTGAAGGGGGTCGAGGCTGCACTGGAAGCGTCCTGCAGGTGCTACCGAAGTCTACGACTTTTCTTATGTGCTTCATTTTGTTCATTCCAGCTGGGGAATGATGACCGGGGGCTCGGAAGAGTTAATTATTTGATTTTTTAAGATGATGACATTCAAGGTAAAATACAGGTACAGGTACACTGGGACAGGGTCTTCTTGGCTCACCAAACATACCTTTAAGTGACTCATTCCATGTTTTAATCCCAACACACTTGTTCCCCGCTCTACCACCTACCTCGTTTGAAACAGCTGATGTATTGGACGAGTTACTGCTTGTCCCTCCTCGTCTCCTCTTGGATGGTTTGGCAGGTCTTCTTCCTGCAGTACAGTACGTACAGTACGCCGAGTGCTTAGAGTTTTAGAGCTAGTTAACCAGGCCCTCTTTACCAGTCTGGGCCTGCAGTCTCTTAGCAGAACCCAGGTTGGCTGGGGTCCAGACAAGGCATAGTCTGTAGATGATGGCATCTTCAAAGTCTTTACATTTACATCTTTACATCTTTACATTGTGGAACCTTTTTATGAAATTAGTCCTCAATTCGTCTCAGATTGGTGAACTTCTGCCCGTCTTTACATCCAAGAGGCGCCGAGATGCTCCTTTTATACCCAGTCATGTTGCCAGTTGACCTTATTAGTTGTCAAATGCTGAACTTGTGTGCAACATTGCTGGAACAAAGTCTCTCTGCCCGGTTCGACCAGTGATAATGTGTGTAACATCTCATCATCTTAGCTGGATCTAACAAATAATGAGTTATATAAATAATTGGAAATCTTTTTGGTTTGATAAGGAGCGATGACATTCATCCCATCTCGGACGGGGAAAGCTCTTATCAATAATTATGGATGAATTTAATGAATTTATTCATGACGGGTTGAGAGCAGGAGCCAGAGCTGCAGGCCACGCCTCCTCCTGGACCAGTAATTAAATAAACACAAAGAAAATAAAAACCTCATTAGAAACCAAGATGGCTGCTTTAATAAAACAAGACAACTATTTGTGGTCATTTCAGTCGGCTAATGACTTTCTGTGTGACCATCATATTCTGTCTGGGAAAAGGCGGCGGCAGCAGAAGGATCATTAGCATCGATGAGTCTATCCACAATACATCAGAGTCCTGGTGGGGTACTACTCTCCAGCTCTGAGTGGTAGGACAAAAGAAAACCGTTCAGGAGACAAAATAAAACAAAACATTTAGTTAAAACCTGCAAACAGTACAAACAGTAATCAGGTAGTCCATAAAATCCACACCATAGGAATTAGTGTAAATCTGAAGCTTACTGTGGATTGTTATTAAGTAAAATGTAACGCTGCCGTCAGAAGCTTCTCTGGTCCTTCAGGGCCCCTCTGAGCCGCTGCATCGTCATTTTAATTAAGAAAATTGGATTTCTTTGATTCTTCGTGAGACTATCGGTGCTATGATCTCAAGGCTAAGTTTTAATGATAATGAGACGTGCTGAAATCAGGCTCGGTTAGTGCTCATGTAGAAAAAAGAAATCTGCTCAGAGGAGAGAAGCCTGTTGAGATCCAGCACATGTTTAACAGTTTGTGGCCATAAACTGTTTAACACGATCCTCAAGATGATACAGCCCCGGACATGTTACAGCGACGTTAAATGAAAAGGTGATAAACAGAAGATCTGAGGGGTATACTACGAAGCGAGATTAGAGGGTTAGCGAGGTATGTTGAGTCTAAAGCCAGGATTTCCGGTACCACGAAGGTGGCTCTCTTTCAACCTGGCTAGATCACCATGGTAACTGCAAACTTATCCTGGTCCGGAGCAGGTTATGTGCAGAGTTTAGGCTCAAATCGGCTCTAAAAAGCACCGCCCTTTCACTTTCACCCAATCCCGTTGACCTGAGCGCCAGGATTGTGCAATGGAGGGAGAATATTCAGACCGGACTGATCCGCTGGCTTCCCATGACCATATTCTCTATGAACGCTAGAGATTTCCAGCTGAGGGAATACGTTACATTTGTAATCTGCTAGAGCCAGATATTGGCAGCGCCACCAAACGCAGCCGTGCGCTCACAGTAGCGCAAACGGTGTGCGTTTCTTTGCGTTTCTTTGCCGCGGGAACCTACATGCATTTAGTTGGTGATGCAGAAAATCTGAGCCAGAATACTGGAATAAAGGTTGTACTTGCTCTTACTAAACTGCTGAATATGTTTGTAGTATTCCCTGGCCATCTGCCCATGCTTCAAATAAAAGAAGTGTTTTACAAAATCAGGTAACATAAATTAATAGTCCATTATATTGATAATCAGTGTGTGACGTGGAATTTCATGTGAAATGTTGTAATATAATTCATAGATTCCCCAGGGTGATAGGGTACCTATTAAAGTGGCCGGTGAGTGTATATTGGTATCACAGATAATATTAAATCTTAAATTAATTTCACATAGATTTAGCAAAAAACTAAAGTGATTTTTATTTATCATCCATAATGGGACAGTCAGACCTACATAATGTTTAAATCTGCTGCATTAAGTTTAAAGTTTAAGCGCTCTAAAAGAGGGAGGGAGATTAATTAAGGTGCATTAAGTGGTGAAATAAATATAATTTACTGTGGCAAGAGACACTACAGAGGGCCCGGGCGGGGTTTGATCCCCAGACTCCCAGGTGAAAGTCACGCATAATTGCCAGTCAGCCAAAGGTATATTCCCTGAACCACGTAGCCAGGACACGTGATCAATCGGAGGTCAGTGACAGGACCTCACACTGTCACATTACGAATTTACACGATCTGCAATTTTTTTGCCAGCACTCCTCTCTGGCTTTATTCGCACCAACAGTATTGCTTTTGGCCGTAAAGATTTCTTTGAAATCCTCATAGCCCTGCATTATTAAAACCTGTTCCTCCTGACTGAAATATACGGACCGCCATCTATCCATTTTATCCGGAAGAGGCGTCAAATGACGCGTCAAACGCCCCCTTTCGTGTGAACGCGCACAGAGCAGAAAGCAGAAAGCCGCGGTTAACAAAGATAGTTGATAACCACCGTCGTGGTACTGGTTATCTCTGATCGCGAGTTTCAGGTTTGTCAAGCCAGCTCACCCAAAGAAAGCCTGGCTGTGTTGAACTTGCTTCGTAGTATACCCCTCTGACCTCACATGCCAAAACAAAACAAAAGATAACATCCTTCAGACAAATGCACGTCTACCAGCTGAGCATTTCCCTTTAAGAAGTGGGGCCTTTTGGGTAATGTAACTTAAGATCAGCTGGTATCTAAGAGCTGTTGGGTGAAAATAGTGACTTTGCATCAATCAGGTCGGTGTGTTTACTGTCCCAGAAACAGACATAAATAGCATTCAACAACCATTCATCCATCCAGCAGCTTTCACGGACCTCCGTCTCCATTCCCACCTCCTCCAGCATGGACACCGAGTGTTCCCAGGCCAGCTGAGATATCCCTCTGCCTGGACATACCTGAAAACCCGTCGCCAGGGAGGCTTCCAGGAGACACCCTGATCAGATGTCTGGACCACTTCAGCTCGTTTCTCTTGACGTGGAGAAGCAGTGAACATACTCCGAGTCCCTCCTGGATGACAAAGCTTCTCACCCAATCTCTGAGGGGGTCCAGGCGCCCTGTGGAGGAAACCAGTCTTGGAAGAACCACTATGAACTATGGGTAGGGGCCAGAGAGGATTCCTCTGAGACTGCCTCCCTGCCCTAATGTCAAAAAAAAAAAAAAAAAGAGCTAATATGAATGAATGAAATGAAAAATACTTCATTTATCCCAGAAGGGAAATTCAACATTGTAGTAAGGGCTTTTTTTTAACAATAAATAAATGACAGCAATAATAATAGTAGGTTTTATGTCTTGTTGTGGAGGCTGATGGCTGCTGGCAGGAATGATCTTCTGGATCTTTCCGTCTTGCAACGGACCTGAAGAAGCCTCTCACTGAACACTCTGTTGTTTGATCACTGTGTCGTGGAGAGGGTGTGAAGAGTCCTCCATCATCTTCATCAGCTTGTGCAGCATTCTTTTTTGTACAATCAGCTCCAGCGGCTCCAGAGTTACATCCCAGCACAGATCCAGCTTTCCTGATCAGTTTGTTGATTCTGTTAAGGTCTCTGGTTCTGATGCTGCTGCCAATGTGCAGTTGCGATGACATTTCATTGACTATAAATGTGTTAGAACACGTTAAACATGAAGACCAGTTTATTCAGAATCAGCTACTTCTGCACCAGTAACAGTAGTTAACTGGTCCGTACCTTCCCATAATGCTTTCTGGTCAATGCATTTCCCCGTAGAAGCTGAGCGTCTCTGGGACTGCATGGAGCATTTTTTTCATTGCTGCGAAACTGGACGGGCATTGGCTTAAATGCCAATGTTATTCCGCCCCCTGGACTCTCAGTGTCTCTGGGAGTGAATGGAGCTGTGGGTTGGCCTCAGCTTGCCTGGACGCTGATCAGTCCGCATGGTGATTGGTGGAAAAGCAGAATGCAGTAGTGATGCATGGTGATTGGAGGAAATGCAGTTTTGACTGACCGGTTTCCAAGATATATATACAGTCACGTCTCGATTGCACGATTTCAGTCCATCGTGGATTTTGCATGCAAAGTCGAATGACAAGCATTTGTTGGCATTTCTACAGCGAAATACTTCATTTCTTACACTGTAAATAAACCACACTCACTGCAGGGAAGGGAAGGACAGAAATTACATAGACATTACATACATTACATTGACAAGTTTTTATGATGAGCTCCGACTATGAGCTTCCCCTGTTAGAAAGACCAGAAATCTCCAATGGTAGGGGCTGTTGGTGAGGGTAGGAACATGGATTGACTGGTAAATGGAGCCTCTTGGCTCAGCTCTTTCTTCACCACAACAGAACAGTAAAGGAGAATTCCAATTCCTCTCTTAACCCTCAATCTCAACCCTCGCCCTTAACCCTCAATTTTTGGCCCTCAATCTTAACCCTTGAAAGTAAGTGTAAGGGCTATCTTGTTGCTTAGAAATGGGACACCCCTCGAGTGCAGTTACGTCTTCAGACTGAAATGTATCAGAGCCGTGTTGTCTCTGTATTTCCTGAAATGACACAGGGATAACATTGAAAAGAGAGCTGTATATTCTCTAAATAATATTAGCAAATAACACAATAGAGGATACATTATTCAGTCCTCCGTCGCTACACAACAAGGTATACAAGTAACATGAAGCCGACCGGGACTGCCGGCCGCCGACCGGGACCGCCGGTCCAGCAGCAAACATTGTAAAGTAGAAAAATAAATGTTACGCAACAACGATGTTAATCCATGAAAAAAGTCTCAAAGACAATAAGATGGTTTCGTAACATTTATATCTTTAAGATATACGAGGATACTTACGTTTGTAGCTAGCTTTTTTTGTCGCCATCCTTTTCGACAATGTCTTGGCTAAATTACCCAGTGCCTTCTGGGTAGCCCTTACTTCCAAGGGTGGTGTCGGAAAATCTCAATTTTGAGGGCGATACAGCCCTCAAACTTGTCCCTCAATTTGGCTTTCTAAGAATCGAGACAGCACTTGCACTTAGCGGGAACACGCATTTTTGAGATTGAGGGTTGAGACTGAGGGTTAAGGGAGGAATTGAAATTCACCCTAAGTCTCTCACTCATGAACAAGACCTTGAGACACTTGAACTCCTCCACTTTAGGCAGCGCCTCACTACCGATCCAGAGAAGGGTGGAGGTGCTGTGGTTCGGACCAACAGGACCACATCCTGCACAAATTGCAATTAAAAAGTGAAGATTAATATAATCTGGAATTTCATTTCATGGGGTCTTTAATACATCTCGTTGCTCTTCATTACTGCAATGAGCAGATCTGACATTGTTTGGGTCAGTGTGAAGCATTAAATAATTCAGATTGATCACATTTATTCTGAAACATTTCTATCCTTATATGAGCGCACAAAAGAATAAGTCGTGACCTTTGCAATTCCCGTCGGATAATTCTTTGACAACGTCACCAAGAGCGCAAATGAGGGAAAATATTCTGGAAGAGGGATCTTTAGAGGAGTCCTACAGACTTGTGGTCCATGCCAAGGTGCACCTAAGCTGTTCTGGCAACGCACGGTGGCATAAAACCTTACAAGCGCCCCTTTCTTGACCGGCCTTTCCAGTGCTGATTGGGAGCCGAGGCCCGAGCTTGTCGCGTTTCGTCTGCCAAAGCTCCAACCGTCAGCCAGGAAAACTGGCTCACAATCAGCACCAACAGGGTTTCCTGGGCGAGCTGGAACAAAGGACTGGGACGAATTCAGTGGCGCAGTTGTGGAACGACACCAGACGGATTGATCTTAAGAGAAGCCCGGAGTTACGGAAATCCAAAGTGAGCTTTAACAACAGGAAGTAAAGATTAAAGACATGCTTTGTAACATTTGAAGGTCATGTAAATGATTTATTGGGTAAAACCAGGTTTAAAATCATAGAATCGGCGATCCAACTCACTAAAAGTGACTAAATCTGACCAAACAGACGAGGAGAATCAGACAAGAGACCCCGACCACCACATCCAGGCCACCTTAGATAAAGAGCATGAAAACATCGACTGCATTGTTGTGCTTCCTGGATTAAGACCCCCGGTAGCGCAGAGCTGCTCCAAAACTGTTCATCCTTTCAGGTCTCATTTTATTTACTTCTTCCAGCTTCTATCCCACGCCCCTGACTCAGCAGTCAGCTGAACAAAGGAGGCAGCCCGTCAGGAGAGAAAGCCTCTCAAATCCTCTCGGCTTATTCGTGCCAGGAAGATGCACAGCTCTCTGGGAAACCGTCAGGACGAGGCAGTAGGTGACCTGGAGTACCAGCGGGAGTGTAGTTGACGTTCGCCAGAAAAGTTGAAGATCTTCGCGCCGACAAAGACGTGGCTTTGAGGCTCCTCTTTTTCTCTCTGTCTCGATCACTTCGCCGTATTGTCCCAGTGTGTCAAATGGGTTCAAAAAAAGCTGCTCTGAGGCCAACTTTTAAATGCATAAAATAGTTTATTACATGTAAAAGGAGGCACATGACAGACTCCTGCAGCAGTCTGGGATTCCCTGAGCAAATGATACTAAAATCCCCGAACAAAGAGGGGTTCACGCTAATATAGATGACCAAACTGGTCTGACTGGACCAGCCTTTCTACAGAACTTAGTTCAAAACATCCCTGACAGATTTACGTATAGGCTCGCCAGTATATCTTAGTGCTGGGCGGTATGACCAAAAATTTATATCATGGTATTTTTTAGAAATTATATCGGTTTCACGGTATATCACAGTATTTTTTTTTAAAGGCACAACTGGGTGTTAACAACATTTTCTAATCATTTAGAGAGGAATTGCTGCAGTAAATTGTCTTAGAATGACCTATTTTACTGTCACGAGGAGTGAATATAGTAGAAAAACATTCATATCTACACTAGTATTAATACAGGTTAATACTGGCCTCACAAAATGATACTATTTACAAAGAGGTGGCACTCGTGATTCTAATTAAGTGAAGGAATCTGAATGCATGATAGTTGCAGTTAAATACAGAACCCTTTTATTTTTCAAAATTTGCAAACAACTTGAAAAAACATTTTGTAAAAAAATCAACATTAACTACACAATGTAAACAACGTTCTCAAGATATTTCAACAAATAAATCGTAAACAAAGTATGCAACCTGCAATATTCAAGTTTTGAAAAAAAAAAAAGGATTATCCTGTAGCAGCATATAAAGCAGCAGATTGCTGATCGCGGCTACAACTTTAGCTCAGCAACATTTGCAGATTATTGTAGTTTGTTGGATGTCGTCTTTTTTTAGATCAAAAGAACTTCCACACGACAGACACGGCTCCTCATTTAGGAAGAAGTTCCTCAGTCTCATGTTGCCGTTCTGGAGCTTCCACTTAAGGACTTTCTCTGTTTGCAGCCATCACCGTTTAACCATAAACTAGTAGCGTGTTGTGCCTCCAGTGCAACTCCAAAACAGTCCCCTGTCAAACAATGTTCTGCGGCACTTACGTTCCGCCGCGCGGCGTTCCCAACGTTGTGTACGCTACAGTACATACTCACCGGTATTACGGTATATGAAAAATTCATATCATAAGAAAAATAAACACCGGTATTCGGTATGAACTGGTATACCACCCAGCACTAGTATATCTCTCTATTCTATACAAAGATGTAAGAGTTGTAGAGAGTTTTCATACACGAACATGATCCTATAACCTTTCCAAATAAGGGCCTGGATCTATCTCTAAGTATCTTTGAACTCGTTGACTCTAAGAACATGGTCAAAACTTATCGTCAGACATTACAGGAGGCTTCACCGGAGCGACCGAAACAAATCGACAGGAAACCTCTGTGTGTTTTCTCCATCTCACGTGCACATTTCTTTGTGATTGATTTAGCTTTTAAATCATCGAATACCGTATTTTCCGGACTATAAAGCGCACCTAAATATAAGCTGCACCCACTGACATTTAAATGAAATATATATTTTGTCACATATACGCCGCACCGGACTATAAGCCGCCGGTATCCAGGCTGAGAAATAAGATATATACATCGAAAGATTTTGTACCATAAGTGTTTATTTCTGAACAGAACCTGTAACACGGCAGTAAAATTGCCGATCAAACAAAACAGAAAAGTCATTGATGGTTTTATTCATTTTCCTCCTGCACACTAAAACCAAGTTGCTTTATTTTTCCTCCTCCTGTGTACTAAAACCCCCCCACACAGCAAAGACATCTGGAACGGACCTACAAAACGGACCCCTATTAGGATCCACTTGCACTCAGTGCCGGATCCACTTTGGAGCCGGATCGTGGACCTGCTGGCTCCACGCTGCGTCCGGTCCACATCTGCAATTAAAACCTTACTTCCGCGGCGGGTCCACTCAGAACCCTGAAATCTGCTGGGGAACCAAGAAACTGACTGGACAAACTGATAAATCCAGGTGTGTCTGAGTAGCTACAACGGTCAGACACACCTGGATTAATCAGTTTGTCCAATAATAACAGGTATTGATGCTCACAAAATGAACGTAGAGTAGTAGCATAGCCAACATAGGCTACTTAACAATAACAGAATAGCCTTTAACTACCTGGTTTGTTTTTGCACTTCCTGCTAGAGCGCCCCCTGAGGGCTGAAGAAAAATTCATAGGAAAGCTGCATCTCTGTATAAGCCTCATGGTTTAAAGCGTGGGACAAAAGTAGCGGCTTATAGTCCAGAAAATACGGTAGCTTTCTGTCCTGCTCGTTTGAGTCATGAAATGCAACTGAACCGTCAGGAGAAACGGGTCCAACGTTTTCCACCACGTTTTCAGAGAAGTAATGCGGCGAAATGGAAAACCAGATTCATCCATCTATTCATCCATCATCCATTCATCATGAAGGCATGCTTCCATGACAAAAACAAGAAAAGGAATATCATTTATTCATTATTTATCCCAAAAATTGACAAATCAGACTTTGCTTTTCCCCTTCGACTCATCTGAATAGGCTAAGAGGACAATCCAACGTTTTTCTCCCTCCCCCTCCTCCTCCTTTCCTCTCCAGTCGTCCACTGTTAGCCGTGTGCTTTGAGTGCATGTCATCAGCCATCATCCTGTTGGACCTGCAACTGAGGCTGAACTTCCCGCCGCTGAGCAATTTGTCTCACTGCAGGACACCTTGATGGTTTCGAGGCTTCGCCGTGACCCCCCCCCCCTCCGTGTTTTACGGTGCGTATGGTGTCCTCTTCTTTCAAAGCCTCCCTTTTTCCATCTGAACGCAGAGCCGTCGTGACTTGGCAAACGGCGCCGGTTTTGTTTAGTCTCCAAGAAACTTTCTGGCTTGTCATCATGCGGTTTAGCGCGTCTGGCCCTCATGTTTTCTCCTGTCTGTCGCCGAGTCCTCCTGGGTCTTCGTCCACGGAGCTCATTGTTGTTGTGAAAAGGTGACAGATGGCGCCCACGTCGACCTTGGAGCTCCAGTTCAACGTCTGGATGTTTTCCTCGACTTTTCTCTACCATCAATCACCGTCTCCTCTGATCAACCTGGAACTGCTTCCCTTTCACGCAGAGATGCACAGTATATATATTATTTTACTGAGCATGATTTCTTGACATGAACCTGGAGGTATTTTATGTGACTGCAGACGCCAGACGTCTGCGCTCCAGAGACAGAAGCTTCGCAGTGAGATATCGCTTTAACAGAAATATCAGCATCTCTTCCTATAAAATATCTGTGCCATGCAGAGTTCTCCAGGAAGGGTGAACGTCGGCCATCGGACCTGTCAGAGACTGAACCTGTCTGGACTGGCTGGAAATGAAGGAAATGAACGGACTGGAAGCCAGTGAAGATGGTTTCCTTTTTTTTTTCTCCCAAATCGGAGCGATGTGGTCTCTCTTTCTGGAGTCAGATAAAAGATCACAGACCGCCTCAGAAGCAGCTCGTCTTAGCTTTGCGATATTTCTTAAAGGAAGAAAGTGTGTGATTTGGTTTTTGAATGTGCGTTCTAAAGGGTGGGATGATCACTGTCAGCCTGAGTTTAGCTGCGAGAGGTTTGCAGCTATTCAGTTAAACAACTATTTAACTCCGTGACCTTCGAGAGGTCATTGGGACAGAAAGAGTAGAGAAGCTGGATAGATGAACAGATCAATTAAAAGTGATATTTAATTTTGGCTTCTTAAAGAAAATTCACTGACCTGTGCAGGGAGAAGCTCCAGCAGACCCCCATGACCCTGAATGTATATTTACGACGATAAAGTTCATTTCAATTCAATGTTATTTGTATACCATCTGTTACAATATCAATTGTCTCTAGGCGCTTTACAGAGACCCAGAGCATGACCCCCGAGCAAATATCATTAACTTAAATTATAATATTAGGTCCTAAACAAGGGTAACGGCAGGTAAAAAACACCCACAGTGGGAGAAAAAAAAAACCCTTTAAGCCAAACAGCGTCAAGAAAAAACTCCACTTTAAGAGGAAGAAACCTTGAGCAGGACCTGGATCATATGGGGGGACCTTCCTGATGAAGACCAGCCGGGTAAAGAAAGAAAAAGAGAGGAGAGACAGGACAGAGAGAGGATGGAGGACAGAGAGAGGAGAGACACAAATGACTGAATGAAATGATTATATAAACAGATGCAGGTAGCAGCACTGAGGTGAGATGGTCAGAGGACTAGATCACCGGTCACCACACCAGCCGACACCCTGCACACACCTACACACACACAGGTGGAGGTAAACGCTGGGATGGACAGAGGAGGGAACTGCAAGTCAGCATGAAACTCAGGAAACTCTGGCCTGCAAACATACAGAAAGAATAGAGAAAAAAGGGGCAAAACAGCACAACAAACTACAGGAAAGAAAATGGAGCACAGTTACAGTAACAAGGTGCTCCTAATTAACTATGGAATGAGCTGGAGGAGGAGAAGGGAGAAGAGCAGTGGAGTATGTACTTACTTGTTGTGGAATCTGAACCAAGTGATTTAAAATGTGTGAAAAGTAATCTTGATATAAAATCCTACATGATGATGATAAATAACTGAAAGGAGAGATGAACATTTACACGTCAAATCTCTGCAAGAATTCACCCATAAAGGTTCACCCGGGTCATTCAAATCAGGTTTATTCAACGAAATTATGCAACCAGTGGTTTGTGTTCAAAGGTTTTAAGGTGTGGCCAGTGAGTTGTGCAATAGGAGTGTGACAAAAAATCGATTTGGCAATATATCGCGATTTTCGGCCGCCCAATATAACATCGATTTTTCAGCTCCTAATGTCGATTTTTTTTTAGGAAAATTGTTTAATTTTCACATTTAAATTGTTTAAAATTTAAATGTGCAAAAACACTAATAATAAACAATAAATGGGTTGTTTTGAAGCAAATATTTTTGACCAATTTGTCCTCTGAATGATCAATATCATCTGATGAACATATACAGCAACTTGATTTTTCATCTCTACTTTTAATTTTGATATTAACTGGGTAGAATATTGCAATATATTGTGATATGGCGATATCGTGACAATATCGTATCGTGACCCAAGTATCATGATACATATCGTATTGTGAGGTCCTTGTCATTACTCACCCCTACTGTGCAAGCGTCCAGAAGTCTGGGGACTCAGAAGTCTCAAATGTTGCACTGATGACAGTTTCTTGGAGCCAATCACCTTTAATCCTGCGTGCTCGTCCGACAGAGCTCTCAAATTACTTTTCTAATAAGGCTGCAGTGTGTTACGCAACATCTAGACATATATATATATACACACACACTCACACGCTTTCATGCTGTTAAATTTCCCCGACACCAAGTTGCAAGCAAATTCTTGTTCAAGTCAGCCATCAACACGACTGAAAGCACAGCACAAGGTGTTATCGATTTTTTTTTTTCCCGTACCCCTCCCGGATTTTCCTCTCATGTTTTACTTTGCTTGACACCTCTTCTCCCTCAGCGGTTCTCGACTTCATCACTACTGTATGAACTCAGCACCCCCCCCCGTCTGCCCAGCATTAATTAATGGCCCTGTGCTTCCTTCAGCTCATCTATTCCCTCAGACTAATTGTGAGCAGAGGCATCTCCGCTAATCCAATTTAGAGCCCTGAATAATCTCCAGGAGTGTCTCAGGCTTTATTGAGTGCTTTTGGAAACCTACAGGCCTAATGACTGCTGTAAGGTGCATTTCAATTATCTGATCTTACAGAGAGATATTTTCTTTTTTTGGAGTTACTTATACTCATTGACTGCAGCTGCAGCCTCCCTGAAGAAATGAAACTGTCGAAAGCAATCTGAGCCCCTAGTTTACCTCAACCAAGGTCTCTGACATTAAAAGGTAAGAGCACGGGCTTTCTGATACTTTGTAGTCAAAAGGTAGGGATGCACGATAACTGTTTTTTAAAGCAAAACTGATAACTTTCAGCTCCTAAAGGCCGATGCCGATAATCGATAGCACACACATATACCTAAGATCATTACATCAATACTATGAACAAAATCAATAATAGTTTTGACTCTTTAAATGAACAGATATTTATTTCCAATAAAAAACTATTGGTAAGGTTCGTAAACATTTTTGCTATCAAACAAACCTATTTGATATCTCCCATCAACTTAAATAAGGTTCATTACTGACTGATATAAAAAATAAAGGCTCCTTGAACTGATGGAAATACATGGATCAGAATTACTAACTGAAAAAGTGCATTAAAGAAGTTTACAAAAAGTAAATAAACATAGAAAATTAATGCACTGACACAAGTTAGATTCAAACATTTCTACCTTCAACCCATTTCACCTTTGACCATGGGTCATCTTTGGCAAATTTCTTGGATTTTTCAAAAGCCTCGCCGATATGTGTAAGTTCCGGTGAATTCTCTGCTGCTGGCTAGCTCACGTTAGCGCGATTTCAAAACTTTCACAAACGATGGTTATGTTTCAGGTGGCTGATCGGGTTTGACGTATTAAAGCTTGTGCTATTTTTTCCCTCCTTCGCTTGGAGCATTTGTCACAAATAACCAGCAAACTATCTTCTTCTGAAACTTTAACGAAGTTCCATACAATCACTGCCATGTTTGTTTTCATCAGCACGCTGTGCTGCAGGCAGCATTCAAGGTGTAACCGAAATTCCCACGTTCCCTCGTTTGCTAGTTGTTCTTTCGGACTTTTCTATTTTTTAATTGATTTTTTAATGTGGGAAAATACTGCGAATATCAATTCAAGTCAGCAACTACTAAAATTATGACCGAGTTAACGAGTTGTTTTCTGGCCTGAGGAGATATTCTTGATTTTCCTTACTGAGAAATCGTTTTTCTGATTATGCCAACGTCACTTAAACATAACATTCACTGCTGGTCATTCAAGGCTCAGAGGGAGCGAGGTACTGACGTGTTGACTAAAATATATATATGTTATCGGGGCTATTTGTCGTGATATCGGAGTTATCGGAATGACGTCATAATTTAATGTTATCGGCCCGATAGTTATCGGGTTGATAACTATTGTGCACCCCTATCAAAAGGTATCAGTTTCACTTGTCTAATAAACAAAATATTTTATTGTGATAACTGATACATTCAGATTTGCACAGTAG
Source organism: Hirundichthys speculiger (assembly GCA_018398805.1). NCBI lineage: Eukaryota > Metazoa > Chordata > Actinopteri > Beloniformes > Exocoetidae > Hirundichthys > Hirundichthys speculiger. The sequence goes on from JAGFBZ010001678.1 coordinate 1,430,656, forward strand.
AAAAGAAACTAGCAACTACAGAACCGAAGAAAGTAACGACAGAGGAAGGGAGGAGGAGAAAACGAGGGCACGACCGAGCGAAAGTAAATCTCAGGCAGACTCTCACTCAGTGGTGAGAGCTCCAAGTAGACAGGATGCCAGCTGGATGTGGATTTCTCCTCGTCGCTGTCGGATGAGTAAAGTCTGCCTACAAAGATATAAGCTGATCTTCAAGTTTGTGTGCTTTTTTTTTAAACGATCTCTTCAGGCGTGGATGAGAAATCAGAGTCGGTGACTCATCTGCCATCCCTCAGACGTTTATCCCCCAGACGTGTCTGTAAATACATTTGTGTACACCGTCACACAACCTCGTACAGGTTGGAAAAATCCACGTCTAGTCGATGACACCGCTGCAGGAATCCGTGGACACGTCACCGTTCGACTGTCAGCGCTGCTGCTGTTGTTGAAAACAAAGTCAAGTCACTTCCGCTCCCAAAGGGAGTGTATTCAGGTGTTGGTTTGGAAATACTAGTCAGCCTTACACGCTTTTCTGTGTTGCAGTTTGTTCCCTTTTCAAGATTCAGGAATAAAGACTTACCTGTTCGAATCGTTCAGAGGAGGACGTGCCAGAGCAGGTTTCTCTGTCGAGCTGTTATTAAAATCAATTTAGCAGTTTTATGTTTCCAAGAAGCACTCATGATTGGCACTTGTGGCTATAATTGAATTTCTGTCCAGATTTTAATATGCGTCCTCTTGGGTTTATTGCACGGTTCAGTCGCGCTCACAGCAGTCGCCGTTTTTTCTCAGTAAACATATTTCTAAATATTTTATTGGCATGAAACTTTCACCAGATGTCGGCAACAGCCCATGCAATCCACATGGTGAAGAAACCAAGCCGTAGATGCCCATAAATTATGTGTAATAACGTGAAATGGCACAGGGGAAAAGTATTGAACGCGTGAAGAAAGGGAGGTGCAAAAAGGCATGGAAATCCAAGACACATCAATCAGTGTTTAGAAAGCAGTCCAAACTAACGCCAGCTGGTTCAGTCCCAACTGATGGCCTATAAAAAGGCGCCTCATTACCAAGGTGTCGCATGAAGACACATGATGGGTCAAAGCAAAGAGATCCCTCGACACCTTCGCAACCAGGATATCCAGGGTCTGCTGGAGCCTGTCCCAGCTATCTTCAGGCAAAAGGCCGGGACACACCTGGACAGGTCACCAGTCCATTTAACTGGTTAGAATATAAGAACGGGTCAAACCCCACCTGAGGAATCCATGCGATTACTCTCTCCAAACAGGTGTTTTGAAGCCGTCGTTACCAAACAAAGGCTTTTGTACCAAATAAATGTCTGCGGTTTATGGTCATCTATGGTTTGAGTTGTAACCAGCATCTGGTGAAAGTTTCATGTCAGGAACACCTGTAGAAATACAGTGATCCCTTATTTTTTTGCAGTTAATGGGGACTGGCGCCCCCCTGGGAAGATCAGAATCCATGAATGGGAGCCAGAGCCCCCCGAGCCAAAATAATGTGTTTAAAATATGTTTAAATCCCATAAAAAAGTAGCGAGACACTGCAGCGAAACAAGACAAAGGCTCAACTGTGGTCTTTCTGTTACCTTCACAGCCTCTGGTCTCTGAACCGTAGTAAAGAAACCGCTGGTATTGTGCTATTTTTGGCTCGTAATTAGCGGCTAACACGCTAACAACAGCAAAAGAAACAGTCCGGTTTTCTCTGCATGGAACGAGCACTTTATTCTGGCACTGCAGGAACTTGTAACATCACACAGGTTGTATTGTTGGACTCCTGTCAGTTAACAGAGAATGTAAATCTATACACGCTGGGCTGCTGTTGATGCTCACTACACTTTTCATCTAACATTATTGATACTCAAGAGCCTATCATAGCTCATTACGCTGACCACACGCCCAAGGGCCCTCCATAGCCCGCTTGCATTCACCCTACAACAATTCCACTACTTCTTTATTATTATTTTTTACTTTTTCTGTGCTCTCTTCTCTCAGTCCTACATCCTCTTTCTGTCCTCCATCTTCTCTCTGTCCTCCATCCTCTCTCTGTCCTGTCTCCCCTCTTTTCTTTCTCTGCCCGGCTGGTCTTCATCAGGAAGGTCCCCCTATATGATCCAGGTCCTGCTCAAGGTTTCTTCCTCTTAAAGTGGAGTTTTTCCTTGCCACTGTTTGGTATAAAGGTTTTTTTTCTCCCTACGTGGGAGTTTTTTTTACCTGCCATTATCATTGATTGGATTTAATGATATAATCTTAGTTAATGATATTTGCTCGGGGGTCATGCTCTGGGTCTCTGTAAAGCGCCTAGAGACAATTGTCATTGTAACAGACGCTATATAAACAAAATTGAATTGAGTTGAATTAACCCCGTTTTCATTCTGCTGTCCCACGACACACACACTCCATTACCCATAAGGCCACATCATTACCCATAAGGCTACCTTCTTAAAGGGGCCAGGCTGGCTCACAACATTTCTTCACTGTGAGAGAACGCGCACAACATGCTGTGATGTTTCCGCGATTTTTTTAATTTCTTAAAATTATATTATATATTTCTGAAAAAAATCAGTGAATAACTAAAACCGCGGAACTTAAACTGCGAAGTGGCAAGGGATCAGTGTATACCTGCTGAAAAAGACGGCGACGTGTTCGACACTAATTTTACCCTCCATTTTTGCTACTTCAACACCCTTTCAGTTACTAGTATTTTCCATGGACAGTATTGACAATGACGGGTGGATTGTGCACAGTCAGAAGGGTTTAGAAGGAGGAGACAGCTCTGGTGAGGACTCTTTAGTTTTCCAGGGGAGATGGTGTAACTGTGCTCCATTTTCTTTCCTGTAGTTTGTTGTGCTGTTTTGCCCCTTTTTTCTCTTTTCTTTCTGTATGTTTGCAGGCCAGAGTTTCCTGAGTTTCATGCTGACTTGCAGTTCCCTCCTCTGTCCATCCCAGCGTTTACCTCCACCTGTGTGTGTAGATGTGTTGGTTGGTGTGGTGACCAGTGATCTAGTCCTCTGACCATCTCACCTCAGTGCTGTTACCTGCATCTGTTTATGTAGTCATTTCATTCAGTCATTTGTGTCTCTCCTCTCTCTGTCCTCCATCCTCTCTCTGTCCTGTCTCTCCTCTCTTTTTCTTTCTCTACCCGGCTGGTCTTCAGCAGGAAGGTGCCCCCATATGATCCAGGTCCTGATCAAGGTTTCTTCCTCTTAAAGTGGAGTTTTTTCTTGCTGCTGTTTGTCTTAAAGGTTTTTTTCTCCCTCTGTGGGAGTTTTTTACCTGCCATTATCGTTGTTTAGTATTCAATTTGATATTTTTAGTTAATGATATTCGCTTGAGGGTCATGCTCTGGATCTCTGTAAAGTGCCTAGAGACAACTGACATTGTAACAGATGGCATACAAATAAAATTGAATTGAATTGAATGGTGGACTAGAAACTGTACCAATGGCTGTGTGTATGTGTGCATGCATGTGTGTAAATAAATAGAGTGGTAAAGTACTTTATTTTATTATTATTTTTTAAATAAGGCTCCTTCCTTCATGCTTCTGCACCCTGGCTTGTAAATTGAGTAAATAAGTCAGTAATATGTGCAATATAAATATGTGTTATGTTTGTATGCTATTATACTAACTATTGAAATAAGCCACAAAACAGGTGGAGGTTGTTACAAGATAAAGGTATTTGCAGGTAGCCGTTTCCTTAGTCTGCAAAGATATTAAGAAATAACATTTTACAGGGATGCAGTTAAAGACTGGAGGAGCAAGAAAGCATTATTATTATTATTTTTTGTTTCTGCATTTACGTTCAGGTTAGTGCCATTGTCTAGCAAAACCATCTAGTATGTATATGCAATTTAATCATATAGCAGACTTTTTTTTTTTTTGTGGGAGTGTGAAGGGTGAATGTGTCCTTCACCAGTCCTCTCTGGCAGTAATTTCTAACATCTTTATTAACATCTTAAATCCTGATTTCGTCAGAGAGGACCAAAAAACACCAGCCGTGAAACATTTAAAGACAAGACAGTTAAAGAGACGCGACAGTGAGGGTGTGGTGTGTGCTGGGTTGTGAAGTGGATTGTGTTGTGACAGCAAACAAACTCAGAGGATAATATGTAAGAAGCAGAAACTACAAGAACAAGAAAACTGGATGAACACCTCTTACTAAGCCCGTGATTCCCAAAGTGTAGGCCACGGCCCCCTGGTGGGCCATCTTGGGACTGCAGGTGGGCCGTGAGAGGTCATTAAAATTAAACAAATGTGTTTTAAATCCTCGATCTTTTCAAAATATATTTTTAATTACTGTAAAATATTCATGACATGATTAAAAAACATTAAGAAGTAATAAAACAACCCAATTAAGTGTTATTATATTGTCATCTTAACTTAATATGACAAGTGTCACTTTGTTTACCCCTCACATTAATATCAGATCATGGTTCCTTGTCCTGTATGTTGAATCTCTAATCACAGTTGTGATTAGAGGTTTTAGTGGGCCGCGGAGATTTTTCACATTTCAAATTGGACCATGGTATTCTGTACTAAGCTATAGACCTGTATATGGAGAATTGATGTAAACATTATTGATTGATTGGATTGACAGTAGAGGGGTGGGGGAGGGGGTGTTGGGGGAGCAAGAAAGCATTAAAAGAAACCAAATCAGCACCCTGCATTGACAACGCGGGATTTTTCAGTTTGGAAGACCCCGTACTGTTAATGAGCTACACGGTCACACCTGCAGAAATGTGACCTTTCACGCACGAGTCAGCAGAAAACATTTCATGCATCTGAGCAACGACGTCCAGCTCAACAAGCGTTGCAGTGGACATGTGGCGCCGTGCGCCTATGGAGTCTGCTTTTGAAACAGAGAAAAGTGAAGCAGAAAGGTTGCTGAAAATGTTAATGACAGGATGCAATGATATTAAACTCACCTCAGATGGCCTCAACAGGCACGAGAGATCGCAAAGAGCCCCTTTACTGCTTCTAACAGGATCAACAACTGTGAAGATGGCGATTAGATTTGCAGCATCCACGTCTCCGTGAAGGTCAGACTTCACCAGGACCTCCTGCAGTACCGGTCTGCGGCCACACGGTGTCACTGCACCGCCGCGGATTTGGCAGCACGACTGAGACGTCTGGGGTGTTTGAGGAATTAATAGCCGTGGCTGAATGTTGTTTCGATGAGACTCTGGGGGCAGAAAGCTCAGACCTGATGCCTGATAAGACAGTGGGCTCTTTACCAACAGAGCTCTAAAAAAAATCAACCATAAACCGGATCTTCAGCTAAAGTCAAATCCAGCCAGAGAACCCCACCTCCTCCAGACACTCTTCTCTCTGTAGCTTTCTGAGGACATGCAATGACATAATGCTTTCCCAAGACTGCAGTCCTCCCTCTAACACACATGCACAAGCACGTGCACATGCACAGCCCCCGTGTTTTTAGGTGAAATTACGTTACCAGCTTCTATCCTTGAGACAGGAAATCACTCTACATCCTTCTCATGAGCTATTTACAGTTTAGCTCATAAAACGCCTCGCTGCCTTTTGTCTTCATTTGTCGTTGGCTGTGCTAACGGAGGGGATCAGTGGGCCTTTTAGAGCGCCATCGGTCCACGGCCACTTGGAGGTCTAATTGGCTGGATTAACTAACCTTCTCACTGCCACAACAAGGTTTTGTTGCGTCACGTCATCTGAATTAATGAGGTCATTTGATTAGAAGTCTTAACTGACAGATTGGGAGTAAAAAAACAAACAAAAAAAAAAACTGTTTACTTTTGCTACAGAGTTGGAAAAAAGAAAAAGATTTCCCGTCTGTGTTCTCCATCTGCTCCCTTTGATTTGCTTTCAGTCGACTGTCAGGATGCCGTGACTGAGATGAACGTATTTGATTTCAGTCTGTTACGGATGTCCGTCATTAAAATGTGAAAATTGAATGGTGCGAGAAGATTATTCAGGCAAACCGACAAGGGAATGATTCTTGACATAAGCAGGGAAATAATCTGCAAAACAAGAAGAGTGGCACCACTGCAAACGCTTCCTCCCAATGAACTTTACTTACCAAACAAACATGACCTGCCAGTGGAAATCTTCATTTTAATATCAACATAAATAGTAAATGCTTTCTCATTTGACAGTGATGGCATACACACCGATCAAACTTTAATAATGATGTTAATAATTGTTTAATAGTGCTGTCACATGTGGAGTTCTGATCACAAGCATTTCCATGTTTTCCTCACAGCAGGAGATCGCTGCGTTGCTCTTTGATCGTCTGGATCCGGCCGAATACTGATATTACATTTTTAAACCACTCCATTTAAGAACTGGTTGCTGTGGACATGGTGGAGGGTTACAAACAGGGCTTGACGCTAACTTTTTTGCTCACCAGCCACTGTGGCTAGTGTTTTTCCTCAGGCATTAGCCATTTAGTCTTTATGCTAGCCACAGCTTTGCTGTCAGTTTTTTTTTCTTCTTTACAATATTCTTGCATTTACATTTTAAATACAAACAATTGGTACAACTATTGTGATGTGTCATATCAAAGAATAAGTTACCAGCCAAAGTTGCTTGTGAGACAGAAATTGTTACTAGCCACAGCAAAATTTTACCAGCATTTGGCCGGTTAGCCGGTGTCAGTGTCAAGCCCTGGTTACAAAGATCCGGGGGGTCCTCACAGACTGCAAACCGGACCGGAGGAAGACCCGACACCATCTACAGGAAGGTCTTTCAACATCTGGAGGACTACGATTACCTGTAATATATTTCTTGTGACTGAAGCTGCTATAAGAGAGATGCTGCCAAACAGAATTTTGTTGTATATTTTGTACAATGACAATAAAGATTCTTATTATTATTCTTATTTCTATGAATCTGTGGTGTGCTGGAACGACAAGAGACTTAACAGACTAAACCGCAGGGCCAGTGACATCATGGTGATGGAGGTAAAGAGTCCAAACTTCAGGTCATCCTGGACAAGGAGGACCACCCACTTCACAATGAACTGGTCAGATACAAGGTTATTATCATTAACGAAAACGAACGAAATAACGAAAACTAGAATTGAAAAAACATTTTCGCTAACTGAAATAAAATAAAAACGAGAGTTTTTTTAAAAAAATGATAACTAACTGAAACTGTATTATGTGTTTATAAAACAAACTAAAATTAACTATAATAATACCAAGAACGTCCTTTGTTTTCGTGTTTATAAACATTTGAAATCTATTAACTTCGCTCCGCTGTACAACAACAACTGCAAAAATAAAAAAAAAAGTGATCAGCAGTGATGGCTGCGGCAAAAGTTGGGAGAAAGCAGCACAGTCCTATTTGGGATTTCTTTGACTATGACTGTGTTAACGATAAAAATAAGTGCCTTGTTGTAGAAGCAGGTGAAACAATGTGTGGAATACTTCTCAAGGAGAAAAAAACCCACGAATCTGAAAGTCCATTTGAAAAGCTCACACAAGAAGGCTAACCAAGACTAGCTGGATAAGCTAGCCTAAGCTAGCCCCCTGGAAAGAGAAGCTGCAGCTGCAGGCCAGTCAGCGTTGGGAAGGAACGGGAGAAAACAGCAACTATAATGGACTGTTTCCATGGAGACCAGATAGCTGCTGGTCAGTAAATACGCAGGAACACCACAAGAGGGAAGAGGCATTGATAAATATGTTTATTGAGACCAGAATGTAAACACGACTATGTGATTCAATAGCCTTCAAAAAGTTCAGTGCTTCACTCGAACCAAAATTACAACCCTAATTTACAAAATAAAACTAAAACTAACACGGAAGCTAATAAAAACTAAACTAAAACTAAGTATTTCAAATAAAAACTAGCAAAACTGCTCTAAAAATGAATTTAAACAAACTGAATTTGAAAAACTAAACTAGAAACTAAAACTAATGGAAAATCCAAAACAATTATAACCCTGGTCAGATACAGGAGCACATTCAGTACGAGACTGAAGCTCCCAGGATGCACCACACAGCGCCACAGGAAATCCTTCCCGTCTGCAGCCACCAAGGTGCACAGCTTCATAATTGGACAGTTAAATGCAGAGCCAGTTGACTGATCCTGGTGTCTTATGTGCAATAATCAATATTTCGACTGTCCCGTACTGTAATTACTGTAATGTAATTAGATGGGTCGTGAAATGATCTCCCATGGTTCCTAGCTCCTTCAGCTGAGCCTCGCTGAGGCAGCTGCTGAGATTCCAGCAAACATTTTGCTGTGGGACCTTTTCAATGTGGTCTCAGTGGCGACGCTACAGGCGGACTGCTGTTTAGCTAGGCCTCATCCTCGGACTGTTCCAGGCCAACCCTGTTAGTGCAATTAACGCTACAACAAAACATAGCGGGCCTCATCCATGAAAACTTCGTAAATTAGCACATAAATCGCCTCCCGACTAAGAATCTGCTGCTCAGGTTTTTTTTTTCGTAAGCACGTTAGTGAATTCCAGTTGACGACAGGTGGGGGAAGCTCGCTCATAAAGCTAATTAACTGCCATGAGCCGTGCCCACGGACAACCGTATAAGATGGCGTAAAAGTGGAGGCGACTGGGTGGTTCGCGTGACCTCAAAACCTTCAGGTAAAGTTGTAAACTAATAACTTCAGCAGAGGAGGCAGCGCTGGCAGGTGGTCTGGCTTTGAAATACTCCCTGAGATTGAAAAAAGAAGGGAAAAAAAAACCCCAAATTTGACTATATATTCTGTGGTAAGTAGCAAAACTGTTGACAGCTTGCCGTTGGTGATGTCCATCATCATCGGACCACGCCCCTACTTATAGATAAATTTATTGCTTCATATAGTTATAGTGAAAGCCAAAGGCATTTTTTTTAACCAGCCTGTAAATATGTTTATTCTGCTGTAAAGTCAGATATTTTAACGTGGAGGCCGGTGGAGATTGACTGGCTTTTGGAGCCTTCCAGTGGTCAGTAGAGGAACTGCAGCTTTCTGCACTGGATTCAACCTGGTAATTGAACGTTCAAGGTCTGAGCGTCATAAATGAAGGACACAAAAACAAGCTCAGCAGTGCAGACACCATCATATTGTGTTTAAGGGGGGGTAATCGCAGTGACGCCCGCTTTTCTGCACTTTTAGATTGTGCTGAATGTGGATTTGAAGCAACTTTGACGAGGCTGATCCAGTTTTTTTTCCTTCAGAAGCTGTTTTGGATTCTTGTTTTCAGTGTAATGTCACAATTTTGTCCGTGTCACCCATACTTCTTCTCAAAATGTACATGTCTGTACTCTGTAGTGGTATAATAGCATAGACATTTTTTCATTGCATGGTACACTTGGACTCTCTCAACATCGCCTCCTGCTGCAGATAGCATTCCCTCGATAAGATCAGCAGCTTATCACCATGGCACCACCTGAAGCCATGGTCACACAGTTGCAGGACACGAAACCTCCATTAGAGTGTGATTGAGTTGTCCAAGGTTTTCAGAGTCTGACATATTTTCAGAGGGAATTTGGCAAGAGAGCATTCGCAATTCCATACTCTATTTCCTAATTGAGACAAATGGATGTGTCAACAAACACTGCAGTGTGTTTTACAATCCATGCTGACAGACTTATAAAACTGTGAGACATTTTTAAATCACTGCTCTGCTCAGGAAGTACTCTGAGGGGGAAAAAAAGAAAAAAAAAGCATACGCTATGTTCGAAACTGCATGCCAGTTCACCTGCACTTACTATTTTGAGTGCACGAGTGTGTTCACACTGATAATCCTGTCTTCATGAAGTATACTGTAAGTGGCCGGATGATGGACTCAAATACGCTCAATGGTTTTCATCTTGTTGATGCAATAAAGGTGGCGAGACGCTCGTTTGATATGTTTTTGTTCAAAAGGGGACGGCGGTCCGTCTTTGCTGCCAATGACGTCACAACTTTAAACTCAAAAACAAAAGGGGAGTGGTTACATGCATTGTTTGCAATTCACGATTGACATGAAGTCATGTCTTGGCAGCAAGTGATCAAAGAAAATTTTTCTATTTATTTCCGGTAAGATCACAAGGGCATTAATACATTCGGAGCATCTACCACCGTAGAGTCCGCAGTAGAGCTGCCTCCATCTTGAAGGGCCCCACCCACCCCCAGCACGGACTGTTCACACTTCTGCCCTCAGGCCGGAGGTACAGAAGTGTGAAAGGCAGGACTTCCAGACTGAGGAACTCCTTCTACCCAACTGCCATCAGACTCCTGAACAGTTGACAGGACTCTTTTTTTTCCACAGACTACCTCACACAATAGACTGCACATTTGCACATATCCGCACTACTCTTGCACACTACTGTTATTTGTACATATGTATATATTATCTCTTTTATAAACAAGTACTTCTGTACTACTTCTTTGCACTATTTGTACTATTTTTATACTACTTTTTGAACGTCTGTTCTGGCATTCCTCGCGGGCAGCAATGTAAGAATTTCGTTGTGCAAGGGAACTCATTTCATCTGCACATATGACAATAAAGTTTGAACTGAATTGAATTGAATTGAATTGGATCACACTCATTTGTGCACTGAGTGTGCAAGTAATCAAGCGCCAACATCCTCACTTCCAGGCTGAAGCCAGTCCAGGAAAAAAAATGAAAAATTGCAATTCCTCGACTGACCTTTAGGTGGCAACTACACAACAAAGCAAATCCTCATTGACCTCCATGTTAAAATGCCCAACTTTGCAACAGAAATAAACATGCTCACAGCCTGGTACAAAGAAACGGATTTGGTAGAAACAGCACAGACACATTTTAGAGAACATAAGTTTTATTTTGCTTGTGTGTTGTCTTTGTGCCAACAGAGGACAGAGTTTAGCTACACAGCCATACGTCAGCTTGACCAGTCATTTGAGGGGGGGGGGGGTCCCTCTACAGATGCCCGCCATGTAGCTCCGCAGGTCCTCCAGTGTGACTTGATTGAAGATCATTCAGGGAGCCACATGGGGAGTCTTCTGAGGCCCACTGTCACTCATGGGCTGATGGCGGCGGGCCTCCCCGACTGCAACGCCTCTATGCGGAGATAGATAACCAGCTGGCCCTCCCAGATCTCTGCTGGTCCTCATTTCAGCTCTGGCAGCCCTCGATTCAGACGTGGTTCTGATTTGATCAGACTGAATATGAAGCAGTATTAATCATCATCCTCCTGGGTTAACATTAGCTTAGCCAGCCAAGCTAAAATAGCCAACTGTAGCTGGTGGATGTTAGGGATGGAACGGTTACCGGTATTACGGTAAAGCGCGGTAAAATTTTACGCTCTAATGATTACCGTTTATGTTTGACTTCATCTCATTATCGCGGTCGATTACTGGGATATGTAATATCAGTCTCATTCAAGTCTGCGAGCGACTCGTGACTGTGTCTCGCGTGACTTTTTCGCTTGTAACATCGGCATCGTAACGTTAGCATGGCGGAAAGTGGTGATAGCACGCAGGACATTTACCAATGAAATCCGAGGTCTGGGCATATTTGGGTTTTTTTTTTAAAGAATGCAGAGGAACAACTGGTGGAGGACAATGATCTTGTCTGCAGAGCACTTGGAAGGAGCTAAGGCTAATGCTTCAAGGTACTGAGATGTTTTACCAAGAGTAACCTGGTCGACGCGCTTCGCTAACTAACATTTTGAAAACGTTACAGTTGTGTGTTGATCGAAAAAGAACCGGAACCATGTTCTTCTGATGCAGTTAAAATATTATTTTTTCCATAAACTGATCCGACAACCATAACACCATCATTTAGCATCACAGCGGTCAAAAACCTTTTGCCCTTCCGGGTCCAACACCTAACCAATACCAGGCAGCTACCTTTATACCTGACCCTCAGGTAACAACACAGCGACACCCACAGACACACAGAGTGAACTACAATTCAGAACAACATATTTGGCTCCTAAACAACTGTTTCTTTATTTGCACATTTATACGTATTTAAGGTTCAGCTTAAAGTCCAAAGTTTATTTCATTTGAACCTGCTCTTTAATTTTTTGTTCCTGATAATTGATTTGCATATTTTGACCTACTACTATGGTTGTTAAAGTGTTTTATTTAAATTTGCACCAGACAAATTAAGCTTTGTTCCTGTTATTTATTTATTAATTTTAAATAAAACCTCTTTCTGTACCAGTTTTTTGTCCTTTTAATGTGAAAGTTTCATTTTGGTAAGATTTTGGCTTCTGATGTTTTAGTATGACAAGAAAATCACAAGATTTTGTAAAATTTAATTAAATGTATGTGCTTCTTGGACAATTGTACGGGAATGAAGAATACAGCGATAATATCGTAAACCGTGATAATTTGGTCACTATAATATAAATATAATAATATATAATATAATAAATATAATAATATAAATATAAAAATTTTCTATATCGTGACATACAGAGGCTTCAAAGTCACTTTAGGTAGGTTATAAGTACGCAGTGTGAGCAGTACAGCCTGAGTGTGTCAGTCTGGACACGACCATGGGGGGTTGAGTCAGAACAGGTTGCACCATCTGATGGAAAAAGGCCACAGGAGTTTCTCATTGGTACGAAGTTATCGTTAACATGTATAGCTTCAACGTAAGTCGAGGGTAATTCCAAAATCAAACTGGTTAAATTCAAGAAATACAAACTAGCAAATAGTAAAAACAGCAGGAAGATGGCGATAAAATGTTTGTTACAGTGATATAATGAAAAAAAAAATCATCGACTGAAACTGAAGCGCCTGTTGTCTTTACAGGATGAGTTCTCATTTAGCTGTCCGGTCTATACATCGACTGTTCTCACTTTGTAAAAGCTCCTTGAGTGGTTCACAGACTAGAAAAGTGTTAAATAAGTACATTTCTGTTTGTTGCCTCAGTCTCTCTGCATTCAGAGGACAAAGCTCAATACTGCCCTCATCAAAACCTCGACAACACACTGAAGAGTAGCAGCAGCGAGCGGCGAACACTCTGTGGCTCAGACGACTCCTGCAGGAGTTGGAGACCGACCGCATTCACTCGCCTCCGTGTTTCTGTCAGCCGCTCGACTCGTTTCGATCCGTCTGTCCAGAGTCAAAACATTTGCGCATTGAAGACAAGGAAAATAATTGTCAGGCGGCCGGTGTAATTAATTCAATTTAGTTAATTTATATAGCTCCATCACACAACAGGCATCTCGAGGGCAGTTCACAGAGAAAACAAACAAGTTCCACTCAAGTCCAATTAAATCCAGTCCGGTTCATTATAATTCAGGTAAATTCAGCGCTTATACAATACCGAATGCAAACAAAGTTGTCCAGATTAGGAAATCAATGCATCATGTCAAATTTTCATTTTAATCTGAAGCCCTCGTGTTCACAGTTATCAGGAAGAGACCTCCACCAGAACCAGGATCAACCCGTCCGCCTCAACCCGCTCCAAGGTGGGAGGACAGAAAACACAATGCCTCCCTCCAGGCCTGTCATCGCTGTGGAGGTGTAAAGAGAGGGATTATTATAGGTAGCTATTATCTAACCGCTGGAACAGATAAACAACTGTTTTCCAACTGAAGGTGATAACATAAAAGCCATTTTATCGTATACAGGCAGGGAAAATTGCATTGCGTCGCATTCATGAAACTCCACGTATTTACATGAAATTAACCGCGGAGGTGAGTCACAGCTTTATACAGTATAAAAGCTAACAAACAGAAGTCCATGCCGTGTGTGTCTCTCCACCAGAAATGCAGAGATGCGTCACTGACGTTATTGCACTTAAATGACTGTAATCAGCTATGAAATTACAGCTTCAAGTTATTCTCACTAACATTCGAGCAAATGATTGCCAGCATTCCGATCGAAACGAGCTGCAAAACGTTGAAGGAAAAGGCTAAAAACACATTTTTGGTGGGAGGAGCCTATTATTGAAGCACATTGGATGCACGTACAAACTTTTATTAAACCTCTAATGAGAAAACTGATGCTTTAAACTCTTTAATGCATGTCCATCTGTTACCCTGAGAACATCACTTTAAAAGAAAAAAATGTTTTTATCAATTGTCAGTTTTGTACATTAAAGCATGAAGAAAACAACGCTGTCTCCATGTGAGACCTCCGTGACTCGTATCAGCACAGGCGGTTGATTTATTGAACAAGAAAACAAATGGCTGCTAAAGAAAGAAATCAATGAGGTGAGTCGCTTAAATCAATTCAACGGCTGCGCCCGTGCTTCCCATTTCAAACTCATTTCTGGTGACGGGGACTAAAAATGTTACCACCCGCTTTCAGAAACCTACATCCTTTAAAAGAACCGCCGCGTCTTCAATCAAACTCTTGACAGTAACGATCCCGAGACGCCGCCATCTTAAGACATGTAATTTAAAGAAAAAAGATGAGCGCGAGCGGGAGAAGAAACATCTCAGAAACGAGCTCGGAGACACAAAGAAGGGAAGAAAACGAAGGAGAGTGGACGAGTTTGCTGCGAATCATTAGTTCAATAGGGAGCGCCGCTGTTTCAGGACTAATTGAGTAGCAGCGTTGAACCGCGGGCAGGCTGGCTTCAAAGCTGCCGCCGTCAGCACGAGCAGGTGGGCGGCCATGAGAGGTGAAGTTAGCGAAAATGAAGCCATACGGCGATCCCTGATGTTTAATGAGATCCAGCTTTGAAGAGGGCCAGTGGACAAGCTGGTGGAAGATGCAAAGCAGGGAGGCGGTGATAATAAAGGGCTCAACATCTGCAGTCATCTGAAAGCGTCTCGCAAACATCACGCAGAGCCGAGACGTGGAGTGAATGGACGTCTGAGATATGGTGGAGAACTCAAATCTCACACTTTAATTAGAGCTGGGCAAGTTAACCGGTATTATCACGTTAACTCATTAATTTATTAACTGCCGCACAAAGCCACTTCCGGGTCACGTCAACCAGACAAATTAAATAATGAAAAGAATTTCGGTCCCGTGGCCCGTTTTTTAATTTCGTATTTTTGATCCAAGTCTAAAATTATAATACGAAAAACCGGGCATTTTTTGTTTTTTGTGTTGGATTCAAAAACGAAAAACGAAATAAAACGCCCCTTTTTCCTTTTTCAATTTTTGATTGAAAGTTGAAAATGGAAAGAACGAATGATACACGGATTGTCACTTTTTATTTTTTTAAATTTTTGATTGACAGTTGAAAATGGAAAGAACTAATGATACACGGATTGGTGAACTTTAACATGGACATTTTCATTTTAAAGTTCTCCCAGACGGAGGATTCAACAGAAACAAGGTTATTTGTAACAACTGACAAGTTGAACTCCCCGTTAAAAGTTTCTGCTGTTACCTCAGAAATGACCTGTTTTAATGTTCTGATTGTGCTGAGACACAATCATTTTGTTGGATTTTGTTTGTAGACTTTTTTTTTTTTTTTATATAAACAGGATGACATTAATGCCCTGGCAGTGGCAATAAGCTTTCTTTTATTTTACATTTTTTAAGATGAGATTTAAAATATATATGTGTTACTGACAAGTGCTGATGTTAAAAGTGCTTGAACAACAAATGTTATGACACTTTAGTTCATATGGCAGCAGAACATTTAAATAAAAGTGCATTTTACACTACTTTTGTATCCTTTTTTGATTTTGCGTATACAATGCGATTAATCGTGATTAATCGGGAAAATAATGCGATTAATTGCGATTAAAAATTCTAATCGTTGCCCAGCCCTAATTTTAATATCAGATCACATTGCCTAATCCAGTCATCTCACTCATGGAGCCGATTCCTGTGGAACGGCACCTCCGTAAGTCCCGGCGTGGCCCACCTGGCAGCGACACCACCAACAATCACCACCACAGCTTTTATTATTCTGAGTTGTTTGTGTGTCGAGTTGAAAGGTCGCCACCGCTTTATTTAACCAGGTTAGTCCCTCTAAAATCAAAGGGAGACCAGGCCAAGAGGGCCGAAGCATAGTTGCATTAAAAACAAGAAACAACTGGTACGAAACAACATCTGAGACAAAACATCTACACAGAGAGACTACACAAGTAGACTTCATTGATTTCGCCAGCGCCTTAAACTCTTTCAAAGTAACACAAGGCTTGAAGTTGAAGTTCTGATTGTAGTTTATTCCAATCATTAGGTGCTAACAACGTAAACGTTTCCTTGCCCAGTTCACTTTGTACTTTGGGGACAACAAAATTTGGACCATTAAAACACCAGAGATTGTAACTTCCATGTTTCCTTGTTCAAAGACGAGATGAACAGGAAATAAAAGTTACCCGGAACGGTTTTGTAAATGAACATATACCAGTGACTGAGGTGTCAGGAGCATAAAGACATCCAGGAAACTTCAGAGGTGAATTAGGGGACCACCGGTGGTGATGAACCCCTCATCTCTATTAAAACACTGGAAAAAATGATATTTCCACCTATTTCTGTTTCACGTAAAAAGAAAAGCAAGACTTGCTTCCATGATAAAATCCTAATAACAGCTTTCATCTTTTCTACAACAGACTGGATGAGCTCATTAAAGACAAGGGGTCATTAACTAAAATTGCTAAATATCTAAAGGTAGATCCCGGCTCAATATGGTGGCCATTTCTTGTTCGTACTTAGACAGTGCTGATCTTTCCAGGTTTTGAAGTGGTAAAGAGCATACATTTCACCTTGTCTGCATTTAAATCATGTTGCAGGTGACAAAGTTATTCTTGTACGCTGTCAAATGCAAGCTGTAAACACTGAAGGGCCTCAGGAGTAGCGGATGCTGCACGAATGCATGACAGGTGTCATCAATGCAGAGGTGAAAAAGCTCAGCAATAATGGGCCGAACACAGAACCCTGAGGGACACACTTCCTCAGTGGTGATACCTCCAAGGAAGTGTGTCCCTCAGGGTTCTGTGTTGAGCCCATTATTGCAGAGGTGAAAAGCTCAGCAATAATGGGCCCAACACAGAACCCTGAGGGACACACTTCCTCAGTGGTGATACCTCCAAGGAAGAACTCTCCATCTGAACAGCCTGGTTCTGCTTGTAAAAACCACCCAGCTGCTTGTTTTGAAAAAACAGCAGCTGCAAAACGTTTTGTGAAAGCAATGTGATCAACAGACAGCATCGCTACGCGGGCCGCTGCATCGCCCAGCGGTTTAAACTGGGGTATAGAGAATAGGTTCAACTCCCAGCCGGCAAACCTTCGCTGTGCATCTGCCCTGCTTTCCTGTCCCCTCCTCGCTACAAATAAAGGCCACGACTGCCATGAAATTAAATTTAAGCTGCACCACTTATGACCTTCACGGCAGCAGCAACGGTACTGTGATGTTTATGGAAAAGCTGACTCCAGTGGTGACAGAATGGAGCTTCTGGCGACAGATTCAAGCACCTTTGCCAGAACGCGGAGTTCAGAGACCGGTCTACCTTCGTTTAGACGAGGGATAACAAGGGCAGGTTTCCTGTCCAAAGGGCTTTCATTTGAATGCAGTGTAAGGTTGAAAATGTGACACCGTGGTCCAGCTGCCCACCTTCAGGAAAGAGCAGCTCCAAGTTTTCCAGGCCAGCTGGATTAAGCTCTTTGAGAGCTGCTCATGACCAGTGGTGCTTTCAGGAATTGGCAATACTTCAGTAGAATTGTCAGGAGTATATAGAAAACCAAAGGAAATAAAATGATTATTTAAATAATTCAGCATTTCTCTTCTAGCTCCAACTCTGAGATCATCAACAAGTTCACAGACAAAGACTTGATGGTCTTTCCAGAACTTGGTTGAGTTTTTGAGA
The DNA here is from genome assembly GCA_018398805.1 of Hirundichthys speculiger. Classification (NCBI taxonomy): domain Eukaryota; kingdom Metazoa; phylum Chordata; class Actinopteri; order Beloniformes; family Exocoetidae; genus Hirundichthys; species Hirundichthys speculiger. The sequence goes on from JAGFBZ010001678.1 coordinate 1,448,349, forward strand.
CTCTCTGTTGTGGAAAAATAAAATGCTCATTTTGTTTTCAGACGCAGAGACGTCAATTTATTTCTCATTTCTTTAAAATTCAGCCAATCAACTGTCGGTCTGAGCAGCGTCGCGGGTCGCGCGTTATTCCAACAGTTCCTGACATGCGCAGGTGGAGGTCTTCATTTTTCAGACCTATGGTTTGATGAGACTAAAGCTCAACCGTCGGTTCGTGATGATCACGGCTGTGTTTGGAGGAAGGGGGGGGGGGGGTGCTCGCACGGGGGCGGTGGCATCATGCTGTGGGGGCTGTGTTCACCGAAAGGAAAGGATATCTTGTGGATGTGATGGAGCTTGTCCGTGCAAGTGTTTGAACCAGCAGTTTAGGCCGCTGTGCGTCATTGTACAGTGATCCTTCGCCAATTCGCGCTTTAAGTTCCGCGGTTTTAATTATTCGCGGATTTTTTTCTGAAATATATAATATTTAAAAAAAATCAAGAAAAAATTGCGGAAACATTACAGGATGTTGTGCGCATTCTCTCGCAGCAAAGAAATGTTGTGAGCCAGCCTGGCCCCTTTAAGAAGGTGGCCTTATGGGTAATGGTGTGGCCTTATGGGTAATGTAGTGTGTGTGTCGTGGGATGGCAGAATGAAAACGGGGTTAGATGAAAGAGCGGTTTCTTTACTACGGTTCAGAGACCAGAGGCTGTGAAGGTAACAAAAGACCACAGTTGAGCCTTTGTCTTGTTTCACTGCAGTGTCTCGCTACTTTTTGGTGGTTTTTAAACATATTTTAAACACGTTATTGAGGCTTGGGGGGCTCCGGCTCCAGTTGGGGGATTTTGATTTTCGTGGGGGGGCGCCGGTTCCCATTAACCGTGAAATATAAAGGATCACTGTATATCATATATCATATATCGTATATCATAAAAGGAAAGAAGATCATCTTTGTAGCTGATCTCAAAACTCATTAGCAGAAAGTTTCAGTCGGCGCATCTTTGACCTCATGAATGTAAAAAGTGGCTCTTTCGTGCATTATCAACTGAAAAACAGGGCAAATGCTCCCCTTTCAAAGTTAAAATTCATATTTCAGAGTAAGTTACTGATTTGTCCGTTCTGTGGACGCCATCGAATCTTTTCAGAAACAAATGACGAGCTCCAAGTGTATTTATCCCCCCCACCCTCAGTACCTTGAATGGTAATTTAGTTTTTGTATTGGGTAGATTAAGAAAACGATCTGCATTAATATCCCTGTTTCACGTCTGATTAGTTCACATTTATGGTTGAAACACTTATCCATGTGGGAAGCTCTTGCTTCCCACCGTCTTGACAAAATACCAGAGGTCCCAAACATCATCAGCGGCCTTCACAGACTCTAATTTTCAGTCTTATGCAAGGTTCACTCTGTATTCATAATGCAGCAACACGTTCACAAGATGAAAAGACACTGCTCTCCACTGCTGCCGATTACCGTGATATGTGGCTTAATGTCTGACACCTCCGAAACAAGCGCCAAAGGCTGAATTTGTTATCTAGATCCAATAATCCCCGCCCCCCCCTCCCTCGCCGTCTTTGCTCTGTGAAGTTAATGTAGTGTCAAGGTTTTTTATTCCTCTCTCAGGGGAACAGATGATGCATTCCTCGCCGACATGCAAGTCACATAAACAATTAACTTATGACCTGCAAAGCAATCAGCTCAGCCACCGCGACTCCAGGGAGGCAGAACGCTGAGGCGTAGGCAGCAGAGACCGTCCTCGGCCTCGCTCTTTGACTAACGAAGGAATTTAGAGGAGAAATGGCGAGTTTATGCGAGTCACTACCAGTTTAATCTCCATTTAGTCAAGAGTGTGATCGCGACGGAATAAATCTCAGGTATAGTTTAGGGTTTCCACTTTAATAATTCATGACGGGAAGTGCGACAACTCAAAGCTCTGGTTTATAATCACTGAGGGATGGAAGAAGAAAAAAAGACTGGAGGAAAGGAGATTTTTGGATCTGATGATCGGACGCAACACGTAGGTGTGCTCGTGCATTTAGAGAATCTGTTTTCTCTCCTCGTACCCATTTAAGGGAAGCCACAACATGGAGGAGGTCTGGGAAGGTGTTTAGACTAGGTATGCACGATAACTATTTTTTTAAACCGATACCGATAACTTTAAGCTCCTAAAGGCGGATACCGATACTGATAACCGATAACACACACATATACCTAAGATCATTACATCAATACTATGAACAAAACCAAAAACAGTTTTGACTATTTATTTTTTTCCAATGAAAAACTATTGGCAAGACTCAAAATTTTTCATAAAGCTATCTAACAAACCTATTTGACATCTCACATCAACTCAAATAAGGTTCATTACTGACTGATATAAAAATAAAGGCTCCTTGAACTGATGGAAATACATGCATCAGAATTACTAACTGAAAAAATGCATTCCTCAATGACAATAAAAAATAATGCAGAGAGTATAATGTACTGACAAGTTAGACTTGTTTGTGTAAATAAACTGAAAAATTGCTCTCCATAGTAACAAAGAAATTATGTTTAAAGGATTTTGGCTATTAGTTCCATTAAAATGAATGCCTTTTTTGTTTTGTTTTTTTTTTATCTCAGGGAAACTTTAGATGAGAGAGATGATGGAGAGGAGAGGAGAGGAGAGCAGAGTGGAGGGGTTGACTTGCTGCTGGCTTGCTCACGTTAGCTCAAGTTAGCTCACGTTTGCGCAATTTCAAAACTCCATGGAAGCGACGATTATGTTTCAGGTGGCTGATCAGGTTTGACGTATTAAAGCTTGTGCTATTTTTTTCCTCCTTCGCTTGGAGCATTTGTCACAAATAACCAGCAAATTATCTCCCTCTGAAACTTTAACGAAGTTCTACACCATCGCCGCCATGTTTGTTTTTATCAGCGCACTGTTCTGCAATGCTGCATTCAAGGTTTAAGGTAAATTCCTCCGTTCGCTCATTTGCTCGTTGTTCTTTCACCGGGGCTATTCGTCATGATATTGGACTTATCGGGATGATGTCATAATTTCCTGTTATCGGCCCGATAGTTATTGCGCACCCCTAGTTGAGACCATCACAAGTCACAACACGAAGACCAGATCCACAGGGGCGACAGTGGAGAGGGCGAATGAGCTGAATAACTTCAACAGGTTAGGGTTAGGGTTCCCTCTACACACCTCCCCCCAGACACCACTGCAGGCCCGGACTATGTGTCCAAGACTGTTAAAGACCTGCACTGCAAAACTCTGGTAACCACTCCAACGGATCTTCAACCTCCGCCTGCAGATAGGGGAGAGTGCCCGACCTCTGGAAGACGTCCTGCCTCCCGCTAAGTGCAAGTGCTGCCTCGATTCTAAGAACATCAAATTGAGGGTTTGGGCCGTATCGCCCTCAAAATTGAGATTCTCCGGCACCACCCTTGGAAGTAAGGGCTACCCAGAAGGCATTGCGTATTTTCGCCAAAACATCTTTGAAAAGGATGGCGACAAAAAAGCTAGCTACAAATGTAAGTATCTTCGTAGTTCTTCAAGATATAAATGTTACGAAACCATCTTATTGTCTTTGTTTGAGACTTTTTACATGGATTAACATCATTGTTGCGTAACATTTATTTGCTGCCAGACCGGCGGTCCTGGCCGGCTTACATTACTTGTATACCTTGTTGTGTAGCGACGGAGGACTGAATAATGTATCCTCTATTGTGTTATTTGCTAATATTATTTGGAGAATAAACAGCGCTCTTTTCAGTGTTATCCCTGTGTAATTTCAGGAAATACAGAGACAACACGGCTCTGATACATTTCAGTCTGAAGACGTAACTGCACTCGAGGGGTGTCCCATTTCTAAGTCACAAGATAGTCCCGACACTTACTTTGAAGGGTTAAGATTGAGGGCCAAAAATTGAGGGTTAAGGGCGAGGGTTGAGATTGAGGGTTAAGGGAGGAATTGAAATTCACCTGGTCCCGCTGCCTCACCTGAGCAGAATCCACGTCTTCGTTGTGAGGTCACTGCCTCTGCAAGGGTCAACAGTTCACGTTTGGATTTGAAGAACATAGTTTTTCCATCCTAATCATTTAGTCAGAAGGAACCCTTTCCCTGCCACGCATGGCTGTCAGAAACCAGATTGAGGATATCTGGTGTTCGGTGACGGCTCTCAGAGGTCTCCTCTGCACATTTTAGCACAGACTTTGATCATCATCAAATCTGTTTTATACTTCTCCCACTCCAGGTCAAAGAAAATTGAATTCCAGTGTTTTTCTGCTGTGGACCAAGCGTGACGGACCTGCATGGACCACCTAAACTCTGTGCCTTTTTTTTTTTTTCGAGCTCTTTGGAGCTGAAGGAGAAACTTCACCTCATCTCGGCTCCTCGTCTGCCTTCAGTTCCAGTCCTTCACGCTCAAGCGTGCAGGCGTGAGACAGGCCTGGATATCACATGCCGACATCTGTTTCTTTAAAGCTATAAGGCCTCGGGTTTTGGGTCTTTTTCCATATTTGTTCAGGAATATCTTCTTACTCCTTTAACACCTGTAACGACCGGCGCTGCAGTTTAAATGTCCCTCCAGCTATCTAAGTCCCCAGACTCCATGTGTGAACTTTCATTTTTATTTTTTCATGCGCTTCTTTGGCAATAATTCTGCAGGAAGGTTTTTTTTTTTCTTCTTAAAGGAACAAACAGTTCAGCTGCACCACTGCCGTCATGCTCGTTTAAATATCAAACATTTAATATAGAGAAAGTTTCTTTAGTATTTTCTAAACTTTGAGAAGTGCACTTGTTGGTCCAACATAATCTTAAAATATGCGTCCGACTAAAGAGGAAGAGGTCTGGTCGACAGCTGGAAACAATACAAGGGTTGTATTTAAAGAGCCATTTATTAACCTTTGGATGGACAATTATACAAAATAACTGTATCTAATGCACCGTGAAACGAAAACAACTGATGACCCCTCTGAGAACGGTCAAACTGCTGCTAAAATTAGTTCTTTTAGTTCCTTGTTTTTTTGTTTTTAAATGGTCCATATGTTTAATTTAAGAATCAGCGCTGTCATGAGTCCTATTTTCATTAGCGGGGGTAAATTAATTATTCCTGTTGTGGGCAAAGCTGACCTTTGATTAAACGAGTCTTCGTCGTGAAGTTACAGCAGTCAGTTCGTTTCCTGTGGTCCGTCTACGGTGAATGAACGAGTTCCCATCGATCTTTACGGGTCTTCAGGTGGAACGTTGAAGATGTTTGATCAGACGAGGTCAACGGCTGTATTTCCTTCGCAGTTTTGGCACCAAAACGTCAGCGATGTTTTGGAGTTCTGGTGAAACTCAACTGAGTAACTACTGCTACAATAATACTAGAATAACGGCAGTGGACATCCAGACCCTCTTTAACTTTGGCAGGTTAATAAATTTCTGCAACCACTCATTTTTACTTGAGGGGGGAAAATAAAAACTTTAAAAATCAAACTATTTGACCAGTTGAGCCACATGTAGGTGGAGCTGGTCACGTCAAGGATTTGTGATGTCTCAATGTCCACGTTTTTCCTGGAGAACAGCGGATTCAAAACTTTAGTGTGACTTGTACGTGTTCTGATGAGTTATGCAGGGCGATAACGCCACCTGTAGGGCCTCCTGCGTCATGACCAACTGAGCCACTTCCTGCTGTACCTGCGACTCTTATTGATGCGTAATTTGACCTGCAGATGCAGCAGATAGGACAGCAAACTGGAGCAGAGAAAGACGGGAAGATGCGCCACAGGCTGGGACTGGAAACTGGGCTGGTGCGCGCGGCGCGGCCTGCTCGACGGCTGCGGCCTGCACACGACGGCTGCGGCCTGCTGACGGCTGCGGCCTGCAGCACGACGGCTGCGGCCTGCTCGACGGCTGCGGCCTGCACGACTGCTGCGGCCTGCGCTCTGCGAACGCTGCTGCGGCTGCTGACGGCTGCGGCCTGCACGGCTGCGGCCTGCACGGGCCTGCGGCTGCTGCGACGGCTGCGGCTGCTGCATGCTGCGGCCTGCAGCACGACAGCTGCGGCCTGCATGACGGCTGCGGCCTGCAGCACGACGGCTGCGGCCTGCACGACAGCTGCGGCCTGCGCGACGGCTTGCGGCCTGTCTGGTCCACCAGGTGAGCCATCTGCTGCCCTGAGACCTTTTTTTTTTTTTAATTGTAACAGGTGGGTGGTTTTTTTTGCCACTCATACATTTCCAGTAAACCCACTTTTTATTTCCATTTGCACAGTTTCAAGATTAAAACCACACAAGATGAGATGTTTCCAAATCAAGGCTCCAACCACACACGTGTGGCGGTTTCAAGCCTGTTCCCAGTAGATTAGCATCTTAATTAGAACAGGTTTTTTTTTTATGTTAACGTCAGTTCGATGGATCTGGGTTACCACAGGCATCCATGTGGCTTCTGGAATGTCAGCAAGGGTACGTGCGGATGGGGTCACCCGCAATAATGCGAACAGAAAGATCAGATTCTCATTGGATATGCTGACAAAAATTAGATCTGGGCAGCGACTGTGGACATAGTCTTAATGTGATTTAAAACTTGTAGGGATGCACGATAACTATTTTTAAAGCTGATACAGATAACCGGTAACTTTCAGCTCCTAAAGGCCGATACAGATAACACATATACCTAAGATCATTACATCAATACTATGAACAAAACCAAAAACAGCTTTGACTCTATAAATGAACAGATATTTATTTTTTTCCAATTAACACAGTGGTTAGGGCAGGCGACCCATATACAGAGGCTACAGTCCTCGTGCGGATGGTTGTGAGTTCGATTCCCGGCTTGTCGATCCTTTGCCGTGTGTCTTCCCCGTTCTCTGTGCTCCCCTTCCTGTCCCTCTTTACTATAAATAAAGGCCAGTAGTGCCAAAAAATATCTTTAAAAAAAAAAAAAGCAAGCCACTCCAACATTTTCGTAAAGTTATCAAACAAACCTATTTGATATCTCACATCAACTTATATAAGGTTCATTACTGACTGATATAAAAAATAAAGGCTCCTTGAACTGATGGAAATACATGCATCAGAATTATAAACTGAAAAAGTGCATTCCAGAAGTTTACAAAAAAATAAATATACTTAGAAAACGAATGCACTGACACAAGTTAGATTCAAACATTTCTATGTAAACAAACTGAAAAGGTGCACTCATAGTAACAAACGTTTATGTTTAAAGGACTTTGGCTTGTGGTTCCATTCAAGTGAATACCTTTACAGTAAATGAGGCTTAGTAGTTTTTTTTCATTTTTATTTTTTCTCATGGAGGCTTTAGATAAGGGAGGGAAGGGGAGGGGCTTACTGGCTTGCTCACATTAGCGCTTTAGCAACCTGGCGTCCTTGTACCATCCATCCATCATTTTTCTAAAAAACGGGGATGAGCCTATCCCAGCGAAGCTGACAGGTGCCATTCGCAGGCGTCCTTGTACCATTTCAAAAAAATGAAAGCGAAGCTGATGTTTCAGGTGGCCGGTCGGGTTTGATGTATTAAAGCTTGTGCTATTTTTCCCTCCTTCGCTTGGAGCATTTGTCACAAAAAACCAGCAAACTATCTTCTTCTGAAACTTTAACGAAGTTCCACGCCGCCATGTTTGTTTTCATCAGCATGCTGTGCTGCAGGCTGCATTCAAGGTGTAACGTAAATTCCCACGTTCCCTCGTTTGCTAGTTGTTCTTTCAGCCTTTTCTATTTTTCTTATTTTTATGTGTATCATGTGGGAAAATACTGCGAATATTAATTCAAGTCAGCAACTACTAAAATTAGGACCGAGTTAACGAGTTGTTTTCTGGCATGAGGGGGTATTCTTGATTTACCTTATTGAGTAATGGTTTTTCTGATTATGTCGATGTAGCTTGAACGTAACATTCACTGTCGGTCATTCAAGACTCAGAGGGAGTGAGGCACTGACGTGTTGACAAAAATATATATGTTATCGGGGCTATTCGTCATGATATCGGACTTATCGACATGACGTCATAATTTCCTGTTATCGGTTCAATAGATATCGTGCTCCCCTAAAAACCCGACATCGTGTCTATTTTGAAAAACAACAACAGGTGGCTGTTTGGAGCTAACAAACATTAAAAAAAAAAAAAAAAAAAAGGGAGCAGGCTTCCCCAAAGAGCCGAATATGTTTCTCAGATCTCAGACTAATCTGTCAGTCGCCCGAATCCTTGAATCAAAATGAACACCAGCGTCGCTCCATGTGGGACGGCAAACTACACGACTCAAAGCAGCTTCAAAAGGTTTTTATCAAAGCTGCACGTTTTGTGGGGTCGTCTTCGAGCTGTACTCCCTGGTGCCAAGGAACTCTGTAGTTGCAGCGTTAAAAAAAAGAAAAGAAAACAAAACAAGCTTGTAATTATGTTGTGAAAATGGATAAAGGAACAAAACAAATCAATCTTATTACTTTATGTCTGCCGCTACGGTTTCTGATTTATTCACTGTGCATTTAAATGTGTGAGATCCTGAGGGCTCGTATTAATTCAGGATGCACAATAATGAGCCGAAACAATGACTCCCCAACAGATGAGATCGTTATCCCGCAACAATGGCTCATTCATGGTAAACAGAGCTGATGCGTCTGTGGGATGGTTGCACCTACACACCGTGAGCCAGTGTTGGGTGGTGGGGTGGGTGGGTGGGTGGGGGGGGGGGGGGGGGGGGGGGGGGTGTGTGTGCTGTGGCCCGTTTTAATTTCCAGCATTGATTTAAAGTCCTCACCTTGACGGAAGGAAGCCGTTCTAGTATCACAAGGTCTGGAAGGTCACGTTCGACTGACCCGGTGGGTCTGCTCAAACCTTCGCCGGCCCTCATTTGTCACCTCAACTCCTTTACGGCCTTTTTGGCCTCGTGAACCGCCGCCGCTCGAGTCGAAACTGCTAACAAGACGGCGGGAAACGCGGAGCTTCCCTGTCGTGGAAATCTGATCCAGCAGCTTAACGGTCTGATTATCGACTGTGGCTCCTTTGTCTCGCCGGGAGGAGAAACGGGGGGGGAGGGGGGGGGGAGGGGGGGGGGACAAGGTTAAGGGCCTCCCTGGGTCATTATAGGAAGCAGTAGATGCTGGATACTGTGGTATGTTGGAAGGACAAACGCCAAAGCAAGGAGACGGATTTCAAAGCAGGAAGTAGAACTGGATTAAATCATTCGTCTCTGCACCCGTAGCCCTGTTGAACAGCAGTGACCTCAGGTAGTCCTGTTTTCTATCACGGCTGATCCCACAGGGTGAATTTGAGCAGGCTGAAATGCTGAACGGTCATTACCTCTGCGGGCTGGAAGAGAGCGAGCAGAACTGGTTGTTCTGGGGGGGCTTCCAGCTGGCTCCGAAAGGCCTGCAGAGGGAGCGTTTAGGTGAGGTGGAGTGAGACAAACTGGGGAGGACAGGTGCAGGGTGTTCATGCAGGGGGGGGGGGGGGGGGCGGGGCGTGAGCAGAGATGAGCCCACGACCGAACAGACAAGCACAGGTGGGGGGGGGGGGTCTTGTCTCCGGGCGAAAGTGTCTGAACTGCTGAGTCTAAGCCTGACTGGTCTGGACTGAACCGGTGCTCCCACAGACGGACGAGCTACTACGGCAGCGGGGGCGTCAGGCACCGGGCCAGAAGTGCCGTGCATACCAGGCATGCCAGCCATACCACACGACCGCCTACTGACTTCTGCCCTTACTGCGGCTGAAGGGCAGCAACACAAAATACAAGACAAAAAAAAAAAAAAAAAAAAAAGGTTCAGTATGCCATCACACTTTGATACCATAGGGGGGTAACATTGCACCTTGGTTTGACATGTTAAGTTCAGTCACGGTGTTGAGCACCTCGGACCTGCGTAAAGAAAAAAAAAAAAAAAAAAAAAAAAAAAAAAAAAAAAGAAAATCCAAGGTGCCAAGCTACGGAGCCCTGGAGGTGACATGGAAATTATTTTTTCTATCTCACTCGTACTTACTGTAACTAGCGCGCATTTTCATACACACTTCCACTCGCTCAAAGGCTTGAAAGAAGTGCCACCGTAGAAGGTAAAATGAAGGCGTTTTAACCGATAACCATTATGTCTCCCAGGGCCTCTCAATTGCTCACTTATAAAACCAACGACATCCTGCAAGTCTGAAAACTGTCGACGGCTGAGTTTGTGTTCTCCAAGGATTCTGAAAAGATGCCTCCAGCTTAAAATAAAGCTATATAAGGCTAAGCTTCTACGTATCTCTTTATGAAGCATTCTTAACTTAAAGATTAAATAAAATGAGACTGTCTAGATCACAGGTGTCAAACTGATCCATGAAAGGGCCGTGTAGCTGCAGGTTTCTGGGCCAACCATGCAGCAGCACAGATGACTTGTTTTAGTCAATTAACTAACTGTCTTCAATAAAGGTCTGAACCAGTTGAGTTAATGGAATGAAACAAGTCAGCTGTGTTTCTGCTGGTTGGAACAAAAACATGCAGCCACACAGCCCTTTAACGGATCAGTTTGACACCTCTGGTCTAGATCCATTACAACTGACCAGTGTTCTGTTCTCACTGACTGCAGAATAGTAACTCGCATGTGCATAACTTGTAAAAAAGTTATTGAAAAAAACACAATATTCATGACACATAACTCACGTGAGATAAAAAGTCATGCGCACGAGATAAAAAGATAAAATAATTTCCATGTCACCTCCAGGGCTCCGTACCAAGTAGGGATGGAACGGTTTTCGGTATTACGATAAAGCGCCGTAAAATCTTACACGATAACGATTACTGTTTATGTTTGACTTCATCTCATTGTCGTGGTCGATTACCAGGATATGTAATATCAGCCTCATTCAGGTCTGGGAGTGACTTGTGACTATTTCTTGCGTGAATATGTAGCTTGTAACATCGGCATCGTAACGTGAGCAATGCGGAAAGTGGTGATAGCACGCAGGACATTTACCAACCCACTAAAAGGACGAAATCTGAGGTCTGGGCATTTTTTTTTTCAAGAATGCAGAGGGACAACTGGTGGAGGACAGTTATCCTGTCTGCAGAGCACCTGTTTACATTTTATTGTAATTTGTAGAATCAACATGAAGGAGCTAAAGTTAATGCTTCAAGCTACTGAGATGTTTGACCAAGAGTAACCTGGTCGACGCGCTTCGCTAACTCACATTTCGTAAACGTTACAGTTGCGTATTGATCGAAAAAGGACCGGAACGATGTTCTTCTGATGCAATTAAAATATTAATTTATCCCATTAACTGATCCGACAACCATAACGCCGGCAGTTAGCGCCACAGCGGTCAAAAACCTTTTGCCCTTCCGGGTCAAACACCTAACCAATAACAGGCAGCTACCTTTATACCTGACCCTCAGGTAACAACACAGCGACACCCACAGACACACAGAGTGAACTACAATTCAGAACAACATATTTGGCTCCTAAACAACTGTTTCTTTATTTGCACATTTTAAGTCCAAAGTCCTTCTATGGTTGTTAAAGTGTTTATTTAAAATGGCACCAGACAAATTAGCTTTGTTCCTGTTATTTATTTTGTTAATTTAAAATAAAACCTCTTCCTGTGCCAGTTGTTTGCCCTTTTAATGTGAAAGTTTAATTTTGATAAAATTTTGTCTTCTGATGTTTTAGTATGACAAGAGAATCACAAGATTTTGTGAACTTATTCAAATGTATGTGGTTTAGGAATACCGCGATAATATCGTAAACCATGATAATTTGGTCACTATAATCGAGATATCAAATTTTCCATATCGTTACATTCCTAGAGCAAAGTCTCGTCTGGGCATAGAGGTCCAAAAAACACACAGTTACCTTATTTAAGGATCTGGCAGGGAACCAGTGGGCCGTGACTGGAGGTAATGAACAACACCACACAGGTGTGTGGTCATCAACAACTGAAACCTGCTGCTGGAGCAGAACGGGCAGGAAAACCAAGCAGAGCACAACATCCCAACAGGATCAGACAGGAAGTTAGTTTAACATGCAGAGGGTAAACGTCTGTAGTCATTAAACTAAAATAAGGCAACTTAAATACAAAATATGGACACTGGGCTGAATGCAGTGTAAACTGGACAATCTGATTGTGTTCACCTTTGAGTGTCTTCTGGGTGAAGCGGCTCGAGGTGGCTTTGTTGGTGCAACCAGACGTCATCACAAGGTCGTCCTTGGCAAGTCAAAAATTAACCAATCCTTGAAAAGTGAACTTTATTTTCTTATCTTTTTCCCAGGAAATCTTGCTGAACGGTATCTACTTGCAGCGACCACAAATATAGCCATTTTCTGCACGTCCATGTTTCCCCGCAGTGTTGCTGTGGCGAATCGTCATCTCGAACATGACGAGGGACGGTGACCCGAACGCATGTTGTAGTTTGCCAGAGTCTGTGAACGGTTCCTTCTCGAGTTTTTTTTTCTAACGTGGGATCTCTACGATGTCATCAAGGGTGCAATGTCACCTTAGTGGATACTGCTGAGTCTCACACTTTTATGACCCATTTCAAAAGTATTAATGCTTTTCAGAGAAAACAAAGTGATCGGTTTCACTGTTTATCACACCAAGACAGCCTGTATTTAATCACCCTTCCCACATCTACACCAATTAATTAATTATGAGCATATATAGAAAAAAAATATACATAGATGAGATTTCATCCTCAATGTCCACGATCGCAGGTATTAACATTTGATGTTGGTACAGTCATGGAAAAAAATTATTAGACCACCATTTTTTCTTCACTTTCTTGTTCATTTTAATACCTGGTACCACTAAACGTCATCATGTGACTAAAACAGACAGAAAAGAAAACACTGAATGCATAAAAGCAGTGTTTTTGGCAGTACAACGCCATAGCTATTGATGTAAAAACTTAAGTGATTTAGGTTATAATCAAGAAAACCATGGAAAATGGTAAGATATCAGCTCTTAAATAAAACTCTTATGAGCAATCTTTGTGGTTATCGTTATGTTTGTCCAAACAAATGTACCTTTAGTTGTACCAGGCATTAAAATGAACAAGAAGCTGAAGAAAACAAGGGTGGTCTAATAATTTTTTCCATGACTGTATATTTGTTAATAACATGTTTTTGAGTGTGAGTCTGACTTGTAGCAAAAGCTTCATAAACTCCGCCCACCGGCAAACCTCCAGGAAATCGACCAATCAAAAGGTACTTGGGGACCAAATGAGCCTGTTTTCAGGAAGAAGCATGCCTTGTGATTTTCTTTCTTTAATTGCAGGCCTTTTGAGTCGTGTTGGGTGCAAAGATACTCTATAGGTACCAGAGATTAAGATTAGATGCCTGGGGATGAGCATGATGTGGCTACCTTGGAGTCATTTTTGATCAATATATGTCATTTAAGCAGCATATTAATCAGGTTTGCAAGACGGCCTTTTTTCATCTCCGAAATATTGCCAAGATTAGGAGCATCCTCGCCCTAGGTGATGCTGAAAAATGTATCCACAGGTTTGGAGGACGGGCCTTCTGCTACCAGACACCTTTATTATGGAACCAGCTACCAGTTTCGGTTCAGGAGGCTGACACCACCTCCATCTTTAAAACTAAATTGAAAACATTTCTGTTCAGCAAAGCCTACAGTTAGTCTAAACAACAGTGTGTAGGTGCTAATAGTTATAGCTATAGTTGTAGAAGCTAAGACTAGAGTAGCTCGTCTTAATCACAGCTTCGTCATAGCTATGCTGCTATAGGCCTACGCTGCAGGGGGACACCAACATGATCTGATTTGTTGTGCTGTTTGCCTCCTTTTTTCTCTTTTCTTTCTGTATGTTTGCAGGTCAGAGTTTCCTGAGTTTCATGCTGACTTGCAGTTCCCTCCTCTGTCCATCCCAGCGTTTACCTCCACCTTTGTGTGTAGATGTGTTCAGGGTGCCGACTGGCGTGGTGACCGGTGATCTAGTCCTCTGACCATCTCACCTCAGTGCTGCTACCTGCATCTGTTTATGTAATCATTTCATTCAGTCATTTGTGTCTCTCCTCTCTCTGTCCTCCATCCTCTCTCTGTCCTCCATCCTCTCTCTGTCCTCCATCCTCTCTCTGTCCTGTCTCTCCTCTCTTTTTCTTTCTTTACCCGGCTGGTCTTCAGCAGGAAGGTCCCCCCATATGATCCAGGTCCTGGTCCAGGTTCCTTCCTCTTAAAGTGGAGTTTTTTCTTGCCGCTGTTTGGCCTAAAGGTTTTTTTTCTCCCTCTGTGGGAGTTTTTAACCTGCCATTATCCTTGATTGGGATTTTATATTATTGATTTAGTTAATGATATTTGCTCGGGGGTCGTGCTCTGGGTCTCTGTAAAGCGCCTGGAGACAACTGGCATTGTAACAGATGCTATACAAATAAAATTGAATTGAATAGTTTGGGGAAGACTGTAATCTGGTCTAATGCTGAAACCTTAAACCGCAGTTTAAGACACAACCTGTTTATTTTAGACATCATGTCATGGATGACAAGGATCCACCTCACATTGAGACGAGGCCAACAACACCATCATCGACAACATTAATGACGTAAAGAAGTGATAAAAAAGTAAATGGCAAAACCCTTTAATTCTATTGCAAAAAGAGAGGGGAAAAAAACACAGTGTTCCACGTCTGTCTGGACAAACATCAGAGACGCCTCCCTGCTGAGCTGGACGCCCTGTCCTAGATTAAATGTGCTGAGGAAGAGGCGGTAAACCCAGCGTTTGTGAAATGGCCATCGCTGAAGGGGTTAGGACGAGGTTAAGACGGAGGGCAGAACGTTCCGGATCAGTTCAGAGTCGGTGCTGAGCTGAAACAAATCACAACGTGCCGCAGACAAGCAGAAACGAGCTGCTTTTGTGAGACTCTTATCCAGCAGGAGCCAGAAGGTTTTTTTTTTTTTTGTCAAACATTTATCGAGCCGGGGCTGAGTCTGTCCCATTTGATCAGCTAGGAAGGATCTCGTATGAGACTCGGGTCCCTGTGATGTCCCCGTCGGCCCCGGAGTCCGTGTGACAGCTATAATTTCTCCTCTCATTCGCCTCGGCATAAAAGGGCTCTTTCATGGAAATGCTTATAAAAAGCAGCAGGGCTGTATCAGATTGAAAAATGTAATAGTTTTCAGTGAAGCCATTTTCGGGTGGGGGGGGGGGGGGGGGGGGGGGGGGGCACGTTGTCAGTGTTGGAGCGTCTCTGTTTTTCTGTGTTTCTCTTCCAGTGTTTATGAGGCATTTAAAAGCCTCTGAATGTGCCGCGGTTTGCGGCCTACAAGTACTCCCCCCCCCCCCCCCTCCTCCTCCCCGGCGACCTGCCAACACCGGCTACGGTTAAAATAAACAACACAGAGAGTTATGGGGGCAGGGGGGGAGGGGGGGGCTGCTGACTCTCGTCTTGGCGAGGCCTCCGCTATATTTTTATCCGACTGATTCAGAACATGTGGGCAGCCGAACCAGCTTAGTTTGGTCGTCTCTCCATCTAAATATTAGCACAACCCAAAAAAAAAAAAAAAAAAGTTCCACGGGGGTCACGAATTAGCGTTCAGCCTCCTCTTGGAGAAAACTGAACGGGTTCAGACTGTTTAACGGCGGGGGCCATGTGGCTCCGATTGTGTACATGTTTGTGCTTTAACGAGCTCTTTTAAATCAGCAGATAATGGACCGCAATTTGTGTCGTTCACATCTTGCCGCCATCGCTCGCGGTTCAAGTTCGACTCTATTATGTCCGTATTTGTGCCGTGCTGAGAGACCAACAGCGAGATCAGATACGAGCCCAGTGACGGCCTTATCTGACGAACCATTCCCAGCCGCTGCATCGGAGGTGGAGGAAAATTCACCTTATTTTTCCCCTTTCCGTGCATTTCTCTCATTAAATTTGAAAATGCCTATGAGCCCCGTCACACTTTGAGCCACGACATTCAGACAACCTCCACGTGCAAACAATACGCTGCGTAGTTTTATACTGGGAAGCAAACCTGAGAGCATTCAGACAGGAGATTTTATGAAATTTATAGGGCTGGGCAAGTTAACGCGTTATTATCGGGTTAACTCATTCATTTATTAACGCCAACATTTATTTTATTGCGCGTTAATGCATGTTGCTCACATGCTTTTGTTTTGAAAAGTCTGTTACTGGCTGCTGCGGAACCGGAAGACAATTGGCTTGTAAACATGCTGAAAAGCTAAAACAGACATGGAGAACGGTAAAAATCTGTGAACTTTACAGTTCAGGCAGCAACTCAGGTAGCAATATTAACAATTCTGTCTGAAAAAGAAACAAAAACTTTCAAACCCCTTTGTTCAACAAAATTTGTTCAAGCGTCATTCCTCCATGTTCCATCAGATCTGCTCCATGTGTTCACTGTCCTGCTGTTCTCTAGCTGGTTACTGCAGTGCAGCTCCATCTAGTGGCACAGATGTGTAATGACAACAGAAAGGCCAGTCCTCCATTATAAAACAAATTCAGTTCTGTGGCCCGTTTTTTCATTTCATATTTTTGATCCAAGTCTAAAATTGAAATATAAAAAAAAAAAAACAACAGCCATTTTTTTTTTTTTTTTTTTTTTTTTTTGTTAGATTAAACAACGAAAAACGTAATAAAATGTCACTTTTTAATTTTTTTTTTTTTTTTGATTGACAATTGAAAATGGAAAGAATGAATGATACACAGATTGGTAAAGTTACTGAACTTTAACATGGACATTTTCATTTTAAAGTTCTCCCAGACGGAGGATTCAACAGAAACAAGGTTATTTGTAACAACTGACAAGTTGAACTCCCCGTTAAAAGTTTCTGCTGTTACCTCAGAAATGACCTGTTTTAATGTTCTGATTGTGCTGAGACACAATCATTTTGTTGGATTTTGTTTGTAGAATTTTTTTTTTTTTTTTTTTATAAAAACAGGATGACATTAATGCCCTGGCAGTGGCAATAAGCTTTATTTTATTGTAAATTTTTTAAGATTTACACTAAATATGTGTTACTGACAAGTGCTGATGTTAAAAGTGTTTGAACAACAAATGTTATGGCACTTTAGTTCATATGGCAGCAGAACAATTCAATAGAAGTACATTTTACACTACTTTTGAATTCATTATTTGATTTTGCGTATACAATGCGATTAATCATGATTAATCAGGGAAATCATGCGATTATCGCAATTAAAAATTTTAATCGTTGCCTAGCCCTAGAAATTTATGAAGGCTTTGAATATCTCATCACCTACGGCCCATAACATCATAAAAAGATTCACAGAATGTGAAGGAATCTCTGTGTTCCAAAGACAAGGTTGGAAATCAGTATTCAACCGTGATCTTTGACTCTGCAGTAAAACGGGCATCGTTCTGCAACAGAAATCACTACATGGGCTCAGCAAAAGTTCTGGAAGAGTCCGTCTAAGAGCAGAGCTCCCAGTAGGACCGACTAATACAGGTTAAATGCGAAGATGATCCAGGAACAGCGCCAACGACAAAACTGTCGTATAGTCAAACGAATTGAGATTTGACCTTTCTCTTGGAAATCGTGGCTGCAGCAGGGTTTCTCACGTGCGCCATCACGTTAGTAGCTGGTCACATTCGTTAATTAGTTTCCCACGACTCAGCTGTAAGACACCTTTCTGACCGCTGAATGTGCTGAAGTTGTTTGGTTTTCAAATACATTTTAAAAAAGTCTCGTTGAATGTGAATATAGAACAATTAAAAGTGTTTCTATGAGATGAATTTGAAGGCAGGCGTGACATTGCTCGACCCCGACAGCAGCCGCTTCTCTAATTAAAAGAAATGAACCTGCTGAATCGATACTTTTCACTTCAAATACTGGAGAGACTGGCCCGACTGGATGGATCTCACTTTCATCAAGCACCAGGCTCTGATTTAAATACTGGCTGCTCTGCAGCAGGAGAGTTCAGAGAGTCTCTCACTCATTTACTTTTTTACCTGACGGCTCAACGACATTAACTGTGATTTATTCCATGGATTTTTAAAGACCGGGTTTATTTTTAATGTAAAAAAATAATAATCATAGAAACGCTTCATCCACCTTCATTATTAGAGGTTTCAAAGGTGGAACAAACAGCACTAAAGAACAATGATGGGATGAATCAGATAAATATGTATTTTTGTGTTGTTTTTGATGTTCAAACTGGTTTTTTAATAGTTCTTGCTGAGGGATCCACAATAACAATAACCGAAAACTTTTAGCTCCTAAAGGCCGATACCGATAACACACACATATACCTAAGATCATTATATCAATACTATGAACAAAACCAAAAACAGTTTTGACTCTTTAAATGAACAGATATTTATTTCCAATGAAAAACTACTGGCAAGCCTTTCATTTTCGTAAAGCTATCAAACAAACCTATTTGATATCTCACATTAACTTAAATAAGGTTCATTACTGACTGATATAATATACGTAGAAAATTAATGCACTGACAGAAGTTAGATTCAAACATTTCTACCTTCGACCCATTTCACCTTTGTCCGTGGGTCATCTTTGGCAAATTCAAAAGCCTCACTGATATGTGTAAGTCCCGGTGAATTCTTTAATGCTGGCTAGCTTACGTTAGCCTTAACTTACGTTAGCTCACGTAAGCTCATGTTGGGGCGATGTCGAAACTTTCAAAAGCGATGGTTACGTTTTAGATAGCTGATGGGGTTTGATGTAATAAAGCTTGTGCTAGTTTTCCCTCCTCGGGGAATTCGCTTGGAGCATTTGTCACAAATAACCAGCAAACTATCTTCTACTATCTTCTTCGGAAAGTTCCATACAATCACCGCCATGTTTGTTTTTATCAGCATGCTGTGCTGCAGGCTGCATTCAAGGTGTAACGTAAATTCCCACGTTTCCTCGTTTGCTAGTCGTTCTTTCGGCCAATTCTGTTTTTTTCTATTTTTTCTATTTTTTATGTGTAACATGGGAAAATAAGTCAGCAACAACCAAAATTGTGACCGAGTTAACGAGTTGTTTTCTGGCATGAGGGGGTATTCTTGATTTCCCTCATTGAGAAATCGTCTTTCTGATTATGCCGACGTCACTTGAACATAACATTCACTGCCGGTCATTCAAGGCTCAGAGGGAGCGAGGCACTGCCGTGTTGTATAATGTATAAAATGTATATGTTATCAGGGCTGTTCGTCGTGACATCAGACCTATCAAAATGACGATAATTATCGGGCCGATAGATATCGTGACGATAATTATCGTGCACCCCTATTGTCTATTGTGTTAAGTATGGCATCACAAACTCCCCGACCTCAACACATCCAGTGACTGATGACTCACAGACACGAAAAACAATTTCCCACTTCGAGTTACGTTTTTATTCTTATTTCTCTAGCCATAAACCAGAGGCATCACAACTATTATATCTGGATAAAGGCGGGGGTGACGGTGGGGGGTATTTTCTCATAACACGTCACCAAATATGCCACCGAGATAGAAGACAAACAGTTAAATGAGTAAAAGCATTTACTCTGAGCGTGCATTACCTGGTTGTTGCTTCAGCATCTCTGCCTGCAGCCGGAGGATCGGGACAATTTTACTGGAGAAGCTGGTGACAGTGATGAATGAGACCCGTAAAGGGGAACCTTGGAAAAACCCAGGAAACGCTGATGCAGGGCGGCTTCAAATACAGAACAAGGAACGTTACACGTGTCCTGAAACCGGGATCAGTGTTCCTCCAAACGCCTGCCTCCTTTACAGAGGTGAGGAAGACGTATAAATAAAAGGAAGAGGGCTCGCTGGCAGCCTGTCGGCATCCGTGATCATCTCTGACGCGGCGGGAGCTTCTCTCCGGCCTTTTGGAGCCTTTTGGAGCAGAGACGTAATGAATCAGCGCGCTGCAGACGTGGGTCATAGAGTCGTTACTGGTGCCAAACATGACTCCGCCGTATTATTTCCCGGAGAGCAGGGGGTTGTGGGAAAGGTGCGAAGGGTCACGGAGAAATAGCTGACGGCACACCGGCCCGTTTCAGAGATTCATGGAGTCGGACAGATTTGGGCAGGAAGGGGGACCGGGCTCGCTCTGTAAATGGAAAAATGTTTTTTCTTTTTTTTTTGGACAGCTCAAAGCGCAGACAAGGTCACAGCTAGTAATTGGATTAGAGATCCAAATGTTTTCCTGGAGAACGTCTTGGATGGGAGGTTGGGGGCTGAAGGTCACTTAAAAGACGTATAGTCTTAAGGGACACTTGGATGCAGCTCCAGCCTTCACAGCAGCTGCTCTCAGGTTTCAGATCAGGACCTTAAAGCTCCAGAGAAGAGAAGGTCTCAGCCAAACAAGCAACATCACTTAAAAAATAAACCAAAAAACACACTATATTTCTGTCACCTCATTCACTTCAGCTTTATTCATTCACCATCTGTTACAATACAAATCCCCTCCAGGCGTTTTTCAGTAACTCAGAGCACAGAGCACCCCCCCCCCCCCCCCCCCCCCCCCCCCCCCCCCCCCCCGAGAAAATACTATTAACTGTTAGTAATATTATTGAATATTAAGAAAAGAAACAAGAACACATTTAAAAAAAAACCTCCTGGCAGGAGAAAAGGGTTTGATTTAAAATGCTCTCTAATAGGAGTGCATGATAACTATCGGGGTGATAACAGGAAATTATGACGTCATCCCGATAAGTCCGATATCACGACCAATAGCCCCGATAACATATATATTTTTGTCAACACGGCAGTGCCTCGCTCCCTCTGAGCCTTGAATGACCGGCAGTGAATGTTATGTTCAAGTAACGTCGGCATAATCAGAAAAACGATTTCTCAAAAAGGAAAATCAAGAATACCCCCTCATGCTAGAAACAACTTGTTAAGTTTGGTAGTTTCAAACTTGAATCGATATTCGCAGTATTTTCCCACATGTTACACATAAAAAATAGAAAAAAATAGAAAAAGCCAAAGGAACAACAAATTTACGTTACACCTTGAATGCAGCCTGCAGCACAGCGTACTGATCACAACAAACATGGCGGCGTGGAACTTCGTTAAAGTTTCAGAAGAAGATAGTTTGGTGATTATTTGTGACGAATCCTCCGAGTGAATTCTACAAGGAGGGAAGCACAAGCTTTAATACGTAAAACCTGATCGGCCACCTACAACATAAATTGAAATCGCGCTAACGCGAGCTAATGCTAACGTGCGCAAGCCAGCAGCAGTCTCCCCTCCCCTCATCTCTCTCGTCTAAAGCTTCCATGAGATAATAAAAACAAACAAAAAAATCACTGAACCTCGTTTTATTTAATTAAAGGTATTAATTTAAATGGAACCACAAGCCAAAATCCTTTAAATGTAATCCTTTTCAGTTAGTAATTCTGATGCATATTTCCATCAGTTCAAGGAGCCTTTATTTTTTTATATCAGTCAGTAATGAACCTTATTTAAATTGATGTGAGATATCAAATAGGTTTGTTTGATAGCTTTACGAAAATGTGAGAGCCTTGACAATAGTTTTTCAATGGAAAAAATAAATATCTGTTCATTTAAGGAGTCTAACTATTTTTGGTTTTGTTCCTAGTATTGATGTAATGATCTTAGGTTTATGTGTGTGTTATCGGTATTGGCCTTTAGGAGCTGAAAGTTTTCGGTTATCATATCGGTTTTAAAAAACTGTTATCGTGCATCCCTACTCTCTAACTTCAAACTTGCACGACTAAAGTTAAACTTTGAGCCTCTTCTGAAAAGCTGAACTTCTCATCTGACCTCGTTGCTGTTTATGATCCTCAGCCACAAGAGTTTGGTACCTGTGGTCAAACCCAACCGTCTCTGATCCCAGCAGTTCAGTTCAACTTCATTTGTAAAGCATCTATAATACATCATTGCTCTTCATCGTCCCTTCATCTGAAGGAAACATGGCACACGTTTTCAGGAGAGGATCATAACTCACAGCGACTTAGAGGTGATGATTTACATTTCAGCCTCTTTGCACTTGGCATCTTCCTCCGTGATCTCCCTAGTTAATGCTTTTGTCTCTGTGGTTACGACTTCAGGTTCAGTCTGTGGAAACTGAAGTCCAGGCAGCATTTCCAGCCTCTGCCAGGTCCGTCAGACAGTCTCCTCACTGTGTGTGACCCGTCTCACCACCACGTGATGATCAGCTGACAGCTCCGTTTCATCCTCAGCCCAGATGGAACAACTATCATTAAATATTGACTTCCTTCGGCCAACATCAGCTGGCGAAAGGTCCTGGTCTCTCAGCTTTCAGGCAGGGGTGACATTTTCCTTCCTTCCGTCTGGATTTCTGCTCACCTTAGGGCCTCCTTCCAGGAGCGCTCACCTTCTCGCTGCACGGCCCCCGGGAATCACCGGATCCATACGAGTCCTCCTCGGAGGCTCGGAGCATGTGCTTAAAAATAAATAAAGCAATAAAATCAATGAACAACTCAGCAGCTTCATCAGTGCTGCATCGATGCATTTCTGCAATGAACAGCAGCAGCTAATGAGGTGTCTGAGGAGAGCTCAATGTAGGACACGTCTTAAAGCTATAGCTCCCTCTTTCTCTCTTCTTCCCAAATCCAACTCTTTCAGCTGGTAAGTATCCAAGTTGTCGAGAATAATTTAATCAGAAGTGCATCACTACGGAGACTACATGAATTGTCATTTATGAGATATTCGAATTGGCTGTTTAGGAGTGTTTCAGGTGTCTGGGGTACACACGTGGACAAAATTGTTGGTACCCCTCAGTTAAAGAAGGAAAAACCCACAATTCTCACTGAA
Organism: Hirundichthys speculiger; assembly: GCA_018398805.1. Taxonomy (NCBI): domain Eukaryota; kingdom Metazoa; phylum Chordata; class Actinopteri; order Beloniformes; family Exocoetidae; genus Hirundichthys; species Hirundichthys speculiger. The sequence goes on from JAGFBZ010001678.1 coordinate 1,471,000, forward strand.
ATCACTTGAAACTTACAAAAGTAACAATAAATAAAAATTTATTGACAATCAAATAATCAAAATCAGCCATCACTTTTGAATTGTTGATTAACATAATTATTTAAAAAACAAACTAATGAAATAGGGCTGGACAAAAATGATGGTACCTCTATAAAAGTTTGAAAACTATTTGACCAGAGTGACATGATTAACTCAGGTGTGTCCTTTAATTGACATCACAGGTGTTTCCAAACTCATAATCAGTCAGTCTGCCTATTTAAAGGGAGACAAGTAGTCACTCTGCTGTTTGGTGAAAAGGTGTGTACCACACTGAACATGGACAACAGAAAGCGAAGGAGAGAATTGTCCCAGGACATCCGAAAAAAAATTATAGACAAACATCTTAAAGGTAAAGGCTATAAGACCATTTCTAAACAGCTTGAAGTTCCTGTGACAACAGTGGCTCATATTATTCAGAAGTTCAAGACCCACGGGACAGTAGCCAACCTCCCGGACGTGGCCGCAAGAGGAAAAAAAAATTGACTGACCCTGGACGTGGCCGCAAGAGAAAATGAAGAAATTTGACGAGGATCGATCGTCGAATTGTATCCAAAGAGCCCAGAACAACCTCCAAAGAAATTAAAGGTGAACTCCAAGGCCAAGGTACATCAGTGTCAGATCGCACCATTCGTCGTTGTTTGAGCCAAAGTGGACTTCATGGGAGACGACACCACTGCTGAAAAAAAATCATAAAAAAGAGACTGGAATTTGCAAAAATGCATGTTGACAAGCCACAAAGCTTCTGGGAGAATGTCCTTTGGATAGATGAGACCAAACTGGAGCTTTTTGGTAAGGCACATCAACTCTATGTTCATAGACTCAAAAACCAAGCATACGAAGAAAAGAACACTGTCCCTACGGTGAAACATGGAGGAGGCTCAGTAATGTTTTGGGGCTGCTTTGCTGCATCTGGCACAGGGTGTCTTGAATGTGTGCAAGGTAAAATGAAATCTGAAGACTATCAAGGCATTCTGGAGAGAAATGTGCTGCCTAGTGTCAGAAAGCTTGGTCTCAGTCGCAGGTCATGGGTCTTCCAACAGGACAACGATCCAAAACACACAGCCAAAAACACCCAAGAATGGCTGAGAGAAAAGCGTTGGACTATCCTAAAGTGGCCTTCCATGAGCCCAGATCTGAATCCCATTGAACATCTGTGGAAGGAGCTGAAACATGCCATTTGGAGAAGACACCCATCAAACCTGAGACAACTGGAGCAGTTTGCTTATGAGGAGTGGGCCAAAATACCTGTTGACAGCTGCAGAACGCTCATTGACAAATACAGAAATCGTTTAATTGCAGTGATTGCCTCAAAAGGTTGTGCAACAAAATATTAAGTTATGGGTACCATCATTTTTGTCCAGCCCTATTTCATTAGTTTGTTTTTTAAAATAATTATGTTAATCAACAATTCAAAAGTGATGGCTGATTTTGATTATTTGATTTTCAATAAATTTTTATTTATTGTTACTTTTGTAAGTTTCAAGTGATTTCAGTGAGAATTGTGGGTTTTTCCTTCTTTAACTGAGGGGTACCAACAATTTTGTCCACGTGTGTATCTCTAGGTGTGAGGAGCTGAGTCCAGACAGGAAGAGCCCGGCTGTGAGGCGTCGGTTCGCCCGTCCACAAACTTCCCAGTAGAGCTGGGCGATACTGGAAAGTTTGGTATCTATCCGATACCAAGTAAATACAGGCCCAGTATCGCCGAAACCGATACTGATACTTTTTCAGATTAAGCTGGATCCATCATTAAACTGCTGACCTTTTGGTGTTTTAGTGATTTTTGTCTCCAGATTATTTTGTTAAAACCTAGAATACAATATTGGCAAACTTTATAGGTGACAGCAAAATACTTCATTACCACAATTAACATTTTTCTGTAAATATTCTTTGAAGTTGAATTGTTCTGTTCATAATGTTTTTTCTAGTCCAACTATTATATTATATCTTTCAATACTTGTGTAATTTTGTTTGCACTGTATGAACTTTCCTGTTGCTTTAACTATAAATTTCCCCGTCGTGGGATAAATAAAGGATTATCTAATGTTATTTTATCTTAGATAACACCTTTCAATGGGATACATGACATGTACTGGGTTATTTCAAGGTCTTGATTATGTTTTTTTAAGTTGGCTCCAGTAACATATGACTTCAGTATCATGTACTTTGAAAGTTAATATGAAAAGATGCTGAAATTGACCACTCTGATCTACCTGGATACTCTCTGTTGGAAAAAAAAAAGAGTATTGATCTTTTTTCATGAGTATCTTTCGATATCAATACTAGAGGTGTGAAAAAAATCGATTTGCCGATTTATCACGATCTTCAGTCGTCTGATATAACATCGATTTTTTAGTAAAATTAATTCATTCACTTAAATGTGCAAAAACACTAATAATAAACAATAAATAGATTGTTTCAAAGCAAATAGTTTTGACACAATTTCACAATTTCATTCATTTGTGATCATTGCACATGTTTTTAACTCTTCCGGACCAGCGCTACCACTTTTACTCATATTTTTGTTATGTGTTGTGTGTTTTTTATATATCGTGTTTGATTGTTTGTTCACTATGATTGTATGTGCTTGACTCTTTGTGCTGCCTCTTCCCCAGGTCGTCATTGTAAATGAGAAACTGTTCTCAACTGACTTACCTGGTTAAATAAAGGTTAAATAAAAATAAATAAAAATAAAATTTGTCCTCTGAATGATCAATATCATCTGATGAACATATACAGCAACTTGATTTTTCATCTCTACTTTTAATTTTGATATTAACTGGGTAGAATATTGCAATATATCGTGATATCGCAATATTGTAATATCATATCGTGACTAGGGCTGGGCGATTTTATCGATTCGGCGATATATATCGATATTTTATTTCCCAGAGAGTATCGATATTTCAACCGCGGGTATCGATATTCTAAGCTCCCTTCAAAACCCCGTGTCTCGCACGGGTGCTCTTCCTGCAAAGTGCCGTTTAGTCCTCCAGCCACTAGTGTCGCTGTAGAGCGTTTCTAACAGGTTATCCAGAAGCTTCTTTCTCTTCCAGCTAGAGCTGAGCCAGTCAGGAGGATGGCGGCGAGTATAAATCCAGCGCCTGCGTGCTTAAAAGTAGATGTGTGGGAGCAGTTTGGGTTGAAAAAGAAAAAGGAAAGCGAAGATTTAGACAAAAGTATGGCAGTTTGCAAACAGGCTTGAGGGGAAGCAACAACTCCTGAGACGCCACGGACCATTGACGAGTGTTTCGCTGGAATTCAGCTGATTGTCGTCCATTATTCAGGCAGGGCCTCACGCTGCACCTCAGCAAACTCTCTCTCTCTCTCTCTCTCTCTCTCTCTCTCTATCTCTCTCTCTCTCTCTCTCTCTCTCAGTGACACGCAGCCGTGAACTTTCACAAACAGAGACGTGGTTATCTAATGGACGGCGGGGAGTATAATTGCATAAACTAATCAATAGCACCTCATTAGGGGGAACTGTTTCAGAGATCCTCTGCTGTGAGGGGCACAAAAATGGAAATGGGTTCATGCCCCCCCCCCAACTCCCCCTGCAGTGAGCTGGGGGGTGGGGGGGTTCACGCGTCCCTGAACGTCTTCAGCCTCCACAAAACTTGCTTTTACACCAGAGGAACCTGCAGAGTTCAGCAGACACAAAACACAAAACATGCGTTTGAAAATGTTTTTTTTTTTTCTTTTATTCTGGCAGCGTCTCAAAGAAAATCTATACTTATTTATTTCACAAATGGGTTTCTTTCACTCCGGCTCGGTTCAGGCAAATTGCAGAGAAACGCACCTTCTCGCATCGTTGCGTTCAAGCTCTTCACTTCCATCGTGCTGCTGCCGTTTCCGACAAAGGAAACGGTGCGTCGGCCTTGAACCGTAGAAAAGAAAGTTAAAGCGAGTCCATTAGATCACTCTGCACTTACCGCTTATGCAGTTTGAGGTAAGTCGGTCTTTTCAATATGCTGCGTTTGTATCAATATGAACTAAATCTTTCCTTGAACATGACCCTTGACCCTCTGGCTGTTCAGTCACTGTAGGGATGCCTTCAGACGAGGGCTGTAGCGATACGATACACGATATTCAGCTCACGATATGATATATATCGATATTCATCTTAAGATACATTTACATCATTTTCCTAAAGATTTTAAAGGGACAAAGTGATTTTGGTGACATCTTGTGAGTGTTCCAATGACTTTGTTTGAATTAATTGAACTGAAAGCATCAATTCCACATTATATGGCTGACAGGCAGCTTGCAAATGCTGGACAAAATGAATAAAAGATGTGTTGAGAAAAATAGTTTCATTTATTTAAACAGTGCAAATTGTTGCTTGCAAGCTTTTAAAGGTGGGACACGGGGGTTTTCAAAGAAGATTAGAATATCGATACCGGCTGAAAAATCAATCCTCGATAAAATATCGATATACAGTAATCCCTTATTTTTTGCGGTTAATGGGGACCGGCGCCCCCCCTGCGTAAATCAAAATCCGCCAACTGGAGCCGTAGCCCCCTGAGCCTCAATAATGTGTTTAAAATATGTTTAAAAACCCCAAAAAAGTAGCGGGACACTGCAGCGAAACAAGACAAAGGCTCAACTGTGGTCTTTCTGTTTCCTTCACAGCCTCTGGTCTCTGAACCGTAGTAAACAAACCGCTGGTATTGTGCTATTTTTGGCTCGTAATTAGCGGCTTAGACACTAACAACAACAAAACAAAAAGTCCGGTTTTCTCTGCTTGGAACGAGCACTTTATTCTGGCACTGCAGGAACTTGTAACATCACACAGGTTGTATTGTTGGGCTCCTGTCGGTTAACAGAGAATGTAAATCTATACACGCTGGGCTGCTGTTGATGTTCACTACACTTTTCATCTAACCCCGTTTTCATTCTGCCGTCCCACGACACACACACTACATTACCCATAGGGCCACACCATTACCCATAAGGCCACCTTCATAAAGGGGCCAGGCTGGCTCACAACATTTCTTCACTATGAGAGAACGTGCACAACATCCTGTGATGTTTCCGCGATTTTTTAAATTAGATATTTCTGAAAAATCTGCGAATAACTAAAACTGTGGAACTTAAACCGCGAATTGGCGAGGGATCACTGTATATCGCATAATTGATAAAATCGCTCAGCTCTACTTCAGACTGTTGATTATCTCATGTAGGAGCCTGCAGGGACTCCGTCAGTCAGCAGCTGAACTCAGGTTTTACTGAAAACAGTCCAGAGCTTTGCTTTTTCTGCAAACGAGACATCTGAAACATGGATCTGCAAACAGCTGTGAACTAGTTTTAAGCTGGACTGAATAAAAGAGACTCAAAATGAGGAAATTCTGCTTTTACAAAAGGGTCGATAACCGCTGATGGTCAACCCTCAGAGGGTTTGATGAGCAGCAGCTGGCTGCTACAAAGCTCTTTTCCACGTGTCGTTTTTTTATCTGACTCCTTCTCCCGGTTTTTCAGCCCAGGTGAGGATGAGGCAATCGTTCTTTCATCATATCCTGATGAAAGAAAAACTTTTGTGCCCGATGCCACATCTGTTGGACCTGTCATTCTTCAATCGTCTGATAAGACCAAGCTCACAAAAACATGTCTAATTTTAAACTAGAGACTGAAAAACCTTTTTCCCCCCGCTGAATACGAAGGACTCATCCGCTGCTGGGGAACCGGTCCTGCAGGCTCCTAGTTTACCAGTGAAACTCCACCTTTCAGGGGGGAGAAACCCCGTATAATACGGAACATTCCCTTCGTAGTAATGCGGGCCGTATTACTACGAAGGGAATGTCCGGAGCCTTTAATGATGCTGTAGTCCCCGTCCTAATGGGTGAATCACTACCCCAACTGTATGAGATGGAAAAAATTAGGGCCATTTCACGCGTTTACCTGCGTATCATTCAGAAATTAAACCGACACTCCCCATGAGACAGAAGAGCTGAAGTTGGTGTTGGGCCAACAGCCGGCTGGTGTCAGAAACCCAGCGTAGCTCGAACGGTTGTGTGTGCAGATGGATGGCTGTCAGAAACAGAGACATAGAAGGAAAACGTCCATTTCAACTGGATGCCGTCCTCACGCTGGACACCTTCGTTTGAAGTTGAGCCGAGCAGCTTCCCCGCATGCAGCGTTCCTGAGATGATGTACGCGGGCGTTGACCACGCCGCTAAGCCTTCCAGAGAAGATTAATGTGATCTGAGCGTTAGATGTCACCAGATGCACCACCACTGACGATCCCGGCTTCAAACCATGAGCCCTTGATTGAAGGTTGTGCAGAAACATTTGCCAGTGAATCCAACAGATGCCTGCTGTCGTCTCATGACTGCAGCGTTGCCAGGTGGGAAATGTAGGATTATCGTACTCAAAATTATCGTATTTTGAGGGAAATTATCGTACATCTCTCATAACCTAAAATAACAAGCCCAATGATGCGCTCCAGTCAAATTTAATCACTCTAGTGTTTGGTCAGCTTCGCCTGCTATTTTTCAGCCCATCATGCTCGTTGTTCTGAGACAAACAGTCGTATCTCACGCCATAATGCGTAATAATGTGAAATAGTCAAATTATCTGAATTTGTACGATCAATAATCCAAAAAAAAAGGCCAGAGGGCCAAATTATCGTACAAATACGATAATTATCGTACACCTGGCAACACTGCATGACTGTGACCCCCGTAACCTCCACGGTCTCCCCGCCTTTGTTAACGGCAACTAGCGACGTTGTGACTAGCAACGTTCACCAGCTCCAGCTCACGTGAGATGAGCTCCGTTTGCTCCTTAAAGGAAGTTCAGGATGCAGGAACGAACCCAGAACCTCCATCGAGCGTTTGGGGGTGTGATTAGAGCGACAGAGGCAACAACGGGGTATCAACACCATCCTGTACGTAGATTGCATGTGCAGGTACCACGTAGAAGCGCTTCACAGGCTTTTCAGTGTTGCAGCAGTGACGGAAGCTCCGGCGCCAGCCGGGGGAGCTGCTGAGCTCAAACTGGCGCCAAGGCTGCTCTGCGCCGCTTTAAAAAAAGACGAGCAGATTTTCTGTTGATCCCTCAAGCATCAGTCAAAGAGTTTCACACGAATAATTTCAATGCCTTCACCAGCGAGACACTTGCACTCTCTTTTCCATTTTATTTATTCCTAGTATAAGAGACATACAATGGTATTTCTGTGAGACCAAATTCATAATAAGTTGAGGCGTAGCCTGGAAAACAAAAAACAAAACTCAAAAAACAATACTGAATCAATGAGACCCTGCGCAGATATCATGTATTTACACCAAATGAAATACTGACAGATTTTAGAGGTGAGAACATCCCGTACAGTCTGTGACTGGAAGCCTTTTTTTCCTTCCTCACTCGCCTCCTGAACTCTGACTTTCACATTTGTTTTCTAAAAAATCTATGATGATCTGCCGGCTAAATTCAAATAAAGCCATCTCCTCCAGAGGAGGGACCTCCGATCCATCCGTGGTTTTCTTGGAGCGTGGATGGGAAACTTGACTCAGGGTCAGACGAGTTCATCAGGGACGTTTTAATCCACAAACACCATTTTCAGCCGAAGTAAATATCGTTTTCACAGGACCGATCGTGGCTCGAGCGTGGCGGTGGCGACTCTCCTGAAAAGTGCAACAGTGGCAAGTTTTGAAGGGACGATATTTCTGGCATCACCGTCCCTGAGGGGGAGGGGAGGGGGGAGGGGGAGGGATCCTCAGAACGCGCTAGACATCGCAACCGATTTCGCCATCGCTTCCCCCGAGATCCAAGACACAATCTCAGGCTGTCGGACCACAGTTCATTGTTCTGGACGCCTGGTGAAACGTTCCAGAAACTCAAGACTGAACGGACCGTTCTCACGACGATCAGAGAAGAACAACCGCACAGCTGGAGCGAAAACGCCACTTCCCGCTTTCTCCCAACAGTTCAACTGCGAGCTTGTAGGCGACGACTGAAAGAGGAGCCGCAAACCTCTCCTTAGAAAAAAAAAAAGAGAAGCGATGGCACTTACAGGGAACGTGGCGCCCAGTAATTAAAAAAATAAAAAATAAATACAGACACCAAACGTGAAGGTCTGAAAAACAGGAAAAAAAAAAAGAAATTTAGGGTTTCATTCCAAAACAATGTATTTGTTTGAAAAATAATATTTTATGTATATAAATAAAGATTCCTTATAATTAATGTGGAACCATATTAATTACATGTAGGGGTGAGTATTTGAGTATATGTATCTTGATACTTGGGTCACAATATATCACGATATCATGATATATTGCGATATTCTACCCAGTTAATATCCAAATTAAAAGTAGAGATGAAAAATCAAGTTGCTGTATATGTTCATTAGATAACATTGATCATTCAATATCAAATCAATATCAATATCAAGGTTGTTTTGAATCAAAACTATTTGTTTCAAAACAACCTATTTATTGTTTATTATTACTGTTTTTGCACATTTAAGTGAATAAATGAATTTTCCTAAAAAAAAAAAAAATCGATATTAGGAGCTAAAAAAATCGTTATCAGGCAGCCGAATAGCGCGATATATCGCCAAATTGATTTTTTTCACACCCCTAATTACATGGAGGTTAAGTTGTTGTTCTTTTATAAGAAAATATTACAAATATCTTAAATGACTTAAAAAATCATTCAGGAATGAAACTCTTCAAACAGATGCTGGATGACAGCGACCACCACAGGAAAACAAACAGAAGAAACCGTCGCATCGTTGCCGTCTGAGCCCCGCCCCCTTCGCCATGCCCCCTTTGCTACCCCCAAACCACACACTAGTTCCTTTTTTTTTTTTTTTTAAATAAGGCACACATTTACACATACAGTTAAAATTTGGCTAGTAATTATTTCTTTATTTACAACCAATAAACACAACGTTATTTATAATAGCTGCAGTCTGCTGTGTGTGTTTCACGTTCGTCGTCGTGATGCTGGGACGTTCTTTTTTTTTTTTTCCACGTTATAATACTGCTTCTGTCCCCGTTTCACGACACATTAGACCCACCGGATTCGTGAAGCACCCATCTATTAAGAAACATTCCTCCGCAGGTTTTTTTTTTCTCTTTACGATCCGACACCGGTTGAAACAAGAAGGAGAAAAAAAAAAGAGAGAAAGATGAGTGTAGCTGCTTCTGTTGAAGTATTTCCTTGGTTGTATCAACCAGAACAAAGTGTCTTTAGCCGACTGACAGATTGTGTTGATGACTTGCATGACGGTTTCCCCCCCAGGTATCGGTCGGGGGGGAAGTAGGGGATCGTTTGATTAAGCCCAAAAGATGAGAGTATCGTAAGGCAGAGACATGACTGACTACTTTCAGGGGAGTTTGCCAACTTTCACCACAGGTTACACGTACTGCATATGTACATGTATACATATACGGTGTGGATATAAACACACATATATATACACACACATGCATAATAGAAACACAGTCGAGGGTTTGTGAAACACTACATCAGAAAAAGGGTGAAGCAAAAGCGTGAACCGAAGCTCCGCAGGAGGCTCTGGCTGTCGAGTCTTCCAGACGACGGAGGCGTCCGGCTCGTCCGACGTCCACCTGCGTTATAAATCCACAGCGAGGACGCTGGCGGCCGACTGTAACGGGGGGGTGTCACGTCACCCAAGTCAGCGGTTCAGTAATAAGCAAGTTGCTGAACAATACCAATATGGTACAAAGATATTCGCTGGACGACAAAAACAAAGAGGAAAAATAATAATAATTTGGTTGAGGCTCTTGTCCACGGTGAGACCTGCCGCCACACAAACGCCGCCGTGTTTTCCGGTTAAGGTCTGCGGCCTTGAACCCACGGCGGAGCGACGGCCTTCGAAGTCCAGCAGCGCCGTTCCTCAGTAGTTGAACTTCCCCTGCTCGTTGACCGGGGACGTGGCGGGTATGAACAGAGGCTTGGGGGGGACGTCGGGCTTGAGGGAGGACGCCCGGCGGACGATGGCGCCCCTGTGCGGCGCCTCCGGCTGCTCTCCGTTGTAGCTGTGCTGGCGCGACAGGTACCCGTTGGGGATGAGGGGGTAGTGGACCTCACAGGCGCTGCCCGTGGAGTTCATTCGCGCCAGGAGGGGCGGCGGCGGCTGATGGACGCCGCTGTTGCGCTGGCCGAAGCTGTGCTGGCGAGGGACCATCCCCCCTCCGCCCGCTGCGCCGGCGCCCGGCATTTTGGCGGCCGCGGCGATGAGCGAGTGCCGCTGGGACGAGTGCCTCCTCTCCAGGGTGGACTGGTGGTGCGAGGGGATGTCGGGGGGGACGTCCATGCGGCGGGTGAGGCTGTCCCGGGGCAGAGTGGACGAGCTGTAATAGGGCGCCGACTCCGTCTCGGGAATCTGAGGCTGGATGCGGTTGGCGAAGGCCAGCTGCCCGCCGCCCCCGCTGGCCATCAGGCCCGACGGGCTCATCAGCTGGGAGTTCTTGCTGCCGCTGGCCTCGTGAATGTGCTTCAGGAGCTCGTCCAGCGACGTCACCTCCATCACCTTCTGAGAGTAGCCGGGGTACGGCTGCGACAACACGCGGTCCACGTTGTGGATCTTACGCTCCTCCGGGTGCAGATGGCCGACGACGGGCTGGGCGCTGGACAAGCTGTGGGAGTACGGGAAGACCTGCGGGTGGAGGAGGGCCGAGCTCGGCCTGGAGCCCACGTTGTGGGGCTTCGGCTCCTTGGCGTTGTTGCAGTTCTGGTTCTTTTCCCACTGGTTCTTGAAGGCTTTCATGCTCTTGATGGGCAGCTCCGGGGTGGAGTCCGGCGTGGGCAGGCCGGACAGCTCCGAGGAGTGGTGGAGGTGGTGGTGGTGGTGGTGAGGGTGCACCAGGTCTCCCATCGTCATGCCGTGGTGGCCGTTCCTCCTCGGCGGTGGTGCTCCTTGCCGCTGGTGAAGAAGGAGTTGTAGATCTTCGGGGACGACACCTCCAGCTTGTCCTCCTTGCTCTGGCCGTCCAGGAGCCCGTTGAGCTTGGCCAGGCTGCGGAGCGACAGGGCGTGCGGGATCGGCGCCTCGGGGTCCTTGGACAGCTTCTTGGTCTTGCGGCCCGCGTGGTTGCAGTAGCACGAGACCAGGAAGCCGGAGAGGAAGGCCCCGAGGACGAAGGCCACCAGGACGCAGGCGATCAGCAGGGTGTAATGGACGCTGTGGTTGGTCCTCTCCAGCTCCGGCGGTCGCCTCACACCTTGAAACACAGAAAAAAGATTCAAGAAAGGGTACGTGAGTTAGTTTGTTTCTGACTGAGCCGAATTAAAAAAAGAAAAACAGGCTTAACCCCAAACCCTAACCCCTAACTCCTAACCCCTAACCCTATTGGACAAAATCTAGGTGGAGCAGCAGCTGGGACAGACAGGTTGTATTTACAGCAGTATGTGTGAGGCGTTTGAACCAGACTGCTGGCTTCCTCTCCTTCAACTGTTAATAGATCAATACGGCCTCTCTTTGTGGCGCCCGTGCCCCCCCGCTCCCCCCCAGTCTGGCAGGAGCTGAGAGCTCCCCGGCCGGTGAGAAATCAGCTCTGAGATGAGTTAGAGCTTTAAATATTGATGAAAGCGCAGCAGCAGGAACCCCGATTTCATTTTCACAGACTCAGGTGCGAGAGCACCTGGTGTGATGAACGGGCCAAAAACAACACGTTTGCTCAATCGCTCACGGGGCGCGGCGCCTTTGCGGACTCGAATGAGGTTGTGGTTTTTTTTTTTAATGAGGCTGGAAGCTCAAGGTTACTCGGATGAGGTAAATCTACCGTGTAAACGTCCTCAGGTGTTGTGACCCTCGCGCCGTGTTTGCCTAATGGCGTGAAAGACGGAAGTGATGAGGAGAGCGAAACCTGCCACCCTCTTGTAATCAGAGCTCATTTGCGAGAGGCTGCCGCCATCTGCGGTGTCAGAGCCTTTCCATCCACCCTTAATGACAGTTTCACGGGAACTGATTAGCTCCTGGGAGGGGTTGGTTGAGCTGCACGAAGGAGGTGGGAAGAAAAAAATAAAAAAAAATGCAGGTGATTCCAAACGAAACAAATTCAAAACGCTAATGAGAGCTTCATCGAGGAGGAAAATAAGAAACAATGATGTCTTAATCGGTCCTGATGATATTCTGATATTTTCAGAGCGATGATGAGGAGGATAATGAAAAGAGATCGGTCTGCTGATGATTTTATTTTAAATCCATCCAGAATTTTGTCTGCAACTTCCCACTGCGGGACGTCTGTTAATTGTTCTGAAGTGAGACTTTAAACTAGGGCTGAGCAACGATTAAAATTTTTAATCGCGATTAATCGCATGATTTCCCTGATTAATCACGATTAATCGCATTGTATACGCAAAATCAAATAATAAATCCAAAAGTAGTGTAAAATGCACTTTTATTGAATTGTTCTGCTACCATATGAACTAAAGTGCCATAATATTTGTTGTTCAAACACTTTTAACATCAGCACTTGTCAGTAACACATATTTAGTGTAAATCTCATCTTAAAAAATGTAAAATAAAATAAAGCTTATTGCCACTGCCAGGGCATTAATGTCATCCTGTTTTTATAAAAAAATAAAAAAAAAGTCTACAAACAAAATCCAACAAAATGATTGTGTCTCAGCACAATCAGAACATTAAAACAGGTAATTTCTGAGGTAACAGCAGAAACTTTTAACGGGGAGTTCAACTTGTCAGTTGTTACAAATAACCTTGTTTCTGTTGAATCCTCCGTCTGGGAGAACTTTAAAATGAAAATGTCCATGTTAAAGTTCAGCAACTTTACCAATCCGTATATCAATCATTCTTTCCATTTTCAATTGTCAATCAAAAATACAAAAAAAATAAAAAGTGACATTTTATTACGTTTTTCGTTTTTTAATCAACACAAAAAAAAAACGGAAAAAAATGCCCGTTTTTTTATATTTCAATTTGGATCAAAAATATGAAATGAAAAACAGGTCACAGAACTGAATTTGTTTTATAATCGAGGACTGGACTTTCTGTTGTCATTACACATCTGTGCCACTAGATGGAGCTGCACTGCAGTAACCAGCTAGAGAACAGCAGGACAGTGAACACATGGAGCAGATCTGATGGAACATGGAGGAATGACACGAACGTCTTGAACAAAGGGGTTCAACATTTTTGTTGCAGTCTAGAATTTGTTTTTCAGACAGAATTGTTAATATTGCTACCTGAGTTGCTACCTGAACTGTAAAGGTCACAGATTTTTACCGTTCTCCATGTCTGTTTTAGCTTTTCTGGAAGTTTACCTGCCAATTGTTTTCCGGTTCTGCAGCAGCCAGTAACAGACTTTTCAAAAGAAAAGCATGTGAGCAACATGCGTTAACGCGCGATAAATTAATGTCGGCGTTAATAAATTAATGAGTTAACGCGATAACGCGTTGACTTGCCCAGCCCTACTTTAAATCAAAACAAATGGTTGCATCTTTTGCAGAAAAAGCCAGTTTTAAACCATGCATCGTATTATTATTATGGCGTCCACACGTTTGGGCGCCCCACGTCAAACGAACTATTAGTGACGCCAGTTTGCTTCTAAAGGCGCCCGACGAGCACTTTGCTGTCATCGTTGAACCGATGTAGAGCGTGTGCGCATGTGCACCGTGTCTGACCGTGATGCTGCTGCTGCAGGACATCTCTGTCCGTCCTGAAGCAGTCCACTGTGGAGGTTTACGTCTTCGTCGTGCATCATCGCGTTCATTTCGAGGGCTGCCGTGCGACCGCCGTCCCCGCAGAGATACTGCAGGATAATCTCACTGGAAATAATGCTTTGAACAAAGATTCTAATTAAAAGTCTTCAATTGCTATCTTTTATCTTTATGATTGCCCGTACTTATGACCGCATTAAAAATCCATAAATCGCGGCGCTAATCCTAGCGGGGGAAGGCTATCAGAAAGTGATGCTGCAGTGAGTCTGTTAATACGTCTTTTAATCTTGGACCATTTTCTGGGTCTCATTACACAAGCCATCAGTCAGCTCTGCAGAACGGCTCCGGTTCCAGGTTTTTGGGTCTAACTGATCGGTGACTCAGTAATGGTGGCGGCATCGTCAGTGCGCGGCTTTCGTAATGAGTGGCGAGCGCCGAGACGAGGCGGCCTGCTCTCATCGGTGTGCGCCCTGCCTCCTGTCACCTCCCTGGAACCCGTGAGTCATCTCCGCTCCCTCGGGATCCCGGACGCCCACGGTTCCCTGCAGCTGCAGCCACCGGCAGGTGGAGGTGTCCCTGCTGGATGAGGGGGACGAATCAAGTGGCACTGCAGGCGCTGGAGGGGGGAGGGGGGGTTAAACGGGCAGCTGAGGTAAACAGATCCACAGCCTATGAGCAACCTGTCACAACACGTTTCTCCGGCAGACTGGACGACTCAATCGCTGGGGCGCATGATGCCGCCGGTCGCGGTGAAATCAATCCGCCCGTGAGTCATCCCAGCCGCCCGGCGAGGAGCTGCATGGCGCGGGGGGGGGGGGGGGGGGGGGGGGGGGGGGGGGGGGGGGGGGGGGGGGGGGGGGGGGGGGTGCCAGCCAACTGAATGCACCAACGTGGCATTTTTTACTTTCCAAACACTGTGAAATAGAGCCGTTCACACTGGCAAGTGCACAACCTGTAGAGTAAAATATATATATAGAGAGGCTTTCAAATCTCATGTACCTAGAATTTATTCACAGCGGAACACAGGAAAAACATTTAAACTAGGGCTGGGCAAATTTTTAATCGCGATAATCGCATGATTTCCCTGATTAATCATGATTAATCACATTGTATACGCAAAATCAAATAATGAATTCAAAAGTAGTGTAAAGGTCACTTTTATTTAAATGTTCTGCAGCCATATGAACTAAAGTGTCATAACATTTGTTGTTCAAACACTTTTAACATCAGCGCTTGTCAGTAACACATATTTAGTGTAAATCTCATCTTAAAAAATGTAAAATAAAATAAAGCTTATTGCCACTGCCAGGGCATTAATGTCATCTTGTTTCTATAAAAAAATTAAAAAAAGTCTACCAACAAAATCCTGAGCCACAATCAGAACATTAAAACAGGTCATTTCTGAGGTAACAGCAGAAACTTTTAACGGGGAGTTCAACTTGTCAGTTGTTACAAATAACCTTGTTTCTGTTGAATCCTCCGTCTGGGAGAACTTTAAAATGAAAATGTTCATGTTAAAGTTCTATAACTTTATCAATCCGTAATTATCTGTGTATCATTTGTTTTTTTCGATTTTCAATTGTCAATCAAAATTTAAAAAAATGAAAAAGTGATTTTTTATTTTGTTTTTCCTTTTTTAATCTAACACTAAAAAACAAACAAAAGGCCTATTTTTTTTTTTTAATATTTCAATTTTAGCAAACAGGCCACGGGACTGAATTTGTTTTTCAGGACAGTGAACACATGGAGCAGATCTGATGGAACATGGAGGAATGACGCGACCGTCTTGAACAAAGGGGTTTGAAAGTTTTGTTGCGGTCCAGATCTTTTTTTTCAGACCGAATTGTAAAAAGTGCTACCCGGATTTTTACCGATCTCCATGTCTGTTTTAGCTTTTCCTTATGTTTACTGTTTTCTGGTTCCGCAGCAGCCAGTAACAGACTTTTCAAAACAAAAGCATGTGAGCAACATGCGTTAACGTGCGATAAAATAAATGTTGGCGTTAATAAATTAATGAGTTAACGCGACAATAACGCGTTAACTCGACCAGCCCTAGTTTAAAGTGAAGCGTTTGACCATTTTATGTGGAAAAAACTAGCTCATAATAAATTTGACGGCAAAAAAGTCAGGAAAAAAGTCACGGCAGCAGAAGTCGGGAAAAGTTGAGCATTACGAAAAAAAAAAAAAAAGAAACATCTGGACAAGCATTTAATCGATGAACAGCCAACAAGTCAGCAACGAGACGAGGATGCTTTTTTTTTTATAGCCAGAGGGAAAAATACGTGTTTATCGTGTTCTCCGGCCTAAAGAAGAGAGCGACCATCGGGCTCGTCATTTCAGAAACCAGCACATCTGCACATCTGGGAGGGAAATGTTGATGCTTTGCATCTTTCAGGGAGAAGACTAGACCTGAGCGATTTTATCGATTCTGCAATATCGATCATTTATTTTCCCAGAGAGTATCGATTTTCCAGCCGCGGGTATTGATATTCTAAGCTTCTTCCAACACTCGGTGTCCCACTTTTAAAAATTGCAAGCAACAATTTGCACTGTTGAAATAAATGAAACTATTTTTCCGAAACACATCTTTGATTCATTTTGTCCAGCATTTGCAAGCTGCCTGTCAGCCATATAATGTGTAATTGATGCTTTCAGTTCAATTAATTTAAACAAAGTCATTGGAACACTCACAAGATGTCACCAAAATCACTTTGTCCCTTTAAAATCTTTCAGAAAATGATGTAAATGTATTGTAAGATGAATATCGATATATATCGTATCATGAGCTAAATATCGTGTATCATATCGTGAGATTAGTGTATCGCTACAGCCCTACTTTATAATGATATAAATGTATAATACTACCATCGCCACGTCTGATGGGGACATAACTGGAGTGGTTTTGCAGTCAAGTTGAATATCAATATATATCGTATCGTGAGCCAAATATTGTGTATCGTATCGTGAAATTAGTGTATCGCTACAGCCCTAGAGATGACTGCATCCGTCTGGAGATGTACTGCCGCATTCAAACTGAATTTCTTTTTATTTTTTTAAAAGATGATACATTTTCTAGAATCTACTGCCACTAAAATCTGGGTTTATGATAATCACTCATCATCAGATTCTCTTTTTACACTTTACAAAGCTTACCTACTTTTTTGGAAATATGGTTGTACGTTATTATTTTAAAGTGTCACCTCAACTAGAGGTGACAGTTAAACCAGATTTACGACGCGTTTGACGGTGTTTGCATCTCTCCATCGTCAGTTTTCCTCTCCTCAGCATCACATTATATTTCTGTCTCACCCCATCATGGCCTCGTCTTCCAGAAAGCTTAAATATAGTGATTTCCAAGTAAGCCAAAAGCTAAAAAAAAAAAAAAAAAAAAAAGAGACAGATGGGCTGCATGAAGTCAAGGGAGAGGAGAAAAGGATGAAATTGTTTGGAGAGATGAGCGACTCTGAGGGGACTCGAAGAGCCAAAGAGAGGAGGCAGAGCAAAGCAGAAGACTGGAGATGAAAGCCAGAGGAAAACAAAAAAAAGAGAAGCAGCGTGAGGAGCAGATTTAAAGACGGAGGAGGAGATGGGCAGGCCTGACGGGGTGAGTGACAGCCGGGGGTTTGAAGCCCGGCGCTGCGTGGCAGCTGTGATACGGTCGGAGGAGAAGCTCTGCGTTGTTGGATCCATGAGAGTAAAAATAGACGTGGCAGGTTACGTAAACAGGCAGGTTTTACAGCGATGACTGTCGCTCGTCTAACTAATTGGCACCAGTTTTCTACATGAAGACGACCTCGTGAGGCCTGAGGTCTGACTGCAGTTTTTTCCCTCCACAGCAGGTGATGACGTCGAGTCTGAAAGTGGATGACGATGAGAGACGACTTCCATACTTTCTTCAATTCATTTCATTTTTTTTGTGCATATCTTGCGTAACATTAAACCATGTGACTTTTACAAAAACGGGGGATTAAAAATGCGCCGGGAGGCGATTAACACGATAAAGATCTGGTATGAAAGACATGAGGGAAAACACATTTTTTTTTCATTCACAGACGGAGGTTGCAACTTGAACGCTTCCAAATCCGGAGAACAAAACTCGTGCTCCATTTTTGGGCATGAAACGAAGACGATCCAAAATAGCGCTAATTAGTTTTTGCTCCTGCAAATTTACAAGCGCAAGTGCAAGTAATTGTTCCTCTAATGGGTCTTCCATCTAAACACGAAGCCGATGAGACGAAATCCCCCCCGGCTCAGCACATAAACATGTGCCCCCCCCCCAGATTTAAGATTCATTTAAGATTCGTCTCTCCCACAGCAGAAAACAAAACACTTTAACTCCTGAAGGACGCGGGGGTCACCTTGAGGTTGAGGAGCAAAACTAATTTGTTATTTTCAAAGAGGAGCAGAGAAGCTCCGCCCCCTGCAGGGTTAGGGTTTAGTCATTTGACAGTTTCAGTAATTGATGTCTGTGCACTGACAAGACATCGTTAGCAAAGGGAGCCCTGTGTGTGTGCACACACGCATGCACACGTGCACACACACACATGCACGCCGTCTGCATGGGCTGCACATGTGTACGGCTCCGGCTGCAGACAGTAAATCCAAATCACGTACGCTTGTTATAAGGAATTTACATAATATTCCACCTTAACGCTGAAAAACAAACAAAAAAAAGCTGCTCACGACGTCAGGTGATCTGGTGTGATGTAACGCGCTCATTCCAAGTGAAAAGCCAGAATAGTCGCAAACGAGCGCTGCCTTTCGTTGCAGGTGTGTTGAAGCATCCAGAGTAAACGTTTCATCACGGCTTTGATTGAACGCCAGTGAATGAAGCGTGCTCAACACATCTGGCAGGTTTAAAGGGCCCTGGAAGAAATCCTTTAGTATTTTAACTCGTGTGTTCAGTGGAGAAAGAAAAGAAAAAAAGAAAAATGAAGACGTAAGTGTCTGCTTATGCTTCCAACTGTGCCGCTCTACGTCGTGGCTTAAGGATCTAATCAACTCCATGTCATGCTTTTTCTGTTTTCTTTGTGCAGCTTTCAAGGGATCCGTCTCTAAAATTCCTGCTTCCACTGCCCCCCCCATCACCCGCTACACGTTCAACCAATGCAAACTGAATTTCTTTTGGGGCGAAGACCAATTTTTAAGAGGCAGATGTCTCAAAATTTACAAACAAACTATATGCATCAATACTGACTGAATTAGCTTTTTTAAAAGCAACCATTAAACTACACGGAGTACATGCACCTAGTCAGTTACTCTTCTTGCATGCAGTTGCACCAGAAATAAAGAGAGAGGCAGTTTGTGCGCTTTAAATGCTT